>CAMRHE010000379.1:0-1200000 GCA_947044405.1 Leptodactylus fallax
TGACAGGGCTAAATACAAGCAAAATATACAATATAGCATGAACAATTTCAAGGCAAATTCTGCAATGGTTTCTACTTTTACTCTGTCCACTTCTGCAGTATGGACACTGAATGAACAATATACTCAAAACTATCCCTAACTGACCCTGACTTCACATTTGGGTGCACCCCTTTTCCCCCAGTGGTCCAGGTGGACCGCTTACAGTCCGTAGAAGCGCGGTGGGGCCCAAAGTCGGTCCTTTCTTTTATAGTGAAGCGTCCTCTCCTCACGGTTATCAGGATCTTGGGAGAAATGAAGTCCTCTTTAACAGACAGGGAAACCAACTGAATGCAATGTAATCCAACAGCAGATTCCACTCAGCACACTGACAGTCCTGCCGAATCCATACACTGAGCTGGGATGTAAGCCGGGATTTAGCAGGTGCCGTCCAGTACATCAACAGCACTGCGAGTCTCTATCTGTGGTATCCATATACACAGTCACAATGTCAGTCTCACTGATCAGCCACTGAGCACAGTTCCTTTCACGTGGACTCACTAGTCCTGTTGTTCTCTTTACACTCTGTTTGTCTCTGGACCAAGATACAGCTTAGCTGTACAGAAAAATCTCCCACACCAGTTCAATACAACACTTGCCAAGATGGCTGCTGCTCTCTGTCTCGTCACTTCCTGCTTCTCTGCTCACACTCTGTCTGCAGAACAGGCAGGCTGACATAAAAGGGGGGGGTCTCACTCCAGCATCATGTCACAATTACAATGGCTGCTGTCTTAAAGGAACAGAATCACAGAAATACATTCAACATTAACAGTTTATACAGACAAATGAAGCTTAAGACAACATTGGCTGTCTCTTACATATTCCCCCCCCCACTTTAAGATTGGCAGTCCCTGCCTATGACTGTATATCCAGAGGGTTGTACTTTTATGCACAGGGTGGTAGTATACCGATGTATGGCAGGCCAAACAAACTCATCCTGCGCATACCGAACAGGGGGAATACCAGCATTTGGCCTAGTGGTCCGTCTGAGGACCGGTGGTATATTATGGGGTGCTGCAGCTATGGGCTGAGAAGGACCAGCGGATTCCGCACCAGAGGGGGCACAGGCCGGAGATACAGTAGTCACAGGTGGAACATCCCCAGGAGCAGGGATCGGCCAACAATCATCCTCCTCGTCGGAGGCCCATTCCGCACCTCCATTCTCTGACTGTGGGAGCTCATTCACATTGGCAGGCCCATCGTGATTTGTCCCTTCAGAATGACACAGGCGCAACATATTTCGGTGAAGTACTCGAACACAATCAGTTCCTTCTTTCTGGACCTGGTACACTGGCCCATTCGCATACTTGCGGCCAACAACACGATACGGCAAAGCCTCCCATCTGCTTTCCAATTTCCCTTGGGGTTTCTTGACACGAACTAGCACCAGGTCGCCTGGTTGCAATGGTGCTTCTTGCACTGGGGTCTTATCAGGATGGGGATGTTCTTGCAGGCGCTGCCGCACCAATCGATGGATCGTCTCAAGTCTCTGCCGATGCGCCCGCACCCAAGAGGTTGGATCCCTCGGAGGGAACCCATCCACATCATTCAACTGTAATTCTCCTATACTTCGCCCAGACCGCCCAAAGAGAAGTGTATAAGGAGAGTACCCCGTTGTAGAATGGACCTGATTGTTATAGGCCCACACCATTTCAGACAAGAACTGAGGCCACTGTAACTTCTTGTCTTCCTCCAGAGTCCGCAGCATCTGTAGCAGAGTTCTGTTGAATCTTTCACAGGCCCCATTTCCCTGAGGGTGGTATGGAGTCGTGTGCGACTTCTTTATCTCCGTAGATACGTTGAACTTCTTTCATTACGTGTCCCTCAAAGCAGGCGCCCTGGTCGGAGTGGATGCGTTGGGGGCACCCATATACTGGAATGAAATCTTGGCACAGAGCACGAGCTGCTGACTCAGCTGTCTGGTCCTTGGTGGCGGTTACCACCGCAAATTTGGTGAAGTGATCCACCATTACGAGGCAATACTGGTGTCCGCTATTGGATGGGCCCACCATTAGATAGTCTATCATGACGATTTCTAAAGGTTCCTGGGTCACGATGGTTTGCAGGGGAGCTCTCTGTTCTATTGCCTTATGGATCTCACAAGTTCGACAGCTGCGGCATACTTCTTCGACCATTTGACGAAGACCAGGGCAGTAAATCAGTCGCTGTAACCAACGAAAGGTCTTCTCATGACCAAAATGTCCATTCTTATTATGAGCCTCAACTGCCAAGGAGCGAGCCAGTTCACTAGGCACCACAATTTGGTATCGAATGTCGATCTCAGAAGGTAAATAGACCTTTCGGCATAGCACTCCATTTTTCATCTCCAACTTTTCCCACTGACTCAAAACAGATAATATCTCACGTGTCAGTCGTTCTCTTTTCCTCTCTACAGGGCTTCTGGCCTTTCTCAACACACTTGATCATCTGCGCCAGCCCCTCATGGGTCTGTTGTATCTGTGCCCATTCCTGTCGTGAGGGACCAAAGAAAGGAGCCATTTCAGTCCCCTCCATCTCAAACTGATTAGTGGCGGTCAAGGCCTGTGAAAATCTGCTGAAATCGGGCACCTCCACATGCTCCAACTCATGATCCACGTCTTCTGTGGGGGTCTGGGCAGTTACCCTAGAAAGTCCGTCAGCATTCTGGTTCTCTGTCTTGGACCGATACTTAATGCGGTAATTGAATGTAGACATTCGGGCTATCCACCTCTGCTCTAACGCCCGGGGTTTGGGATTTTCCGGGGGGGTGGGGGGGTGTTGTCAGTCAGTACTAAAACTTCAGCACCGGTCAAATATTCAGAGAATTTCTCGGTCATGGCCCATACCAGTGCCAACAGCTCCAATAAAAAAAAAATAAAATCCTCGGGCTTCCTTTCAAAACCCCCTAAAAACGGCCGCCGCGCCCTCTGACCCTCTCCCTGGCCCTCCCTAAGTTGGAAAAAGCCCCCCCCAAAGCCCATACAGCCGTCCATCTATATAAAGGGGAACGGAAAGTAATAAACACAATATACGAAGATTGGGGCTGTTGTTTGTGTACCCCTTTATATGTTTAATTTTTTTCTTTTTTTTGGTCCCCACTTCACAGACCGGTTCTTTGGACCACAGGATGTGCCTCGTAGGAGAGCATTAAGTGGTGCTGCTACCTTGGCGAAATCCTTAATAAACCGTCGATAGTAACCGGCTACTCCAAGGAACGCCCTCACTTCTCGCAGGGTAGTCGGTATCGGCCAATCTTGAACAGCCACTATCTTGTCTCTTGATGGTCTCACCCCTTCTCCTGATACGCGGTGACCCAAGTAATCAATTTCAGATTGGAACAACCGACATTTACTGGGTTTCAATTTGAGCCCATGTTCCCGCAATCTTCGAAATACTTGCCCCAACTGGTGGAGATGGTCTTCAAAGGTCGCAGAATACACTATAATGTCATCCAAGTAGATGAGAGTGAACTCAAAGTTGAAGTCACCGAGACATTTCTCCATCAACCGCTGAAACGTTCCGGGTGCATTTGTCAACCCGAAGGGCATCCGGTTAAATTCGTATAGTCCCATGGGCAAGATGAATGCCGTCTTCTCCTTGTCTTTTGTGGCCATCGGCACCTGCCAATACCCACTAGCCAGATCTAGTGAGGAGAAGTACCGGGCTCTCCCTAGCGCTGAGAGGGACTCCTCAATCCGTGGCAAGGGGTAGGAATCTCGTACGGTGCAAGCGTTTAACTTCCGATAGTCTACGCAAAATCGGATGGACCCATCTTTTTTTCTTACTAACACCACAGGAGCCGCCCAGGGACTCTGGCTTTCTTGGATGATCCCACCCTGTAGCATCTTAGCTAACAGTTCTTTCACTTCCTGATACAACTGTGGAGGAATTTGTCGGTAGCGCTCTCTAATTGGAGGGGTGTCTCCTGTGGGAATCTCATGGTAGATCCCTGTGGTACATCCAAAATCTTCAGCATACCGTGCAAAGGTGGCTTGGTTCTCCCACAACAGCTCATCTACCTTCTGCACCCATTCCAGAGAACATGAACTTACATCCATCTTCATCTGTTCTCGAATTGCACAGCCATTCCATTCAGAGGTGGGTTCCTCATCTTCTCCCATGGACACAGTTACGGTCCACTCATCCCTTTCAGTCGGCTTCAGCTGCATTGGAGTTACTTTCCTTACTTCCTCCGGAGTCACATAGATGTTAGCCAGCTGCCTCCTGGGGTCAGGTCCACACTCTGGTCCTGAGTGTTTACACATCGAAGTGGTACTCTTCCATTGCGAACTATTGCCAAGGAACGGGCCACTAGCGGATCAACACCTCCTTCGGCTGCCTGCAGTGGTTCTACCAACACAGCTATGCCCTCTAGTTTCCGACAGGTGCCTACGGGCATGGACACTATTGTCTCCCGACTGGGTGGCAGTGTAACTTTTGTATGCAAAGGAACTGAAATTCGAGCCAGAGGACGCTGTGCATCTGAACTTTTCTGTAAGCCACATGTCCGGATCAGCCGCTGGAAAGCTGTTTGAGTAGGCCGATGGGTGGTGGTTTCTTTCCAATAACCGTGACCTTTCTTTTCAAAGAGGATCTGATCTAATTCTTTTAACACATTCATCCCCAAAATGACAGGGACCTTTACTTCATGTGACTCCTGTACCACCACAATGCCTTTCCTACCTAGATCTTGGCCACATACCCGGACATTCATCCAGGCCACTCCCACGACCGGAGCTGGTAACTGGTTAGCTGCGACCACTCGTACGAATGTATGGGGATCATATTTCACATGTTGCCGGAAGTACCGTTCATAACAGTCTCTACTCAAGGTCGTTACTTGGGAACCTGTGTCAATCATCCCGGTAACCGGAATACCCTCCATTTCCACCTGTATGACAGGACTTGCAGCGATCAGGTCATCATCAGGGCATTCTCCCCACATAGTCTCCTTGTCAGTCTCCCCTACTACACGCCCTTCAGCAGCAGGGGACTTCAGTTTAACGGCGGTCTCTCATAAGTTTGTCGCTGCTCTGGACATCTAGCAGCAAAGTGGCCCATCCGTCCACACTCCCAGCAGCGTATCCCCCGTCGTTCTGGCCATCTGTTTGGGCCCCTTCGGTAAGCCCCTTCGATTTCTCCTGAGCACTGCACTAAATGATTTGGACCCCTTCGGTAGGTCCTATCCTCACCCCTCCAGCGGGGTGGTGGGTGATTCTGACTTGCTGGGTGTGGATGGCTCACCCTTTCATCTCCAGTCTTCTGGAAGTCTGCAATTTTCATAGACTGCTCATCACAACGAGTGTGCAAGTGTTCCATTTGTTCTTGCAGTTTCTGCATTACTGTGAGAATTTCTTTAACCGTCCCTTTTTCTACTGTCTCTGAGCCAGAACTAGCCCCCTGTGACAAAGTAACTCCAACTGCGGTCTGCGGCCTCGGGACCATACTATTGGCACGGGAGATGGCCTCTACCTGTACATCATGGAATTTAGCATCAGTCTCTCGTCGTATAAAATCCTGCATAGTCACAGTTAAACTGCCGTCACGTATCCCCAGGACAAACTGGTCACGGAGAGTCCGATCAGGGTTACAGAAGGCTGGCGAGCCCCCTCTTTCCTTCCTTTGAATATCTCGGAGCAGTTCTTGTAGGGCATTTGCATATTGGGGAAGGCTTTCATTCTCCAGTTGTACCCTCTGGAAGAACCGAGCCTGCAGAGACCCCAGCAATGCAGTTTCTCCATAGATGGTTTCTAGAATCTGGACTACTTGCTCAAATGTCTGCCTTTGTTCAAATGGCCTCAGTATCACCGTGGTCTTAGCATCCCCTTGTAATGTCAATATTGCTAGCTCTACTAGTACTTCTGGTGCGGTCTGGTACATTCGCTGTATCATTCGTATCTGTTCCACCCACATACTCACTGACATATTATTGCCATCAAATTTAGCTAACTGACTCATTATAGCCCCTGCTGGCATTCTTCCTCCAGCACCATTCTCTCTAACGGGTGCGTCACCGTCCATTCTGGTAAGCGGATCCTGCCGACTACGCCAATTTGTGAACCGAGAGCAAGGCAGGTGGTTTGGACTCCGCAACCAGAAATGAACGCACACGCGGTAGTTCAAGAAAAAAAATATATATTTACTATAAGTTAATAAAGGCTAGTTAAAGGTAAAATGACAGGGCTAAAGACAAGCAAAATATACAATATAGCATGAACAATTTCAAGGCAAATTCTGCAATGGTTTCTACTTTTACTCTGTCCACTTCTGCAGTATGGACACTGAATGAACAATATACTCAAAACTATCCCTAACTGACCCTGACTTCACATTTGGGTGCACCCCCTTTTCCCCAGTGGTCCAGGTGGACCGCTTACAGTCCGTAGAAGCGCGCGGTGGGGCCCAAAGTCGGTCCTTTCTTTTATAGTGAAGCGTCCTCTCCTCACGGTTATCAGGATCTTGGGAGAAATGAAGTCCTCTTTAACAGACAGGGAAACCAACTGAATGCAATGTAATCCAACAGCAGATTCCACTCAGCACACTGACAGTCCTGCCGAATCCATACACTGAGCTGGGATGTAAGCCGGGATTTAGCAGGTGCCGTCCAGTACATCAACAGCACTGCGAGTCTCTATCTGTGGTATCCATATACACAGTCACAATGTCAGTCTCACTGATCAGCCACTGAGCACAGTTCCTTTCACGTGGACTCACTAGTCCTGTTGTCTCTTTACACTCTGTTTGTCTCTGGACCAAGATACAGCTTAGCTGTACAGAAAAATCTCCACACCAGTTCAATACAACACTTGCCAAGATGGCTGCTGCTCTCTGTCTCGTCACTTCCTGCTTCTCTGCTCACACTCTGTCTGCAGAACAGACAGGCTGACATAAAAAGGGGGGGGGGGGTCTCACTCCAGCATCATGTCACAATTACAATGGCTGCTGTCTTAAAGGAACAGAATCACAGAAATACATTCAACATTAACAGTTTATACAGACAAATGAAGCTTAAGACAACATTGGCTGTCTCTTACATATTGACATAAGGGGCTTTTAAATGGGGGGGCATAAGATGGCCTTTGTACTATATGGGGGCATAAAGGGGCCATTATTTGGGGGTATTGTACAGTATGGTGGTATTATAAGCAGCATATAAAAGAGATATTGTACTGTATGGGGGATAATGGACCATTGCACTGTATGGGGGCAAAAAAAAACAATATTCTGGGGGGGCTAAAACACTGTGGGGGGGCATAAGGGGGGTAAAAGTTTGTTTTTGGGGGTAAGGGGGCCTTTATATTTTGGGGGAAAAAAAAGGGTAAGTATGAATTGAGGCATGTCAAATATGGTGGCAGATCTCACCTACGGTTTTCAATCTTTGCAATGGAAAAGTTGAAAGTTAGAGAAGACCTACAGCCTTTCTAGCAGGTTTGCTGCAGCAAAAACGTCTAAAATTGGTTGGCTTTTAGAAAGAAGCACTACTGCCACATGAGGATGCATTGAGACTCTGTCGCCCAAGTGCCCACACCAACTTGGAACTGACCCTTGTTATAGCCACGAATGTGGTAATGTAAAACTAAAAAAATAATATTCTGGCTATCTTGACAAGAAAAGCAAACCATTTTTCTACAGTAAATGGGTTGCCCAGAACCTTTTTTTAAGGCCTGTCCCTAGGACATCCAACCCCTGCACAGATGAGCTGTTTAGGGCAGATTCTGATTTTTGTACTATACAGCGCATGGAGCAGGAAGCAGATGGCTCTGTACCCTGTATAGTGGCCAGACACCATTACTGCAGCTCAGCGCTCATTGACATCAAAGAAAGCAGACCTGCAGTAATGGCACCCAGCTTCTACACAATGTACAGAGCCATCTGCTTCCAGCTACATGCACGATATAGTAAGGCATTGGAAGCAGCCTGAACAGCTGATCTGTGGAGCGCTTGGCTGTTGGACCCACACCAATCAGATATTTTTGACCATAAAAAAAAAAAATCCTGATCAACTTTTTTAAATTACAAACTTTGTGCATATAGCCTCTCTCCTTGATATGTTACATTCACACAAACATATCTGCTTGAAGAAGCTGTCACTGCAGCACTGGAGTCCTGGGTTCGAATCCTGCCAAGGACAATATCTGCAAGGAGTTTGTATGTTCTCCCTGTGTTTGTGTGGGTTTCCGCCCACATTCCAAAGACATACTGATAGGGAATATACAGTGCATGCGAAAGTATTCAGCCCCCTTGAACTTTTCAACCTTTTGCCACATTTCAGGCTTCAAACATAAGGATATAAAATTTAAAATTTTTTGGTGAAGAATCAACAACAAGTGGGACACAATTATGAAGTGGAATGAAATTTATTGGTTATTTTAAACTTTTGTAAAAAATAAAAAACTGAAAAGTGGGTTGTGCAATATTATTCGGCCCCTTTACTTTCAGTGCAGCAAACTCACTCCAGAAGTTCAGTGAGGATCTCTGAATGATCCAATGTTGTCCTAAATGACTGATGATGATAAATATAATCCACCTGTGTGTAATCAAGTCTCCATATAAATGCACCTGCTCTGTGATATTCTCAGGGTTCTGTTTAAAGCGCAGAGAGCATCATGAAGACCAAGGAACACACCAGGCAGGTCCGTGATACTGTTGTGGAGAAGTTTAAAGCCGGATTTGGATACAAAAAGATTTCCCAAACTTTAAACATCCCAAGGAGCACTGTGCAAGCGATCATATTGAAATGGAAGGAGTATCAGACCACTGCAAATCTACCAAGACCCGGCCATCCCTTTAAACTTTCATCTCAAACAAGGAGAAGACTGATCAGAAATGCAGCCAAGAGGCCCATGATCACTCTGGATGAACTGCAGAGATCTACAGCTGAGGTGAGAGAGTCTGTCCATAGGACAACAATCAGTCACACTGCACAAATCTGGCCTTTATGGAAGAGTGGCAAGAAGAAAGC
Organism: Leptodactylus fallax; assembly: GCA_947044405.1. Lineage (NCBI taxonomy): Eukaryota > Metazoa > Chordata > Amphibia > Anura > Leptodactylidae > Leptodactylus > Leptodactylus fallax. Next base: position 8,978 of record CAMRHE010000379.1, read on the forward strand.
CATTTCTCAAAGATATCCATAAAAAGTCTTGTTTAAAGTTTGCCACAAGCCACCTGGGAGAAGGTGCCCTGGTCAGATGAAACCAAAATCGAACTTTTTGGCCACAATGCAAAACGATATGTTTGGTGTAAAAGCAACACAGCTCATCACCCTGAACACACCATCCCCACTGTCAAACATGGTGGTGGCAGCATCATGGTTTGGGCCTGCTTTTCTTCAGCAGGGACAGAGAAGATGGTTAAAATTGTAAATGGCATAATTTGTAAATGGCAGCTTTGGTTTCACAGATTCGAGAGCCTATTATTACATTATTATACTGCTATTTTGAAAATTGTGTTTTTTTTTCCATGATTTTCCTGGAAGAAGGGATGGTAGGATTGCTTGGTTGCTAACACCTTAAGGACACGGCTAGCAACTGCCTTAAAGAGGACATTTCATGTCCTCGCAGATCAGCAGTATTGTATACCGCTAGAAAGCGTCATTGCTGGGCTATGAGGATTGCCCCCGTTCCTCCATAGTCTTATACTGCCGGGTGGGTGTTCTTTACCACTAAGCAATGATACTGATCTGCGAGGACTTGTAAAGTCCTCTTTAAGGACCAGGCCCTATTTTTCAAAACTAACTAAGTGATTTTGATATTTTTTTTTTGTGACACATTGTACTTCACGTTAGAGGTAAACATTGATCAATATTATTTGTATTTAGTTAAAAAAAGGAAATTTGATGGAAATGTGGAAAAATTATCAAGTATCAAAATGTAAAATGCTCTGCTTTTCAGACAGATAGTCATTAATAAATATTATCTACCATATTTCTGCTTTTTATTGGTATCATCTTTTAATTGTCCTTCAATTTATTTTGGATTTTAGAAGGCTTACAAGTCTACCAGCGATTTTCCAGATTTACAGGAAAATTTCCCATCTCATTTTTTAGAGGACAATTCAGTTCTAAAAGGGATTTAAAAGGCCTATGTAATAGAAATTCCACATAAATCACCCAATTTTCAAAACTGCACCCCTCAAATTATTCAAAACAGCATTTTTAAAAAGTTTTTTTTTTAACCCTTTAAGCATCTCATGGAAATTAATAAAATATGGAGGTGAAATGTAGACATTTTATTTTTTTTCAATAATTCATTCATTTAGCCCTAAAATTTATATATTCACAAGGGGTTAAATGAGAAAATACATCTCACTGTTTGTTATGCAATTTCTCGTGAGCATGGAAATACCTCACATGTGGATGTAAAATGCTGTTTGGGCACACAGAAGAAAAGTAGCGCCACTGGGTGTATGAAAAGTAGATTTTGCTGGAATAGTTTTCAGGTGAAATGTGTCATTTGCAGAGCCCCTAAAGTAGAAGTACAGTGGAAAATGTCACTTGATCCCTGAAGTTTTCATTTTCACAAGGGGTTAAAGAGAAAAAGCACCCCGCAGTTTGTTAAACAATTGCTCATGAATACGTCAACACCACATAACTGGTCGTAAATTGCTGTATGGGTTCATGACAGGGCTCGGAATGGAAAGAGCACTATTTGGCTTTTGGAGGGCAGATTTTGCTGAAATAGCATTTGGGTGCCATTTTGCATTTGCAGAGCCCCTAAAGTACCAGTACAATGGAAACCACCAAAAAATGATCCCATTTTAGAAAGTACACCCCTCACAGAATTTATCAAGGGGGATAGTGCACATTTTGACCCCCATAGCTATTTCATAGATTTTATTGACATTGTGATGTAAAAATGAAAAATTACTTTTATTCCAATAAACCATCAATTTTGCCCCAATTTTTTTATTTTCACAATAGATTAAAGGGAAAAAAAGCACCCCACAGTTCATTACACAGTTTCACTTGAACATTGCAATAGTTCATATGTGGCCATAAACTGCTCTATTGGTACATTGCGGACCTCAAAATGAAAGGAGCGCTATTTGGCTTTTGGAGGGCAGATTTTGCAGGAATAGTTTTTGGGTGCCATGTTGCGTTTGCAGAGCCCCTAAAGTACCAGTACAATAGAAATTTCCAAAAGTGACCCCATTTTAGAAACTACACCCCTCACAGAATTTATCAAGTGGTATAATGAGCATTTTCACCCAAGAGATAGTTTCCAAAAAGAAATGTGCAGTGGATGATGCAAAATGAGAATTGAAGTTTCCCCAGATATATGCTATTTCAGTGCCCGATATGTCATGCCCAGCTTGGGGCACTATGAAAGGTTAGCTCTCCAGGTATTATGCTCTGTTTCCTGATTTTGGAAACACCATACATGTGGCCCTAATCTTTTGTCTGGAAATACCATAGGGTTCAGAAGTGAAAGAACACCAATGCACATTAGAAGCCTAATTTGGACATTTACACTGCATTGGCGAGAATTTGCAGAGTCCCTGAGAATAAAAAAAATAATTCACCCAATTATATTACTTATCACTGGGTCAGTATTATACATTTCAGTACATGTGTATTGCAGTGTATACAAGAAGTCAGCCTATGTAGAAGCTAAGTTCTTCTTATCTAGGCAGGATCAACCAAGTATGTAGCACGGCAGACCCCAGGCTGCTGAAAATAGATATTGGCACCCCCCGAACACAGTGCGAGGGGGAGGCAGTATTAACTGCAGCATCTAAGGGTTAAAACCAGCAATTGGAGCTCAGCTATACATTACAGTTAACACTCTTCGGAAGACAACAGACGTAATAGTACGTCAGTTTGCCTTAAAGTGGTATTCCCATCTCAAGAATCCTATCTATACTGGTAGCTTATATAAAATGAAGACTTTTCCTAAATATATTGCTTTAGCAATGCTGCTTTGTTTTCCTGCTATGTGAAATTATTCCTCCCATTGTTTACACAGTGTTTTCATAACGCTGGACCTGTGTGATAGGATAAGTGACATCAGTCACTGCTCTCACTGTTATCTACAGCTCTGCATTTAGCTAATTGCAGTTTCCTGATAAAGCCATGTCTGTTATCTCTCTTTGTAAACACACAGATAACACTGAGTCCGTTCTCTAGAAGCATGTGCATATTATTTCATCTGCATTTATATTAGATTTCTAGTAATTATAATAAGTATTGTGATACTTCATAGTGTCCTGTTCAGCAAGCTGGGGGGATACAGGAAGTGAGAAGAAGAGACAGCAGGCAAAGCTGCTGAAACAGGGAGATGGGAAAACCTCTTTAACCACTTCCATACCAGGCACATTTTGAAGTTTTTTGTATGTGTGGTTTTGGAGGGCTTATAACATTTTTATCATTTGCGTTATTCAACTATTTTCTGCATCTTTTTTCAGTGACACATGGGGCTTTATTTTTATGTTGTTTTTATTTTTGTATGTGTGTTAATTTTTTTTATATCCGGGAAAATATGGACAAAAGAGGAGGGAAAACGTGTCTGTTTTTCACTTTTCTTTTTTTTTTTTTTTATTTAATAACACAAAGTGCTACTAAAAAACTTTATAGTTTTTCCTCCCTGTTACGGTAATTTTTATTTTTTATGGTGACGTCGGGGGGTGGGGCTATAACCTGTAATAAGGGCGTTTTATTGGTGTATTATTTTATTTTATTTTTTTTTTATTATTTTATTTACTTTTTTTTTTTTACTTTTCTATACTTTTTATTTATTTATTTATTTTTTTACATTGTGTCCCCATCAGGTCATAATAGACCTTTGGGGACATCTGATTACTTTTTTTTTTTTTTTCGGGAGGCTGATTTCCCCTGTAACTGGGGCTGGTATATTTAGCTCCAGTTGCAGGAGGAATGCAGCCTCCTACACGTTGCTTTCACATAACTATAGAGCTGATCTGGGTCCTGTAGGACCAGCAGCTCTAACAGACGCTGCACCCAGCGGATCACATGACCGCCGGGTCAGAGGGGAGCCGCAAGATGGCGGCGCCCATAGCGCTGTATACATGGATTGAAGAAGTGAGACACAAGAAAGACACTGTGATACAAAACAGACCCTGTAGTAGGAAGGAATTTTGCACACAGGGGAGAGTAGAGAAGGGAGGGGTGCAAATAAGGCAGTCGGTGCACTGGGGGTAGGGGCTTCAACTGCAGGAGCACTGTTCAAGTAGGAATTTACAAGAAATTTCCCAAACCCATTCTTTAGGGATGACTTTAGTTCTGAAGGGGATTTTAAAGACCTACAGTGCCTTGCGAAAGTATTCGGCCCCCTTGAACTTTTCAACCTTTTGCCTCATTTCAGGCTTCAAACATAAAGATATAAAATTTAAATTTTTTTGGTGAAGAATCAACAAGTGGGACACAATTGTGAAGTGGAACGAAATTTATTGGTTATTTTAAACTTTTGTAAAAAAATAAAAAACTGAAAAGTGGGGCGTGCAATATTATTCGGCCCCTTTACTTTCAGTGCAGTAAACTCACTCCAGAAGTTCAGTGAGGATCTCTGAATGATCCAATGTTGTCCTAAATGACTGATGATGATAAATATAATCCACCTGTGTGTAATCAAGTCTCCGTATAAATGCACCTGCTCTGTGATAGTCTCAGGGTTCTGTTTAAAGCGCAGAAAGCATCATGAAGACCAAGGAACACACCAGGCAGGTCCGTGATACTGTTGTGGAGAAGTTTAAAGCCGGATTTGGATACAAAAAGATTTCCCAAACTTTAAACATCCCAAGGAGCACTGTGCAAGCGATCATATTGAAATGGAAGAAGTATCAGACCACTGCAAATCTACAAAGACCCGGCCGTCCCTCTAAACTTTCATCTCAAACAAGGAGAAGACTGATCAGAGATGCAGCCAAGATGCCCATGATCACTCTGGATGAACTGCAGAGATCTACAGCTGAGGTGGGAGAGTCTGTCCATAGGACAACAATCAGTTGTACACTGCAAAATCTGGCCTTTATGAAAGAGTGGCAAGAAGAAAGCCATTTCTCAAAGATATCCATAAAAAGTCTTGTTTAAAGTTTGCCACAAGCCACCTGGGAGACACACCAAACATGTGGAAGAAGGTGCTCTGGTCAGATGAAACCAAAATCGAACTTTTTGGCCACAATGCAAAACGATATGTTTGGCATAAAAGCAACACAGCTCATCACTCTGAACACACCATCCCCACTGTCAAACATGGTGGTGGCAGCATCATGGTTTGGACCTGCTTTTCTTCATCAGGGAGAGGGAAGATGGTTAAAATTGATGGGAAGATAGATGGAGCCAAATACAGGACCATTCTGGAAGAAAACCTGTTGGAGTCTGCAAAAGACCTGAGACTGGGACGGAGATTTATCTTCCAACAAAACAATGTTCCCAAACATAAAGCAAAATCTACAATGGAATGGTTCACAAATAAACGTATCCAGGTGTTAGAATGGCCAAGTCAAAGTCCAGACCTGAATCCAATCGAGAATCTGTGGAAAGAGCTGAAAACTGCTGTTCACAAACGCTCTCCATCCAACCTCACTGAGCTCCAGCTGTTTTCCAAGGAAGAATGGGCAAGAATTTCAGTCTCTCGATGTGCAAAACTGATAGAGACATACCCCAAGCGACTTGCAGCTGTAATCGCAGCAAAAGGTGGCGCTACAAAGTATTAACTTAAGGGGGCCGAATAATTTGGCACGCCCCACTTTACAGTTTTTTATTTTTTACAAATGTTTAAAATATCCAATAAATTTCACTCCACTTCATGATTGTGTCCCACTTGTTGATTCTTCACCAAAAAATTAAAACTTTATATCCTTATGTTTGAAGCCTGAAATGTTACAAAAGGTTGAAAAGTTCAAGGGGGCCGAATACTTTCACAAGGCACTGTACATATTAGAAACCTGTCATAAAGGACCCCATTTTCATTACTGCACCAAAACAGCATTTGCAAAGTTTTTGAACCATTGAAGTGTTCCACTGGAATTTAAAAAAATGAATGTTAGACATTTCATTTTTTCAATAATTTGTTTGTTTACTCCTAAAATATACACATTCACAAGGAGGTAAAGGGAAAAAAAAACACCCATACTTGGTTGAAAAATTTCTCATGAACACAGCACTACCCCATATGTGGTGGTAAGCTGCTGTATGGGTACTAGGCAGGGAGCTGAGAATGGATTTATTAACATTGGGATATGTGTCAGGAATTGAGCTCACTGGGTCTTGAACCCTTGACTTCCCAGCCATGTTCTGAAGCATTGACCAGTATGCCATTGTAGAAGCCTGTTTCTTCTTTACTTTGCTGAGCCTGGTCCTTTCTATTGGAGTGATTAGCTTATAGATCTCACCTGCTCTGTGGCCAATCACAGTATAGCGATCGCTATATAAACCCACAGCTGACTCTATCCTGTGCCTGATTATTCTGGCTATTCGCTTCCTGTTTGTCCTGATCCTCACCATTACTCTTCTGCTCCTGTGTACCGATTCCTGCATACGTCTGTCTCCGATTGATCCACTGCTCCTGTGTATCGACTCCTGCATCTATCTGACTAAGATTGAACCACTGCTCTTGTGTACCGACTCCTGCATATATCTGACCATGGTTTCTTCTTACTCCTGAGGTACTATTCCTGCTATTTAAATCCTCATCTACTACTGTTTAAGTACTGTGCCATTGCCTCACCAATTGGACTCCAGATCAGATAACTAGCATCGTTACATAATGAAAATTAAAAATTACTTTTTTTTTTCCAATAAAGCATAATTCTAGCCCCAGATTTATTATCAAAAAGGATTAAATTAGAAAAAGCACCCCAAGGTTTGTAACTCAGTTTCACCTGATCATGGCAATACCCCATATGTGGTCGTAAACTGCTATATGTGTACATGGCTTGGAATGGAAAGAGCACTATTTGGCTTATCAAGGGCAGGTTTTGATGGAATAGTTTATTGGTGCCATGTCTCATTTGCAGGGCCTCAAAAATATCAAACCTTCCCCAAAAGTATTTTGGAGACTGCACCCCTCAAGAAATTTATCAAGGGGTATAGTGAGCATTTTGATCTCACAGCTGTTTCACAAAATTTATTAACTTTGGGATGTGAAATAAAAAACTTTGCTTTAGTTCCAAATTTTTTATTTTCACAAGGGGTTAAAAGATAAAACTTCCCCTCAATTTTTATAGAATTTCTCCTGAGAATGAAAAACTACATTTTGGGCACACAGCAGGGCACAGAAAGAGAGGAGTACCATTAGGTATTTGGTGGGCAGAATCATTTTAAGATGCCATAATGCATTTGCAGAGCCCCCAAGGTGCCAGTATAGTGGAGAGTACCAAGAAGTGATCTAATTTTGGAAACTGTACCATCCAAAAATTTATCAAGGGGTATAATGATCATTTTGACCCCAGAGATGCTTTCCACAAGTTTGCAAAGTGAATAGTGCAAAGTGAATGTCCTGAGCAGCTAGTGGAAGAGTGAAGAAATCAGGCGATACCTTTTAGAGGCTAACTGAGTATATTTATAAGTAAGCTTTCAGGAGTACTAGCTAGCTCCCTTCATCAGACATGGTGTTATACAAGAACTGAAAATTCACAGATTTTTATACACATGATCTTCAAAGGATTTTAGAGTCCTTAAAAAAACCAAAACAAAATGCAATCTAAGTAGAGAAGTTATTTACAACAGGTTAAAAAACAATCTGGAAAGTTGTGGTGCGTGACAGAGGGATCTGTTATCTGTTTGCTATCAGGTGGTGATTTGTGACCCTCACAGGTCATACATAGTGTGACATGAAGCTGGCATGAATATTAAGTCCAAATTGCAGAGTTTGAAATTTTTGCATAAATTTATACTCCCATTCTTTTCTTTTCTCCTGCGTCTTAAAATGTCCCATTAAAACCACAACCCGCAAATCTTCGATAGAGTGGTTTTCTCCGGAGAAATGTGCGGCCACTGGGAGATCGGTTCTGCTGTTATTAATATTGGATCTATGTGAGTTCATTCGTTGACTGAGACATTCAGTCTTCGCAAATAACTAACCTTTCCTTTACATTAGATACTATGCTTCAGTATGAGGTTTGTGTAACTACAATGAAAGGGAGCCTTACTGTGTCACTCCATCAGCTAAATCCTTATATTAGGGTCTTTCCTTGTCAGAAAGTACCTGATATACTGTATGGATATTTATACTTAGCTATTCAGGGAGTGAAATTCACTTTCTGGATACCACAATATACATTAAAGACCACCGGCTACTCACATCGATATACCACAAACCCACAGACAGAACGGCCTACCTGAGAAACGACAGCTTCCACCCCAAGCACACAAGACAATCTATTATCTACAGCCAGGCTATACGATACAATCGTATTTGCTCCAACAAAACAGACCTGGACAAGCACCTCCTGGATCTGAGGATGAAATTTCTCCGATTGGGATACAAACCAAAAGTAACAGACAACCAATTAAACAAAGCGGCAGCCATTAACAGAGAGAGTCTGCTCACATATAGAGAGACCCAGAAAGAAGCCCGAGTGCCCCTAGTTGTCACCTACAACCCACAGCTGGAGATCCTACGAAGGATTGCCAAGGATCTCCAACCTGTGCTACATAGGGACAAAAGACTCAAGGACATATTTCCAGTCCCCCCTCTCCTTTCCTTTCGACAACCACCAAACCTGAAGCGTATTATTGTCCGGAGTGCCCTGAAGGCCCCAACTGAAAATGGCACTTCACCTTGCCTACATAAAAGGTGCATGACCTGCAAGCACATCCACACCGCTGACAGTGTACCTATCCCACAGTCACAACAGGTGCACAGAATTAGGGGGACATTCTCCTGCAGGTCTTCCAATGTGGTGTACCTCATAATGTGTACGCAATGTCCCACCACAGGCCTCTATGTGGGGGAAACAGGGCAGAGACTCAGTCAACGAATGAACTCACATAGATCCAATATTAATAACAGCAGAACCGATCTCCCAGTGGCCGCACATTTCTCCGGAGAAAACCACTCTATCGAAGATTTGCGGGTTGTGGTTTTAATGGGACATTTTAAGACGCAGGAGAAAAGAAAAGAATGGGAGTATAAATTTATGCAAAAATTTCAAACTCTACAATTTGGACTTAATATTCATGCCAGCTTCATGTCACACTATGTATGACCTGTGAGGGTCACGAATCACCACCTGATAGCAAACAGATAACAGATCCCTCTGTCACGCACCACAACTTTCCAGATTGTTTTTTAACCTGTTGTAAATAACTTCTCTACTTAGATTGCATTTTGTTTTGGTTTTTTTAAGGACTCTAAAATCCTTTGAAGATCATGTGTATAAAAATCTGTGAATTTTCAGTTCTTGTATAACACCATGTCTGATGAAGGGAGCTAGCTAGTACTCCTGAAAGCTTACTTATAAATATACTCAGTTAGCCTCTAAAAGGTATCGCCTGATTTCTTCACTCTTCCACTACTTTCAATGGCTAACACGGTACAACATTATACTACTATCAAACTGAGCAGCTAGTGGCACTGTGAATAGTTAACTCTCCAGTTATTTTAATAATAATAATAATAATAGTCCTTTAATAGTCCCACAATGGGGAAATTCAGTGTGTTACAGCAGCAAAGATAAGCAGATACAAATACAAATACAACATGTACAGGAATGTTCCAAGGTAAGAGGCATTACATTGATAGCCGACAGACAGATAGGAAGTAGCGGGGGGGGGGGGGGATTTAACAGGCAGAGAGATATTTCAGTTATACTTCACCAGTTATTATGCCTTGTTTCCTGATTCTGGAAATACCCTACAGCCCTAATCTTTTGCTTAGAAATAAGACAGGTCTCAGAAGTGAAAGACCACCCCGATGCGCGTTTTTGGCCTAATTTGGAGTTTTGCATGGCATTTTAGTTGGCAATTGCAGGAACTAGAGATGAGCGAATTTCTCAAAAGTTCGATTTGAATTTCCAAAAAAATTTGCTTCGATCTGGATTAATTTGCGGTGAATATCATAAAAAAACACCTCTTTCCTGGCTTCAGAGAGCCTGTATAGTGGTGTAGAACACTGTGCCTTGTAGCAACACTACTGTGGTAGTGAAACAATACTGTGAGTCAGTATGACATGCACATGACAGGCGTCGCTCTTAGAACCACTGCACATTTCACTTATTTGGCCAGTTACGGGGCCAAAACTGACCTCAAAACTGAACTGAAATGTGAACTCAGTCTTACAGGTCCATGTTAGTGCCAGGTAGAAAGAACCGTGCAGAGGTCCAAGATCTTACTGTAGAGTGAAAGAGCGCACTTTTATAGCGTCTTCTGCCGATTCAACATAGATGTCTACAGAGTGGCAAGGCGACATAATGTGGAGTTGGCATCGACATGAGGAGGCCATACAGTGACCCAGTTGCAGCAGCATGAGGAGGACATACAGTGACCCAGTGGCAGCAGCATGAGGAGGGCAAACAGTGACTCAGCAGTGGCAGCAGCATGAGGAGGGCATACAGTGACCCAGTGGCAGCGGCATGAGGAGGGCATACAGTGACCCGGTGGCAGCGGCATGAGGAGGACACAGAGTAGCAAGGCGACATAATGTGGAGTTGGCAGCAGCATGAGGAGACCATACAGTGACCCAGCAGTGTCAGCATCAGCATGAGGAGGACAGAGAGTGACCCAGTAGTTGTAGCAGCATGAGGAGGACAGACAGTGACCCAGTAGTGGCAGCAGCATGAGGAGGGCATACAGTGACCCAGTGGCAGCGGCATGAGGAGGGCATACAATGATCCAGTGGCAGCGGAATGAGAATGCCATTCAATGACCCAGTGGAAGCGGCATGAGGAGGCCATACAGTCACCCGGTGGCAGCAGCGTGAATAGGCCACAGAGTGGTAAGGTGATATAATGTGGAGGTAGCAACAACCTTAGGAGGAGTGAGGAGGTGGCAGCAGCGTGAGGAGGCCATATAGTGATGCAGGGCTGTGGTACCAACATTGGCACCCTGGCCACGCTTCACCTGCCCACAGATTGAACATATGGCCATGTTCACCTCCCCCCAGAGGCTTAACAAAAAACTGCCACAACGCAGAGTAGGTGATTTTTACCCCCAACACTCAGCACTAACTGACTGCTACCACCACTGCCTCCGTGAACCCCTGCACCACTGCTTTCCGGGCAGGTAGGCTGCTGCGAAGCAGCTGGTCTACCCCGGGCACGTTTAGCTCCCGACCTCCCACTGCTGCCACCCTGCTGACTCCGCCGCTGCCTCATGCGCAAGCTGAAACCCTCTTCTCCTGATGACGATGAAGGCCCTTCGTCACCCGGCTCCCAATTACGATCTGCTACATCGTCATCCACTACTGTCTGCAGGTCACTCATGTCCTGCCTCAACACAAGCTCCCACGCCACTCTCCTCATCACTACTTGCCCGCCTACCGGAGGAAGCGGCGGATGTCTCCTCCAGATCTTGGCTGAGCAGTAGCGTCTGACTGTCCTTTAGTACCTCCTCCTCACTGTACAGTGGATCTGAGCCTACAGCATAGAGTAGTTCTCTAGCTGAGGGAACAGAAAAGGACAGAGGCAAGTTGAGGACATGTGAGGGCACAGGGCCTGCTGCCAGGCCATACCAACTAAGGGTTGTGTCTGACGAAGCCACCGACTCTTGGCTAGAGGTGTCTGATGTGACTTGGGATGAATTGGATGACCAAGTCAACCAGTCTACAACCGTTGGGTTGCTGGTGAAGACACGACCACTACTTGACACTGGGAGCTCAGGCCTCAATAACTGACCCCTGCTGCCACGCCCCCTTACTCTGCTGCGACCTGTGCCTGCGCCAGAAACATTTAGGCCTGTGGCCCTCCCCTGTGCATGGTCTCTTGCTTCTCTGTGTGATATACTGTTCTATGAAAAAACGTAATTGCAAAGGAAATAAATACAGGGCAAAAAGGCCTGTAATTTTCTACTTTGAAGAGAACGGCAAATATGCCCCTTATTTTTTTCCCCACTAATGAACACCTATATAAAAAAAAAGCGTGATAAAGGCAGAGATTAGTGGCTAAGAATTATTGATTTTTGCCAATATTGTATTGAGAAATGGCCTGTAACTTAATAATGGAACAAAGTGGCGAATATGGTCCTTATGGGTTTCCACACTAATAAACACCTATAAATAAGTGTTAGGATAACAGCTAACTGCACATATCAGTGGCTATTATTGAATTTTGCCACTACTGAATAGAGAAATGACCTGTAATTTTATACTCTGAACAAAATGGCGAATATGCCCTTTATTTGTTTTCACACTAATAAACTCATTCAAAAAGGCGTTAGAACAAATAACTTCAGATATTAGTGGATCAGAATTCAGTTTTCTTTGGCACAGTAGTACTGACAAATGGCCTGTAATGTTATGTTTTGGAAGAACAGTGAATAAGCCCCTTATAATAAACGCCTTGAAAGGCAGATATTAGTGAATGATAATTAACTGTTTTTTGCTGTACTGCACTGCAAAAGGCTTGTTGTGTTCCACCTTGAAGACACAGGTATGAGTAATGAGCAGCGGTATAACGGCAGTGAGTGCTTCAATCCATATTAAAATTCTTGCTGTAAATCACGCTGCAACCACCCCAAATTCTTCTTTCAATTCCTCCCTATCCTTTCCCTACAGTTCTAAGGCTCTTTCCCTGAACTTCTATCTGTTTTATAAAACTTTCCCTAGCTCCTGCTGACATCTGTCTCTACAGTAAGAGCGATGTGAAATGACTGTACCTAAAATGGCCGAGGGTTTTTATAGGGCTGTGACATCACAGGGCCAGCTGGCTGCTGATTAGCTGCACGCTTGGCATTGTGGGTGATCCTGCGCTCCCAGAGTCCTTTGCCCCTTGTCCTAACATGTGCAGCAGCCATTTTATTAAAAAAATGTGATTTGAAGCGTGAGGAAATCCGGAATCAAGGCAAATCGAAGATTTCCTGAAATTCAGATCGAATTCCACTTCTGCAGTTTTGATTCGCTCATCTCTATCAGGAACCCTGAAGGAAAAAAAAAAAAAATGAACTCACAAAATATGACCCCATTTTAGAAATTACACCCCTCAAAAAAATTTATTAATTGGTATAGTGATCAGTTTGAGCCAATGAATACTTCCCAAAAAATTAATGTTCAATTAAAAATATGGCCAATATGCTATGACCACTTTGTGTCAACAAAGACATGCACTCCTTTAATTTTAAGTGGGTTATCCCGTGTACAAAAAAGTTGTATGTGTGGGAAGGAGCACTGAACGTTTTGGCTTTTGGAATGTAGTTTAAGAATGACTGGTTTCTGGTCGCTATGTCGCTTTCGTAGAGCCCTGGAGGTACCAGTAAAGTTGAATTCCCAGAGAAGTGAGCCCATTTTGTAAATACATCCCTCAAGGAATTTATCAAGGACTATAACGAACATTTTTACCCCTCGATTGTTGCATTAATTTTGTTTCCAGAAATGAATGTGCATTTGATAATGAAAGGTTAAAATTGCATTTTTGGACAACCACAGAATTGTACTGTATTGTCCTTCTTGCAAAAATTGCAATTTTTCTAGACCACCATTCAGTGCCCAATATGTTGTGCCCAGCTTGTGTTAGAAGAGACATGCACTCCTAAAACTATTAATCGAGATTAAGAACTGTTGAAATCTTTATCTCTGACGCAAGCTGGGCACAACACATTGCACACTGGAATTATATTTTTCTGTAAAAATTGCAATTTTCAGCTGTGCATTAATTTTTGGAAACTTAATTAGCACACTTGGGTGGGGGGGGTGGGGGGAAAAACTCTTATTACAGGCCTTGATAAATGGTGTAATTCCATTTTACTCTGCAAAAGTGACATATTCTACCAACTATACCAGGACCATTCAGAGAAGTAGCGACATGGTAATCCTAAGATTAAATCATGAAAACCGGCCCCATTTCAAATCGGTTAGTTGGCACAGTGGTTCCACATCCCGCTACCTGTGGCACTTATAATTCTTTGTTGTGCTGTTCCTTTGCACAGTCTGATAGTGAACAATTTTAGACTGTGCTGGGACACTCCTCCACTAGTAAAACTACTCCACTGGTAACTACTCAGAAAGTTCTAGAAGTATGCAATTATTTACTAAAACAAGCATATCAGGAGAGGTAACAGGCCCTCCTTAAATGTGGCGATCAGGAGGATTTTCTACCTCATGCAGTTGATGAATAACAGAGAAAATCTCACCATGCTTTATGATTACAGAAAATTCTGTTGGAATATTATTTTTTTAATATAATTAAAACCACTTTTTTTTCTTTCTTAGTACTTTTTTTTTTAAAATAAAAACCCGTTTCTGAAAAAATACAAAAAAATTAAAAAAAAAAACAACAAAACCAAAAAAAAAAAAAAAAAACCCCCCCACAACAAAAAAAAAAAAAAAAAAAAAAAAAAAAATAAAAAAAAACCGGGGGCCCCCCCCCCCCCCCGCCCGGCCCCCCCCCCCGCGCGCCCCCCAAAATAAAAAAACCCACCACCAAAACAAAAAAAAAAAAAAAAAAAAAAAAAAAAAAAAAAAAAAAAAAAAAAAACACCCCACCCCCCCAAACACAACACAAAAACAACAAAAAAACCACCCTCCCCTCCAAAACCCCTAACCCCCCCCCCCCCCCCCCCCCCCCCCCCCCCCCCCCCCCCCCCCACCCCCCCCCCCCCCATTCCCCCCCCCCCCCCCCCCCCCCCCCCCCCCCCCCCCCCCCCCCCACCCCCCCCCCCCCACCCCCCACCCCCCCCCCCCTCCCCCCCCCCCCCCCTCCCCCCTCTGATATTTTGTCTGGATGTCCACCTCTTGGCTTTTGAATGGACAGACAGACTTCATTTTGTATTCTTCCAACTGTCATGGCACTCACATGATGAAGTTTGGCAATTTTCTTGGCTGAGAGATCGCTATCGATGAGCTGGATTATGCTGTTTCTCTTTTCTTAGAAAATCTTCTTCATGGCTGATCCTTGATTTGAACCAGTGATCTTTCACTTAGAAAACAAACTAATAGCACACTGAGCTATTAGGGAATGTGAGAACAAGTTGTCATTTGTAATATACAAGAAGAAGAAGATTTTTCCACCACTAGTAGTGTAAGCCGTGTACCGAGGTGGGCTCCCCAGGATACAGCGAAGACACGAACAAAGGAAGCAACTCCAAATTAATTTAGTAA
Organism: Leptodactylus fallax; assembly: GCA_947044405.1. Lineage (NCBI taxonomy): Eukaryota > Metazoa > Chordata > Amphibia > Anura > Leptodactylidae > Leptodactylus > Leptodactylus fallax. Next base: position 24,072 of record CAMRHE010000379.1, read on the forward strand.
AAAAAACATGATTTTACTTTGAGTAGTAACACCTATTTACCAGAAAAACACTCCCAACTATTTACATACACTCAGCCAGTAAATTGAGACTGGTGTTGTACAGCGCGGTGCCTTCTCATGTGTAGCTACAATAAACTCCAAGCTTTTACCTATCTGCAGGCTGCAACTAACCAGCCACTTGTTACCTTTTTATCACCCTAGTCACAGGAACAATTCAGTGAGTGTGATAGAGGCACCGGCGGTACAGCACAAGAGCTTACAAACTTATCAAAATACCCCTATTCCCCACAAACAAAGTATAACCGAGTAACTATCATAGTAGGTCAGCTTGCAAGCCGAAGAAATATGACAACGTTTAAAATGTCGCTTCTAGACTCCCTCAGAAGCTCCTCTCTGGGAGTTACAACTCAATAGAATTCTCTGAGTCTTAGTCCTTACTACCAAATAGGTAGATAATTCACCAGTAGTGTGGCCTGTGAAGAGGAGTATGCCTAACTAGTCTAACTACAGACCCTTACTCAGTCCCAAGCAATTTGCGCCAAAAATGTAATGCGGTTCATGCACGATTACTTCTCTTAGTGATCCAGATTTGTTGGGTACCTGTTAGCTTCGTCTCTGGAACCGCTGAAAGCAGGGCTCATCCAAACATGCGATCTCACTGACAGGGCCACTTCTCAGCCGGTCCTTGATAGCAATCTTCACCTTAGGATGCTGTCTGAGCAAACCCTGGAACAGTCTCTGCTTCAGCAAACTCTTGATATATGTCTCTAATCCTTGAAGAATGTTTTTTCCTCACACTTCAGCCCTTCTTCTTCTAAAAGCTCAGAAGCACACACAGCTAAGATGGCTGCCAGACACACTCTGCTCCTTCCTTGTTCCTCCTCTGCAGAACAGGGTCTCCACGTCACTACTCCAGGGAATTACAGAATTACAGTCTCTTCTATTTCTGAGGTAACAGTGGAACCTTGTGGTCAAACAAACAAATGTCAGTTTATAAAAAAAATAAACTTATCTACAGAAACAGTTACATTCATAACATGAGGGCTGTTTCCCCACCTTACAGTAGTAAAACAGTAACAATGCAGTTACATGACAAGAATCTGCATAACTAATCATAAGCTAAATAATTGCAAGTCAAATTTATGTATGAGATAGCAAAGATGATTGTCTATAAAATGATGGTAGTTTCACATTCAAAGCTGTAGTGGATGGTGAGATATGGAGCCTGAAAGTCAAAAGTTTAAAACATTGTTACCCTTCTACTCGGCCCAGTGTTTAATAGGAATAACCCTTTACATATATAAATTTATTGTATATCAGCATTTCCCAGCAAGGGTTCCCCGGAATCCTTTGGTACATTTTTTGTACTGTGTGTATATAGTACCCAGGCCCCCATGCCACATCAGGTCCTTTAGGGCTATGTTTACAAGGCCCTGATGCTGGCCTTGACATTTTTTGTGTAAGGACATACAATATTCTAAAGCTAGGCAGCATCTCTACATTGTGTGCATCATCGCCTACAACATCCTGATACTGGTTCATGTCAGAAAAGGTGTGCAGGACCTCGACAACCACAGAAGCCTGGAGCAAGGAAAGGTATGAAAATACCCGTTTTTTGTTTAATCTGGGGTCTGAATTAGGGGTTTGGTCTGGGACTTGATTAAATGGTCTAAACTGGGGTTTGATTATTTAGGGGTCAGCTTAATCACTGAGATTATGTATAAATGGGATTTGTAAAACGTAAACGTTTCACTAAAATACAAGGGAATAGAAACAAAATAATACCCATAAAAATACATGTGATTGTCCCTGATTGTAAACATGACGACAATGCTGACTAGCATTGTCTTAATGCAGGGGCGTAATCTGCTTATTGATATGCATAGGGGATCAATGGAACTATTGATAATTACCAAGCTACTTTGGGGACAATCATAACCACAATCCTAGCCTAGACCACAGACCATATCCATTTACTAGGTTAAGCTTTGCTCTCCTGATATTGCCACTCCTGTCATACACTCTCTCTATGCATTTCCAAAACCTACTTTTTTCATTGGGGTCACGTGACTGGTGTAACATCTCTGCCTGTTCGGACCTCTACGCCATCCTCCACATGCTACGACGCAGGAGGAATGTCCGGCTATGATTCCTTGCTTTAGGTTCTTGTTGTACTCTGTCTGAACACTGTTCTATTCCCTCACCTCTGTAATTGATTTTCCACCACACCCATCTCTTACACCTTTGTTTCCCTCTGCTCCTCAAATAGTTAATCTCAGCCTTACTTGTGTGATTGACATCTTTCCTTCCAATCAAGTCTGGGGTGGGTTCTTTCTTCCTATATAGTGTTTTCCCACGCTCACCTTAGTGCTTGCTATTGCTTTTCTGTGCGTGCTGGCTCTATACTGTTACTGTCTGTATTTACATTTCTGACCTTTTGGCTTTTCTTGTGACTGCTCTCTTTGATGTCTTGTCTGAATTCTGTGTTATCACCTATATCATAAGAAGGGACTGCCGCCCAGTTGTCCTCTGCCGCCTAGGGCAGTGAGGCAAGTAGGCAAGGACAGGGGACGGTTCGGCTTAGGACTCACTGTCTTGTCGTTCCCTTCCTCCCAGGGTTCACCAGCAGCTACTGGGGAATTGCTCTTCTAGCAATCCCCTTACAGCTGGTGACTGTAAGCAAGGGCAGATTAAGGATACCATCAACCCCGGACTGTATAAAGATTGCGGGCCGCCCACCAGCCTAAACTTTTTATTTTTATCTTTTAATGATCTGACACTTACCAAATGGATATTTTACAGGTACCAAAGTTACTGCATAGATAAAATTGTTTTGTGATTGTTTAGACAGAAAAAAAAGTGCAGCATGCTGCATTCTTTTCTATCAAAATAATAAAAAAAAGCAAAACAGAACAAAGCTGACAACAAAAATTGTCTGAAATTAAACAAGGGATAGAAGATTTAACGAAACAAATCATACCATGGGAGTCATCCAACATATATAGATAGTAACAAAAAAATGTTGAAGAAACTAGAAATACTTGAATTAGACATAATGTCTTTTTTTTACATGATTCAGAAGATTACTTTTCTGGTTATATATACAGTAAGAAACCCGTCTATTGGAATTCTACTCCCAATTTTTCTGGTTTAATGTATAGAGAACAAGTCGCAATGCTGGACCTTATGAATTTACAGAATTTCACAGCGGGTTCTACACCATTCCCTATACAAAATTACCAGTTGGCCCTTGATCATCGGAATGGCTGAGACGCAGCAGCCAGATGATCAGCAGCCTGTGTAGATGAGGTGAAAATCAAATGTGAATCAGTAGATTCACCGTCTAGCGCTGGATCACTGTAATTGTTTACATTCAGTGGTCACATGATCGGCAGTCACATGAACACAGTAGAGGACTGAGGTGGACACACCCCCTAGGAGGCGTGATTGGTGGAGTGAGCTAGTGATTTCTATTGGCTCACTGCAGACAGCATTAGGAAAGGGGGTGGCACCGAATGAATGGGCTGACCTTTAGAAAGCAAGCAAGGCTCAGTGTGGCGTCGGCTACTCTATACACTGGAGCACACCATCAGTGTTCCAGGAACTGCAGTTGTAACTGCATTTTTGATAAATATTTATAGCAGCTTAGACCAACTGATAAGTTTATTAGCATTGGCTGCTGATGAACCTGATATAGATAACACAGGGGAAACGCGTAGAGCAAGTTTATTTTCTATTTTCTATTTTTGAGTTAGTTGACCACAAGCCATACCACTTGGGGGCATGAAGGACTGACAGGAGACTGGGGCAGTCTGATTAGCCTGGATATTAGTTGGTGGAACTTGAGTCACTAATGGAAATGGTAGCTGTATATCCCTGGAGTCAACATAGGGGATATCAGTAATGGCTGCAATATAAGGGTTTATTGAGTATAAGGGTCAGAATATCATAGTTTCCCTTATGGTTATAACATTTTAATGACAGGAAATGAAGTTACTGTGACCTGTACCTAGATTACTGGCATATGTACATACTACAGACTAGGGTTGTGGAGGTACATCATGGCTGTGCAGGAGTCTAGTCAGTGAGGCTTTACAAATTATGTGTGTGGGGACCAGGTGTTTGGGTTTTCCTAGCACTAAGAGCAACTGACAAAATACTGACCTGTTGTATGATGCAGCCGTGATACTATAACCTTAGTCTAAGGGTGGTGAAAGTATCTTATTACACCCTAGGTCCAGTGGAAAGTTGGAGAGTGTGAATACTGTCTAACATTTAAATCCTGAATAAACTTTGAATAGGCAGGCACAGACCACATTGATCTGTCTTTCAGTAGATTAGTGGACGTCCTTTGTGTAATTTTTATTTTAAAATATTAAAAGTTAAGTTTTATCGTTTGAAACCATTTATTTTCTGTGACTTATGAATTTACAGGAACAAAGTGATGGTCCATCTAGTCGATTTATCCATACAACTAAAATTGATTCCTTGCTTAGGGTTGTTGCTCTGTCTGAACACTGCTCTATTACCTTTTCTCTGTAATTAATTTCCTACCACACCCATCTGCTGCTCCTTTGTTTTCCCCCCGCTCCTCAAATAGTTAATCTTGGCCTAGCCTGTGTGATTGAAAGCCTAACTACCAATCAAGTCTGGGGTAGATTCTGGACTTCCTATAAACAGGTCATCTGTTCACACATGGTTGTTGGCTATTGAGACTTTGTGCCTGCTAGCTCCTCTCTCTGCTATTATTGTATTCTGACTTCTGTCTTCTGCTTACTCTTTGACTATTCTCTCGGATTTTGATTCTGTACTACGTTGCTTGACTGTTACCGACTCTTTGGCTTGCTGACTCTGCTTCTGTGTTGTTTGTCTTATCTTGTGTAACACTTATTCAGAGAAGGGATTGCTGCCCAGTTGCTCCTGTCATTAGGACAGTTGTGGCAATTAGGTAGGGACAGGGGCTGGGTCGAGTTTAGGGCTCACTGTCTCTGTCTTTCCCTTCTTCCATTGTTCCAGAAGGAGCACTAGGAAATTGCACAACTAGCAATTCTCTTATAGGTTATCCTAAAAAGGTCTCTTGACCGTGCAAAAAAGTTGGTTAATAAACGTTCACAAACATCTTTATTATGTAATGAGAATAAATCCTTGATATTAAAAGATAGATCCAACTGAATTACTTTTTCTACTTCCTTTAGTTCCCATTATAGAGCTATTGTGCAGATCATTTAAAAAAAATTACCAATATTACAACAGGACCCTATACTATACAAAGTTTTGGAACAGGGGGTCCAATTTGTATCAAAACAGGGCAGGTCACTAGGCAGCATTCTATCTCCCAGTTATTCAGTACATAGGAACAGACTTCCTCTACATGGTTGGAGGTCAGAGATTTTTATAAATGTGGTCTTCAGCGTTGTGTAGTATGCAAATTTGCTAAAAAAAAAGGTGGATTTTCATGCGATGGGAGGCTCTTCCTTCCTATACAAAATTTGAACGTTTATGAATTGTAACAGTCATCACATAATTTATAAAATGTTTGTGACTCATGTAATTTCCAACATGTGGGATGTTCAATTAGATCAATTAAAATACGTATTTTGGAACATATAGCTGACTGTGGGAAAACAATTAATGATAGGATGTCTAATGTTTCCAAGCACTTTGTTTTGAAACATAAGGGTGATATTTCTTCTCTCTGTTTCTTTGCGATTGAACATATGCCGCGTCCACCTAGGGGAGGCAATTGGCTCAAATTGTTACTTAGGAGAGAGGCAGACTGGATTCTCAAGTTGAGTACCAGATTTCCCAATGGGTTGAATATTAAATCTGATCTGGCACTTATTTATTGAATATTTCTGAGCAATATTTTTTACAACCTGGGGATCCAAATGCCTCTCTCCTATTTTTATTTTCATTTTTATTACTATTATTTTTTTCATGTTTTATATAATTTTTTTGTTTTTTGGAGCATATTCACACTATTTGCATAATTATTATTTTTTTCCCCTGCATATTCATTTCATGTCATGTAGGAAATATATGGGTCATATTTCATTGGTATTCAAATTAATATAATCAAGGATATAATATAATACTGATTCCTGTATGTATTCCTGTATATATTCCTGATTCTTGTATGCATTATATATTTGTCTTTTGGTAATTCTGATAACATATGAAGTGATGTTTATTGTTGGTATCAGCACGGTCTTGCCATCCACTAAGACCTACGGTCATATTGTGGATTCACATTTTCCACCTCCTTTTTGAATGGAGTCATATGACTCTCCATGTGATACGATGTCACTTCCAAGTGTACTCCAGGAAGTGAGTATCCTGTCATCAGCAGGAGGGATTTGATCTCCTGGTAAGTTTCTTTTTCATTTTGTAGTATGATGTACTTATTTGTTTATATAATGATTATATTTTTACTATATTTATGGCATGTTCTATTTCTACAAAGATTGTATATTGTTGGAGGAACATACAAATTCTTGGGTTTTATCCTAATGTTGTTTGTATAATTTAGAGTTAATCACAAGGAGGTGTGGTCTTTTGTTTTTAAGCAGTTGGTAGTGGTACAGCTCAACAGACTACGACTAAGGAGCCATGCGCTCTGAAACATGTAAGTTGTTGTGTCTGTACAGGATGGTTATTATGCCATCTTTGTCTTTTTAACATGGGAATAAAGGTTACATTTTATTTATATGAATATTTGCTGAGAGACGCTGGTGTTTTTACCTTTTGGAAATCGACTGCATCTTTTTTGCTTGGTCCAGCAAATCCTCCGTGCGACATGGCTAATTTGAATCAACTCTGTATCTACAGGTGAGCTGTGGAGAATTTTTTTTTTTTTTTTTGCTTAAATTCAAAGCTGACAGAAGGATATTTCAATTTTTACTTTAACCACTTCCCGCCAGAGGAATTTTTTGATTTTCACTTTTGACTCCCCTCCTTCCAAACCCCATAACTTTTTTTTTATTTTTCCGCTTACAGAGCCATGTGAGGGCTTAATGTTTGTGGGACAAATTGTTTTTCATAATGCTTCCATTTATTATTCTGTACAATGTACTGGGAAGCTGGAAAAAAATTCAGAATGGGGTGGAATTGCATTTGTGCGACTTTCTTACGAGCTTCATTTGTACAGTGTACACTCTGCAGCCAAAATGACATGTCACATGTATTCTATGTTTCAGTACAATTCCGGAATACCAATTTTATATGGTTTTATTTATATTTTAATCCCTTAACAAAAATCTAAAACTTTACAAAAATTTTTTTTTATAAAAGTCGCCATATTCTGACACCTGTAACTTTTATATAATTTATATTTCTGTGTACGAGGGTTGAATAGGGCGTCTTTTTTTGTGGGGCCAGATGTACTTTTTAGTTATACTATTTTGGGGAATTTCTATTGCTTTGATCACTATTTATTCAAATAATCATCCGAGGTGGAACAGCGAAAAAAACAGCGGTTCGGTACTTTTGATTTTTTTTTTCCCCCCCGCTTTGGTGTTTACCGTATGTGAAAAATATTTTTATAAGTTTGTAGACTGGGTCTTTTCAGACACAGAGTTACCTAATGTGTATGTGTTTCACAGTAATTTTTTTACTTTTATATGTATTCTAGGGAAAGGGAAGTGATTTGAACTTTTAGTTTTTTTTTAAACTTTTTTATTAGCTCCCCTAGGGGACTTGAACCTGCAATCTGATTGCAAGACCCATAGACTGCAATACAACTAGAGGAGGGAGTGATAAGCAGATGTCACTTTTGTCTAGTGTGTCCTGTGTATGTATACTGCTGCTTGCCATCAGAACTGCCTTCATGTTACCTGTGACTGGAAGAAATGTGCTGTGAGCATCATCTATTCAACTGCCACCGTCTCCTGTGTCTCACTCGCACGCAGGTATTCAGGGTTCAAGTGGTCTGGTTGCAATCCAGTGGAATATAGGAATTAACCACAGTACTTAGCATTGTAATGGATGCTTCAAGATTAATTTATTATAATATTCAATTCATAAGATATAAGTGATGTAATGGCGACTCTTTAGTGACGTTTCGGCCTGACACGGCCTACTTTTACAGTTGCATAGTTCAGGAGATAAAGTATAGTGGGGACTGAACAGAATAGGGAAGGTCCCATGGACTGTAGCAGCGGCCTGGAGAGGGTTAATACCTTTCACCCCTCCTCCTTAATATTTGCTTGCCAATGGAGGGATCTGTGTTTGTTGCTTTTCATATATATATATATATATATATACACATACACAGTGTGTATATATATATATATATTATATATATATATACACAGTGTATATATATATATATATATATATATATATATATATATATATATATATATATATATATATATATATATATATATATATATATATATATATATATATATATATATATATATATATATATATATATATTTATATATACCGTGTATATATATATATATATATATATAAATATATACCTACTCCTGCTCACCCCACTCCCCCCATGCTGCAGTGTGTTGGTACTTACCATCTTTTAAAGGGATTCTGTCATTGGGGAAACATGTTTTTCACTGATGCCACGTCGTAATAACCTTTATAAAGGCTATTAGTCTCCTACCTTTGTTGTTTCGCTCCTCGCTGCCGTTTAGAAGAAATCTTGATTTTTATGCAAATGCATCTTCAGAATGCACAGGGCGTTCCCCCAGTGCTGAAACTGCACAGGGGGCATCACCTGTGCTCTCCTCAGACGCATTTTTGAACTTACCGCACCACCTCTCTTCTTCTTTAGCAGACACCTCTTCTTGACGTCATCCTTCCTCCGGGAGACATGCACCGACTGTGCATGTCCTTATGGCCATTTTCCTGTGGCCTATTACACGAGTGTACTGCATGCGCTGTATGTAATAGGTCACAGGAAAATGGCCGAATGAAGACTCGTACAAGGATGACGTCAAGAAGAGGCGTCTGCTAAAGAAGAAGAGAGGTGGCACAGTAAGTTCAAAAAGGAGGAGATGCCCCCTGTGCATTCTGAAGACACATTTGCATAAAAATAAAAATCAAGATTTCTTCTAAACGGTGGCAAGGAGCGAAGCGACAAATGTAGGACACTAATAGCCTTTATAAAGGCTGGTGTTCTTCCTGGTTCTGCCTCTTTCCCGCTCTGTATGCTCACCACAGCAAGCTTCCCGCCCTCTCTCCCATTTTAGCTCGGTTTGTTCGGTTTCAAGTCACAGCTGGCGGTTCAGTTTAAGTAAAGGAGAGAGGAAGTATTTAGTCACTACAGTCTGGTAGGAACGGTGCATATAGCACTACACTGCCACACTGGTTCTATATGCAACGATCCTACAGTACACATTTGGGTGTGTACTGTATATAACTGATTTAGTTCATACAGGCAATGTTATCCCTAATTTGTAGCAGAACAATGAAATTAACAAAATTGACTTATGTATCGCATCATGGGCACATACTGGAACCTATTCACTATAATAGGGTCCATCAGGTTTCTTTCTTTTTTGACACTTTATGTTGTCCATTAATTTTGATGGAATTTGTCCTAACTAAGCCTCTAATGGAGATGTGAACATACAATGTAGTCTGAATTATGATGTTATGGTTTATATGGACATTATATATGTGGGAAGCATGTAATGGTATTACAGCGTACAATAAATAGTGGCTTTATTGCTTTATTAGGTATATCTGTGCATTTTTATGTACAGTATATAGCTCTTGCAGACGACCATAGTTACACAGTTACATAGTAGATGAGGTTGGATGAAGACATCAGTCCATTAAGTCAAACCTATAACCCTACAGTCCCCTAAACTGTTGATCCAGTGGAAGGCAAAAAAAAAAACCCATGAGGCTTATGCCAATTGCCCCATTTCATGGGAAAAAATTCCTTCCCGACTCCAATATGGCAATCAGTATAAAACCCTGGATCAACGTGCCCTAGAATCCATAACCCGTAATGTTGTTCTGTTCGAGAAAGGCATCCAGGCCCTCTTTGAACTTGTTCAATGAATCCACCATCACCATCTGGGGCAGAGAGTTCCATAGCCTTGTTCTTACTGTAAAGAATCCTCTTCTATGTTGCTGGTGAAACTTTCTCTCCTCCAGTCTTAGAGGATGTCCCCTTGTCACTGTCACTGGCCTAGGGGTAAAAAGATCATTAGAAAGTTCTTTGTGCTGTCCCTTCATGTATTTGTACATTGTCATTAGATCTCCCCGTAGACATCTTTTCTCTAAACTGAATAAACCCAAGTTTGTTAATCTATCGTTGTACTGCAATCCACCCATTCTTCTAATAATTTTGGTTGCCCTTCTTTGCACTCTTTCTAGTTCGATTATGTCTTTCTTGTATACTGGGGACCAGAATTGAGCACAATAGTCTAAGTGTGGCCGTACCAGTGATTTGTATAGAGGCATAACTATGTTCTTGTCATAAGAATCTATACCTCTTTTGATGCATCCCATAATTTTATTTGCCTTGGCAGCAACTGCCTGGCACTGGTCACTAAAGGTATAATAATAATAATAGTCCTTTAATAGTCCCACAATGGGGAAATTCAGTGTGTTACAGCAGCAAAGATAAGCAGATACAAATACAAATACAACATGAACAGGAATGTTCCAAGGTGAGAGGCATTACATTGATAGTAGACAGACAGATAGGAAGTAGCAGAGGAGGGGGGGGGGGATTTAACAGGCAGAAAGATATTTCAGTTCTCTGTGTGTATTGATCTCCTCTTAGGTCGGTGTTGGTTGTACAGCCTAACCGCGGTGGGGAGGAAAGACTTCCGATAGCGCTCCTTCTCACACTTAGGTGGAGCAGTCGGTCACTAACAGTACTGCCCAGCGTGATCATGGTCTCATGCATGGGATGGGACTTCTTCTCCCGCATGGAGCTCACCACGGACAGTATCCTTTTGTCACTCACCACCTGCACTGGGTCCAGGGGGCTCCCCAGGACAGAGCTGGTCCTTCTAATCAGCTTGTCAAGGTTCTTTCTGTCCCTGGTTGATATACTGCTCCCCCAGCAGGCCACTCCGAAGAAGATGGCTGATGCCACTTCCGAGTTGAAGAAAGTCCTAAGAAGTGCCCCCCGGATTCCACAGGCTCTCAGCCTCCTAAGCAGGTAGAGCCTGCTGTGGCCCTTCCTGTACAGGACCTCCATGTGATCTGCCCAGTCCAGCTTATTATTAAGGAGCACACCCAGGTACTTATAGGTGTTCACAATCTTGATGCCCGTCCCCAGGATGTCCACTGGTTTAGGAGGGCATCTGCATTTACGGAAGTCCACCACCATCTCCTTGGTCTTCCCTGCGTTAATTTTCAGGTGGTTCCGCTGGCACCAGTCCACAAAATCCCGGTTCAGTTCTCTGTACTCCCTGTCATCATCGTCTGTGATGAGACCTACTATTGCAGAGTCATCAGAATACTTCTGTAGGTAGCAGCAAGATGAGTTGCACCTAAAATCTGCAGTGTACAGTGTGAAGAGGAAAGGGGCAAGAACTGTACCCTGAGGTGCCCCCATATTACATATCACAGTATCTGACACACAGTCCCGGGCTCTCACGTATTGAGGTCGATTTGTGAGGTAGTCTAGGATCCAGTTGGAGAGGTGGTGGTCCACTCCAGCAAGGCCCAGCTTGTCTCTCAGTAACCCGGGCTGTATGGTGTTAAAAGCACTGGAGAAATCAAAGAACATTATTCTCACCATGTTTCCTGGTTTCTCCAGGTGAGACACAGCCCTGTGCAGAAGGTGGATGATGGCATCATCTACCCCAATGCCCGGTCGATAAGCAAACTGGAGAGGGTCCATAGCGGGGCTCATTAGAGGGCAGAGATGTGTGAGAACCAATCTCTCTAAGATCTTCATCAAGTGGGATGTCAGTGCTACAGGTCTGTAGTCGTTGAGGTCCATAGGGTGAGGGTTCTTTGGAACTGGTACCACACAAGAAGATTTCCATAATTCAGGGACTATTTCCTGCCTCAGGCTCATATTAAACATGTATGTAATTATACCACACAGCTGGTCCCCACAAGTCTTAATTAGCCTTGCACTGATGTCATCTGGCCCTGCGGCTTTCCTCGCCTTGATCTTTTTCATCTCCCTCCTCACCTGGGCCCTTATGAAGGTCAGACTGTGGTCAGATATAGACGGATTCCTGGATTTACTGGTCTGTTGGGGAGTAGCCGCATGGGGTGAAGTCATTGTGGTGTGGGGAACTGAAGGACATGCTGGGGTAGGAGGAGCTGGTGTGTGATCAAATCTGTTGAAGAATAGGTTTAGTTCATTAAGCCAATTAACATCTCAATCTGGCAGACAGACTGTTTATTACCCGAAATTGACTTAAGTCCCTCCCAGGCCTCCCTTATGTCTTTCCTTTCCATTTGCTTTTCCATTTTTTCCTTATAACTGGCTTTTCCCTGCCTGATTTGATGCCTCAGCTCCTTTTGTACTTCCCTCAGCCCCTCCTTATCTCTTGTCCTGAATGCCATCTTTTTCTCCTTAAGTAGTGCTTTTATATCAGAGTTAATCCATGGTTTGTTATTGGAAAAGCACCTCACCACTTTTGTGGGTACTGTGTTGTCCACACAAAAATTAATATAGTCCGTTATGCAGTGTATGAGTCCTTCCATATCTTCTCCATAAGAATCCTGCAGAACTTCCCATGCGGTTGTGTCAAAACAATCCCTCAGAGCCTCATCACTCTCCTCGGACCATATCCTCACTGTGCGGGTGACAGCTGGTTCTCTACGTACAAGTGGCTTGTACACAGGTCGGAGATGCACTAGGTTGTGATCCGATCTTCCCAAGGGGTGGTAGGGCTGATGAGTTATATGCCTCCCTCGCGTTGGCAAAGAACAAGTCCAGTGTTTTGTTCTCTTGTGTGGCAGGTTACATACTGTGTGAAACTGGGCAGTGTGGATGATGGAGAGACATGGTTGAAGTCACCCGACACAATAAAGAGGGCCTGGGGTGTCGTGACTGCAGCTGGCTCACCGTGGCTTGTAGGACCTCGCGGGCAGCATCAGCTTTCGCAAAGGGGGGGACATATGCAGCTATCACGATAACATGTGATAGTTCCCTTGGTAGATAGAAAGGTCTCATGCTCACAGCTAATAGTTCAGTGTCCTTACAGCAAGTTTGCTCCTTAATCACAATGTGCCTAGGATTACACCATCTATCATTCACAAATATTGCCAGTGTGGCATCCCAGAGCTGGCTATGGCTGGGCTGAGGGTGATCTCTGTGCATTGTATTATTTCCTGTTGCTTCATAGCCTGTGTGACATAGCAGGGGGTCCTGAGTCTCACACAACACAGCGCCACCTAGTGAGCCTCACACATGCATTACACCTCCCATAGGATTGAATAGTAACCAAATGTCCAATGGGAGGACATCGCCTGGGAAAAGGGGAGGAGTCAGCTGATCACTGGGTCCCCATGGTAACACCCCTGCAGGAAGGTCCTGCGTGTGAGGAGTTAGAAGTGTGGAGTGTTAGGAGGAGGAGGTGAGGAGAGAAGTGTGATGTCCTGTGAAGAAAGCAGTGAGTTTAGTGCAGGAATCTCAAGTCCTAGACAGGCCCAGGAAGGTTGGAGAGCTGACATACTCCAGCTATTCAGAAGATCCTGTCCCCTGTCTGCCTAGCCATCGCCCTGAAGGAAGTCAAGCATCATTATCTTGTCAGCATGAGACTGTGGAGAGAACATTCTGGAACACGTGCTCCATAGCAAGTATCACAGGATCCAGGGGCCAAGGCCAGACCTGTGGAATATCCTGCCACCCTGACTATTGCACCCCGAAACTCTGAGCTATCAGGACCACATAACGTGAGTGGGGAATATTATGTACTAGTATCATGGTGGGCATCCTCCTATGAGCCAAATAGGAGCCCAGACGCACCTTAGGGCTGTAACACTGAAGTATAAGGGGCTAGGAACACCTTTCATCAAGTCTACCCTGCACCCCAGGACTTTGCTGTGTCACCAGGCGTACCCCGTTGTTTTGTATTGAAGAAACTGTTTAAGCATTTGTGCCTCCACACCCATGGAAGTAAAAGTTCAACTTTACAACCGTTTCTGTGTCTGACTCTGCACCGACAACATCAGGGCGCCCCAAACACCACCAGTCGGCACAGTATAGGGGAAGCGCCCCGGGGGAACAATCACCACCAACATTTGTGCAGCCCCCTCATCACCGGTACCAGTGGTGGTAACGTGGGACAGCACCAGCGCTGCGCCCTAGTGCCCAGAGACCGTGACAAGTCTGCGCTGTTTGCACCCCGCAATCCCAACTGCAGCGTTACCTTCCATCTGGTCACCGCAAGAAAAACTGGCGTCACGAACAGGATACGGGTGTGTGCAATTTTGAGAAAGTGGCCACGAAAAGTGCGCCAAATTGTCTCCAGAGCATCGGTCTTTATTGTGGACTTTGCTAAGATCAAGTTTATTCCCTGAGAGTGCTTGCCACAAAGAGGGGGGAGCCCTAAACCCCTGAAGTAAGCCCTAAAGACTGTCCTCTCAGTGTGTTACAGCCCTGGAAGAGTTAAAACGCCCAGGACTTGTTTGCTGCGCCACATCGCTGTGTAAGAACGCCCACAAAGGGTTAACTGTACCTTGCAAAAGTGCGGGAGATTTTTAGGACTGCCCATGAGGCCAGGAGACCCATCTGCCGCCATCTTAGGAGAGCCCAGAATGCTGAGCGCAATGCTCCAGCGCACCCATACAAGAAAGTGAAAGGCGAACGTGCCAGCGCCATTTCTGACTCTCCGGTGCCGCATCACCGTCCCTGCTGTGCACCGCTGATCTCTGGTCCACGCTGCAGTTGCTGTCAGTGAGTACTGTGCCTCCCTGTCCTTGTCTTCAGTCCTCCCACGGCCCCAGCGAGTGTTTTCCGTGTACAGTGTCCGTGGGGAGTGCCACAATTAAAGAGGGGGAGCACACCGTCAGCCTGCATCACAGTGACTCTGTTAATAGCTACAGCATTCTTAAAGGGACAGCATTCCAAGTTGTAGTCTCCATTCCCCGCCAGCAAGCAGTTGAGTTTCTTAAAGAGACGGTGACCTAATTTCAGTCATACCTGCAAACAACATGACTGAGCAAAGTGACATTGTGCCATCTGTTTCTAGTGATCCAGCAGTGCCCATGGCGAGCAGCCTACCATTCTCCATGCCATTTTACCCTGGCGCACCATGGCTGCCGCGCTACAAAGGGGAGGCGCATACCCTCAGGGACTTTCGTGAGAAGATGCTGTCTCTCTTCCAGTTCTATCCTCTGAATACAGAACAGCAGATACAGATCCTGCTGGGCCAGCTTGAGGGTGCTGCAGCTAGGGAGGTCAAATCCTGGCCTGCCTCTGACAAAAGAACCCCTGGGCAAATTCTGGACAAACTCCAGGTGAACTTTGACGTGCGATCTGTCTCCGAGGTAAAGATGCGCTTCTTTTCCAGACGACAACTACCTGGTGAGACCCTGCGGGACTATGCTTTATCCCTCCAAGAGGCGTTCAGAGCTGTGGTGCAAGTGGATCCACGTGAAAATGTGGACTCTGATAAAATCTTGCTTGACCGCTTCATAGAAGGGGCGGGTACCACATTGCTCCAGAGTCAGTTGCGAATGCTTGCTGCACAACATCCCAGCATCACATTTGCTGACTTCAAGGCCCTTGCCATCCAGGTCTTGGGACAGGAGCAGCCCCAGCCGAGCCCAGTCATCTGTGCTCCCTCACCTGGACCCTCAACAAGCATTGCTCCAGTTGTCCTGCCACTACCTCTGGGTACCTCACCTGCTGCCCAAACTGCGCAGACTACACCAGCAGACTCCAGAGATGACCTTCTGGCCCGAGTGGATCATCTGACCCGTGCCATGGAACAGATCACCGTCCGTCTAGATCGTCTGACCCAGCCGTCTTCATCATCCAGTGATCCTTTGCGAAGTCTCAACATCTCACCTGAGTCGCCACCCAGACGTCCGTCTTCAGTGAAACCTCCGCAGAGTGAGAGGCCATACTGTACCTATTGCCATAGATATGGACACACCAGGCCTCAGTGTTTTCAGTTAAACGGGCCACCCCCGAGGCAGCGGGCCGCCCCTCGGGAGGAAAGAAGAAGGGCCCAGGTGAATCTTCAGTGCCATTGTCACGCTTCGTCTCAGCCTGCCCACACATCACAATCCGGGTGAACGGCGTCCCTCTGACAGCGTTGGTGGACACTGGATCTCAGGTAACAACCCTGCGCAAGCAGGTGTTCCTTGAACATTGGGACTTAGGTGTGTTGAATAGAACACCTGACACATGGATAAATCTGTGTGCCAGCAATGGACAGCCCATACCACAGCAGGGTTATTGGGAACCCACTATCCAGATTGGGGACTTGAAACTGCCTAGACAGGGTGTAATTGTCACTGATGTAGAGGATGATAGGTTTGCAGTTGTAATATTAGGCATGAATGTTTTACGCCATTGCTTTGCAGAAGTGTTGGATGCCTTGCATGCCTCTCTCCTTACAGCTTCTCCCAGTGACCAGCAGACCATTCAGCGGGCCATTCGTGTACTCAATGCCCAGCACAAGTTCGCCAACAAACAAGGTGAAATTGGTCGAGTCCGGATCCAAGATACCCGTCCAGTAACCCTACAGCCTGGAACAGAAACTATGGTGTGGTGCCGTGCCCGTCCGGGCATAGAAAATCAGGACTACGAGGCCTTGCTACAACCCATACAGGTAGATGGCCAACCACTTGTCATGGCTGCCCGCAGCCTTGTCACAGTTTCCAATGGACGTGTTCCTGTCCGCTTAGTCAACTTGGGCGATGCTCCCGTGAACCTCCACAAGTTCCACTCTGTGGCCCTGCTACACCGGTTAGCACCAGAAGACATTCTCTCTGGTGATTCTACCGCCGCACAGCGTTCCACCCAAGCTGCTGAGAACATTCAGAATGGAGCCACGAAGTCCTGGTGGGATGAATTGAACGTGGGAGACGCCAATACCCCTATAGAGCACATCAATGGGGTTCGCAATGTGGCCAAGCGTTACCAACAGGCATTCAGCAAACACCCATTGGACTTTGGTAAGACCACGACCATACAACATCGCATTCTGACTGGCGACCACCATCCAATCAAGGAGCGTCACCGTCCAATACTACCAGCGATGTACCAACCGGTGAAAAGGTTGATCCAAGAGATGCGAGATGCTGATGTCATCCAGGAGAGTAACAGTCCCTGGGCAGCCCCGCTAGTCCTTGTCAAGAAGAAAGACGGAACCCTACGATTTTGTGTGGACTATCGTAAACTCAACAACGTCACGCACAAAGACGCATACCCATTGCCGCGGATTGAGGAATCTCTAACGGCTTTGGGATCAGCTACCTGTTTCTCGACCCTGGACTTAACCAGTGGATACTGGCAAGTCCCTATGGCGCCTGAAGATCGTGAAAAGACTGCGTTTACGACCCCGATGGGACTCTTTGAATTCAATAGTATGCCATTTGGGCTATGTAATGCCCCAGCCACATTCCAAAGGCTTATGGAGAGGTGCCTCGGCCATGAGAATTTCCAGAGTGTGCTACTGTACCTGGACGATGTTATTGTATTCTCCCGGACATACCAAGAACACCTTCATCACCTGTCCGAGGTATTCAAGGTACTTATACAGCACGGCCTAAAGGTGAAGCCCTCCAAGTGCTACCTGTTGAAACCCCAAGTTCACTACCTTGGGCATGTCGTGAGCGCACAAGGCGTCCAACCTGATCCTGAAAAGATCACTGCAGTCCAGAACTGGCGAAGACCGACTACCGTCAAAGAAGTCCGAAGCTTCCTTGGATTCGCAGGTTACTACCGGCGTTTCATACCACACTTCGCCCAAGTAGCCGAGCCTCTGAACGAGTTGTTGCGCGGTTGTCCCAGAGAAAACTACAACCGAAAGCTTCCGGTAGACTGGACAGCGCGTCAAGAGGAAGCCTTTCAAGCGCTTAAAGCACTTCTGACGCAACCACCAATTCTAGCCTATCCCGACTACAGTCAGCCATTCCGCTTGTACACAGATGCAAGTCACCAAGGTTTGGGTGCAGTGTTGTCCCAGGTTCAGGACAACAAAGAGCGAGTCATCGCCTACGCCAGCAGGAGTCTGAGAGGCGCGGAGAAGAACGACCAGAACTATAGTTCTTTCAAACTCGAACTTCTGGCGCTTGTCTGGGCCGTGACAGAGAAGTTTAAAGACTACCTGGCTGCCACACCCTTTACCGTGTACACAGATAACAATCCGTTGGCGCATCTGGACACTGCTCGACTGGGAGCCCTTGAACAACGGTGGGCCTCAAGACTCGCGAATTACAAGTTCTCTGTCAAGTATCGCAGTGGCAAGTCCAACGCTAACGCTGATGCACTCTCAAGGTTGCCTGTGGGAGAAGAACCACCCCGAGAAGACATCTGGGAAGAGGTGGAGATGCCACCATTCTACAACAAGTTTGCCCAACAGGTTGCTATTGGTGTCCCTGTAGAAGGAGAACCTCTGGCGAAAACAGCTGCCGAATCCCTCCAGGAGACATCTCTGTGGAAAACGTTCCAAGAAGAGAGCAGAGTTTTAGGAGAATTGTCAGATTTCCTGCTTACAGGAAGAATACCAACCCGTGTAAAGAGAGGTCTTCATGACGTGGAATTAAAACGCCTTTGGCGACAGAGGAAGCGCCTGTTTGTCCAACGAGGCCTTCTACTTAGAAACACTCTTGATCCTGTCACAGGTGAAAGGCTTCATCAGATCCTCGTACCAAGAAGAGACGCACAGATGATACTTGAGGCGTATCATGACAGATCCGGTCACTTCGGGGTACAAAAGACCGAAGCTACCATCCGTCGTCGCTTCTATAGGGTTGGGATGAGGAGTGACATTGAGAGTTGGTGCCGAGAGTGTCCCGCCTGTAGTATCACCAAGGAAGGTCGAAGAGATCAGAAGGCCCCTCTACATCCAATTAAGACTCAAAAGCCGTGTGAAATTGTTGCTCTGGACCATGTGAAGTTGGGTCCCACACGTTCCGGCTACAGCTACGCTCTGACAATGGTGGATCATTACTCCAAGTTCCTTGTCATCGTGCCTGTCAGAGATCTTACAGCAAGAACTACGGCTGAGACCTTCTACGCAGAGTTTGTCCGCCATTACGGTTGTCCTGAGCATATCCTCACCGACCGTGGACCGGCGTTTGAATCCCAATTGTTCCGTGAGCTGTGTCAGTTCCAAGACTGCAAGAAGTTGCGAACCACAGCGTATCACCCTCAAGGGAATGGTATGTGCGAGAAGGCAAATCAAGTGATCATCGGCATGCTAAGAACAGCCGCAGTTACACCTGGTGTTGAGTGGCCTGAGCGTATCAAGGACTTGGCCTATATTTACAACAACACACCCCAAACATCTACGGGATATGCACCATTTTATCTAATGTTTGGAAGACAAGGTCAACTTCCTTCAGACTTAACCCTTGGTGTGAAGGTCCCTGACACCATCAATCCACTACCCATAACAGACTGGGTTGTTGAACACCACCGACGTATGGAGGAAGCTAAAGAGATAGTTGAAACGCGCATGGATGAGGTTCGTAGGAGACAACAGGAGGATTACAACCATCACGCCCATGCAGCGCCCCTGAAAGTTGGCGACCGTGTATGGTTAAGGAATAACCATCGGAATGGGAAATTGGATCCATTATGGGAGAAAGAACCATACAGTGTCATCTCCATACCATATCCTGAATCCGACGTGTATGAGATCTCTAAACCTGGGAGACAGCCCCAAGTAGTACACCGAAACCGTCTGAAGCTGTGCCTTAAAGAAGGACTACCCACAGAGGTGCCCCCAGCTGAGACAACGAGTACAGAGATCTTGTCACCTTCTGAAGCGAAAGAGAGACCCCCAACGTTAACTGAGCTTATGTGGGCGCCTAAACTACTACCATTTAGCTGTTATCCACCAATTGCTCTAGTGCAAGAGAACCCTTCGACAGATGATTTAATTGATTTCAGTGACTCTGTTCCTGATTCAAATCTCGTTCCACTTAGGCGTTCTGAGCGTACCACAAAAGGCATACCTCCAACACGCTATAGTGATGCCATGGCTGTCCTTGGGTAAAAGAGGTTAACTGTCTCTGCTCCTGTATATATGTTATTCCTGCTCTGATTACATTAATGTTTTTCCTGTGTGTATATACAGTATATATATAATATCTTGCCATGTAATATAGTATTTACATTTATATGCAACAATCCAAGCCATAGTGCCTGGCTCACCGAGCCAAGGAAGTTCTGTTACCCCATTGCGGTATGGACATTCGTGCGAGAGTGCCTACTCTTCCTTACAGAAAGGACTGTTTATTGTTTCTCAGAGAGACTCTCATGATAATGGACACTCACAAAATTTGTGCCAGAGAGCCTCTGGACCCATTTGCACTTTATTCGTATTTATTAACGTTATGTTACATTTCTCACCTTCACCCCAGCCCGTCGCCGAGGTCGGCTCAGTGAAAGAGGGGGAGTATGTGGCATCCCAGAGCTGGCTATGGCTGGGCTGAGGGTGATCTCTGTGCATTGTATTATTTCCTGTTGCTTCATAGCCTGTGTGACATAGCAGGGGGTCCTGAGTCTCACACAACACAGCGCCACCTAGTGAGCCTCACACATGCATTACACCTCCCATAGGATTGAATAGTAACCAAATGTCCAATGGGAGGACATCGCCTGGGAAAAGGGGAGGAGTCAGCTGATCACTGGGTCCCCATGGTAACACCCCTGCAGGAAGGTCCTGCGTGTGAGGAGTTAGAAGTGTGGAGTGTTAGGAGGAGGAGGTGAGGAGAGAAGTGTGATGTCCTGTGAAGAAAGCAGTGAGTTTAGTGCAGGAATCTCAAGTCCTAGACAGGCCCAGGAAGGTTGGAGAGCTGACATACTCCAGCTATTCAGAAGATCCTGTCCCCTGTCTGCCTAGCCATCGCCCTGAAGGAAGTCAAGCATCATTATCTTGTCAGCATGAGACTGTGGAGAGAACATTCTGGAACACGTGCTCCATAGCAAGTATCACAGGATCCAGGGGCCAAGGCCAGACCTGTGGAATATCCTGCCACCCTGACTATTGCACCCCCGAAACTCTGAGCTATCAGGACCACATAACGTGAGTGGGGAATATTATGTACTAGTATCATGGTGGGCATCCTCCTATGAGCCAAATAGGAGCCCAGACGCACCTTAGGGCTGTAACACTGAAGTATAAGGGGCTAGGAACACCTTTCATCAAGTCTACCCTGCACCCCAGGACTTTGCTGTGTCACCAGGCGTACCCCGTTGTTTTGTATTGAAGAAACTGTTTAAGCATTTGTGCCTCCACACCCATGGAAGTAAAAGTTCAACTTTACAACCGTTTCTGTGTCTGACTCTGCACCGACAACATCAGGGCGCCCCAAACACCACCAGTCGGCACAGTATAGGGGAAGCGCCCCGGGGGAACAATCACCACCAACATTTGTGCAGCCCCCTCATCACCGGTACCAGTGGTGGTAACGTGGGACAGCACCAGCGCTGCGCCCTAGTGCCCAGAGACCGTGACAAGTCTGCGCTGTTTGCACCCCGCAATCCCAACTGCAGCGTTACCTTCCATCTGGTCACCGCACCAGTCCTCCTCCTTTCCTCTTACCGCTCTCCCTTGTGCTGTCCGCTCGAAGGAGTTTAAAGCCATCCAAGGAGACAAGAGTGTCCGGAGTAACTTCAGTGAGCCAAGTTTCTGTAAGCAGCATCATGCTGCACACCTGAAACTCCTGATGATGCCTGGTGAGCGCCGTTAGTTCGTCCATCTTGTTTGCAAGAGATCTCACATTGCCCATAATGATGGAGGGGAGAGCTGGTCTGAAACGTCTCTTTTTAATCCTCTGTAGGACTCCGGCTCTACACCCCCTCCTTTTCCTTCTCCAGATCTCCTGGGGGATGTCTGGGCAAATGGTATGCAGCCCTGCTGTGTCTCTAAGCTGCAAAAGTTCCTCTCTGGAGTAGACAAAAGAATTGTCTGCAGACACAATAGTTCCCATTTGAAGTAGAACAAAACAAACAAAAAGTATCACAAAGGTCCAATTCCAAGTCTTCATGTGTTTCTTCATAGTGCAAAGTCCCTTAAGTAGAGTGATAAAACAAGACAAAGAAAGAAAAATAAGAGAAAGACTCAGAGCTGCTGAAACAGCTGTGCGGCTGTCACTCCAGCGGCGCCATCTTGGAAAAAAAAAAAAAAAAAAGGTAAGCTTACTGTCCAACAAAATCCCCAAGTCTTTTTCATTGGCAGTCTTACCCAGTAATTTACTATTAAGTACATAATCATACATTTTATTTCGTCGACCAAAATTCATAACCTTACATTTGTCAATATTAAACTTCATTTGCCAAGTCTTGGCCCACGCTTCCATCTTCCTTAGATCCCCTTGTAATATTCTATTAGCCTCCTCATTTTTGATTACCTTGCAAAGTTTAGTATCATCTGCAAATATTGACACCCTGCTTTGCAAACCGTCTACCAGGTCATTAATAAAGATATTAAACAGGAGAGGGCCCAGTACTGACCCCTGTGGCACCCCACTGGTGACTGTAACCCAGTCTGAATATTTACCATTAATAAGCACCCTCTGTTTCCTATCAGTAAACCAGTTGCGAACCCAAATGCATATGCTTTCCCCCAGTCCCAACATTCTCATTTTGCATACCAACCTATTATGTGGTACAGTACCAAAAGCCTTTGAAAACTCCAGATACACCACGTCCACTGCATTACCCATGTCCAGTCTTGAACTGACCTCTTCATAGAAGCTGATCAGATTAGGCTGACAGGACCGATTCCTCATAAACCCATGCTGATTGGGTGTTATAAGATTATTTATATTGAGGTACTCCAGGATAGCATCTCTTAGAAAGCTCTCAAATATCTTACCCACCACAGAAGTCAAACTTACTGGCCTATAGTTTCCAGGCTCACTTTTAGACCCCTTTTTGAAAATTGGCACCACATTTGCTATGTGCCAATCCAGTGGAACAGACCCAGTCATTACTGAATCCTTAAATATTAGATATAAGGGTCTGTCTATCACCATGCATAATTCCCTCAGAACTCGGGGGGTGTATACCAACTGGACCTTGCGATTTCTCTATTTTAGTGTTTTGAAGGCGAGATGGGCGAGATCCGTGTGCTATCCGTGTTTTTCACACACTGACCCATTCATTTCTATGGGCACATGCACACAACCATGTTTTTCAGTGATCAGTATGCGAGCCGTGATTCCGCACTGCATCAGATAGAACAGGTCCTATTCTGTTCACTTTTTGCAAAACGAACTCGCCCAGAGAAGCCTATGGGAGACCAAAAACCTAGGACAGCACACTGATGTACTCAGTGTATCATCAGTGTGCCGTCTGTTTTCACGGACAAGCTAGGGATATAATTAGATGTCTCCTGTGTTTTTTTTTTTTTTTTATGGTGGATCCGCAAACTAGGATCACACACTGATGGCACACTGAAGACACTGTGTGTTTTTGCGGACCTATTTCACTGATGCTGAAGAAACACTGAACACACACTGAAGACACTCTGTCCGCAAAAACTGAAGGCTAATTACAGTGAGGAAAAAAAAGTATTTAGTCAGCCACCAATTGTGCAAGTTCTCCCACTTAAAAAGATGAGAGAGGCCTGTAATTGTCATCATAGGTAGACCTCAACTATGAGAGACAAAATGAGAAAACAAATACAGAAAATCACATTGTCTGATTTTTAAAGAATTTATTTGCAAATTATGGTGGAAAATAAGTATTTGGTCATCTACAAGCAAGCAAGATTTCTGGCTCTCACAGACCTGTAACTTCTTCTTTAAGAGGCTCCTCTGTCCTCCACTCATTACCTGTAGTAATGGCACCTGTTTGAAATTGTTATCAGTATAAAAGACACCTGTCCACAACCTCAAACCGTCACACTCCAAACAGCATTTGGATGTTCCAGAAGAGTATTGGGAGAATGTCATATGGTCAGATGAAACCAAAGTAGAACTGTTTGGTAGACACACAACTCGTCGTGTTTGGAGGAGAGTGAATGCTGAGTTGCATCCAAAGAACACCATACCTACTGTGAAGCATGAGGGTGGCAATATCATGCTTTGGGGCTGTTTCTCTGCAAAAGGACCAGGACGACTGATCCATGCACATGAAGGAATGAATGGGGCCATGTATCGTTAGATTCTGAGTGCAAACCCCCTTCCATCAGCAAGGGCATTGAAGATGAAACGTGGCTGGGTCTTTCAGCATGACAATGATCTCAAGCACACCACCAGGGCAACGAAGGAGTGGCTTCGTAAGAAGCATTTCAAGGTCCTGGAGTGGCCTAGCCAGTCTCCAGATCTCAACCCCATAGAAAACCTTTGGAGGGAGTTGAAAGTCCGTGTTGCCCAGCGACAGCCCCAAAACATCACTACTCTAGAGGACATCTGCATGGAGGAATGGGAAGACATACCAGCAACAGTGTGTGCCAACCTTGTGAAGACTTACAGAAAACGTTTGACCTCTGTCATTGCCAACAAATGATATATAACAAAGTATTGAGATTAACTTTTGTTATTGACCAAATACTTATATTCCACCATAATTTGCAAATAAATTCTTTAAAAATCAGACAATGTGATTTTCTGTATTTGTTTTCTCATTTTGTCTCTCATAGTTGAGGTCTACCTATGATGTCAATTACAGGCCTCTCTCATCTTTTTAAGTGGGAGAACTTGCACAATTGGTGGCTGACTAAATACTTTTTTCCCCCACTGTATGCTTTATGGTCTCATAGTAAGTCAACCATTACCCAGGAAACCATTGCAATTAATGCTCCTCCCCTTCTGGCAGCATCCACTATTTGGGCTCAGCACCCCCAAGAGCTTTTCTTATCTGTACTCGATGCTGCCTTAAGGACTACCTTGGAGGACCGCCTCTATAGGGAAATGCTGAGGTTCTACCTCAATGGTTTCATGTATAGGGGCTCTCACAGTCCACCAGCTAGACTCATCTCTAGTGACTGGTTCTGATTCCCATCCTTGGAAGAGCAGCTGTTGATACTCCCTTTTCAGGCTGCTGGAAATTACCTCCATAGCTTTGGCCCATCAATTCTGTAGCCCTCATACAGGGTCCGGGGATTCCATCCTTCCAAAATGAATCCCTGGGCGTAATCTAGGATCTCCAGTGAATGAACATTTTCTCACCTATCTATCCTCCCCACGGAACTCATACCTGTGCCCCCAGTCATAAGGCTTGTCGGACTTCATGTTCCACCAGCCTTGATTCTTTAATCTGCACTTCTTCTCCATCTCGAAAAGCCAGGCATTGTAGGCATCCTACTTTTACTTTGACTGGACAGTTTACTCTCTACAGTACTCTGAACTTTGTACATCATGTTTTCTTTGCCTGGAGTCAGAAAGAGACATTGGTCATTTCCTGACATGTATTTTGGTTATTGGTAACTTGGTGTCCCTGTCACCACTGACTTTGATATCTTGCCAACTACAGAAGAAGTTGTAATGGTGCCAATGCTGACCTGTGCCTCTTGTTACTGCCGCAACCCAATGGACGGAACCAGAGGGTGGGGGTAGTGTTAGTGGTGGTGATATTAGGTAGGGTAAGTACACTCAACCGAACTTCTCCAGCCAGAGGCGTAGCTAGGGATTCAGCACAGGGGGGCGAACATGTCCAAGTGGGCCCCCAACTTGGACATGTTCATATACCGATACTATCAGTATACAGTGAGCGTATAGTGGTATATAGCGGCTCTACACAGGGCTCTGCAGACAATTTAGGTGAATACAGGGCAGTAACATTTTGTGACTTACAGGTGACGTCTCTGACTAATCGTTCACATTCCCCATCTCTTTCATCTGGATGACCATGACACCATGACCACTTCTTCCAGTCTCTGTAAAGTTTGCAACACAGACATCTTTGGCTCCTCACTTTTCCAGGCACCTGACCCACATTGTCCTCACCTACGCAAAGCCCCCATCCTGCTGCTACCCCCAATTATAAAATATATAATATACCCCCCCATAATGTTAAATACCCCTAAGTGCATCTTTAAATTAATAACTTCCCTGTGTACTCCCTGTAAATAATGCCCCTTATTAATAATGCCCCAGATGTTTCCTAATTGAAAAGGGGAAAAAAAAAAAAAAAAGGGAAAAAAAATTATTGGGGTTTCAATACCTGGAACCCCCAGGATCAGCTGTTTGAATGAACCATGGTACCTGTATAAGCGCCGTGACCCCTTCTCTGTTTACATAGTGTCATTCTTTTCATAGCGGCCATGTAATGTAACTACAGCCTCGTCCTATACACATCTATGTGACAAGGCTGGAATTACATCACACAGTCACTATAAACAGACAGTGTGTGATATAAACAGGTGCCATAGCCCCTTAATACAGCTGGTCAGTGGGGAATCACTTATCTCTTATTGATGATTTATTCTGAGGATAGATCATCAATAAAAATGAGCTGGAAAACGCCTTAAGGCCAAGGCCCCACGTGCCGGCGGCGACGCATCGCGGTTCTTCCTGCAGCACTTTGCATAGAGTTTCCTCTGTGGACTTTCTGCTTCAATTATATCTATAGGGAAACCGCTGCCGTTTCCATAGGTATAATTGACATGCTGCGATTTCCAAAACTGCGATTGTTTTGGAAATTGCAGCGTTTCCGCTGTGCATATTTTACTACAAAGTGGGGATGGGATGGGGCCCCATGTGCCGAAAACCCACAGAAAAAAACGTGGCATTCTAGCAAATCCCATCCACACATTGCGGAAAAATACGTGCAGCAGGCGCACTGCGATTTCCAGAACTGTTGCAGTTTTGGAAACTGCAGCATGTCAATTATACCTATGGAAACACCAGCGGTTTCCATATAGATGTATTGAAAATAGAAAGTCCACAGAGGAAACCTCTGCAGACCTTCTGTGAAAAGCGCTGCAGGAAAAACCACAATGTTACCGCCATGGTTTTTCCTGCAGCCAGCTATGTGGGGCCTTAGTCTTAATAAAGCCCAAGTGCCACTTTCATTAAATTAATTGACCCTCGTATTATGCCTGATTCCCCCTGACATAAATAATGCACCCCTAATGACCCCTTATATCAATGACCACCCCCCCTATGTTCATAATGCCTCCTAATATAAATAATGCCCCCTAATGGCCCCTTATATAAATAACCTCCCCCTTGTATTAATAATACCCCCCAATAACCCTTATATAAATGACCCCCCATCGTCATAATGCCCCCTAATGAATCCTCTTTTATAGTTATATTTCCTCCTCCTTACCACCCCTTATACTATTAATGTACCCACAAAAAAAAGTCATACTCACCTGCGATGTTGATGAATGGAGCCGCCGCCGCTTCCTCCCTGTCCACGCACAGGACGTCTGTGTCTGAGCGCGGGAAGGCGCGATATTATGACGACATCGCACTGCCCGTGCTGAGAAGCAGTCATCAGTCTGTGGTCTCGGCGTCTTGTAAACCGCAAGCCTGTATTGGCTTGCGGTTTACAATACTGGTAAGTTGAAGGTTACGTTTTAACTAGATTGGTGTCTGCAGACACCGATCTGGTTAGAAATAAAAGATGTATTAATGGCAGCCCCCGGGTGGGCCCCCAAAAATTCAGTGGGCCCGGGGCAGCCGCCCCCTCTGCCCCCCCCCCCCGCTAGCTATGCCTCTGCCTCCAGCCCACCTCCCAGGCCGGACACTTATGAGGGGGCCTGTGTGGTACCTGATAGTGGTGGTAGTTGTTCCTCTGGGATGCTTCCAGTAGGAGAGGTGTCCTCTCTTACCCTGAGCCATGTGGTGGTGTTTGGAAGGGCCCATGTGGTAAGTGCAGAAACAACTCAAGAGACAGTGGAGAAGTTGAACCAAGATGAAACGTTACTCTGAGAATTTATAACACTCAACTCGTGCAGCTTCCCGATAGGGGTAGTAGTCTCCACTTGACTTTCTAGACTTGGGATAAGGAATGCCCATTATAAGATAATGATAAAATGGTGCCTCTACTCCGCTCCACACAATATATAAGTCTCTGCCTCTCCCTCTATTGACTATGGGGGCTGAGTTAAAGTCCCAGGGGCCCAGATACCTGGATATAATTGGGTCCTGTTTGGTGGCTTTCTGTGAACCACAACTCTTTCCAAAATACTGGCACTTGTCTCTATGGGTAGACAGTGGTTTCTTCCCTGTCTCAGGGCTGTATAATGTCAGTGTAGGGTGTTGGATATTTCTTCCTTCAGGGGCTGCAGAGGACACTCAGGACATCTCACTTGACTGCCAGCACACACTCCACTGAACCGGCTAACGGTCCTCTGAAAACTTAGAGTCTCCACCCCCCAGGCTGGTGGCCTGTGATAGGCCAGGGCTATACCAAGCACTCTAAATCAGAGGGGTAGCCAAAGAGTGGATGAATCCAAAGGAAACACAAACAATTGGGAAGATGCAAACATACAAAACACACATAAAATAACATATACGGTATATACAACCAGTGGCACAGAAACACAATAAAACAAAAACATTTAAGCAGCCCACTGGGATGCTGCATTAACCCAGCCTTTCTGAATGGTATGAACAGGGTGTCTGGCTCACAGTTATGCCAGTATTTCACAAGATAGGCTAAAAAAACAATCGCGGGTCATGGTTTCACTGGGCACTTTACTTAGAGGTTGCTATAACCCACTTCTTCAACCTATCACTAACCACGGGCACCTTCCCTTTCCCTTTAAGCCATCTCTTGACTCATTCTCTATGTTGTGCCAGCTTGTGCCTGCAGTCATGTTACATTACTTTCTTGGGTTCTGCCCAGAGCTCATCCTCTTCCTTTGCAGAAAACTGTTATCTATAATGGGATGAAACTTCTTGTCTGTACCAAAACGTATGTTACTACTTTATACCCAATCATTTAATGGTAATTATACTAATCGCACCTTCTCTTTGTTTATCCAATGTATAACCACACCTACAAGGTATTTAAACCTCACCAATCCACCATTAAAGACTATAATCCTTATTGGTCACATAATCCTAAATTGTGGCTGTGTGTGTTTCTCTGAGTCAGCTCATATATCAATTGTACTCATTTGGACTTCAATATGGTGATACTTAGAGCGGATTGCGATCACAATGTCAAACAACCACTCCATCTCATTACTCCCATTTACTTCTTTGACCAACTTTGTCCATCTCCAAAAATCCTCCTACCTCTCATACAACTCTCTACTTGACCAGTTACAATCTGACTTCAGACCCGGTCACTCCACTAAAACCACCCTAAACAAAGCTGCAAATGATCTACTCACAGCCAAATGGCATTACTCTGTTCTCTTCTTTTTAGACTTGTCCTCTGCTTTTGAAGTACTTGACTACTTCATCCTGCTAGAAACTCTCCCATCTTTTGGTATGCCTCTCGTGGATCTCCTTATACTTCACTGATCGCACTTTAGTGTCTATCACTCACACACCACCTCTTCACCTCACTCTCTCTCTGTAGGTGTCCCACAAGACTCTGTCCTAGGACCCCTACTCTTCTCTATCTACACCCTGGACCTAGGACAGTGCATAAAATCCCATTGCTTTCAACACCACTGCTATGCTGACAACACTTAAATATATTTCTCTGGATCGGGCATTATTGCTTTGCTATGCAGAGTGCCAGCTTTTTCCTCCTTATTGTCCTCCCACTTTCTAAAACTCAACCTGGGTAAAATAGAGTTCATCATCTTTTCCCCCATCTTGCTCACATCCCCTACCTGATCTACGAGTCACAGGTGATGGCTCCACTCTCTCATCAGTTTCACAAGTCCCATTCCATGTCCTTGTCTTTCAAGTCACAGATTCAAACTCTTACAACTTCTTGCTGCCTAACCTCAAAAGCTTCTCATTTATCTGGTACATCCTCACCCTAGAGTCTACAAAAATTATAGTTACTTTGTAGTTGGATGAAATTGTGCCAAATAAACTGAGCTGAGAGCATCGCCTGTTTCAGCTACCAACATATGTCCTATGCCTTCATTCACACCTGAAACCAAGAGAACCCCTAAACATCATCACACATGACACCAGTAGTAATCATTTCTCTGGGGAATCCTCACCATCATTTCACACTTCTATGCTCCAAAAGACATACTGATAGGGAATGTAGACTGTGAGCCCTATATGGGACAGTGACTGTCAATGTCTGTAAAGCGTTGCGAAATATGATGGTGCTATACAAGTAAGCAAAATAAAACAAAATAAATAAATAAATGCACCAGAATTATAATCTACGCCAGTCAGAATCTAGTGTAGTTTTCAGGTATAACTCAAATCAGGTTTTTAGATGAGTTATATTAAAAATGTTGGATCGAGGCTTCCTCGCCCAAGCCTGCTTTGGTTTCTACCCCACTCTCCCCACTTTACTTATCAAGGCACAGAAGGAACAATGTGTTGCATTTTTGGCACAAGAGACCATGTACCAAAGATGTGCCACATTTACACCCATCTATGGCAATTAACTGTCAATTATCAAAATACCCCCCCCCCCCACTTTGTTTTTGATTATCTATTTATGACATGACATAAAAAAACGCATAGACTTTAAATGGACCATAATGAACCAGCAGTATGTCAAACTCCAGTCAAAACTCCAAACAAATCTGCTGGGCACCCATAGAGCCTCAGCACAATCACTAGAGGCACTATTTGGCACTTAGGCGTTGCCATCTTACCCCATTCCAATCAAAGGCCTAATCTCCCAATCAGTTTCTCTGTTAACCCCTTCCTGTCCTGCTGCTTCATTCATTAAAAGTGCTGTACCAACAACAAAAACAGCACTCAGGCTGGATTCACACCATCGTTGAAACTCCGTTCGGAGTTTCTGTCCCCAAATCTGCTTGAAAAATGTGGATACAAAATCCTGCAAGCAGGACTTTTCTCTTCGCATTTTTAGGGCGGAAACCCTGCGGACCCCATGATAGTCTACCGGTTTCCGCAGGTAACCGCTTTTTAAGCGGATTAGGTTTCCATTCTTCGGGTCTACATGGACCTGTAGAAGGAAAGCCAAACACTAGTGTGAACCTAGTGTCATATTATTAGAACACAGCCCCATGATATACACCCATAACTTACAACTGCCAAATTACGATTCATTTCTGATTTTTAAGCTAGCTCAGCCATTATAATTTTCTAGAATAAAGCTCTGCAGGTAATTTAGAAAGCTACATGTAACACAGAGGGGCTTCTGTTGAAGAACTGCAGTTTGTGGGAAAAGAAAAAGATCCCCAAAGTTTAAGTGACGTATAAACCGTCAACTTCCTTCTCATTTGCATTCTTAATGTAATCATCTAGATTTATGCAATGGAAACCCTCCAGGAAACAACGAGGTCAGTCGCCTGTTTATAGCTTTTAGCAAGTAACCATTTTAACAGCAACAAATTGTATTTAGCTCTTAGTAATATAGAAGAGAACGATTTTCTTGAAACTACATTCATGTAGTAAAATGTTAATAATTGCTTAAGCCGCCTGAGGTTTTTCATTTTGCTTTGGCTTTTGTTTAAAATATTTACATGACAGAAGTTTATGAATCTATTAGTATGCATCTGCCACATTGTCTAGGGTAGCTAGGAGAAACTATTATTCTGTCAATTGTGTTCCCATGGCACACACGAATGGTAGTGGCTTATCAGTGACATAGCAGCCTGGAATATGAATTCAGTGGAATGTGGGCAGTGTTAGCACCATGTGCGGCTTCTGGTATCCCAGGTGATCACATAATGCTGATATCGACAGTTTATCCACTTAGGTGCCACATTCAATAGTGAATACAACATCTGTTTATTTATCTGTCTTTATAATATCTATCTGTCTTGCACAGGGGCCCTCGGTTTTATCCGCAATTATTGATAAAAGTACGGTCCCATTCATTTCTATGGGCCCAGACAAACGACTGTGATTTTTGGAGCTGCAAATTATGAAGCATGTCCTATTTGTGGCCGTATTTGTGGCACAGACCTGTGTCGGGTATCATACACAACCTGAGTCTCTAAACACTGTTTTAGGCTAGTTGCAGACGATTGTGGGTATTTTGCGGTCCACAAACTAGTAATTAGTGTTCAGTTTTTGCAGACAGAGTGTAATCAGTGTGTGTTCAGTGTTTCTTCAGCATCAGTGATTTATGTATACACAAACTTACAGTGTGTGTGATCCTAGTTTGCTGCTCCACCATAAACACAGGTGACATCTAATTATATCCCTAGCTTGCCCATGAAAATGGACAGTACATCAGTGTGCCGTCCTAGGTTTTTAGTCTCCCATAGGCTTCTATGGGTGAGTCCGTTCCGCAAAAACTGAACAGAATAGGACATGTTCTATCTGACGCAGTGCGGAATCACGGCTCGCACACTGATCACTGAAAAATATGGTCGTTTGCATGTGCCCATAGAAATTAATGGGTCAGTGTGCAATCCGCGAAAAACAAGGATAGCACACGGATCTCACCCACGGTCGTCTGCAACTGGCCTTAGGTTGGGGCCACATGTTGTGGAAAATCTGCGCTTTCACTTGCAGGTTTTGCTGCAGTATTTTGAGCCAAAGGAGTGGATTGAGCAGAAGGGAGAAGTATAAGAGCTTCCTTCATTTCCCATTCCTTTTGAAGCCACTCTTAACTTTGGATTAAAATCATTGCAGCAAAATCTGTCAAAAAAACCAACAACTTTTCCACAACATGTAGGGAGAGAGGGTAGGTGGTCACTGGATTTAACAGAAAATGGACTTGTGAAGTCATATGATTGAGGCATGAGGGCCAATGTATGTTCAATGGCAATACCGTTTAAATTAATCCGTCATTTTTTTTGCATTGGAAAATATTACAGACTTTCACACCTGTGTTTACATTATTTTAAATCAGTATTCCTAAGACATAACAAGGAGCAGAACATAAATAAATTAAGGCTGGGGTCACAGAAACCGCCAAAAATCAGTGGAGAAAAAAGTCCTGCATGGAGGACTGTTTTCTCCACCACTATCAGTTTGGAAATGGAAGCCAGACCCCCATTATAGTCAATGGGTCAGCCAGTGTCTGTGACCCATGCTGCGATTTACAAAAATGCGACGGTTTTTGTAATTGCAGCATGTCCGCTGCAGATTTTTTCTGCAATATGTGGATGGGATTAGCCAGAATCCAATCCACTTTGCAGGTACTGTAACACGCAGCCTGTTTTTCCGTGGCTAAAACGCTGCGTATTTGCAACGTGTTTTTTTCTGCTGCATTTCCAAAACATTTATTTCTGCATTTTTTTTTTTTTTTTGATCTGCGTTTCACTGTGTGCGGCCTTAGCCTAATGCTAAACGCAGAATTTTTGGCTGTGGTGAAAACTAATTAGAAAAAAACCTGCTGCGTCTTACAGTTCCAGCAAAGTGGATGAGATTTTTTGATTAATCTCATCCATACATTGCAGGAAAAAAACACTGCATAAGGCCAGGGCCCCACGTTCCGAAAAAAGCTGCATATTAAAATACCTGCAAAGTGCATGGGATTCTGGTTTATCCCATTCACACAGTACAGAAAAAAATCTGCAGCGGAAATGCTGTGATTTAAAGAACCATTGCGTTTTTATAAATCGCAGCATGTGAATTATACCTACGGAAACACTGGAAATTTCAATATAGGTATAATAGAGACAGAAAGTCCGCTGAGGAAATCTCTGCATACTTTCTGTGAAAAATGCTGCTGAAAAAAACGCAACATGTTGATTTTACCCGTGGAAATGCTGTGTTTTCTCCATAGAATGAAAGAATACTTCAGAGAAGTAGTGAAAAAGACAAGCAATTTTGCTGCATTGTTTTCTGCTGGTAGTACACTGTGTTTTTCCTGTTGTTTTTTGCTGAATGTGGCCTTAGCTTCATTGTGTTTAGTGCTCACTTACTGCCAATGTTCTTGTTTTTAAGGTGGAATACTTATAAATAAACTAAAACACTTGCTGTATTCTGTAGCAGATGGAGTTCCTGTCATGTATCAGAATCAGCTGTAACAATTTCCACTAAATGTATTCATTTTACATTTCTAAGATAAGCTACTGAGTGCTGCCCGGTTTATGGAGAAAAGAAATAAAAGCCACACAATTGCATGGCTGAGTGAGTACTTTATTACAATACTGTCTTGCATGGCAATGGAAAATCATCTGTGTAATGTAAATGTCCTTTGAGCTGGCATCATTGTATCCAGCTTCCTTTTTCTAGCATCAGTCAACTGTATTATTAGATTAGCAAACACTCTAAACTGACTAATGGTAGTAATGGGCGGAGTACAGTTACCAAATGTGTATATTATATTTTTTTTTTTTGGGGGGGGGAGGGGGAACATGTGTTCTTATAATAATCTTTTTGTTTTGCTAAGACTGTCATAAACAGTACAGAACATAATATGAAGGAACATGTGGCAGATCCGGGTGAAATTTTTGGCATGGTGGTGACTGTGGTGGTAGCAGTGGCAACATAAGTGGCAGTACTGAATGGAAAAGAATGTATTGGACCAGGCCGCAGGAGATGCTGTCCAGCTGTGTAGGGGAAGCTGTATAAGCAGTAGAGTAATTGTGCCACAGCCCAGAAGGAGAGAACTGGAGGATGGGAGTAGTAGTGGTGGATGATGTGCCACTGGTTAGGTCGAGTACTCTCAGTCTCTCTCCCCAGCTCTGCTCCTAGGCCAGACACCAATGAGGAAGGTGCTCCTGTGCCAATGGTGGTGGTAGTAGTTTCCCCAGAGGGGCACTTTCAGTTGGAGAGGGGACCTCTCTACTCTGATCCGGTGTGATGATGTTCAGAAGGGCCCTGATCACTGGGCATCCCCCCAGCCTTGGTCTTGAGGGGATGCCCAGTGACGTTCAGGCTCTAGCGCCGTACTCCACTCCAAAACTAACTCCACTCCTCAGCCTCCTGTACTCCAGGGTAATCCTGACAGGGGTCTGGTTAGCTTATAGTAGGTCCCTGGATAACACCTCCTGTCAACGGACTACACTACTCATCCTGGCACAATGTCCAAAGTGTTAGACAGTTAGAATCCCTGTCTGAAGTAGAGCCTTGGGCTGAATTCTTAGTCCTCAGGGGCTGTGTTGGGAACCGCAGGGCTCAGTGTGCAGAGCTAGTATACCCTGTCATACCACAAACTGCTAGACTGCTAGACTCTAATGGTCCCCTAGAGACTTTCATCTACTAGACCCCACCCAGTGGCCTGTGATAGGCCAAGGCTGTACCAAGTGTAGGGGTTTAAACAAGGGGGAAACCACGGGGATAATATAGAAGGGCGAGAATTGCAAACAATTACATTAAACACATACCATATAGACAGGACATACAAACATAACCCAGAGGCACAAAGACAAAGACATCTGGGATGCTGTGAATGGAACATGATAACAGGGAGATAGTAGCAGTTGTGGCATCACTGGGATAGTGATAAACAGCCAGTCCAATTCCCCCACACTGTCACCAATGGCAGATGTATTCATTGTTATTTGCCAAAAATGTGTGAAAATCCACACAGATCCAAGCCTGATTGATTTTGACAAACGTAACGTTTTCCATACAATTTTTGTCTTTTTGGGTGTGACGATGCCACTCACAGTGTTAAATACTAGACCCATGACAAAATTTTAGATTATTAGGCGAAATTGGGTCCATAACTTTTTTTTTAGACTGATCATCTTGACCACAGGATTCTTGCAACCTTCATAATTCCCACCTTTAGATTTTCCCCAAGTGCCCCTACTGGCACAACTACCCCACCCCTTGCCTATCCTAAGGACAGGCCATCAATATTAGAAAGGTGGATAAATCCTTTAAAGAGGTTGTCCAGGAATTGGAGCAACCCATGTGCCGGGCAGGAGGTGTAAAGTAAAAAATAAATAAATAAAAAAGCATAGTCGTCTGTCCCCAGCGCTCCATTGTCCGCTGCCAGTGTCCATTCAGTCTCGTGCCAGCGCCTCCTTGCTGGGAGTCCTGCACCTCATGTAACCGCTAAGACCAATTAGGGACAGGATTTCCAGAAATGAGGCGCCACCTTGAGACCGAACAAACAGAGGCAGGGGACAACAGGGTGCTGGGGACAGGTGAATATGCTTTTTTTTGAAATTTATTTATTTTTTACACCTCCCTGGTGGCCGCAACAGTGGTCGCTCCAATTTATGGACAACCTCTTTTAAAGGGTTGTCTGGGTCAAATTTTTTTATGGCCACTTCACTGGTCCCCCCCCCCCCCATACAGTGGGCTCTTCACTGGTCCCCCATACTGTATGGGGAACAGTGATGGGGCCATTATATTGTCTCGGAGCAGTGATGGGAGGCTAACATCCTGTGTGATGCATATTAAAGGGGTTGTTGAGGGTTAATATTTTTTATGGCCTATGTTCAGGATAGGCCATAAATACCTGATCAGTAGGGGGCTGACACACGGCCCTATCAGCTGTACGGAGCCACTTCCGGCACCCGTTCTTTACACAATGCAGGGCCGGAAGTAGAAAGCTCCATCCGCTGTTTAGTCGCCCGGCACCTTCACTGCAGCTCAGCTCCTTCTGACTTCAATAAGTGCTGAGATGCAGTGAAGGTGCCCGGCTAATACACAGTGGACAGAGCTTTCTGTTTCTGGCACCGTATTGTGTACAGGACGGGCGCCAGAAGTGGCTCTGTACAGATGATCGGTCCGGGTTCAGCCCCGTACAGATCAGGTATCTATGGCCTATCCTGAGGATAAACCATAACAAATTATGCCTGGACAACCCCTTTAATATACCTCACTAATGCACCACACTTTAAAGAGGTTGTCCAGTATAGTTTTTTTCTTTTTTATAATTAGTCCAGGGGAGGTGAACCTTCACCCACAAAAAAATCAAAAAAAAATCCATACTGTCCCCAGTGCTCCGGTGTCAGCAGGTTCCAGCACGGTCCGGTCCTGCAGCTCCGCTGTCTTTTGCTGGAAGTCCTCAATGGCTGTGACGTCCCAGGTCCCTTCTCTTAGGCTGCTGATTGGCCTCAGGGGTCACGTGACGTCACAGGTAGTCACTTGCAGAGGGAACTTCTGCCGGTAGAAAATAGAGCTACAGGGCCAAACTACTCTGGGAGATACTGGGAACAGGAGAGAAAGTTTTTTTTGTTTTTTTTTTTTTGTTTTTTTTTACCTGCCCCTTTGTAATTAAAAAAAAACCTCCTCCTCCATGCTTCACGGTGGGAACCAGGCATATAGAGTCCATTCGTTCACCTTTTCTGCGTCGCACAAAGACACGGTGGTTGGAACCAAAGATCTCAAATTTGGACTCATCAGACCAAAGCACAGATTTACACAGGTCTAATGTCCATTCCTTGTGTTCATTAGCCCAAACAAGTCTCTTCTGCTTGTTGCCTGTCCTTAGCAGTGGTTTCCTAGCAGCTATTTTACCATGAAGGCCTGCTGTACACAGTCTCCTCTTAACAGTTGTTGTAGAGATGTGTCTGCTGCTAGAACTCTGTGTGACATTGACCTGGTCTCTAATCTGAGCTGCTGTTAACCTGCGATTTCTGAGACTGGTGACTCGGATGAACTTATCCTCCATAGCAGAGGTGACTCTTGGTCTTCCTTTCCTGGGGCGGTCCTCATGTGAGCCAGTTTCTTTGTAGCGCTTGATGGTTTTGGCCACTGCACTTGGGGACACTTTCAAAGTTTTCCCAATTTTTCAGACTGACTGACCTTCATTTCTTAAAGTAATGATGGCCACTCGTTTTTCTTTACTTAGCTGCTTTTTTCTTGCCATAATACAAATTCTAACATTCCATTCAGTAGGACTATCAGCTGTGTATCCACCTGACTTCTGAACAACACAACTGTTGGTCCCAACCCCATTTATAAGGCAAGAAATCCCACTTATTAAACCTGACAGGGCACACCTGTGAAGTGAAAACCATTTCATGTGACTACCTCTTGTAGCTCATCAAGAGAATGCCAAGAGTGTGCAAAGCAGTAATCAAAGCAAAAGGTGGCTACTTTGAAGAACCTAGAAGACATATTTTCAGTTGTTTCACACTTTTTTGTTAAGTATATAATTCCACATGTGTTAATTCATAGTTTTGATGCCTTCAGTGTGAATCTACAATTTTTATAGTCATGAAAATACAGAAAACTCTTGGAATGAGAAGGTGTGTCCAAACTTTTGGTCTGTACTGTATATATATATTTATATATATATATATATATATATATATATATATATATATATTTACACACACACAGTATATATATATATATATATATATATATATATATATATTATTTTTTAATTTTTTTTTTCAGTGAATTATGTCAGTGGGTATATAGATGAGACATTTGAGGAAAGGATATAATGGGCTAGAAGATGGCCAGCCTGTCCAACCAAAGCAGGATCAGGTCATGTAGTCCCTGTGATGCATGGGTTTTTCCAAAAAACAATCAGACCTTGATTGATGAAAAGAAATCCAAAGGAGTTTATTCTAAGTCCAATTTTAACAGAAAAACTATTTCATCAGAACATATCCAAAACGTGTACAACAAAATCCTTGCCTTTCAGGCTGCTGTAGTCTCACAGATTTTCCATTGTGTCAACTCCACCAACAACAACCCAGCTTGCTGTCTAATGGAATTCTTTTATATCATAGACATTTCTCATAATCCTATGCAGTTTTCTCTATAAAATACTGGAGTTGCTGCAGGCTTGCATCTTATAAGGTCAGGGCAGACACACCCTACTACAGCTCCACTACTGCAGGGGGGGGCAGGCGGGCCGGCCCACCGAGTGAAAATCTCGGCGAACAGGATTGGCATCGGATACAGACGGGCGCAGCGACCGACACCCATTCATTTGAATGGGTTTTTAAAGCAATGCGAGGGTGTCCGATTGTACCCTCTGCGCTGCGAATCCTTTTTTTTCGTCGGACACGAAGTCCTGCCTGTCCGACTTTGTTTCCGATGAAAAAAAAGGATTCACAGCGCAGAGGGTGCAATCGGACACCCTCGCATTGCTTTAAAAACCCATTCAAATGAATGGTTTCTTAACCAATGCGTCGCTGACCAGTCTGTATCCGATGCCAATCCCGTTTGCCGAAATTTTCACTCGGATTGGCAACGGACGGACTGAAGCGCAGGTGTGAACCCACCCTCAGTAAACAAAAACACTTCTTTATTAAACACAAATTGTGAGCATTTCCTTAGTTTTGGTACATTGTTCCCAGATGGCAAAACCAGAAAGAGTAGAAAAATAGAGCATTAGGTGGCCTGCCTAATGAGGAAAGAAAGAAATAAGAAGCAGTAATAGAACATTCACACAGAGGTTTTACCAGACCTGGGGAACTCATGTACCACAACTAAGGTTACAAAGAGGAAATCAGTTATAAACATAAAACAAAACATTTTACCTCTTCACAGTCCCCCATATGTTGCAGCCATGTATATCTAAGGTCAAGTTCACATCTGCACCGGAGTCTCCAGAAACTGCTGAAAATCTGTGGAGACAAAAGTCCTGCATGGAGAAATTTTCTCTCCACCAATTTCAAGAGGACCTTTCACGTCCTCTGGTACCCATGGTTTTATATACCACTGGAAAGCTGACAGTGCATTGAATTCAGTGCACCGTCAGCTTTGATGGTACATGCATGGGTGCTGGAGATATTGGTGCCGTTAGTTTCGGCACAGATATCCCTTCACTGTCAGAAGGGCATGACTTACTGCTCAGTGTCATCGCTGGTTGGTAAGGATCGCCCCCTCTGACAGTACAAGGCTTTAGAAGAGTACAGTCAGGGGGGTGTTCCTTACCGCCCAGCAATGACGTTGAGCAGTAAGGCCCTTCCTTCTGACAGTGGAGAGCTATCTTTGCCAAAACTAACGGCACTAATATCTCCAGCACCCGAGCGCACATCGGGAAAGATGACAGTGCGCTGAATTCAGCTTTCTAGTGGTATATAATATCGCAGGTGCAAGAGGATGTGAAAGCTCCTCTTTCACTTTTGAAAAGGTGGACGCTATTCTAGTCAATGGGGTCCGCCAGTGTCTGTGTGTAACCTCTAAAACAGTGGACTGGCTCCCCTGGTGGACCCGAACGATGGAGAGGCCGGAGCTGATGTGAACCTAGCCTAAGAGTTTTCAATTTATTTTAAAATGACAGTTTTTATCTGGCTTCATCGTTTACATATATAGCAAGAATCTTAGGAAATATAACGGTGATCATCCTGACAAATGTAATGCAAAACTGCAGTAAATACGGACACCATAGCAAAGCAAATATATATGAAATTCTGGTTCAAGTTTCGGATACCATAGGGAATCTGTATTACTACATATACACACACAAAACAGAACATGTACACACACATAGACATATGACAGAATATGTGTACATACACACACACACACAAGACACAGCACAAAGCTGGAGCTGAGTCAGGGATCCATTACACTGGGCTGCAGCAGCCCAATGTAGTTGATCAACCCCTGCAGTGTAAGACTCTGGGAGGGGGAGGAGCTGTCAGCCTGCGCGGATAAGTGAGAGAGGGGAGAGAGGCAGCCAGTACCTGGCAGCCCAGGAGACCCCTTAAGTTGTGGTCCGAGGTTGCCGATCCTCATTTTGCCAATGCAAATGCATTGGTCAGGGGCCCAATCTAGATGGTCAAAGGCTGGATCGGGCCCCTGACCTTTGCATTGTCAAAATGAGGACTAATAGTCAGAGCTCGGGGCCCACCGGGGAATTCACGGGTTCCCCAGTGGGCCAGTCCGTCTACAGCATTCCTGTGCAAAATATATTTTACACAAGGCTGGTGTAGCCAGGGGCCAAGATCACCTTCTTTCCCAGGACTGCTACCTGTCTCTCCATACTTTAAACAAGACAGAATATCCATAAACAAATCATTTACCTGGAGCTGTATACAGACTGGATTGGGAGGAGGCAAGTAAACTCCAGCAAGGGTTAACTCCACTGAGACCGGCCACACAGGGAGCAATCGTGCGGCTGATAAGTTATATGAAGAGAACCACACTGCGTCAGATCAGGGGCTGATGATTTAATAATTGGTTTACTCCTTTACTGCATGACGCAGGGCTAGTGTGAGGACGTTCTCTTCAGATAACTCATCATCTGCTCATTCGTCCCTGTTTGGCCATTGTTAGTGGAGTTAACCCTTGCTGGACTTTACTTGTTTCCTTCCAGCACAATCTGCTGTGCCAGGGTAAGTATAGCTTGCATGCCACTCTTGGTCATAGAATATGGAAGATTTTCTCCAACTGGTGTTCTGGGAAAGATATTTCCCCTCAAGAGGTTTCAGTATATGACCTTATGTAGTTTCTCCAACAGGGTATTGAGAGGTCCTAGAGTTAATACAGACCTTAGCGCAGATGACCTGGCCACTTTTTTCCATGACAAAATTGATAAGATCCGTCAGGAAATAACTGTCCAATCCCCAGGTGGCACTGCCCCCCTCACCAGCCACACTTCAGACTGCTCATTCTCATCTTTTGAACCTATTACAGAGGAGGAAGTATCTCAGCTACTTTCCTCGTCTCACCCTACAACCTACAGTAGTGACCCTTTCCTCTCACACCTTCTCCAGTCTCTGTCGCCTGCTGTCACGACTTACCTTACTAAAATATTTAACCTCTTTCTCTCTTCTGAAATTTTCCCATCCTTTTTCAAACATGCTGTTATAACCCCTCTATTGAAGAAACACTCCCTTGACCCCTCCTGTGCTGCTATCAACCTGTCTCTAACCTCTCTCTCATCTCCAAAATCTTGGAACGCTTGGTATATTCTCGTTTAATCCACTATC
Source organism: Leptodactylus fallax (assembly GCA_947044405.1). Lineage (NCBI taxonomy): Eukaryota > Metazoa > Chordata > Amphibia > Anura > Leptodactylidae > Leptodactylus > Leptodactylus fallax. The sequence continues at coordinate 65,942 of CAMRHE010000379.1, forward strand.
TTTCTGCTAACTCTCTTCTTGACCACTTACAATCTGGCTTCTGCACTCTGCACTCTACTGAAACGGCCCTCACAAAAGTCTCCAATGATCTCCTGATGGCTAAATCCAAAGGTGACTTCTCTCTTCTTATTCTTCTAGATCTCCGAGCAGCATTTGACACTGTTGACCATCAACTCCTCCTCACTATGCTCCGCTCTGTCGGCCTCAGGGACACTGCGCTCTCCTGGTTCTCCTCTTATCTCTCTGACTGCACTTTCTGTGTATCATTTGCGGGCTCTGTTTCTTCCCCTCTTCCCCTTGCTGTTGGGGTTCCTCAGGGCTCGTTCCTAGGCCCCCTGCTCTTCTCTTTCTATACAGCCTCCATTGGACAAACCATCTCCAGATCTGGCTTCTGGTACCATCTTTATGCTGATGACACCCAATTATATATGTCATCCCGTGACACCACCCCTGCACTAATACAGAACTCCAGTGACTGTCTCTCTGCTGTCTCAAATATCATGTCTTCGCTCTATCTGAAACTGAATCTCTCAAAGACTGAACTACTGCTGTTTCCACCATCTAATAGATCTGTCCCTGATATCTCCATTGCAGTCTCCGGCCTTACCATAAATCCTAGGCAGTATGCCCACTGCCTCGGGGTTATGTTTGACTCAGACCTTTTCTTCACCCCCCATATCCAATCACTCGCACGCTCATGTCATCTCCACCTCAAAAACATCTCCAGAATCCGCCCTTTCCTTACCACAGGTACACTAAAGACACTTATTGTTGCCCTGATTCACTCTCGCCTTGACTACTGTAACTCTTTACTAATTGGTCTTCCCCTTACTAAATTCTCCCCTCTACAATCTATTCTGAATACAGCAGCCAGGCTCATCTATCAGTCTAGACGCTACAGTGATGTCTCAGGTCTGTGTCTGTCACTACATTGGCTGAATATTCAATACAGAATACAATATAAACTTATCAACCTCATCCACAAGGCTCTCCATAATGCTGCACCTCCCTACATTTCCTCCCTCATCTCTGACTATCGCCCAACCCGTACTCTCCGCTCACTCAATGACCTAAGATTTACTTCCTCTATTATCAGAACCTCCCACGCTCGTATACAAGACTTCTTCCGAGTTGCACCACTTCTCTGGAATACTCTATCCCGGACTATCAGATTAACCCCCAATTTCCACAGCTTCAAGAGCAAACTAAAGACATATCTTTTCTGACAGGCCTATCACAACTCCTAATGTAAACCTTTCCGTAGTTAGATTCCCTAAAACGTACCCTCTGTTCACGCTCCCACATTACCTCACAGGATATGATGCCTTATCAGAATAACTTTATATGACCAGGCACCGTCTGCACGTTAAAGGACACGACTGGTGACGGCTCATACAGCCTTATACAGTGGGGAAAAAAAAGTATTTAGTCAGCTACCAATTGTGCAAGTTCTACCACTTAAAAAGATGAGAGAGGCCTGTAATTGACATCATAGGTAGACCTCAGCTATGAGAGACAAAATGAGAAAACATATCTAGAAAATCACATTGTCTGATTTTTTAAGAATTTATTTGCAAATTATGGTGGAAAATAAGTATTTGGTCACCTACAAACAAGCAAGATTTTTGGCTCTCACAGACCTGCAACTTCTTCTTTAAAAGGCTCCTCTGTCCTCCACTCATTACCTGTAGTAATGGCACCTGTTTGAAATTGTTATCAGTATAAAAGACACCTGTCCACAACCTCAAACAGTCACACTCCAAACTCCACTATGGTGAAGACCAAAGAGCTGTGGAAGGAAACCAGAAACAAAATTGTAGACCTGCACCAGGCTGGGAAGACTGAATCTGCAATAGGCAAGCAGCTTGGTGTGAAGAAATCAACTGTGGAAGCAATAATTAGAAAATGGAGGACATACAAGATAATCTCCCTCGATCAGGGGCTCCGCGCAAGGTATCACCCAGTGGGGTCAAAATGATCACAAGAACAGTGAGCAAAAATCCCAGAACCATACGGGGGGACCTAGTGAATGACCTGCAGAAAGCTGGGACTAACGTAACAAAGGTTACCGTCAGTAACACACTACGCCGCCAGGGACTCAGATCCTGCAGTGCCAGATGTGTCCCCCTGCTTAAGCCAGTACATATCCGGGCCCATCTGAAGTTTGGTAGAGAGCATTTGGATGTTCCAGAAGAGTATTGGAAGAATGTGACATGGTCAGATGAAACCAAAGTAGAACTGTTTGGTGGAAACAACTCGTTGTGTTTGGAGGAGAGTGAATGCTGAGTTGCATCCAAAGAACACCATACCTACTGTGAAGCTTGGGGGTGACAACATCATGCTTTGGGGCTGTTTCTCTGCAAAGGGACCAGGACGACTGATCCATGTACATGAAAGAATGAATGGGGCCAAGTATCATGAGATTTTGATTGCAAACCTCCTTCCATCAGCAAGGGCATTGAAGATGAAACGTGGCTGGGTCTTTCATCATGACAATGATCCCAAGCACACCGCCAGGGCAACGAAGGAGTGGCTTCATAAGAAGCATTTCAAGGTCCTGGAGTGGCCTAGCCAGTTTTCAGATCTCAACCCCATAGAAAAGTTTTGGAGGGAGTTGCCCAGCGACAGCCCCATAACATCACTGCTCTAGAGAAGATCTGCATGGAGGAATGGGTCAGGAACAGTGTGTGCCAACCTTGTTAAGACTTAGAGAAAACATTTGACCTCTATCATTGCCAACAAAGGATATAAAGTATTGAGATGAACTTTTGTTATTGACCAAATACTTATTTTTCACCATAATTTGCAAATAAATTCTTTAAAAATCAGACAATGTGATTTTCTGGATTTGTTTTCTCATTTTGTCTCTCATAGTTGAGGTCTACCTATGATGTCAATTACAGGCCTCTGTCATGTTTTTAAGTGGGAGAACTTGCACAATTGATGGCTGACTAAATACTTTTTTTCCCCACTGTATATGTGTAATGACAGTAGCCTCTATTACAAAATTGTCTGACCATTGTATAAGCAATGCTATCTCTGATGCCTCCCCTGCTACCTCTTGTGTCACCCCCTCTACCTCATAGATTGTAAGCTCTTATGAGCAGGGCCCTCAGTCCCATTGTGTGAATTGACTATTTCTTTGTAATGTATCTTTTGTGTCTGTACTCGAACCCTACAAATTGTACAGTGTTACAGAATATGTTGGCGCTATATAAATAAAATGTATTTTATTATTATTATTATTAAAAAAATCCATTTTGCTAGTGTTAATGCCTTAAAGGGGTTGTCCATGATACAATATATATATATATATATATATATATATATATATATATATATATATATGTAGCTTATACAATTAGATAATAGGAGCAGGTCACAATATAATAGGATCAGGGGTGAACATCCCACCTCCTGCAATATGGACAAAAACCCCTGATCCTATTATATTGTGACCTGCCCCTATTATCTAATTGTATAAGCTACATACTGCCTCTTATCCCTTATTCCTTTGCTATTGCTGGTACCTTTCTGGATGATGTTCAGACACTACACTGCGTTTAGTTACCCTCACTTTGGTATTGTTATAACGTTTATAGTGTTGTGGCGACTTTTTTATCCTGGTGAGTAGTGGGGGTTGGGCAGTGGAGGAGTGTTGCTATTTTTTAGTTGTAATGGAATAGGAGTTTGAGTGTATTATCGTCCATTACTACTACATTATATATCTTCAGTCTAGTAAGGGCTAATGGGTTGAGCATTTGAGGTTACGCTGTTATATCTCTTACTTTGGCTGTATTCACCTTCAGTCTAACGTTTAGGGTGGAGATATGTACCATCTAGCGGGATTGGAGAGGCGTGGCTGTGTTGGGATGACGTCCCGGTTATTACAACCTGATTGGCTGTAGTAGAAGCTGGGCGGGATTATTCCTCCGTATAGTGGGGAAGTCCCGTTGTGACGTGTATGATAGAGTAGCAGCGCTATTGGCCAGTTAGGTGTAGGAGGGATGTACGTGGCCACGCTTGTAGAGATAGTCGTGCGTTTCACTTGCTATTACAGGGAAGCGAAAAGGATGGGTGGGATGCAGTTGTAGTGATTGGTTATGTGGCTATTTTGGGAGGGGGTTAGGTCGTTATAAGGGCGCGAAGGAGGCAGTATCGGGACCGCCAGTATCAGAGCGGTCACGCCATGTAATTCTGCTAAAAACATTGTGTACATCTTGTAATAGCAGTTATAACTGCTTACTAAGAAATTGAGTATATTGTATTTGCCCCTGATGAATCATACTGAGGAAACGCGTTGGGTAGTTTATTTAAATATCTAGGAGTTAGTTATATCTGTCAGCTACTGTGTTGAATCTGGATTGCTTCTATTTGGAATACTCAGTCCCTCTGAGTCCTGTTGGCGTGGCATTAGACCAGTAGTCTCAGGATATAGGAGGAGTGCTGGTTTCCATTTTCTATTTTATCTGTGATAACATTTTGCAATCTGATTCAACCTGAAGCGTGGCTATAATATATTTCAGGCAGTTGAGCTAGGTTTCATAGTTTTAGTCCATTTATATTATATTTGGGATTATATATTCCTGGCTATTTACATTGTGTCCTGGGGCTATAATATGTTTTATGGTTCCTGGGATAGTGCACAGTTAGTGCAGTGAGATTTATTTGATCTGCAGTGAGACCTATTTGATCTGCTTTGTATGGATGGCAGTAGATTTTTATTGTATTTGCCCTGATCTTATTGGGTGATGTAGTCTTAGATTGTTAGATGTTAAAAGAAGCAGTATTTTTAATTGAACCCAATTAAAAATTGCTCTTAAATATAGGAAATTCAATTATACAAATTTGACTGTAAATATGTATATGCGGTGACCAGATGGAAGGTAATGCTGCAGTTGGGATTGCGGGGGTGCAAACAGCGCAGACTTGTCACGGTCTCTGGGCACGAGGGCGCAGCGCTGGTGCTGTCCCACGTTACCACCACTGGTACCGGTGATGAGGGGGCTGCACAAATATTGGTGGTGATTGTTCCCCCGGCCCCGGGGGGGGTTCCCTTCCGCTTCGCTTATACTGTGCCGACTGGTGGTGTTTGGGGCGCCCTGATGTTGTCGGTGCAGAGTCAGACACAGAAACGGTTGTAAAGTTGAACTTTTACTTCCATGGGTGTGGAGGCACAAATGCTTAAACAGTTTCTTCAATACAAAACAACGGGGGACGCCTGGGGACACAGCAAAGTCCGGGGGGGGGGGGGTTAGCCCCTTATACTTCAGTGTTACAGCCCTAAGGTGCGTCTGGGCTCCTATTTGGCTCATAGGAGGATGCCCACCATGATACTAGTACATAATATTCCCCACTCACGTTATGTGGTCCTGATAGCTCAGAGTTTCGGGGTGCAATAGTTAGGGTGGCAGGATATTCCACAGGTCTGGCCTTGGCCCCTGGATCCTGTGATACTTGCTATGGAGCTCGTGTTCCAGAATGTTCTCTCCACAGTCTCAGGCTGACAAGATAATGATGCTTGACTTCCTTCAGGGCGATGGCTAGGCAGACAGGGGACAGGATCTTCTGAATAGCTGCAGTATGTCAGCTCTCCAACCTTCCTGAGCCTGTCTAGGACTTGAGATTCCTGCACTAAACTCACTGCTTTCTTCACAGGACATCACACTTATCTCCTCACCTCCTCCTCCTAACACTCCACACTTCTAACTCCTCACACGCAGGACCTTCCTGCAGGGGTGTTACCATGGGGACCCAGTGATCAGCTGACTCCTCCCCTTTTCCCAGGTGATGTCCTCCCATTGGACATTTGGTTACTATTCAATCCTATGGGAGGTGTAATGCATGTGTGAGGCTCACTAGGTGGCGCTGTGTTGTGTAAGACTCAGGACCCCCTGCTATGTCACACAGGCTATGAAGCAACAGGAAATAATACAATGACTACAGAGATCACCCTCAGCCCAGCCATAGCCAGCACTGGGATGCCACATACTCCCCCTCTTTCACTGAGCCGACCTCGGCGACGGGCTGGGGTGAAGGTGAGAAATGTAACATAACGTTAATAAATACGAATAAAGTGCAAATGTCACTAACAGTTTAGAAAAATATAATACCTAGAAACTTGAGGTAAGACCTCTCGGCATAGTCCTGGAATGTCCATGAGAAGTCTGAAGGGTAACGGAGAGATAATTAAACTCAGACTTATGGAACCTTTTGGCGGTACCATCAGACAGTCCATATAGAAACAACAGTAGTGCAAATGGGTCCAGAGGCTCTCTGGCACAAATTTCGTGAGTGTCCATTATCATGAGAGTCTCTCTGAGAAACAATAAACAGTCCTTTCTGTAAGGAAGAGTAGGCACTCTAGCACGAATGTCCATACCGCAATGGGGTAACAGAACTTCCTTGGCTCGGTGAGCCAGGCACTATGGCTTGGATTGTTGCATATAAGTGTAAATACTATATTACATGGCAAGATATTATATATATATACTGTATATACACACAGGAAAAACATTAATGTAATCAGAGCAGGAATAACATATATAGAGAAGCAGAGACAGTTAACCTCTTTTACCCAAGGACAGTCATGGCATCACTATAGCGTGTTGGAGGTATGCCTTTTGTGGTACGCTCAGAACGCCTAAGTGGAACGAGATTTGGATCAGGAACAGAGTCACTGAAATCAATTAAATCATCTGTCGAAGGGTTCTCTTGCACTAGAGCAATTGGTGGATAACAGCTAAATGGTAGTAGTTTAGGCGCCCACATAAGCTCAGTTAACGTTGGGGGTCTCTCTTTCGCTTCAGAAGGTGACAAGATCTCTGTACTCGTTGTCTCAGCTGGGGGCACCTCTGTGGGTAGTCCTTCTTTAAGGCACAGCTTCAGACGGTTTCGGTGTACTACTTGGGGCTGTCTCCCAGGTTTAGAGATCTCATACACGTCGGATTCAGGATATGGTATGGAGATGACACTGTATGGTTCTTTCTCCCAGAATGGATCCAATTTCCCATTCCGATGGTTATTCCTTAACCATACACGGTCGCCAACTTTCAGGGGCGCTGCATGGGCGTGATGGTTGTAATCCTCCTGTTGTCTCCTACGAACCTCATCCATGCGCGTTTCAACTATCTCTTTAGCTTCCTCCATACGTCGGTGGTGTTCAACAACCCAGTCTGTTATGGGTAGTGGATTGATGGTGTCAGGGACCTTCACACCAAGGGTTAAGTCTGAAGGAAGTTGACCTTGTCTTCCAAACATTAGATAAAATGGTGCGTATCCCGTAGATGTTTGGGGTGTGTTGTTGTAAATATAGGCCAAGTCCTTGATACGCTCAGGCCACTCAACACCAGGTGTAACTGCGGCTGTTCTTAGCATGCTGATGATCACTTGATTTGCCTTCTCGCACATACCATTCCCTTGAGGGTGATACGCTGTGGTTCGCAACTTCTTGCAGTCTTGGAACTGACACAGCTCACGGAACAATTGGGATTCAAACGCCGATCCACGGTCGGTGAGGAGATGCTCAGGACAACCGTAATGGCGGACAAACTCTGCGTAGAAGGTCTCAGCCGTAGTTCTTGCTGTAAGATCTCTGACAGGCACGATGACAAGAAACTTGGAGTACTGATCCACCATTGTCAGAGCGTAGCTGTAGCCGCAACGTGTGGGACCCAACTTCACATGGTCCAGAGCAACAATTTCAGACGGCTTTTGAGTCTTAATTGGATGTAGAGGGGCCTTCTGATCTCTTCGACCTTCCTTGGTGATACTACAGGCGGGACACTCTCGGCACCAACTCTCAATGTCACTCCTCATCCCAACCCAATAGAAGCGACGACGGATGGTAGCTTCGGTCTTTTGTACCCCGAAGTGACCGGATCTGTCATGATACGCCTCAAGTATCATCTGTGCGTCTCTTCTTGGTACGAGGATCTGATGAAGCCTTTCACCTGTGACAGGATCAAGAGTGTTTCTATGTAGAAGGCCTCGTTGGACAAACAGGCGCTTCCTCTGTCGCCAAAGGCGTTTTAATTCCACGTCATGAAGACCTCTCTTTACACGGATTGGTATTCTTCCTGTAAGCAGGAAATCTGACAATTCTCCTAAAACTCTGCTCTCTTCTTGGAACGTTTTCCACAGAGATGGCTCCTGGAGGGATTCGGCAGCTGTTTTCGCCAGAGATTCTCCTTCTACAGGGACACCAATAGCAACCTGTTGGGCAAACTTGTTGTAGAATGGTGGCATCTCCACCTCTTCCCAGATGTCTTCTCTGGGTGGTTCTTCTCCCACAGGCAACCTTGAGAGTGCATCAGCGTTAGCGTTGGACTTGCCACTGCGATACTTGACAGAGAACTTGTAATTCGCGAGTCTTGAGGCCCACCGTTGTTCAAGGGCTCCCAGTCGAGCAGTGTCCAGATGCGCCAACGGATTGTTATCTGTGTACACGGTAAAGGGTGTGGCAGCCAGGTAGTCTTTAAACTTCTCTGTCACGGACCAGACAAGCGCCAGAAATTCGAGTTTGAAAGAACTATAGTTCTGGTCGTTCTTCTCCGCGCCTCTCAGACTCCTGCTGGCGTAGGCGATGACTCGCTCTTTGTTGTCCTGAACCTGGGACAACACTGCACCCAAACCTTGGTGACTTGCATCTGTGTACAAGAGGAATGGCTGACTGTAGTCGGGATAGGCTAGAATTGGTGGTTGCGTCAGAAGTGCTTTAAGCGCTTGAAAGGCTTCCTCTTGATGCGCTGTCCAGTCTACCGGAAGCTTTCGGTTGTAGTTTTCTCTGGGACAACCGCGCAACAACTCGTTCAGAGGCTCGGCTACTTTGACGAAGTGTGGTATGAAACGCCGGTAGTAACCTGCGAATCCAAGGAAGCTTCGGACTTCTTTGACGGTAGTTGGTCTTCGCCAGTTCTGGACTGCAGTGATCTTTTCAGGATCAGGTTGGACGCCTTGTGCGCTCACGACATGCCCAAGTTAGTGAACTTGGGGTTTCAACAGGTAGCACTTGGAGGGCTTCACCTTTAGGCCGTGCTGTATAAGTACCTTGAATACCTCGGACAGGTGACGAAGGTGTTCTTGGTATGTCCGGGAGAATACAATAACATCGTCCAGGTACAGTAGCACACTCTGGAAATTCTCATGGCCGAGGCACCTCTCCATAAGCCGTTGGAATGTGGCTGGGGCATTACATAGCCCAAATGGCATACTATTGAATTCAAAGAGTCCCATCGGGGTCGTAAACGCAGTCTTTTCACGATCTTCATGCGCCATAGGGACTTGCCAGTATCCACTGGTTAAGTCCAGGGTCGAGAAACAGGTAGCTGATCCCAAAGCCGTTAGAGATTCCTCAATCCGCGGCAATGGGTATGCGTCTTTGTGCGTGACGTTGTTGAGTTTACGATAGTCCACACAAAATCGTAGGGTTCCGTCTTTCTTCTTGACAAGGACTAGCGGGGCTGCCCAGGGGCTGTTACTCTCCCGGATGACATCAGCATCTCGCATCTCTTGGATCAACTTTTTCACCGGTTGGTACATCGCGGGTGGTATTGGACGGTGACACTCCTTGATTGGATGGTGGTCGCCAGTCAGAATGCGATGTTGTATGGTCGTGGTCTTACCAAAGTCCAATGGGTGTTTGCTGAATGCCTGTTGGTAACGCTTGGCCACATTGCGAACCCCATTGATGTGCTCTATAGGGGTATTGGCGTCTCCCACGTTCAATTCATCCCACCAGGACTTCGTGGCTCCATTCTGAATGTTCTCAGCAGCTTGGGTGGAACGCTGTGTGGCGGTAGAATCACCAGAGAGAATGTCTTCTGGTGCTAACCGGTGTAGCAGGGCCACAGAGTGGAACTTGTGGAGGTTCACGGGAGCATCGCTCAAGTTGACTAAGCGGACAGGAACACGTCCATTGGAAACTGTGACAAGGCTGCGGGCAGCCATGACAAGTGGTTGGCCATCTACCTGTATGGGTTGTAGCAAGGCCTCGTAGTCCTGATTTTCTATGCCCGGACGGGCACGGCACCACACCATAGTTTCTGTTCCAGGCTGTAGGGTTACTGGACGGGTATCTTGGATCCGGACTCGACCAATTTCACCTTGGTTGTTGGCGAACTTGTGCTGGGCATTGAGTACACGAATAGCCAGCTGAATGGTCTGCTGGTCACTGGGAGAAGCTGTAAGGAGAGAGGCATGCAAGGCATCCAACACTTCTGCAAAGCAATGGCGTAAAACATTCATGCCTAATATTACAACTGCAAACCTATCATCCTCTACATCAGTGACAATTACACCCTGTCTAGGCAGTTTCAAGTCCCCAATCTGGATAGTGGGTTCCCAATAACCCTGCTGTGGTATGGGCTGTCCATTGCTGGCACACAGATTTATCCATGTGTCAGGCGTTCTATTCAACACACCTAAGTCCCAATGTTCAAGGAACACCTGCTTGCGCAGGGTTGTTACCTGAGATCCAGTGTCCACCAACGCTGTCAGAGGGACGCCGTTCACCCGGATTGTGATGTGTGGGCAGGCTGAGACGAAGCGTGACAATGGCACTGAAGATTCACCTGGGCCCTTCTTCTTTCCTCCCGAGGGGCGGCCCGCTGCCTCGGGGGTGGCCCGTTTAACTGAAAACACTGAGGCCTGGTGTGTCCATATCTATGGCAATAGATACAGTATGGCCTCTCACTCTGCGGAGGTTTCACTGAAAACGGACGTCTGGGTGGCGACTCAGGTGAGATGTTGAGACTTCGCAAAGGATCACTGGACGATGAAGACGGCTGGGTCAGACGATCTAGACGGACGGTAATCTGTTCCATGGCACGGGTCAGATGATCCACTCGGGCCAGAAGGTCATCTCTGGAGTCTGCTGGTGTAGTCTGCGCAGTTTGGGCAGCAGGTGAGGTACCCAGAGGTAGTGGCAGGACAACTGGAGCAATGCTTGTTGAGGGTCCAGGTGAGGGAGCACAGATGACTGAGCTCGGCTGGGGCTGCTCCTATCCCAAGACCTGGATGGCAAGGACCTTGAAGTCAGCAAACGTGATGCTGGGATGTTGTGCAGCAAGCATTCGCAACTGACTCTGGAGCAATGTGGTACCCGCCCCTTCTATGAAGCGGTCAAGCAAGATTTTATCAGAGTCCACATTTTCACGTGGATCCACTTGCACCACAGCTCTGAACGCCTCTTGGAGGGATAAAGCATAGTCCCGCAGGGTCTCACCAGGTAGTTGTCGTCTGGAAAAGAAGCGCATCTTTACCTCGGAGACAGATCGCACGTCAAAATTCACCTGGAGTTTGTCCAGAATTTGCCCAGGGGTTCTTTTGTCAGAGGCAGGCCAGGATTTGACCTCCCTAGCTGCAGCACCCTCAAGCTGGCCAAGCAGGATCTGTATCTGCTGTTCTGTATTCAGAGGATAGAACTGGAAGAGAGACAGCATCTTCTCACGAAAGTCCCTGAGGGTATGCGCCTCCCCTTTGTAGCGCGGCAGCCATGGTGCACCAGGGTAAAATGGCATGGAGAATGGTAGGCTGCTCGCCATGGGCACTGCTGGATCACTAGAAACAGATGGCACAATGTTACTTTGCTCAGTCATGTTGTTTGCAGGTATGACTGGAATTAGGTCGCCGTCTCTTTAAGAAACTCAACTGCTTGCTGGCAGGGAATGGAGACTACAACTTAGAATGCTGTCCCTTTAAGAATGCTGTAGCTATTAACAGAGTCACTGTGATGCAGGCTGACGGTGTGCTCCCCCTCTTTAATAGTGGCACTCCCCACGGACACGGTACACGGAAAACACTCGCTGGGGCCGTGGGAGGACTGAAGACATGGACAGGGAGGCACAGTACTCACTGACAGCAACTGCAGCGTGGACCAGAGATCAGCGGTGCACAGCAGGGACGGCGATGCGGCACCGGAGAGTCAGAAATTGCGCCGGCACGTTCGCCTTTCACTTTCTTGTATGGGTGCGCTGGAGCATTGCGCTCAGCATTCTGGGCTCTCCTAAGATGGCGGCAGATGGGTCTCCTGGCCTCATGGGCAGTGCTAAAAATCTCCCGCACTTTTGCAAGGTACTGTTAACCCTTTGTGGGCGTTCTTACACAGCGATGTGGCGCAGCAAACAAGTCCTGGGCGTTTTAACTCTTCCAGGGCTGTAACACACTGTGAGGACAGTCTTTAGGGCTTACTTCAGGGGTATAGGGCTCCCCCTCTTTGTGGCAAGCACTCTCAGGGAATAAACTTGATCTTAGCAAAGTCCACAATAAAGACCGATGCTCTGGAGACAATTTGGCGCACTTTTCGTGGCGACTTTCTCAAAATGGCACACACCCGTATCCTGTTCGTGACACCAGTCTTCCTTGCGGTGACCAGATGGAAGGTAATGCTGCAGTTGGGATTGCGGGGGTGCAAACAGCGCAGACTTGTCACGGTCTCTGGGCACGAGGGCGCAGCGCTGGTGCTGTCCCACGTTACCACCACTGGTACCAGTGATGAGGGGGCTGCACAAATATTGGTGGTGATTGTTCTCCCGGGGCGCTTCCCCTATACTTTGCCGACTGGTGGTGTTTGGGGCGCCCTGATGTTGTCGGTGCAGAGTCAGACACAGAAACGGTTGTAAAGTTGAACTTTTACTTCCATGGGTGTGGAGGCACAAATGCTTAAACAGTTTCTTCAATACAAAACAACGGGGTACGCCTGGTGACACAGCAAAGTCCTGGGGGTGCAGGCTAGCCCCTTATACTTCAGTGTTACAGCCCTAAGGTGCGTCTGGGCTCCTATTTGGCTCATAGGAGGATGCCCACCATGATACTAGTACATAATATTCCCCACTCACGTTATGTGGTCCTGATAGCTCAGAGTTTCGGGGTGCAATAGTCAGGGTGGCAGGATATTCCACAGGTCTGGCCTTGGCCCCTGGATCCTGTGATACTTGCTATGGAGCTCGTGTTCCAGAATGTTCTCTCCACAGTCTCAGGCTGACAAGATAATGATGCTTGACTTCCTTCAGGGCGATGGCTAGGCAGACAGGGGACAGGATCTTCTGAATAGCTGCAGTATGTCAGCTCTCCAACCTTCCTGAGCCTGTCTAGGACTTGAGATTCCCGCACAAAACCCACCGCTTTCTTCACAGGACAACACACAAATCCCCCCCCCCCCCCCCCCCCCCACCCCCCCCCCCCCCCTCCCCACCCGGGGGGGGGGCGCGGGGGGGGGGGGGGGGGGGGGGGGGGGGGGGGGGGGCGCCCCCCCCCCCCCCGGGGGGGGGGGCCCCCTGGGCGGGGGGGGGGTGTTTAAACTCTTGGGGGGGGGGGGGGGGGGGGGGGGGGGGGGGGGGGGGGGGGGGGGGGGGGTGGGGCCGGGCCCCCCCCCCCGGGGGGGGGGGGGGGGGGATGAAGCAACAGGAAATAATACAATGACTACAGAGATCACCCTCAGCCCAGCCATAGCCAGCTCTGGGATGCCACATATATAGCCTTTAGGAATGATTGCAGTAAGAGACTTGCCTTCCTTGATGCACTATTTAACTGGTTCCCCTAAACCTCTAAATGTGGGGGGAGGGGAATATAGCTCTTTCTTGACTCTACTGAAGAATGTTATTATTATGCTTCCTGAAAAAAATATAAATATTTTAAATTCTAGGGATGGCACAATCCAGTGGGCATTAATTACATCTCCAAGGTATTCATTTGCATATTTTAGTGTTATGAATAAATCTTGAGGAATCATTCAACTGTTCCATAAATAATGGCTAATGAAGTGGATTGTGTCACCATGGAGAGCAAGAGTTTTATGTCACCATGGAGAACAAGTTCTAGAGAGATGCTCTGCAAAATAGTGTTTTTCATTTAGCTCTTGGTTATAGTATATAGCACATCTAGATTAGTAACGCTATTTTTACATGATTCTATATGCTTGCAGATACATATTGTATATGCATTGCATTGGTATAACACATAAATTAGAATGAGACACTGGGGCACATTTATTAGTACTGTCACAGAATCTAATTATAAGACAACAAAAAGTACACATATGGCATGTTAACCTTGGCTATACTAGAGTTTTTAAACAAAAATGATAGCCTCTTTAATATTTTAATGTATATTGGAACTTCTTTTAGTTACCCATCTAATTTCCTTAGCAAATCCCCAATTTTGTGGCTAGAAGTTTTATCTATAAGCAGTGTGTAATACCACCATAACAGCCGTATCGGCTGCCATGGGGCCCGCAACCTTAGTAAACCCAGCAGATAACGGGCCCTATTTGTTTACAGATCCCTGTTCCTGCTTATGGCTGCCTCCGCTTCCTCTTCTGCCCTCCAGGGGGCCCCGTGTGTCTCATATTATGTCGCTGGGGCCCCCTGGAGGGAATAAGGGGAGGCAGAGGCAGCCATGAACAGGAGCAGGGATAAGTAAGTTAGCATTGCAGCCTAGCAGCACTGGAGTCCTGGGTTCAAATCCTGCCAAGGACAACATCTGCAAGGAGTTTGTATGTTCTCCCCGTGTTTGCGTGGCTTTCCTCCGGGTACTCCGGTTTCCTCCCACACTCCAAAGACATACTGATAGGGAATATAGATTGTGAGCCCTATATGGGACAGTGACTGTCTGTAAATCGCTGTGGAATATGATGGCACTATATAAGTAAGAATAATAAATAAATAAATAAATAAATAATAAGTAAGTAAGGCTGCAGGCCCGCGGCAAGAGTATTTATTGAGCGAACCCCAACAAAAACTGCAATTGTTATACTCTGGGGTCTCTTCAGACTCCAGAGTATAATGATCGGAGGCCCAGGGGAGGTGACAAACATAAAAACCAGTGTTACTCACCTCTCCTGGACTCTGGCACTGACCTCCCTGCTGTCTTCAGCCTCTGTAGTGACGTCGCAGACGTCTTGTGGGTTAGTTAATCCAACAGGAATCTCAGGTCTCATAATCACATAATCATAAATATAAATAAAATATTGTAGAGAATACCAGAGCCAAACTCAGAACAACAAACCAACAAAAATTCTCCACTACAATAAGTCATATACAATCAAAAATTCATCTTTATTAACAAAAAATATATATATAACCAATTCATTATGTTGCAAAGATTAAAAACAGTTAAAAACAAGTAAAAAAGCAAAAAGCATGGTCCAATGTGGTACACAGAAACGGCAGACATATAATTTTATAGATGACATAAATTATGCAGTACAATTCACAAATAAATAAATAAATAAATATATAAGTACCCAGATATATGTAATCAAGGAATAAATATCACACCAAGTAATAAATTAATCAAAATGCATCAGTGCCAGGTGAAAATATGCACAACCAAGGAATTGTAACTAGCTCCCAAATTCATTAACAATACCAACCAGCCATTATGCCATCTGCGACCACATGGACCAGCAACCCCAACGCACGTTTTGTGATAGCTTCCTCAGGGGGTGCTGGTTCAATGTGTTGTGGAGGTTTATATAGGTAGCAGGAGCGCTGGCAAACTAAATTAAATCAAAATAAAGCTCACCTGTGTTATGTTACAGGGCGCATGAGCTAGATCTAGATCTCCATAGCAACACGAACGATGCTCCGTGCCGTGGAACGCGTTCCACTGACACACAAAGGGGCGTCGTCGCGATGAAATGACAGAACCAGGCATCCAGCACATTCGCACAACACAGGCAAATAGCGGTGGCCATCTTGGAGTCAAGAAAACCCACATGAGTGCTAAAGTAGTCCGAAATAATTGCATGGCACCCCTAAAAAACTGTCATAATATAAGTAATGGGCATATAAGATACCAAAATTGCAGGACATACATACGTGAAACATAGAAGACAACAACCAAACAGACATAAATGTGCAAAAAGAAAACAGTGAAAGTGCACAAAAAATACAAAAACTATGATGACATAACAACGATGATACATGGAGGGAAATAAAAAAAAAATATATTTTAGAATTTTTATATATAATATATGTTGAAAAAATGTGTAAAATAAATAATAAAATGAATATATAAAGATGAAATGTCTTGTAAATAATGCAATAAAACTTATGGGTTAGGCCAGCATTGCGACGCATAATGACGCCAGTGTAATCCATGTCTGTGACGTCATTAAAGAGGACCGAAAACAGCAGGAAGTCATGGTGGAGCCCAGGAGAGGTACGTACCACTGTTTTTTGTTTGTCACCTCCCCTGGGCCTCCAATCATTATACTCTGGGGTCTTTTCAGACCCCAGAGTATAATAGTAATTTGTGGGTGGTGTACTCCAAAAAGTTTGGTTTCTACTGAATCTGAAAATTTTGCAATATTTGCAATGAACACTGTTTTGAACACGATGGGACATACTGTGTGGAGTGGCTGCTATGGGACATTATACTGTGTGGGGGCCAGGAAAGGGGGCACTATGCAATGTGAGGGTGGGGGCCCCCAAGTAAAAATTTGCTATGTGGCCCAGTCTTTGTGTCAGGAGTGTCTCTTCAGCTCCTGCTTCTTTAAGGTTGCAGTGACAACTTAAGGAAGCTTTTCTGTTCTTTATTTTCATGCCTTGACCTATCAACAGTTGAACTGGCCTTTATATGACCACTCATTTTTGATTCAAGTGCCGTCTTGAAGATTTACGGGTTGTGGTTTTAATGGGACATTTTAAGACGCAGAGGGAGAGAAAGGAATGGGAATATAAGTTAATGCAAAATTTTCAAACTCTGCAATTTAATATTTATGCCAGTTTCATGTCACACTATGTATGAACTGTGAGGGTCACAAATCACCACCTGATAGCAAATAGATAACAGCAAGAATTACTGATCCCTCCGTCACGCCCCACAAGTTTCCAGATTGTTTATTTCTTGACCTGTTGTAAATAACTTCTCTACTTATATTGCATTTTGTTACTTTTAAAAATTCTAAGATCCTTTGAAGGTCCATGTCTTTTGTGTATAAAAAGTCTGTGAATTTTCAGTTTCTTGTATAACACCATGTCTGAAGAAGAGAGCTAGTACTCTCGAAAGCTTCCATCATATATACTCAGTTAGCCTCTAAAAGGTATTGATTTTAGGCCCTGTCTGCTTCTGTTCTTGTGAACTTTTGACCGTTTGCATTCTGCGACCTGTGACCATGAGCCTTCTGATACCTGTATTTTGTCCTGTTCTGATTCCTGTTAGGCCCAGCTTTTGTATGTTCTGTTCCAGTCGTGTATGCCTTTCTGATTTTAGCCAGTACATCCTGGTTTTAGTCTGTGTATACATTGTCCTGTTCCTATGGTGCTCTGTGTGATGTTGTTATAAGTATTCTGTATGTTCTTTGCTGTGTACTCATTTTGCTTTGTCTGCCTATCAACAGTGAGGTAGTAAGGGCGGAGGAGCTGAGCTAGGAGGCAAATCCTAGACAGGAAGCCTTGGAGGAAGCATGGAATAAAGAAGTCATTATCTCATAGTGGATTTATTCCAGGTGACCTGCATCCTGACTACAATTGGCGATGAGGATTAAGAATCATTCACTGAAGGTATTTCACAGCTACAGCAAATTGTGTACAAGTCTGCAATACTAGCATCAGCCATGGCCTTCTTACCCTCCTTTGCTGCATTTGATGTGCACCAGCCCCATGCAAACTTGGCAGCATGCTGGAATAAATGGCTGAATCGCTTTGAGATATTCCTGCAAGCACTGAACATTACTGACAATACAAGAAAGAAAGCAATGTTGTTAAATTATGCAGGGAAGCAAGTCTATGATATCTTCACAACTCTGCCTAATACAGGGGAGGACAGTGGCTATGAGCTATGCAAAGCAGCATTAAGTAAGCACTTCTCTCCATATATAAATGCTGCCTTTGAAATTTTCAAGTTTAGACAGGCAAAACAGTCACCAACAGAATGTATTGATGTATTTCTTGTCCGCTTAAGAACCTTTGCAGCTTACTGTGAATTTTCAGATACAGACAAGGAAATTCTGATGCAAATCATACAAGGATGTGTCTCATCTAAGTTAAGGAGACAAGCACTCAGAGATCCCACCATGACTTTAGCAAAGCTACTGGACATTGTACGTATTCATGATGCAGCAGAGAATAAAGCTAAACTTATAGAGAACACAGACTGTATGCCAGAGCAGCCATCTTCTGTAGCAAAACTCACTCAGAAGCCACATGTGCCTCACACACAGGCATCAACCTGTGTTGGCTGGGTGACTCCCCAGAGCAAAGACCAGATCCCTGTATGGAGATTAAACTCTGTAAACTAATCAAAAGTGAGGAAGATAGTAGAATATTACATGGGGATCTATGGATGCTGGAAGCATGGGTAGAGACTTTTCAAATTAATGTAGACATTAGTAGGGTTATGCATTTTGGTCGAAGAAGTAAAATGTATGATTATGTACTTAATAGTAAAATACTGGGGGAAACAGGGCAGAGACTTAGTCAGCGAATGAACTCACACAGATCTAACATTAATAACAGCAGAACAGATCTCCCAGTGGCCGCACATTTCTCCAGAGAAGACCACTCTATGGAAGATTTGCGGGATATGGTTTTAATGGGACATTTTCAGACGCAGAATGAGAGGAAACAATGGAGTACAAGTTAATGCAAAAATATCAAACTCTGCAATTTGGACTTAATATTCATGCCAGCTTCATTTCACACTATGTATGACTTGGACTTAATATTCATGCCAGCTTCAAGTCACACTATGTATGACCTGTGAGGGTCACAAATCACCACCTCATTACAGATAGATAATGTGGCATCCCAGAGGTGGCTATGGCTGGGCTGAGGGTGATGTATTATTTCCTGTTGCTTCATAGCCTGTGTGACATAGCAGGGGGTCCTGAGTCTCACACAACACAGCACCACCTAGTGAGCCTCACACATGCATTACACCTCCCATAGGATTGAATAGTAACCAAATGTCCAATGGGAGGACATCGCCTGGGAAAAGGGCAGGAGTCAGCTGATCACTGGGTCCCCATGGTAACACCCCTGCAGGAAGGTCCTGCGTGTGAGGAGTTAGAAGTGTGGAGTGTTAGGAGGAGGAGGTGAGGAGATAAGTGTGATGTCCTGTGAAGAAAGCAGTGAGTTTAGTGCAGGAATCTCAAGTCCTAGACAGGCCCAGGAAGGTTGGAGAGCTGACATACTCCAGCTATTCAGAAGATCCTGTCCCCTGTCTGCCTAGCCATCGCCCTGAAGGAAGTCAAGCATCATTATCTTGTCAGCCTGAGACTGTGGAGAGAACATTCTGGAACACGTGCTCCATAGCAAGTATCACAGGATCCAGGGGCCAAGGCCAGACCTGTGGAATATCCTGCCACCCTGACTATTGCACCCCGAAACTCTGAGCTATCAGGACCACATAACGTGAGTGGGGAATATTATGTACTAGTATCATGGTGGGCATCCTCCTATGAGCCAAATAGGAGCCCAGACGCACCTTAGGGCTGTAACACTGAAGTATAAGGGGCTAGGAACACCTTTCATCAAGTCTACCCTGCACCCCAGGACTTTGCTGTGTCACCAGGAGTACCCCGTTGTTTTGTATTGAAGAAACTGTTTAAGCATTTGTGCCTCCACACCCATGGAAGTAAAAGTTCAACTTTACAACCGTTTCTGTGTCTGACTCTGCACCGACAACATCAGGGCGCCCCAAACACTACCAGTCGGCACAGTATAGGGGAAGCGCCCCGGGGGAACAATCACCACCAACATTTGTGCAGCCCCCTCATCACCGGTACCAGTGGTGGTAACGTGGGACAGCACCAGCGCTGCGCCTTCGTGCCCAGAGACCGTGACAAGTCTGCGCTGTTTGCACCCCGCAATCCCAACTGCAGCGTTACCTTCCATCTGGTCACCGCAAGAAAAACTGGCGTCACGAACAGGATGCGGGTGTGTGCCATTTTGAGAAAGTCGCCACGAAAAGTGCGCCAAATTGTCTCCAGAGCATCGGTCTTTATTGTGGACTTTGCTAAGATCAAGTTTATTCCCTGAGAGTGCTTGCCACAAAGAGGGGGAGCCCTATACCCCTGAAGTAAGCCCTAAAGACTGTCCTCTCAGTGTGTTACAGCCCTGGAAGAGTTAAAACGCCCAGGACTTGTTTGCTGCGCCACATCGCTGTGTAAGAACGCCCACAAAGGGTTAACTGTACCTTGCAAAAGTGCGGGAGATTTTTAGCATTGCCCATGAGGCCAGGAGACCCATCTGCCGCCATCTTAGGAGAGCCCAGAATGCTGAGCGCAATGCTCCAGCGCACCCATACAAGAAAGTGAAAGGCGAACGTGCCAGCGCCATTTCTGACTCTCCGGTGCCGCATCGCCGTCCCTGCTGTGCACCGCTGATCTCTGGTCCACGCTGCAGTTGCTGTCAGTGAGTACTGTGCCTCCCTGTCCTTGTCTTCAGTCCTCCCACGGCCCCAGCGAGTGTTTTCCGTGTACAGTGTCCGTGGGGAGTGCCACCATTAAAGAGGGGGAGCACACCGTCAGCCTGCATCACAGTGACTCTGTTAATAGCTACAGCATTCTTAAAGGGACAGCATTCCAAGTTGTAGTCTCCATTCCCTGCCAGCAAGCAGTTGAGTTTCTTAAAGAGATGGCGACCTAATTCCAGTCATACCTGCAAACAACATGACTGAGCAAAGTGACATTGTGCCATCTGTTTCTAGTGATCCAGCAGTGCCCATGGCGAGCAGCCTACCATTCTCCATGCCATTTTACCCTGGCGCACCATGCCTGCCGCGCTACAAAGGGGAGGCGCATACCCTCAGGGACTTTCGTGAGAAGATGCTGTCTCTCTTCCAGTTCTATCCTCTGAATACAGAACAGCAGATACAGATCCTGCTGGGCCAGCTTGAGGGTGCTGCAGCTAGGGAGGTCAAATCCTGGCCTGCCTCTGACAAAAGAACCCCTGGGCAAATTCTGGACAAACTCCAGGTGAACTTTGATGTGCGATCTGTCTCTGAGGTAAAGATGCGCTTCTTTTCCAGACGACAACTACCTGGTGAGACCCTGCGGGACTATGCTTTATCCCTCCAAGAGGCGTTCAGAGCTGTGGTGCAAGTGGATCCACGTGAAAATGTGGACTCTGATAAAATCTTGCTTGACCGCTTCATAGAAGGGGTGGGTACCACATTGCTCCAGAGTCAGTTGCGAATGCTTGCTGCACAACATCCCAGCATCACGTTTGCTGACTTCAAGGCCCTTGCCATCCAGGTCTTGGGACAGGAGCAGCCCCAGCCGAGCCCAGTCATCTGTGCTCCCTCACCTGGACCCTCAACAAGCATTGCTCCAGTTGTCCTGCCACTACCTCTGGGTACCTCACCTGCTGCCCAAAATGCGCAGACTATACCAGCAGACTCCAGAAATGACCTTCTGGCCCGAGTGGATCATCTGACCCGTGCCATGGAACAGATCACCGTCCGTCTAGATTGTCTGACCCAGCCGTCTTCATCGTCCAGTGATCCTTTGCGAAGTCTCAACATCTCACCTGAGTCGCCACACAGACGTCCATCTTCAGTGAAACCTCCGCAGAGTGAGAGGCCATACTGTACCTATTGCCATAGATATGGACACACCAGGCCTCAGTGTTTTCAGTTAAACGGGCCACCCCCGAGGCAGCGGGCCGCCCCTCGGGAGGAAAGAAGAAGGGCCCAGGTGAATCTTCAGTGCCATTGTCACGCTTCGTCTCAGCCTGCCCACACATCACAATCCGGGTGAACGGCGTCCCTCTGACAGCGTTGGTGGACACTGGATCTCAGGTAACAACCCTGCGCAAGCAGGTGTTCCTTGAACATTGGGACTTAGGTGTGTTGAATAGAACGCCTGACACATGGATAAATCTGTGTGCCAGCAATGGACAGCCCATACCACAGCAGGGTTATTGGGAACCCACTATCCAGATTGGGGACTTGAAACTGCCTAGACAGGGTGTAATTGTCACTGATGTAGAGGATGATAGGTTTGCAGTTGTAATATTAGGCATGAATGTTTTACGCCATTGCTTTGCAGAAGTGTTGGATGCCTTGCATGCCTCTCTCCTTACAGCTTCTCCCAGTGACCAGCAGACCATTCAGCGGGCCATTCGTGTACTCAATGCCCAGCACAAGTTCGCCAACAAACAAGGTGAAATTGGTCGAGTCCGGATCCAAGATACCCGTCCAGTAACCCTACAGCCTGGAACAGAAACTATGGTGTGGTGCCGTGCCCGTCCGGGCATAGAAAATCAGGACTACGAGGCCTTGCTACAACCCATACAGGTAGATGGCCAACCACTTGTCATGGCTGCCCGCAGCCTTGTCACAGTTTCCAATGGACGTGTTCCTGTCCGCTTGGACAACTTGGGCGATGCTCCCGTGAACCTCCACAAGTTCCACTCTGTGGCCCTGCTACACCGGTTAGCACCAGAAGACATTCTCTCTGGTGATTCTACCGCCACACAGCGTTCCACCCAAGCTGCTGAGAACATTCAGAATGGAGCCACGAAGTCCTGGTGGGATGAATTGAACGTGGGAGACGCCAATACCCCTATAGAGCACATCAATGGGGTTCGCAATGTGGCCAGGCGTTACCAAAAGGCATTCAGCAAACACCCATTGGACTTTGGTAAGACCACGACCATACAACATCGCATTCTGACTGGCGACCACCATCCAATCAAGGAGCGTCACCGTCCAATACCACCCGCGATGTACCAACCGGTGAAAAAGTTGATCCAAGAGATGCGAGATGCTGATGTCATCTGGGAGAGTAACAGCCCCTGGGCAGCCCCGCTAGTCCTTGTCAAGAAGAAAGACGGAACCCTACAATTTTGTGTGGACTATCGTAAACTCAACAACGTCACGCACAAAGACGCATACCCATTGCCGCGGATTGAGGAATCTCTAACGGCTTTGGGATCAGCTACCTGTTTCTCGAACCTGGACTTAACCAGTGAATACTGGCAAGTCCCTATGGCGCCTGAAGATCGTGAAAAGACTGCGTTTACGACCCCGATGGGACTCTTTGAATTCAATAGTATGCCATTTGGGCTATGTAATGCCCCAGCCACATTCCAACGGCTTATGGAGAGGTGCCTCGGCCATGAGAATTTCCAGAGTGTGCTACTGTACCTGGACGATGTTATTGTATTCTCCCGGACATACCAAGAACACCTTCGTCACCTGTCCGAGGTATTCAAGGTACTTATACAGCACGGCCTAAAGGTGAAGCCCTCCAAGTGCTACCTGTTGAAACCCCAAGTTCACTAACTTGGGCATGTCGTGAGCGCACAAGGCGTCCAACCTGATCCTGAAAAGATCACTGCAGTCCAGAACTGGCGAAGACCAACTACCGTCAAAGAAGTCCGAAGCTTCCTTGGATTCGCAGGTTACTACCGGCGTTTCATACCACACTTCGTCAAAGTAGCCGAGCCTCTGAACGAGTTGTTGCGCGGTTGTCCCAGAGAAAACTACAACCGAAAGCTTCCGGTAGACTGGACAGCGCATCAAGAGGAAGCCTTTCAAGCGCTTAAAGCACTTCTGACGCAACCACCAATTCTAGCCTATCCCGACTACAGTCAGCCATTCCGCTTGTACACAGATGCAAGTCACCAAGGTTTGGGTGCAGTGTTGTCCCAGGTTCAGGACAACAAAGAGCGAGTCATCGCCTATGCCAGCAGGAGTCTGAGAGGCGCGGAGAAGAACGACCAGAACTATAGTTCTTTCAAACTCAAACTTCTGGCGCTTGTCTGGGCCGTGACAGAGAAGTTTAAAGACTACCTGGCTGCCACACCCTTTACCGTGTACACAGATAACAATCCGTTGGCGCATCTGGACACTGCTCGACTGGGAGCCCTTGAACAACGGTGGGCCTCAAGACTCGCGAATTACAAGTTCTCTGTCAAGTATCGCAATGGCAAGTCCAACGCTAACGCTGATGCACTCTCAAGGTTGCCTGTGGGAGAAGAACCACCCCGAGAAGACATCTGGGAAGAGGTGGAGATGCCACCATTCTACAACAAGTTTGCCCAACAGGTTGCTATTGGTGTCCCTGTAGAAGGAGAATCTCTGGCGAAAACAGCTGCCGAATCCCTCCAGGAGACATCTCTGTGGAAAACGTTCCAAGAAGAGAGCAGAGTTTTAGGAGAATTGTCAGATTTCCTGCTTACAGGAAGAATACCAACCCGTGTAAAGAGAGGTCTTCATGACGTGGAATTAAAACGCCTTTGGCGACAGAGGAAGCGCCTGTTTGTCCAACGAGGCCTTCTACATAGAAACACTCTTGATCCTGTCACAGGTGAAAGGCTTCATCAGATCCTTGTACCTAGAAGAGACGCACAGATGATACTTGAGGCGTATCATGACAGATCCGGTCACTTCGGGGTACAAAAGACCGAAGCTACCATCCGTCGTCACTTCTATTGGGTTGGGATGAGGAGTGACATTGAGAGTTGGTGCCGAGAGTGTCCGGCCTGTAGTATCACCAAGGAAGGTCGAAGAGATCAGAAGGCCCCTCTACATCCAATTAAGACTCAAAAGCCGAGTGAAATTGTTGCTCTGGACCATGTGAAGTTGGGTCCCACACGTTCCGGCTACAGCTACGCTCTGACAATGGTGGATCAGTACTCCAAGTTCCTTGTCATCGTGCCTGTCAGAGATCTTACAGCAAGAACTACGGCTGAGACCTTCTACGCAGAGTTTGTCCGCCATTACGGTTGTCCTGAGCATCTCCTCACCGACCGTGGATCGGCGTTTGAATCCCAATTGTTCCGTGAGCTGTGTCAGTTCCAAGACTGCAAGAAGTTGCGAAACACAGCGTATCACCCTCAAGGGAATGGTATGTGCGAGAAGGCAAATCAAGTGATCATCGGCATGCTAAGAACAGCCGCAGTTACACCTGGTGTTGAGTGGCCTGAGCGTATCAAGGACTTGGCCTATATTTACAACAACACACCCCAAACATCTACGGGATACGCACCATTTTATCTAATGTTTGGAAGACAAGGTCAACTTCCTTCAGACTTAACCCTTGGTGTGAAGGTCCCTGACACCATCAATCCACTACCCATAACAGACTGGGTTGTTGAACACCGCCGACGTATGGAGGAAGCTAAAGAGATAGTTGAAACGCGCATGGATGAGGTTCGTAGGAGACAACAGGAGGATTACAACCATCACGCCCATGCAGCGCCCCTGCAAGTTGGCGACCGTGTATGGTTAAGGAATAACCATCGGAATGGGAAATTGGATCCATTCTGGGAGAAAGAACAGTGTCATCTCCATACCATATCCTGAATCCGACGTGTATGAGATCTCTAAACCTGGGAGACAGCCCCAAGTAGTACACCGAAACCGTCTGAAGCTGTGCCTTAAAGAAGGACTACCCACAGAGGTGCCCCCAGCTGAGACAACGAGTACAGAGATCTTGTCACCTTCTGAAGCGAAAGAGAGACCCCCAACGTTAACTGAGCTTATGTGGGCACCTAAACTACTACCATTTAGCTGTTATCCACCAATTGCTCTAGTGCAAGAGAACCCTTCGACAGATGATTTAATTGATTTCAGTGACTCTGTTCCTGATTCAAATCTCGTTCCACTTAGGGGTTCTGAGCGTACCACAAAAGGCATACCTCCAACACGCTATAGTGATGCCATTGCTGTCCTTGGGTAAAAGAGGTTAACTGTCTCTGCTTCTGTATATACTGTATGTTATTCCTGCTCTGATTAAATTAATGTTTTTCCTGTGTGTATATACAGTATATATATAATATCTTGCCATGTAATATAGTATTTACATTTATATGCAACAATCCAAGCCATAGTGCCTGGCTCACCGAGCCAAGGAAGTTCTGTTACCCCATTGCGGTATGGACATTCGTGCTAGAGTGCCTACTCTTCCTTACAGAAAGGACTGTTTATTGTTTCTCAGAGAGACTCTCATGATAATGGACACTCATGAAATTTGTGCCAGAGAGCCTCTGGACCCATTTGCACTACTGTTGTTTCTATATGGACTGTCTGATGGTACCGCCAAAAGGTTCTATAAGTCTGAGTTTAATTATCTCTCCGTTACCCTTCAGACTTCTCATGGACATTCCAGGACTATGTCGGGAGGTCTTACCTCAAGTTTCTAGGTATTATATTTTTCTAAACTGTTAGTGACATTTGCACTTTATTCGTATTTATTAACGTTATGTTACATTTCTCACCTTCACCCCAGCCCGTTGCCGAGGTCGGCTCAGTGAAAGAGGGGGAGTATGTGGCATCCCAGAGCTGGCTATGGCTGGGCTGAGGGTGATCTCTGTAGTCATTGTATTATTTCCTGTTGCTTCATAGCCTGTGTGACATAGCAGGGGGTCCTGAGTCTCACACAACACAGCGCCACCTAGTGAGCCTCACACATGCATTACACCTCCCATAGGATTGAATAGTAACCAAATGTCCAATGGGAGGACATCGCCTGGGAAAAGGGGAGGAGTCAGCTGATCACTGGGTCCCCATGGTAACACCCCTGCAGGAAGGTCCTGCGTGTGAGGAATTAGAAGTGTGGAGTGTTAGGAGGAGGAGGTGAGGAGATAAGTGTGATGTCCTGTGAAGAAAGCAGTGAGTTTAGTGCAGGATTCTCAAGTCCTAGACAGGCCCAGGAAGGTTGGGGAGCTGACATGCTCCAGCTATTCAGAAGATCCTGTCCCCTGTCTGCCTAGCCATCGCCCTGAAGGAAGTCAAGCATCATTATCTTGTCAGCCTGAGACTGTGGAGAGAACATTCTGGAACACGTGCTCCATAGCCAGTATCACAGGATCCAGGGGCCAAGGCCAGACCTGTGGAATATCCTGCCACCCTGACTATTGCACCCCGAAACTCTGGGCTATCGGGGCCAAAAAAGGGGGGGGGGGCAAATAAGGAACTAGTATGTGGGGGGGCCCCCCCCTAAGGGGCAAAGGGGGGGGGGGGCGCCGGGGGGGGGGGCGGCAGAGGGGGGGGGGGGGGGGGGCCCTTTTTTTTAAGTCCTCCCCCGGCCCCGGGGGGTGGGGGGTGGGCCGGGGGGCGCCGGGTTGTTTTTTGTGTGGAAAAGTTTTTAGCTTTTGTGCCCTTGCACCTAGGGGGTAAAAGTAAAATTTTTTTTGTTGTTTTTGTTTTTGTTTGGGGGGGGGGGGGGGGGGGGGGGGGGGAGAGGACAAGGGGGGGGGGGGGGGGGGGGGGGGGGGGGGGGGGGAAAAAATAAATTTTTTTTTGCGCGGCCCCCCCTGGGGGGGGGGGGGGGTGGTAACGTGGGACAGCACCAGCGCTGCGCCCTCGTGCCCAGAGACCGTGACAAGTCTGCGCTGTTTGCACCCCCGCAATCCCAACTGCAGCGTTACCTTCCATCTGGTCACCGCAATAACAGATCCCTCTGTCACGCACCACAAATTTTAAACTGTTTATTCCCTGACCTGTTATAAATAACTTCTCTACGTATATTGCATTTTGTTAGTCCAAGTCTGATGAAGGGAGCTAGACTTCCGAAAGCTTACTTATCAAATATACTCAGCCTCTAAAAGGTATCGCCTGATTTCTTCACTCTTCCACTACTTTCTATGGCTAACATGGTACAACATTATACTACTAGTAAAATACTGGGTAAGACTGCCACTGAAAAAGACTTGGGGATTATGGTAGACATCAAGTTTACCTTTAGCAGCCAGTGCCAAGCAGCTGCCGCCAAGGCAAATACAATTATGGGCTGCATCAAAAGAGGCATGCTGATGACAAGAACATAGTTATGACTCTTTTCAAATCACTAGTACGGCCAAACATAGACTATTGTGCACAGTTTTGGGCCCCAGTATACAAAAATTACATAACTGAATTAGAGAGAGTGCAGGGAAGGGTGACCAAGACAATTAGGAAAATGGGTGAGTTAGAATACAGAGACAGATAAACAAATTTGGGGTTACTCAGTTTGGAAAAAAGATGGCTATGGGGAGAGCTAATCACAATGTACAAATACATGAATGGACATCCTCTACACCTAGAACATTTCACCAACATCACACTTGGGATTCTTTACTGTAAGGGCAGTGAGGCTATGGACCAAAGCTGTACATTACTGTACATCAAAGGATTTGCATTGGAATGCTCGATCTTCCTTGTTGTTTAATCATGTAGAAATGGTAGGAGTGACTCCAAAAAAAGAGAGGTAGGGGACCGCGCTTCACCAAGATTGCTTTAATAAACTCTAAAACACAGCACGTTTCGAGGATCAATGGACCATTCCACTAAAGTATACAACATTATACAATACCTAACCATTCAAGGTGAGAGCATATCTACACTGTGGCCAATCCACTACTAGTGGGCTAATCAACTGAGGGGGTATTGACATACACTATACCCATTCAGGTGTATGCCCATGCATTGTGGACCCACTCTACCACTTTATCCACCTCCTCTCAACCTTTATTAGTGGACACGTCCTAGTCACTTTATTCTTCCCACGCTTTCTGAACACAATTTACATTGTGTCATTCAACTTTTTATAAAAACAGTATTACCCTATGTGCCGCTCGGCGTTGTTGTTTTTTTACTTAAGCTCTGTTGTTTAATCATGACATTGATTATTTCTTTTAATACTAGCCCGGATAAATGCTAAAAGGTTGTCCTACAATCACATCTTCTATGCACACAGGAGACCTCGGTCCCCATTTGAATAAAGTGATAGACATGAATGTGTGCTGCTGCACTATGTAAAGGGAACCATGAAAATGCAGTGTAATCAGCAGGTATCATGTCTTAAAGCAGAAGGAATTCAGCTAGTGATGGGCATTCCAAACATTTAGGGTACATACACATGACAGTGAGAAAAGGACATTAAAAAAGGATAAAATTCAGTTCCATCAGTCTGTCAGTTTTCTGCCTGTGTGTCTGTTTTTAAAGTAGGTTTTGCATCAGCTTGTCCATACCTTTTAACTGTTAGTTAAACAAAAAAAAAAAAAGAAACATGAACTTCATTGGTCTTTTTGTTTTGACCAAAACCACTTATTTATTTTTAACGGCAGTGAAACTGATGCATTATCCAAAAAAAAAGGAAAAAAAAGATATTAACCTTTTCAGTGACTGGCCTGTTTTAGACCTTGAAGACCAAACTGTTTTTGTTGCCTCTTTCTGTCATAATATACCAAGCCCTATAAGTTTTTTTATTTCTGTTGTAACTGTATAAGGATTTGTTTTTTTGAAGGACAAGTGGTAATGTTTAATGGCAGTTTTTTAGGGGTATATACCTCATTGATTAACTTTTATTAGCTTTTACTGGGAAGGAATAGAAAAAATTTAATTTTGCCATTACCTCTTTATGCAACAAGTTTTGAGCCATTTGCTGTGTGGCTTAAATAACTTAATGAATTTATTTACTGGGCCGAGACAATTAAATTGATACAAATTTGTATAGTTTTTGAAGTTTTACTACTTTTGCAAAGTAAAAACCCTTTTTGTAATAATTTTGTTTTTTCCATTTCCTCTTTCCAAAACCCATAACTTAATTCTTTTTTTGCTAAATGAATTGTGTGAGGGCTTTTTTTTTTTTGCGGGAAGACCTGACGTTTTTATTGATGCCATCTTGGGGAACATAGCACTTTTTGATCGCTTTTTATGGCATTTTTTTCGGGGGCCAAGAAGCAAAAAAATTGTAATTCTGTCGTACATTTTTTTTTATGTTAATAAATGGTCACTAACTTTTTAGACAACTTAGTTTCATTTCATAGAACAAGTGATTCTGAACCAACAGCAGATAGGAGGGGCTGGTACTCCTCACAGCCTTACACACGTCAATGACCGATTATTCTTTATAATGTAAGAAAAAAATTCTTATATGTACTTGTATGTACTTCTGGCTGCTTGTATGGTTACCAATGGGATATTATTCACAGACAGCAAACCACTTTCGTGACTGTACTAATAGATTATTCTTTTCCTGTGTCATGCCTGCATGGCAAATAGTAGAAGGGATTGAGTACCTGCATGTATTTGCCCTATGTATTTGCAGTTCAGTGTTCTTGAATCCCTTATATGATGGTCACTTGGGCTTTTCCCAGTTATTTGTTTGCTCTTATACAGTTACTCCTGGCAGAATTACATGTAAACAAACCAAGCTAGTTCCAAGGTGCCAATTTCCCAGTGGAGCATAGGTGAAGCCATTTTGAAGAGGATCTCCGGCTCCTGGAATGAGATCCGGGGCCTGTGGTCAGTTGCTATGACAGCCAGGAGCCTATTGAAGGCTCTTGGACTTGCCTTGGTGTTTCTACTATTACAGGCTGCTCTATGCTTTCTCTAGTTGGAACTCTGACATAGTAACTAGTCTCTTTACTCTATCGACGTTTATATGGAGGGTTTAAATCCTAATAATAAAACCTCCATGGAGTATTAGTGAAGCTGTGGTTTTGACTATTGTTCCATCCACCCAGTATAAGGGATTCAACACTGTAGGTTTATGTGTGTGGAGGTCAGATACACTATACTCCAACACGTGTGAACCAGAATACTTGATATTATCATCACAGCAGCCCAAATATTTTGTGTATAAGGTTTATATATACATAGGACCAGTGGTAATGTGATGATGCTGGACTTATAGTGTTGTGCACATAACTATAAAAGCAATGCTTTGACTGCGTGATGTTTGCTAGACGTGCTGCAAAAATAAACCATACCTCCCACCTAGTTTGGCATCACCGAGTGGACTAATTATGGCTAGGTTCACACCTGTACCTGCTCTCCGCCTGGGGATTTCGTTCCCCATTCCGCTTTAAAGATGCAAAAAGAAAAGGTCTGCAAGCAGAGCATTTTTCTCCCTTTAGGCCGGAAAACGGGTGGAAACTCATCGGACCCCATTATAGTCTATAGGGTCCACAGGTAACCGCTTTTTCTATACTTTAGCTTAAATAGGGTTTGTGAGATTTTGGCCAATCTTTATCCTCAGCAGTATGAAGCTGACTCTTGCTTAAGTGATCGGTAAGAATAAAAAGCTAAACAAGAAATGTACTGTATTGGTATGACTGCTGTGCTGTTTGCAGCAA
The DNA here is from genome assembly GCA_947044405.1 of Leptodactylus fallax. NCBI lineage: Eukaryota > Metazoa > Chordata > Amphibia > Anura > Leptodactylidae > Leptodactylus > Leptodactylus fallax. The sequence continues at coordinate 96,955 of CAMRHE010000379.1, forward strand.
TGATTCTTGAATTGATCCGTAGCAAAAGTAAAGACTTCCCTGCCAGCTGAGCAGGGAACTTTCCAGCAATGGAAGGGGTAAATCCCCTAATCATAAAGTCTCTAAGCCATTCTCAGGAGGAAACGTGTAATTTAATAACGGAGAATGAATATATCCAAAATCTTTTCAAAGTCTGTCAGATAATGTGCACAGAAAGTTCAGGTAAATGTCAATTAGGTTACGGGCTATTGGTGATATTATTTATGCTTCTAAATCATCATTCACTTTTTGTCACTTTTCCTTTCTTGTACTTTTTTTCTAGTAATGTTCTTTTGAAAGCAGTCTGTTATATTTTATTCACCACCTGCTAACAATGGCGAGAGAATGAAGCTTCACAAGTGACTACAAAAGAGGCATATAGTACACTGCAGCTGGGACTGTGGATGAAAATGCACTGAACACAAGGTTAGCTGACAACCTTCATTGCAAAAGTAGTTAATAAAAGATGGATGGCTGGACACAAACGCAATATTTGTTTCTATAGAGCTGAGCGCTCCATTAATTTTTTTCCCTATACCCGTATTTCAAATGCATGTGATTCCTTTTTACATTAGAGAGTTGTAGCACACACTATGCCAATAAATATAAAGACTGAAAGAACACCATAACAATAAACTGACCAGTCCTTTCCTACATTCATGGCAAGTGATTTTTTTTACTTGATTTATTGTGTATATAGATAATGGAGTTGTATACATCTTGTACTGATGATAGGAAATATGAGTGATCCTGTACAATTATTCTATTTTGTTCTGTTTTTGTTTTTGGCAAAGGCAATAGGCTTCCTCTGTTTTGAGTTATGGTTAAAAACAAAATGTGAATAGAGTATTTAAAAAATTGCACAGCATGACTGAACTCCTCCTTTATTTATGCAAGGTGCACACATCACATGTTGATAACCAAGGGCAGTGATGGCAAACCTTTTAGAGACCGAGAGCCCAAACTGCAACCCAAAACCCATGTAAGGGAATTGCCAGATGAGAAATTCCCCAGTGCTGCTGCAGACCCCTTTGGGGGAGGGGCACAACAAGACAGTGAGCCCTAAGCTGAATCCCCCCCACTGTCCCTGGCTAACTTGCCTGATCTGTCCTAGGTGACAGCCAGCAACTGGTCGACAATCCCTTCTTAATATAAGTGACAACACAGAACGCAGACAGGACAAACAACAAGAAAGGCAGCTCAGCAAGCCAAGGGGTCAGTAACAGTTGAGCAATGCAGTACAGAATCACAATCCAAGAGAATAGTCAAAGTCAAAGCCAGAGGTCAGGAATAGGAATACAGGTAATAGCAGAAAAGGAGATAGCAGGGACAAAGTCACAAAACATAATCTCAATAGCCAACACCCAATTGAGGGCTGATGACCTGTTTATAGCAAGTCAGGACCTGTCCCAGACTTGATTGGTAGACAGGCTGTCAATCACACAGGCAAGACTAAGATTAACTATTTGAGGAGTGAAAGAAACAAGGTGCAGGAGACTGGTGTGGCTGAAATTCAATTAAATAGGACAGTGTTCAGACTGAGCATCAAGAACCTTAAGCAAGGAATCAAACTGAACACGCCTCCTGTGCCGCAACATGCGAGCAGAGGGTGGTGCAGAGACCCGAACAGACAGAGAAGTTAATACTGTGCAGATCCACAATTGCGGACAGTTGCAGACACGCAAAATACGGTTGTGTGAGTGGGGCTTTACAGAACTTTCAATGATACAAAACAACTTTGTACTGAAAGGTAGAAGTTTGCTTTTGGTATACTTTTGAACAATTAATGTTCATTCTTTACATCACACAGGATCTGTTTTATAGTGACCGTGAAATGTTATTACAGCCTGTAATAATATCACATGTCTGCTATAAAACAGAAACTGTGTGACATAAATAGTGAAGGGCTCCCACAAAGTACAATCATCTCTACAATATATTATACTGTAGATAATGTAGATATATTATACTGTACATAATATACTCCACTGTGGCCCCCACACAGTATAACATGCTCCTGTACTTACCTGCACTCCCATGAAGAGCGGCTGGGCGACCTTCTTCCACCACAAAGCAGTGCGTCAGGGCAGAGGTTACAATCTTCTGTCAGTTTTCAGGTGTATGTGCATGTGCACTCGCTTGCCGGAGGATCTGGGACAGCTGTCCCGGATTCCCTGTTAGTGAGTGATCCAGGAGCCCCCTCTGGCACGCGTGCCATAGTTTCGCCACCACGGACTTAGGGTTTAGTGGGCTTTGGTTAAGTCCTTGACACATTTAGCTTAAATGAAACTTTTGCAAAAATGGCATTTAGAACACACAGAACATAGCTCATACTATAAAAGTATAGACTAAGAAATTGAATAATGAAACCAAGCAAATGTATAATATAGCAGCATGTTGTATTAGATTTATTGATAAATTAAATAACCATCTCCTATTTTTCAAAATAGTTTTATCTTTCATTGTATATACATTTATTAGCAGGATTTTATTTAGGGTAGATGAGGCATTTGCCAGAGGGATCTACCATCAGTGCCCTCCAGATATGTCAGCAAGGGATAAAACTTTGAAAAGATTTAAAAGGAGTCGCACAACACCCTCCCTTTGGTCAGTTGTACATGACTTGTCTTTACAATCAGGAGACACTTGAGTCCCATGAGAACTAAATTCCATCACATATCACATATCACATTATTATTTACAAAAAAACCCCACTTGGTACAAGTTTATAACTGAAAACTAAAGTCCATTTCCTATATCAAAACATCTAACTTATCTTCTATCCAATGAAATATTTAATCTAAATGGTTGAACATGATCACCTGCCTAAAATACAGTGGGGGAAAAAAAAGTATGTAGTCAGCCACCAATTGTGCAAGTTCTCCCACTTAAAAAGATGAGAGAAGCCTGTAATTGACATCACAGGTAGACCTCAACTATGAGAGGCAAAATGAGAAAACAAATCCAGAAAATCACATTGTCTGATTTTTTAAGAATTTATTTGCAAATTATGGTGGAAAATAAGTATTTGGTCACCTACAAACAAGCAAGATTTCTGGCTCTCACAGACCTGTAATTTCTTCTTTAAGAGGCTCCTCTGTCCTCCACTCATTACCTGTAGTAGAGTAAATGCTGAGTTGCATCCAAAGAACACCATACCTACTGTGAAGCATGGGGGTGGCAACATCATGCTTTGGGGCTGTTTCTCTGCAAAGGGACCAGGATGACTGATCCATGTACATGAAAGAATGAATGGGGCCAAGTATCATGACATTTTGAGTGCAAACCTCCTTCCATCAGCAAGGGCATTGAAGATGAAACGTGGCTGGGTCTTTCAGCATGACAATGATCCCAAGCACACCGCCAGGGCAACGAAGGAGTAGCTTCGTAAGAAGCATTTCAAGGTCCTGGAGTGTCCTAGCCAGTCTCCAGATTTCAACCCCATAGAAAACCTTTGGAGGGAGTTGAAAGTCCGTGTTGTCCAGCGACAACCCCAAAACATCACTGCTCTGGAGGAGATCTGCATGGAGGAATGGGCCAACATACCAGCAAAGGTGTGTGCCAACCTTGTGAAGACTTACAGAAAACATTTGACCTCTGTCATTGCCAACAAAGGATATATAATAAAGTATTGAGATGAACTTTTGTTATTGACCAAATACTTATTTTCCACCATAATTTGCAAATAAATTTCTTAAAAATCAGACAATGTGATTTTCTGGATTTGTTTTCTCATTTTGTCTCTCATAGTTGAGGTCTACCTATGATGACAATTACAGGCCTCTCTCATCTTTTTAAGTGGGAGAACTTGCACAATTGGTGGCTGACTAAATACTTTTTTTCCCCACTGTAATGGTAAAGATCTGGTAGGGTTTGATGTGATTATAAAGGAGTTACCAAGCATTCCCAGACATTATGGCACATACAGTAAATAATTGGTAACATGTTTCAGTAAACTGGACTCTGATATATGCAATTAACAAGCACATTTGTAGAACAGCCAGCGGGAAGGTGCTATAATAACTGCTAAGGTGATATTTTCCGTTGATAATGAGCAGTAAAAGGGCAGCTACGTCTAACTCTGGGGGCTTTACCACGTTAAATTGTGTAGGTGGGTGCAAGGTTTTAATGAGATTTCTGGAATTGATTATATATAGAAAAATAAAATATAGATACATTATGAGTTGCTAGTAAAGTATGTGGATGCCGCATGCCATATACTAATGATTCACAACTTTTTTTTTTATACTTTTTTGACATTTTGTAATAGGATTTTATATTTAGGATACAATAAAGCAATTATTAATGTTATATTCCAATAATGCATTGACATTTTTCCCAATATATTGTGTTTTTTTTTCCTAACGTTAGTAACATAATTATTAAACATTAACAATAAACAAATATATTAAATACAATTATAATTATATTACAAATTCTGTTACGTTTAGTTCCATCATATAATTTCTACATTCTAAGGAAAAATTATAACAACCCTAAACAGAATGCAGATTGTTTTGCTCTTATCCCCTAGTTTGCTGATACTGCCTATGCCTCAAATCAAGTCATCAAAGTGGAGTTCATTGACTTTGTTACACTATAAGGCCAGAGCCCCATGTTGTGAAAATGCAGTGTTTTGGCTGTGGCGGATATGCTGCAGAAAAAAACGCTGCATTTTACAGTACCTGCAAAGTGGATGGGATTCTGGCTAATCCCATCTACACACTGTAGAAAAAAATCAACAGTGGAAAAGCTGCGCTTTCAAAATGCTGCCTTTTTTAAAAAAATTGCAGCATGTCAATTATATCTACGGAAACGCTGGTGCTTTTTTGTATAGGTATAATAGGGGCAGAAATTCCGTAGAGGAAAACTTGTGTTTTTTCCGCAGAATTTTTTGACTGCGTTTCACTACGTAGGGTCTTAGCCTAAGCCTGACCTTCAGGAAAACTAGTAGGATGGGAGGAGGGAGAGATGCTCAGACATTTATAGGATAATGATATATAATAGCAGTAAAGTCAAAGTTCCATGCTCTGTAACTTTAGGATTCTGTGGGGATAGAAATGACATGGGATTTGTGGCAATTAGGGTAGGTTCACAGTACCATTATTAATGTCTGTTGTTCTCATTCGTCATAGGATGATAGCAACGGACAATAATAGTAAAATGCAGACAGTGTACCCTCCATCTGGTGTCCGTCTGTATTCACTCTCATTTCTAAAATCATGATGGAAGCTTTCTACTGTCGTTTTTTTTACTTTCAGACCCCAGAGTATAAAGATCAGAGGCCCAGGGGAGGTGAGGGAACATAAAAACCAGAGTTACTCACCTCTCCTGGGATCTGGTGTGACTCTCAGCAGTCTTCGAGCCTCTTTGGTGATGTCCCAGACATCACGTGGGCCAAGCCAGCGTCATTATGCGTTGCAATGCCGGCCTGACCCACGTGACGTCTTTACCAACCATTGAAGAGGACCGTAAGCAGCGGGGAGTGCACAGGAGCCCAGGAGAGGTAAGTAAGACTGGTTTTTATGTTTCTCACCTCCCCTGGGTCTCTGATCATTGTACTTTGGGGTCTGAAAAGACCACAGAGTATAATATTAGTTCTTGGGGGCATAATACTTTGTGCAGAGGCCACTGTGGGACATACTGTGTACAGGGACCACTATGGGAAATATCGTGTGCAGGGGCCACTGTGGAACATTATACTGTGTGCAGGGGCCACTGTGGGGCATAATACCGTGTGCAGGGGCCACTATGGAACATAATACCGTGTGCAGGGGCCACTGTGGGACATAATACCATGTGCAGGGGCCACTATGGGACATAATATTGTGCGGAGGGGCCACTGTGGGACATTATACTGTGTGGAGGGGCCACTATGGAACATTATACTGTGTGGAGGGGCTGCTATGGGACATTATACTGTCTGGAGGCCACTTTGGGACATAGTGTGTGTAAAAGGGGCGTTATACTGTGTGGGGGCCAGGAGAGCGGGTACTATGCCATTTGCTGGGGGGCCCAGTTTTTGCTAGTTATGCCCCTCAATGCAATTAAACATTTTGTATATGTGAGGATATGGAGAAGCAGCCTTAACTGTAAGCTGCTCATATATTTATAGGGAAGTTGCAAAAGGAGACAAATGGGTCCATGGCAACCAGGGAATATGATTTCAAGCAAAGCACAAATCTCCCAGAAAGCGTACTCCTTTCCCAGAATATGTGAAATAAGGATCCATTGGAGGTGTCATATCTCCAGCTCTGGTTAGGTATGGCAGAGTTAAATTTATGGAGAAGCTCAGGTGTGTGATACCTGGTCATTTACAATTTAAATTGGTTCTCCTTACATATAGTGTTAAGAGAACCTTTATCTGCCTTAGACCATATCAACCTCCAAATGTCATATGGAGTCTACCTTCTAAACCATGTCTCCCACCTCAGCATATACAGTACAGACCAAAAGTTTGGACACACCTTCTCATTCCAAGAGTTTGCTGTATTTTCATGACTATAAAAATTGTAGATTCACACTGAAGGCATCAAAACTATGAATTAACACATGTGGAATTATATACTTAACAAAAAAGTGTGAAACAACTGAAAATATGTCTTATATTCTAGGTTCTTCAAAGTAGCCACCTTTTGCTTTGATTACTGCTTTGCACACTCTTGGCATTCTCTTGATGAGCTTCAAGAGGTAGTCACCTGAAATGGTCTTCCAACAGTCTTGAAGGAGTTCCCAGAGATGCTTAGTACTTGTTGACCCTTTTGCCTTCACTCTGCGGTCCAGCTCACCCCAAACCATCTCGATTGGGTTCAGGTCTGGTGACTGTGGAGGCCAGGTCTTCTTTTTGGTCAAATAGCCCTTACACAGTCTGGAGGTGTGTTTGGGGTCATTGTCCTGTTAAAAAATAAATGATGGTCCAACTAAACGAAAACCGGATGGAATAGCATGCCGCTGCAAGATGCTGTGGTAACCATGCTGGTTCAGTATTCCTTCAATTTTGAATAAATCCCCAACAGTGTCACCAGCAAAGCACCCCCACACCATTACACCTCCTCCTCCATGCTTCACGGTGGGAACAAGACATGTAGAGTCCATTCGTTCACCTTTTCTGCGTCGCACAAAGACACGGTGGTTGGAACCAAAGATCTCAAATTTGGACTCATCAGACCAAAGCACAGATTTACACAGGTCTAATGTCCATTCCTTGTGCTCTTTAGCCCAAACAAGTCTCTTCTGCTTGTTGCCTGTCCTTAGCAGTGGTTTCCTAGCAGCTATTTTACCATGAAGGCCTGCTGCACACAGTCTCCTCTTAACAGTTGTTGTAGGGATGTGTCTGCTGTTAGAACTCTGTGTGGCATTGACCTGGTCTCTAATCTGAGCTGCTGTTAACCTGCGATTCCTGAGGCTGGTGACTCGGATGAACTTAACCTCCGCAGCAGAGGTGACTCTTGGTCTTCCTTTCCTGGGGTGGTCCTCATGTGAGCCAGTTTCTTTGTAGCGCTTGATGGTTTTGGCCACTGCACTTGGGGACACTTTCAAAGTTTTCCCAATTTTTCGGACTGACTGACCTTCATTTCTTAAAGTAATGATGGCCACTGGTTTTTCTTTACTTAGCTGCTTTTTTCTTGCCATAATACAAATTCTAACACTCCATTCAGTAGGACTATCAGCTGTGTATCCACCTGACTTCTGAACAACACAACTGATGGTCCCAACCCCATTTATAAGGCAAGAAATCCCACTTATTAAACCTGACAGAGCACACCTGTGAAGTGAAAATCATTTCAGGTGACTACCTCTTGAAGCTCATCAAGAGAATGCCAAGAGTGTGCAAAGCAGTAATCAAAGCAAAAGGTGGCTACTTTGAAGAACCTAGAATATAAGACATATTTTCAGTTGTTTCACACTTTTTTGTTAAGTATATAATTCCACATGTGTTAATTCATAGTTTTGATGCCTTCAGTGTGAATCTACAATTTTTATAGTCATGAAAATACAGAAAACTCTTGGAATGAGAAGGTGTGTCCAAACTTTTAGTCTGTACTGTATGTATATTTATTTGTAGGGCATGGACATTAAGAATGCTATATACAGTGGGTACGGAAAGTATTCAGACCCCTTTAAATTTTTCTGGTGAAAAAATGGTAGGAAAGTATCCAAAAAAAGGGAGGTATGGAGACTGCGCTTCACTAAGAATGCTTTTTATTGAACTTCAATTACACAACGCGCTTCGAGGAATGAGTCCTCTTTATCAAGTGTACTATGGACAGCCTTAAAGCTTATGGGCGGAACAAGCTGAAGTGTGTGTAATTGAAGTTCAATAAAAAGCATTCTTAGTGAAGCGCAGTCTCCATACCTCCCTTTTTTTGGATACTTTCCTACCATTTTTTCACCTGATATGCCGCCTGGATCCAGGAGATCCTGACGCCCAGAGGTTCCGCAGCTCGCACATACCGTGACATTAATCGGACAAGTCCACTATACTATTCGTGATCCCACGAAAAACCATATAAGGTGAGAGTACATCGATACTAGTGTCACTGTTCACAAGAGTGTTACCGTGTGAAATGACCAATTGAGGGGGTATTGGTTCACACCAGACCCTGTCGGTGGTACATTCACATACTGTATACACACTCTCTGTGCCCACCAACCTACTCTCAACCTTAACTAGTGGACACGTTCTGGTCACCCTGCACAAACTACTTTTATAACACAATTCATACTGTGTAATTTAATACTATCACATGATAATTTTTATTTAAAGAAAACAGTATCACCCTATGTGCCGCTCGGCGTTGTTGTTTTTCTCGTTTTTTCATTAAAGCGCTTTAAATTTTTCACTCTTTGTTTCATTGCAGCCATTTGCTAAAAGCAAAAAAGTTCATTTTATTTCTCATTAATGTACACTCAGCATCCCATCTTCACAGAAAAAAGACAGAAATGTAGATATTTTTGCAAATTTATTGAAAAAGAAAAACTGAAATATCACATGGTCATAAGTATTCAGACCCTTTGCTCAGTATTGAGTAGAAGCACCCTTTTGAGCTAGTACAGCCATGAGTCTTCTTGGGAATGATGCAACAAGTTTTTCACATCTGGATTTGGGGATCCTCTGCCATTCTACCTTGCAGATCCTCTCCAGTTCCGTCAGGTTGGATGGTGAACGTTGGTGGACAGCCATTTTCAGGTCTCTCCAGAGATGCTCAATTGGGTTGAGGTCAGGGCTCTGGATGGTCCAGTCAAGAATGGTCACAGAGTTGTTCCGAAGCCACTCCTTTGTTATTTTAGCTGTGTACTTAGGGTCATTGTCTTGTTGGAAGGTGAACCTTCGGCCTGGTCTGAGGTCCAGAGCACTCTGGAAGAGGTTTTCTTCCAGGATATCTCTGTACTTGGACACATTCATCTTTCCTTCAATTGCAACCAGTCGTCCTGTCCCTGCAGCTGAAAAACACCCCTATAGCATGATGCTGCCATCACCATGTTTCAGTGTTGGGATTGTATTGGACAGGTGATGAGCAGTGCCTGGTTTTCTCCACACATAGTGCTTAGAATTAATGCCAAAAAGTTCAATCTTCGTCTCATCAGACCAAAGAATCTTATTTCTCATAGTCTGGGAGTCCTACGTGTGTTTTTTGGCAAACTCTATGCGGGCTTTCATATGTCTTGCACTGAGGAGAGGTTTCCTTCGGGCCACTCTGCCATAAAGCCCCGACTGGTGGAGGGCTGCAGTGATAGTTGACTTTGTGGAACTTTCTCCCATCTCCCTACTGCATCTCTGGAACTCAGCCACAGTGATCTTTGGGTTCTTCTTTAGCTCTCTCACCAAGGCTCTTCTCCCACGATTGCTCAGTTTGGCTGGACGGCCAATTCTAGGAAGAGTTCTGGTCGTCCCAAACTTCTTCCATTTAATGATTATGGAGGCCACTGTGCTCTTAGAAACCTTGAGTGCTGCAGAAATTTGTTTGTAACCTTGGCCAGATCTGTGCCTTGCCACAATTCTGTCTCTGAGCTCCTTGGGCAGTTCCTTTGACCTCATGATTCTTATTTGCTCTGACATGCACTGTGAGGTCTTATATAGACAGGTGTGTTCCTTTCCTAATCAAGTCCAATCAGTTTAATTAAACACAGCTGGACTCCAATGAAGGAGTAGAACCATCTCAAGGAGGATCAGAAGGAAATGGACAGCAAGTGAGTTAAATATGAGTGTCACAGCAAAGGGTCTGAATACTTATGACCATGTGATATTTCAGTTTTTCTTTCTTAAAATATTTGCAAAAATATCTACATTTCTGTTTTTTTTTCTGTCAAGATGGGGTGCTGAGTGTACATTAATGAGAAATAATACCTACTGTATATCCATGATAAGTCCCTTAGACAAAGGTCCATATAAGCATATGCACTCAAACAGAGATAGAGGGTCTCTCAAGGAGAAGAGCTGTGACCTGCAATAATGGACAATTTGAATATAGCTACATTGCTCTGTACAGTACCATAAAGAGCAGCAGTATGTAAATACGCACAGTGTGTGCAAGTCTTCAGTCAGTGGCAAGATGACCATAATAGTAAAAAGAGGCAGCACTCCAAAATGAATGCAAAAAAAGGACTTTATTAGCCCAGTGATGTGACTTTTCACTTCAGCCCCAACCTTTCTCAAGGGAGGGGGGAGTGAGAGTTTGGAAATCAAATCCTGGAAAGGAAGTATTTGTCTTTTACTGGGGTGTATCAGGTCTTGAAAGGGTGTCAAGAGAGAGTAATGCATGGGTGCAAGTAACAACTTTACAGGGGCCTCTATTGGACAGCTCATGTCAGGATGCTTGGGATTGGGAGCTACCTTAAATGTGATGCATAAAAGTATAGTTCTATGTCAAAGGGGACAGTCCACACCTGGACAGACGTGCAGTTAATACTTTCTTAGGGATTCTATGTCACTTAGAGCGCCAGATGAAATATAGGAATAGAGATTGTATAGCATGAAGGGTGTTAGCAGGGATTCTGACTGGGAGTGTTTTTAAAAGATATAGAAACTTAGGTAGTATAGACATCTTTAATTTGGCTATCCACCCCAGTAGGGATAGGTGTATTGATTTCAATTTAGTGAAAAGGAGCCTGACTTCCTGAATTAGTGGTGGAAAGTTTTCATGTTACAGTGAGGAACAGGATGAAGTAAGCTTAATCCCTTGAAACTTAAAGGTGTTGTCTAGTTTCAGAAACTATGAAAAATGTTATTGCTTGTATAATGAAAAGTTGTACAATTTTCCAATATACTTTCTGTATCAATTCCTCATGGTTTTCTAGATCTCCGCTTGCTGTCATTCATTCTGATTACCTCTAGTGTATAAGATTCAGTACATTGATTTTTATCCAGAATGAATGACAGCAAGCAGAGAACTAAAAAACCGTGAGGAATTGATACAGAAAGTATATTGGAAAATTTTATAACTCATTTTACAAACAATAATATTTATCTCTCCATATTGGTCTGAAACTGGACATTCCCTTTAAGGGATGTCGGACCATGTGTAGTGAAAGTAGGATTACAGTCGGGAGATCAGTTGGGGTGAGAGGTTCAGAGATAGCACTTCTGTTTTAGAGGTGTCAATGCAGTACCCAGATAAATAACTGTAGCATTACAAAGTTGTGTGTAACTTAGGAAGGGAAATGAAAGGGTTAGTAACCCTTAATAAGACATCATTGGCAAATAATGTAGTTTTAAAGGTTCTGTCTCATCATTATTTCCTGTATATACAGGTTGGCTTGGATTTGGGTCGCAAGTAATTGTATAGTTAACATATAGAGGAAGGAAGATAGGGGGAGAGCAAAGTCAAAGTCAGTTGCTATATCTGTAATATACACTAGGTCTGAATAGTAAAGTCTGAGGTCTTTTATTAGGATCAGAAACATACCAAATATGTAAATCAGCTTACAAGTGTACTGGAGGATAGGACCTGACTTGCCAGATTTACCTCAAGACAGCTGCTAGTACTCCAGCTCTCCTCTGATAAATTCTTATAATAAGATACTACATATACATTCTATAAGATTGTCCAAAGTATAATAAACTACATGATTGCATGGCGGGGACAGGGGGCAGGGAAACAAATTGCAGGGTCGCTTCACTCAAAATTCAGTACACCTTAAACTGTGGGGCTACTATACAGTGTAAACACGTCTGTCAGGTGTGTGTACAATTGCAAAAGAGGCACGGATGTATTTTTCATTACATATTACTGAAGTAGTGGCCTAAGAGTTCTCCCTCTCCCCCAAAAATGGCTCTTATAAACACTTACCAGGTGTTGGCTGATGCTTGTATTCTGTGTGTATTGCTGCGTATAACACGCAGCATAGGAGCATCAGTCGACACCTAGTAGCTTACATTGGGGACCTCTGCACTATACACTATACTACTTTCAATGGCTAACACGGTACAACATTATACTACTATACAGGAAAGGCAGCGGGATCTTGGGGAGTTAAACACATGGCTCAAATCTTGGTGCAGGAAAGAAGGGTTTGAGTTCCTAGAGCACTGTGCTGACCTTTCATTGTGGTACAGGCTATTTTCCACAGATAACTTGCACCTGAATGGAAGGGGGTCTGCTGTGCTGAGGGAGAGAATTCTTCCGGGGGGGATGGGGGCAATGCATTTAAACTAGGAATAAGGGGGAGGGACAGGCAGATAAAGAGGTGGATTTGTAAGAGAGGGGGCAGACTGTAGTGGTGGGTGGAGAAGTGGATTGTAGTGGGGGGAATGATAGGAAGATCCATTTGTTACAGCCAAACAATATAGACGAATCTGGCAATAAGTCTTTACATTTCTGGAAGTGAATGTGTGAACTTGGATGGCAAGTTAAAGTGTATGTTCACAAATGTCAGAAGCCTAGCAGGAAAACTGGGGGAACTTGAGGCCCTGGTTCGAGAGGAACACATTGACATAGTTGGTGTTGCTGAGACATGGCTAGATTCCTCATATGATAGGGCTGTACACATTCATTGTTTTACACTCTTTTGCAGAGATAAGGCTACAAGGAAGGTACGTGGAGTGTGCATGTATGTCCGAAGTGGCATGAAAGTGAGTGTAATGGAGGCAAATGTGGATGAAGGCAAATGTTGGAAATGCTGGCATAATCTATAGACCCCCCCCAACATAACTGAGGAGGTAGAGGGTCAGTTGTATAAGCAAACTGAGTGGGCAGCACAGGTGGGTACACTGGTCTTGATGGGTGATTTTAACTACCCGGATATTGACTAGGTTCTGCTTCATCTGAAAAGAGAATGAAATTCATCAACTTATTGTAGGACAATTTTATGGTCCAGCTTGTTGAAGGTCCAACTAGAAGGGATGCTCTGCTGGATCTGATGATTTCTAATAACACTGAAGTTGATGTAAATGTCACTGTTGGGGAAAACCTTGGTGATAGTGACCATAATCTAATCAGTTTGTAAAAAACAAACAAAAATTGAAAGGGGAAAAAAAGGCCAATTTTCCCAGGTTAAGGGCTGCACTTCAGGGTATAGAGTGGGTGCAACTATTGTCAAATAATAATACGGAGGTTAAGTGGGAGACATTTAAATCTATGTAGAGTAATCATATAGCAAAATGTATACCCATAAATAACAAGTATAATCATCTTAAATTAACCCCTCCCCATGGCTTACAGCTACAGATAAATGGGCGATATAAAACAGGTATATAAAAAATATAAATCTGTAGCCTTTAAAAATTACAAAGCGTTTAATAAAATCTGTAAAAGGGAAATAAAATCAGCTAAAATACATAATAAAAAGTAGGTGACTAAGAAAACTAAAACTAACCCTAAAAAAATTCTTTACATTTTCTAAATGCAAAAGAACCAAGGTCAGAACAGGTAGATACCCTAAATGGCAATGGAGAGTTGGTCACTGGATACCAATAAAAAGCAGAGCTACTAAATAGGTTCTATAACTCTGTTTATATAGAAGCATTACCAATGCTGGTAATACATCAACCAATATACTAAACTGGATAAGCATAAAAATGGTCCAAGCCAAGCTAAACAAACTAAATGTGAGCCAGACTCTGGCTCTGGATGTATTACACCCTCAAGTGCTTAAAGAATGCAGTCCAATCATTGCTGTACCCCTGTTATTAATTTTTAGGGATTCTCTAATGACTAGAAAATTGTGGATGTTTATTAGCCCTTGTGCATCATTTTAGCAAAAGCAGGACCTGAAATCTTGTCCTTGGGCTAATAAACGTCCACTGCTAATCGATTTATTTTTTAGAAGTGACTAGAGATGAGCGAATCGATTTGATCCGAATTTCAGGAAATCTTCGATTCGCCATAATTCCGGATTTCCTCACACTTCGATGCATCGAATCACATTTTTCAAAAAAAAAATTTTTAAATGGCCGCCACACATGTTAGGACGAGGGGGAATAGACTCTGGGAGCGTGGGATCACCCACAATGCCAAGCATGCAGCTAATCAGCAGCCAGCAGGACCTGTGATGTCACAGCCCTATAAAAACCCTTGGCCATTTTAGGTACAGTCATTCCACATCGCTCTTACTGTAGGGACAGATGTCGGCAGGAGCTAGGGAAAAACTTAGAAAACATATAGACGTTAAGGGAAAGAGGCTGAGCTTTAGAACTGTAGGGAAAGCATAGGGAGGAATTGAGAGAAGAATTTGGGTTGGTTGTAGGCTCATTTACAGCAAGAATTTGCAGAATAATTCACATTGCAGCACTCACTGCCATTATACTGCTGCTCATTACTCATATCTGTGTCATCAAGGTGGAACACAATAAGCCTTTTGCAGTGCAGTACAGCAAAAAAAAAGTGAAATATCATCCACTAATATCTGCACGTATCTGTAAAAGAAGCCTTTTTAAAGGCCTTTATTATAAGGGGGTTATTCACTGTTCTTACAAGGCATAACATTATTCAGTACTATTGTGCCAAAGCCATATCTGCACGTATCTGTAAAAAAAGCCTTTTTAAAGGTGTTTATTATAAGGGGCTTATTCACTGTTCTTACAAGGCATAACATTATTCAGTACTATTGTGCCAAAGAAAACTGAATTATCATCCAATAATATCTTCACTTATCTGTAATAAAGGCCTTTAACATGGGGAAAGACATGATGACCATATTCGCCATTTTGTTACCAGTATAAAGTTGCAGGCAATATTTTAAAACAGTATTGTCAATAAAAATTGAATAATTCTTAGCGGTTATCACTTATTTAAAGGTCTTTTTTAGTGTTAAAACACATAAAAAGGACCATATTCCCCATTTTGTTACCAGTATAAAGTTGCAGGACATTTATAAATAGTATTGTCAATAATTAAATAATTCTGAGCTACAAATCTCTGCCTTTATCACGCTTTTTTTTATTGGTGTTCATTAGTGGATGAAGAAATAAGGGGCATATTTGCCATTCTCTTCAAACTAGAAAATAACAGGCCTTTTTGCCCTTTACAATTAAGTTTTTTCATCGAACAGTATGTCAGACAGAGAAGCGACAGGCCATGCACAGGGGAGGGCCACAGGCCTAAATGTTTCAGGCACAGGCACAGAGTAAGGGGGCGTGGCAGCAGGGGTCAGTTACAGAGGCCTGAGCTCCCAGTGTCAAGTAGCGGTCGTGTCTTGACCAGCAACCCAACGGTTGTAAACTGGTTGACTCAGTCATCCAGTTCATCCCAAGTCACATCAGACACCCCCAGCCAAGAGTTGGTGTTTTCGTCAGACACAACCCTTAGTTGACATGGCCCGGCAGCAGGCCCTGTGCCCTCACCTGTCCTCAACATGCCTCTGTCCTTTTCTGTTCCCTCAGCTAGAGAACTACTCTATGCTGTGGGCTCAGATCCACTGTACAGAGAGAAGGAGGTACTAGAGGACAGTCAGCAGCTACTGCTCAGCCAAGATGTGAAGGAGACATCCGCCGCTTCCTGCAGTAGGCGGGCAAGTAGTGATGAGGAGAGTGGCATGGGAGCTGGTGTTGAGGAGGACATCAGTGACCTACAGACAGTAGTGGATGACGATGTAGCCGATCGTAATTGGGAGCAGGGTGACGAAGGGGCCTCATCGTCATCAGGAGAAGAGGGTTGCAGCTTGTGCATGAGGCAGCAGCCTACCTGCCCGGAAAGCAGTGGAGCAGGGGTTCACGGAGGCAGTGGCAGTCAGTTATTGCGGAGCGTTGGGGGTAAAATCACCTACTCGGCGGTGTGGCAGTTTTTTGTAAAGCCGCCAGGGGAGGTGAACATGGCCATATGTTCAATCTGTGGGCAGAAGGTGAAGCATGGCCAGGGTGCCAATGTTGGCACCACAGCCCTGTGCCAACATATGCAGCGTCACCATAAAGTGGCCTGGGAGAGCTGTGGCTCCAATGTGGTGGTCCAGCCTGCCGCAGCAACCTCTGCAGCACCCAGTGGCACGCACCCCATTTCAGGAAGTCAAGGCTCCACCACCTCAGCTGAAGGAAGCTGTGTGTCCTTCCCATCATCTGCTGGTCATGATGCTCCTGCTCCTCCTTCTAGTCAGTCATTGTGTCAGCAATCGATCACAGAATCTATATCTAAGAGACAACAGTATGTGTGCAATCATCCAACAATGCAGAAGCTAAATGTGCTCCTGTCCAATTTGCTGGTGCTGCAGTCACTCCCTTTCTACTTGGTGGACTCTGTACCTTTCAGAGAACTGATGGCTTGCGCCGAGCCGAGGTGGAGAGTCCCAAGCCGTCATTTCTTTGCCAAGAAGGCAGTACCAGCCATGCACAAATATGTAGAAGAGAAGGTGGGCCAGTCCTTGAGCCTGTCAGTGTCTGCCAAAGTGCACGGCAGCGCCGACGTGTGGAGCTGTAACTACGGTCAAGGACAATATATGTCATTTACGGCCCGCTGGGCTAATGTGGTGCCTGCCCAGACACACCAGCAACTTGGACAGGTGACGCAGCTTCTGCCTCCACGTTCTCACGCCGTTGGTCCTGCAACAATGTCCGCCTCATCCTCTACTGTCTCCTCAGCAGGAACAATTCCCAGTGCTCCTCCAGCATACCACATGTGCAGGGCACAGCGGCGTCACATTGTTCTACACCTCGTTTGCCTGGGCGAACGAAGTCACACAGGAAGGAACTGCTCCGTGTCCTCAATCAAGAAATCGAATCCTGGCTTTCTCCAAGAGAACTTAAAATCGGAATAATGGTGACCGACAAAGGGAAGAACATGGTGTCGGCCCTGTGTCAAGGAGGGCTGAGCCATGCGCCCTGCATGGTGCACGTGTTCAATCTGGTTGTCAAGCATTTCCTTAAGTGTTCCACCCATCTGCAAGACATCCTAAAAATGTCAAGGAAACTTTGCATGCACTTCAGCCACTCGTACACCGCCAAGCACACCCTCCTTGAGCTGCAGCGGCAGAACGGCCTCCCACAACATAGGCTGACATGCGATGTTTCCACCTGTTGGAATTCAACCCTCCATACAGTATGTTGGATCGACTATATGAACAGAGAAAAGCCATAAACGATTTCTTGATGATCCAAGAGGACAGAGGTACTCCCCTGTGTAACTTTAACGTTAGCCAGTGGCAGCTCATGCATGACACCTGCCGTTTGTTAGTTCCCTTTGAGGAGGTCACTTTGTTAGTCAGTCGCCAGGACTACAGGATGAACAACGTCATTCCACTGATTCACATCCTGGAAAAGATGCTTATCAATCTGGCTGGTCAGGGGACTGGAGATGTGGCGTCTACATCTTAAGGCCACATGAGCCCTGTGGGGGCTGAACTGGAGGAGGATGAGGAGGACATTGGAGCACAAAGAATGTGTAGTCAAATGGGTGGAGAGGAGGAGCAGGAGCAACCAGAACAGCCAGAGGGAGATGAGGAGGATGAGGCAGATGACCCAGACACACCATGGCAGTATGCAGTGGAGATGGATGCAGGGAGTCCCTCGGAGTCACTTGCCCAAATGGCCCGATGCATACTGTCTTCCTTGCGCAGTGACAGCCGAATTGTCACCATTTGTCAGAGGGATGACTACTGGCTCTTCACCATGTTAGACCCTCAATACCGGGGAAAAATTGGGTCCTTTTTTACATCCGCTGAGAGGGAGGACAAACTGAACTACTATAGAGACATGCTATGTAGCAAGTTGGCCGCTGCCTACCTGCGCCATCGTCCATCCTCTCACATGTCCGACCGGGAAGGCCCTGAGCGCTCAACTTGCATTAGCATGGCAGCTGTGGGAGGGAGTGGGGGTGGCAGGAGCAATATCGGCTCCATCAACAGCAGTCGGAGCCTAGAGTCGCTGATGAGCAGCTTTCTTCAGCCGCATAGTGAAGAAGCTGCTCATCAGCAGCTAGACACAGAGCAGAACTTGAACCAGCAGGTGGTGGCATACTTAGAGTACACCCTTCCATCCGTCATCAAAGATCCGCTGGACTACTGGGCAGCCAAACTGGATTTGTGGCCGCAACTGGCCGAGTTTGCCCTGGAAAAGCTGTCCTGCCTGGCCAGTAGTGTGGCATCAGAGCGGGTGTTTAGTGTGGCGGGGGCCATAGTTACCCCAAGGAGAACTTGCCTGTCCACCCAAAATTTGGAGAGACTGACCTTTGTGAAGATGAATCAGGCATGGATCAGCCAGGGCTTCCACCCACCAATGCCTGATGCAGCAGATTAAATGATCCATGCTGCCTCACCACACTCTGCCACTGGTTCACTGTATGGCCTCCTAAGGCTGTTGCTACCTACACATTATATCACCTTGCCACTCTGTGGCCTGCTCACTCTGCTGCCACCTCTGCACTCTGCCACTGAGTGACTGTATGGCCTCCTCACGCTGCTGCCACCTTCTCACTCTGTCACTGGGTCACTGTATGGCCTCCTAAGGCTTTTGCTACCCACACATTATATCACCTTGCCACTCTGTGGCCTGCTCACTCTGCTGCCACCTCTGCCTCTGCCACTGGGTGATTGTATGGCCTCCTCACACTGCTGCCACCTCCTTACTCTGCCACTGGGTCACTGTATGGTCTACTAAGGCTGCTGACACCTCCACAATGTCACTGGGTCACTGTATGGCCTCCTTATGCCGCTTCCACTGGGTCACTCTGTGTACTCCTCATGCCGCTGCCACTGGGTCACTGTATGCCCTCCTCATGTTGCTGCCACTTGGTCACTGTATGGCCTCCTCATGCCGCTACCACTTGGTGACTATATGGCCTCCTCACACTGCTGCCACCTCCGCCTCTGCCACTAGGTGATTGTATGGCCTCCTCACACTGCTGCCACCTTCTTACTCTGCCACTGGGTCACTGTATGGCCTACTAAGGCTGCTGACACCTCCACACTTTCTTACCAGGTCACTGTATGGCTTACTAAGGCTGCTCACACCTCCACAATGTCACTGGGTCACTGTATGGCCTCCTCATGCCGCTTCCACTGGATCACTCTGTGTACTCCTCATGCCGCTGCCACTTGGTCACTGTATGCCCTCCTCATGTTGCTGCCACTTGGTCACTGTATGGCCTCCTCATGCCGCTGCCACTTGGTCACTGTATGCCCTCCTCATGCCGCAGCCACTGGGTCACTGTATGCCCTTCTAAGACTGCTACTATCTCCACCTCTGCCACTGGGTCACTGTATGCCCTCCTCATGCCACAGTCACTGCTGGATCACTGTATGTTCTCCTAATGCCGTTACCACTGGGTCACTGTATGGCCTGCTCATGCTGCTGCCACCTCCACATTACTGTATGTCGCCTTGCCACTCTGTGGTTTAATGATGCTGCTGCCAACTCCATATTATGTCGCCTTGCCACTCTGTAGACATCTATGTGGAATCGACAGACGACAGACGGTGTAAAAGGAGTGCGTTCTTTCACTCTACAGTAGGATGTTGGGTCTCTGCACGGTTCTTTCTACCTGACACTAACATGGACCTGTAAGGCTGGGTTCACACTTGAGTTAGATGGTCAGTTTTGGCCCAGTAACTGTCCAAATAAGTGAAGTGTGCATCGATTCTAAGAGCGACGCCTGTCATGTGCGTGTCATTCTGACTCACAGTATTGTTTGACTACCACAGTAGGCTCCCAATGCGTCTTACTGCAAGGTACAGTGTTCTACACTACTATACAGGCTCTCTGAAGCTTGGAAATACGTGTTTTTTAGCGATATTTGCCGCAAAGTAATTTGGATCGAAGCAAATTTTTTTGGAACTTCGAAAAGAAGTGCCAAATCGAACTTTTGAGAAATTCGCTCATCTCTAGAAGTGACCAAGCAGCTGTTAGGTCTTAGGACGTCCACTCACTCTATTTATTTAACCAGTGCTGCTCTTCTTTTTGCTTTCCTATATATACAATACTATTTGTCATACCTATACCTATTTGGACATAATTAATAATTGAATTAAGGAGTTTCATTCATTTCCTTTGCCATAGGCATAATAAATCACTTGTCTATGGGGTTTGCTTTCACAAACATTTGTGAATGAGTCATTTCAAAGATCTTGATGAATTCCAGTGAGACACTGTAATAATCTTTCCTGCATCACTGTAACTTGAAACGAGACTCAACATATAGATGTAGCCATGTTTAATATGACTTTTAATGTGTTAAGTAAACAGTTGCTAATAAGTTTAACTCGTTTTTTCCATTGCCTTTGATGGCTTTTGTTGCGAATTATTGCTGTCAATTCTAGTTGAATCTTCATTTTTTCATATTTTTGTGTGTTTTGGGGCATCAGAAACAATTGCTACTTTTTCATAGAGTTATGGTCTCAGGTTACAGTGGTTTATGGAATAGTTTGCTATTCAATTGCCTTTAATATTTATAATGTGAAAAAATGAAATGGAAAGTAGGGATCATCCCACTGCTCTCTGTAACCTGGGGTTCATCTGCTTTTCTAGGTCAGCCAGTGACAATATGTGAGAATAAACGGTCAGCTTCATGATATATATCACATTCCAATCTTTCTTAGTTGCATTTTTCCTACTACATATTCTTTATTGTTGTAGAAATATATGAGATAAAATGTCACAAATATAAAACATAAAGTAATATAGACATAATGTAATTTCCATCTTTGCCACACATAAAAATATGGCAACGCGCATTTAACTACGCCAATGCTTGAGTTACATATATTCATATTAATAAAACAAGATGCCCATAAGCACATGCTTTGATACATCCCATGGGAAATAAAAGAATAGGTAATATCTTGCAGCACTGACAAAGGAGTAACAGTTAGTACATATTCCAGTTTCAAGACATTTCAGAATGTACAGAACTTTTTAATATTTCATGCATAAGAGGGCAAAACATACTTTAGTCACATACTAAATATTGGTTTAGCTTATTTGTATTAAAACTTTCATTTCTACTGAGATTTTTTTTTGCAATATTTGATACATTACAAGAATGCTTCAGGGCATCATTCACAATGTATTGGGGATGTTCATAACTTATTTTAACCCCAAATTTGCTTAAAAGGAGTCAGTTACCAGGAAACTCAATATTAAACCAGCCACATTGCATTGTAGGGGGCATTTCCTTGAAAATCCCTTTTCATCAGTATGCAAAAGAGCTCCAATGCAATAGGGGCATGTCACAGCCCCCCAGGGTTTTGCCTCCTGTTTTGAATTGCCACCCCTGTACATGATTGACAATCTCTTCCTATCTTGCAGCTATGGTGCTGCTTTTTGAATTCCAATTCCTGAACATACATCTGGAATTTCTCAGTTGTAACACATGGAGAATCTGACATATACCATTGCAGTCTTTTGTATATTTCTAAAAACAGCTTTTTAATGGAAAAAGTGCATATAAAAATATGATAGCACTTGGCATAATGTATTGTGGTTGGCTTAATATTGACTTTCCTAGAGACGGAACCCTTTCATTTGTAAGACAAATTTCTTTCTTTAAGTAGGTAATTCTCTTGTTGAACTACTGTTGACATACAGTACAGACCAAAAGTTTGGACACATCTTCTCATTCCAAGAGTTTTCTGTATTTTCATGACTATAAAAATTGTAGATTCACACTGAAGGCATCAAAACTATGAATTAACACATGTGGAATTATATACTTAACAAAAAAGTGTGAAACAACTGAAAATATGTCTTATATTCTAGGTTCTTCAAAGTAGCCACCTTTTGCTTTGATTACTGCTTTGCACACTCTTGACATTCTCTTGATGAGCTTCAAGAAGTAGTCACCTGAAATGGTTTTCACTTCACAGGTGTGCCCTGTCAGGTTTAATAAGTGGGATTTCTTGCCTTATAAATGGGGTTGGGACCATCAGTTGTGTTGTTCAGAAGTCAGGTGGATACACAGCTGATAGTCCTACTGAATGGAGTGTTAGAATTTGTATTATGGCAAGAAAAAAGCAGCTAAGTAAAGAAAAATGAGTGGCCATCATTACTTTAAGAAATGAAGGTCAGTCAGTCCGAAAAATTGGGAAAACTTTGAAAGTGTCCCCAAGTGCAGTGGCCAAAACCATCAAGCGCTACAAAGAAACTGGCTCACATGAGGACCGCCGCAGGAAAGGAAGACCAAGAGTCACCTCTGCTACGGAGGATAAGTTCATCCAAGTCACCAGTCTCAGAAATCGCAGGTTAACAGCAGCTCAGATTAGAGACCAGGTCAATGTCACACAGAGTTCTAGCAGCAGACACATCTCTACAACAACTGTTAAGAGGAGACTGTGTGCAGCAGGCCTTCATGGTAAAATAGCTGCTAGGAAACCACTGCTAAGGACAGGCAACAAGCAGAAGAGACTTGTTTGGGCTAAAGAACACAAGGAATGGACATTAGACTTGTGGAAATCTGTGCTTTGGTCTGATGAGTCCAAATTTGAGATCTTTGGTTCCAACCACCATGTCTTTGTGCGACGCAGAAAAGGTGAACGAATGGACTCTACATGCCTGGTTCCCACCATGAAGCATGGAGGAGGAGGTGTGATGGTGCTTTGCTGGTGACACTGTTGGGGATTTATTCAAAATTGAAGGAATACTGAACCAGCATGGTTACCACAGCATCTTGCAGCGGCATGCTATTCCATCCGGTTTGCGTTTAGTTGGACCATCATTTATTTTTCAACAGGACAATGACCCCAAACACACCTCCTGACTGTGTAAGGGCTATTTGACCAAGAAGGAGAGTGATGGGGTGCTACGCCAGATGACCTGGCCTCCACAGTCACCAGACCTGAACCCAATCGAGATGGTTTGGGGTGAGCTGGACCGCAGAATGAAGGCAAAAGGGTCAACAAGTGCTAAGCATCTCTTGGAACTCTTTCAAGACTGTTGGAAGACCGTTTCAGGTGACTACCTCTTGAAGCTCATCAAGAGAATGCCAAGAGTGTGCAAAGCAGTAATCAAAGCAAAAGGTGGCTACTTTGAAGAACCTAGAATATAAGACATATTTTCAGTTGTTTCACACTTTTTTGTTAAGTATATAATTCCACATGTGTTAATTCATAGTTTTGATGCCTTCAGTGTGAATCTACAATTTTTATAGTCATGAAAATACAGAAAACTCTTGGAATGAGAAGGTGTGTCCACACTTTTGGTCTGTACTGTATACCTGTCAGTATTCTCAATTCGGCTGCTTTACCTTTAACATTACAATGTTAACTTGGGAAGCTTTTGCGGTTTCAGAAGTTTTCTGAATGGGTACAATTAGCAGTTGAGGAGGCCTATATAAGACCCCTCCCTCCTGACACAGGCTCTGACTAATTGTTCAACTTCCTAGTTTTGCTTTGCATCATATTGTTAGTGTTCCTGTTTGCATACTGACCCTTAGCTTGCTCTCTGGATACTCTATTTGCCTGCTGATTCTGCCATTTTCTTGCCCACTTCGATTTTGACCCTTAGTCTGTTTCTGGATATTGCTTCCATCTTCCATTTTGCCACTGACGTACTCTCCTAGTTTTGACCTGTGCCTGTATGACTATCTCCTATTCAAGTTCTACCCAGTAAGTCAATTTTTGGGTTCTGTTTTTTGTTTTATTTTTGCAATGCCTTTATTATAAGTACCGAGTTCTGTTTGGTGGCAATTCAGACTTTCAGATTCTGCTAAAGTCCATGTTGAACTAACATAAATATTAAAAGGACTCCTCAATGATTAGTAGGGGCATTGTTAATACAGATTCCCAATCTGTTGTAGTGGGATTCAAATTGTGGTACCATCACCAGTAAGGCACTTATTCACATTATTATAGAGACCCAGTGTCAAATATCGGGTTCGTGACGGACATGTGAATGTATACCTACCGTGTTTCTCCAAAAATAAGACCTACCCCGAAAATAAGCCCTAGCTACGTTTTCCAGGTTTTTTGGAGTAGGCTTGAAATATAAGCCCTACTCCTAAAATAAGCCCTAGCTAATTTAACCCCTTCCCGACATCTGCCGTGCGATTGTGAACCGAGAGCAAGGCAGGTGGTTTGGTCTCCGCAACCAGAAATGAACGCACACGCGGTAGTTCAAGAAAAGAATATATATTTACTATAAGTTAATAAAGGCTATTTGAAGGTAAAATGACAGGGATAAAGACAAGCAAAATATACAATATAGCATGAACAATTTCAAGGCAAATTCTGCAATGGTTTCTACTTTTACTCTGTCCAATTCTGCAGTATGGACACTGAATGAACAATATACTCAAAACTATCCCTAACTGACCCTGACATCACATTTGGGTGCACCCCCTTTTCCCCAGTGGTCCAGGTGGACCGCTTACAGTCTGTAGAAGCGCGCGGTGGGGCCCAAAGTCGTTCCTTTCTTTTATAGTGAAACGTCCTCTCCTCACTGTTATCAGGATCTTGGGAGAAATGAAGTCCTCTTTAACAGGGAAACCCAATGAATGCAATGTAATCCAACAGCAGATTCCACTCAGCACACTGACAGTCCTGCCGAATCCATACACTGAGCTGGGATGTAAGCCGGGATTTAGCAGTTACTGTCCAGTACATCAACAGCACTGCGAGTCTCTATCTGTGGTATCCATATACACAGTCACAATGTCAGTCTCACTGATCAGCCACTGAGCACAGTTCCTTTCACGTGGACTCACTAGTCCTGTTGTCTCTTTACACTCTGTTTGTCTCTGGACCAAGATACAGCTTAGCTGTACAGAAAAATCTCCACACCAGTTCAATACAACACTTGCTAAGATGGCTGCTGCTCTCTGTCTCGTCACTTCCTGCTTCTCTGCTCACATTCTGTCTGCAGAACAGGCAAGCTGACATAAAAGGGGGGTGAGTCACTCCAGCATCATGTCACAATTACAATGGCTGCTGTCTTAAAGGAACAGAATCACAGAAATACATTCAACATTAACAGTTTATACAGACAAATAAAGCTTAGGACAACATTGGCTGTCTCTTACACGATTACAGCAGATTCCGGGTCCTTAAAGATGGCGGCCGCTCTGCTGCAGAGCGGTTACCATAGCTGCCATACCGGGTCTCCGCGGAGATCTGGAGTTAATGCCCGCGGTCAGTGTCTACTCTGATCGCAGGCATTGTTGAGCGTGACCCCCTCTCCTACCCACCAAAGTAGCAGAACCGCCGGAGCTAATACCCGCAATCAGAATGGACTCTGACCGCGGGCATTGCGTGATCTCCGCGCTTCCCCCCCCCCCCATCAGTTCCCACGGCTGGTCCCCACCCCATATATCTGCTATACCGGGTCTCCTTGTACAGTGGAGACCCGCAGTTAATGCCCGCGATCAGAGTCCACTCTGATCGCGGGCATTGTTAAGTGTGCCAGTCCGTGACCCCCCCTCCAAATCGACCCCCCAAAGCAGATAAACTATCCCCGGGGCCGGTGAGGACCTTTTCACATTGCAGGTCGGCTCCCGCGCAGCGAGATCGCGGGAGCCGACCTGTTCCTTTGACAGCCGGGAGCCTTATGAAGGCTTCCAGGCCTGTCATAGGAATATTACTATTGCCTCAATAGTAATGTAGATAATCTCCCATAGACTGCAATAGGTTGTATTGCAGTCTATGGGATGATTGAAGGTTCAAGCCACCCTAGGAGGGGTTAATAGTAAAAAAAAAAAAAAAAAGTTAAAAAATATAAAAAACACAAAATAATAAGTTCAAGCCCCCTCCCACTTTCACTAGAATACATACAAAAATAAAATATTACTGTGACACACATACACATTAGGTATCCCTGTGTCCGAAAACTCCCGCTCTACAAACTTATAAAAATATTTTACCTCTATAGTGAATGCCGTAGCAAAAAAAAAAAGATCAAAAGTGCCAAACTGCTGTTTTTTCGCTGTTTCATGTCTGATAAAAGTTGAAATAAAAAGCGATCAAATGTGTGATTGTTCTTCATGGAAAAAATTAAGACCTACCCCGAAAATAAGCCCTAGCCCTTTTTTCAGAGCAAAAAATAATATAAGACCCTGTCTTATTTTCGGAGAAACACGGGTAGTAATATATACATATGGACATTTTGTTATTTCGGGATCCTGTCTAGTTTTTATCATTATTTCTCTGTGATCAAGTACCTTTAAGAAATCTTGTACATGTGTGCATCTATTCTCTGAGATTATTTAATGAGATACAAATATGTGTACATCTACTGTTTGTGAGTAGGAAATATCGCTCTCTTTATATTTATAATTTGAGTCTCTTTATAGGTTTCTCTCTTCATATTTCTCCCTTTTGCTATTATGATTGTGAGCTAGTAAGCCTAACATTTATACCTGGCCATTCAAACTGGGTGTCCTAAGGGGACTCAATCTTGAGTCCTTCTTGGAACTTTCTTCCTCCCGCTGGTTTTTAATGGAGTGGAGGTTGTGTTGTCCCATGGCTATATAGGTGGGACTTGCTTGTGCTCTGAATAAAGTGCTGACACATTTTCATACTGTCAGGATTCAGGTTTGGTGCGAGCTGTTATTTTCCTCCCTTGGGTGGCGGTGCTGGGGCCCGCTTTGTCCCAACCCCAGCGCCACCCCTATACAGGGAGGGATACTACAGCGGCTGAGGGATGGATGGTATGCTCGACTCTTTTGGGATGCCGGGACGCCGTCCCTACTCTGATGTAAGGAGAGGGCGGACATCTGCCGCAGCTCTCAGCGTTCGAGTCACACACTGCAAAGATGGAGACAGCAGTGGCTATACAGCAGATGAGCGGATGGCCATTTATGCATAAAGGGTAAGACTGGTCATTAGCCATGTGCTGTGTTTATATTTACTAGGGTTGCCAGGGATTTAACCTCCTGGCACCTGAAGTATTGGTAGGCTTATCCTTATAAACTACATGTGGGACGCTGGCATGGTCCATACCTGTTCAAAGCATGTAGTAGTGCAGTTCAGGTTGCTAAATGGGAGGGACAACTTTAGCTATTTAAGATGTAGCGTTAGACACTGTGACATCCTGGATATGTTGTGGATCCCCTGAGGAGTCATCATACACCGATGATGAAAAGCGTAGGGAGCAGGGTTGGACTGGCCCACCAGGGAACCGGTGAATCCTCTGGTGGGCCCCGATTATTAGTCCTCATTTTGCCAATGAAAATGCATTGGTCAGGGTCCCAATCCGGCCCCTGACCAATGCATTTGCATTAGCAAAATGAGGACTAATAGTGGTTAGGGGCCAGATCTGCAACCTCGGGGTCCCCAGGCTGCAGGTAACATTGTAATAATTAAAGATGGCTGGTTGCCGGCGTAGCGCAGAGGCGGGAGATTGTCCCTACCATCTTGTGGGCCCTCTCCCTGTAGTCTGGATCTTGATGGGCAGCCGTTGTAACCAATCCAGTTGCAGCTTGTTGCTGCAAGCGTCACTGATGGACCGAGGTGTTATGGATAAAATGTCTATTATTATATTAACAGATCTATTTTCTACCAGTATTAACTGTGTGTCTGCTTTCCTTGATTCTGCTTATTATTGCATTCTTCCTCATTATGTTTTTGTGATGCATAACTAAATATTAGCTTAGCAAGATGGCGCCTAAATCCTGGACTACGCCTGAGGAAATGTGTAAGATCCGGATGAGAGAAAAAGGACAGTTTGATGCTTCAGCCAACGACAGGTTGACACATATGTGTACAAGCCAACCTCTCCATATGATGTTATATAAGATGATGTTTGTGGTTAATAAAAAGGAAGTTTAATCACCCTATGTGTGCAGAGTGTTTATTCTGGAGCACGCTCCCAGTGTTCATTAATCAGAAGAACTGACAATTGACTGCTGATACTTTGAAGTGTCAATCTAAAACAGAGGCTGTGCACGGCACCGGGTTTCTGCATAGGAGCCCAGACCAGCAGTGTGAAAGGTAAGTACAACTTATCCATGCAAACAAAAAAACTTTTCCCCCTATTTTGCCCCTAAATCTTTCAACTTCACTGACCACTCTGATAACTACAACCCCCAGCAACTCCAGATGCTCTGGGTCTGTTGAGAGTTGTAATACCCCCCTCCCAACCCAGCTAATTTCCCACTGTATGGTTATGCTGGTGTCTGCTCTAGGGCTCCAGCATAACAATACCTAAGTCGCAGAAACTCCATTACTGCTATACTGGAGACCAGTGAACGGGCCACTGTATGGGCTTACAGTGGCCCCTTCAATATTCCCCCCCATACACTGGCCCCTTCACTATTTTCCTCCCATACAGAGGCCCCTTCACTGGTCCCCTATACTGTATGTGGGCCATTGATGGGGCCGTTATATGGGGGGGGGGGCAGTGATGGAGGTTAATAGCCTGGGGGACATGTATGGGGTTGTGCAGGATAACATGTTTTTTTTTTTAATTACACCAGGGCAGGTGAGAAAAAAAAAAAAAAAAAAACAACCTTTCTCTCCTGTCCCCATTGTCTTCCAGCGTGGTTCGGTCCTGCAGCTCTGTTGTTTTCTTCCCTCTGCACGTGACTACCTGTGATATCACGTGACCCCCTGAGACCAATCAACGGCCTAAAAGAAGGGATCTGGGATGTCACAGCCAGTGAGGACTTCCGGCAAAAGAAGACAGCGTAGCTGCAGGAGCGGTCCATGCTGGGAGGGCCCCGGGGACAGGAGAGTATGTTTACTATGTTTTTTTTTTTTTTTTGGGTGGGGATTCACCTCCCTCAGACTAATTATAAAAAAGAAAAAAATTATACTGGACAACCTATTTAAAGTGCGGCGCTTTGAAGGGTATATTAAAGGGGTTGTCCAGGCATAATCTGTAATGGTTTATCCTCAGGATAGGCCATAAATACCTGATCTGTAGGGGGCCGACCCTGGACCAATCAGCTTTACGAAGCCAATTCTGGCGCCTATCCTGTACACAATACGGGGCCAGAATCAGAACGCTCTGTCCACTGTGTATGCACTTTCACTGCATCTCAGCACTTATTGAAGTCAGTGGGAGCTGAGCTGCAGTGAAGGCGTCGGGCTGCTATACAGAAGATGGAGCTTTCTGCTTCCAGTGCCTGTTCTGTACACAACACAGGGCTGGAAGTGGCTCCGTACAGCTGATGGGGCCGTGTGTCAGCCCCCTAGTGATCAGATATTTATGTCCTATCCTGAGCATGGGCCATAAAAAAAAAAAATTAAACCTGGACAACCCCTTTAATATGCCCACACAATTGACTGTTCCCCGTACAGGATGTTAGCCCCCATCACTGCTCCCACACAATATAATAGCCCCATCACTGTTCCCCATACAATATGGGGGGACCAGTGAAAAGGCCACTATATGGGGGAACCAGTGAAGTGGCCATGAAAAAATTTGGCCCAGACAACCCCTTAAAAGAGGTTGTCCATAAATTGGAGTGACCCCTGTGGCAGCCAGGGAGGTGTAAAATTAAAAATATAAAAAAATAGCATACTCACCTGCCCCCAGCACCCCATTGTCCCCTGCCTGTGTCTGTTCGGTCTCATGGCGGTGCCTCATTTCTGGAAATCCTGTATCTAATTGGTCTTAGCGGTCACATGAGGTGCAGGACTCCCAGCAAGGAGGCGCCGGCACAAGACTGAATGGACACTGGCAGCGGACAACAGAACAACGGGGACAGGTGAGTATGCTTTTTTATTTATTTTACAGCTCCCACCCGGCACATGGTTTGCTCCAATTCCGGGACAACCTCTTTAAAGGATTTATCCATCTTTGTAATATTCATGGCCTGCCCTTAGGATAGGCCATCAATATTACATCGGCGGCGATACAACAGCCAGGACCTCTGCAGATTAGCTTTTCCAGGACAGTGCGGCTACAGATAATAGTAACAATTCTAAGAGCCACACTGTTCACTTGCCATACAGGGTGTACCAATGGGTTTAGGTAGTGCAGTGGTCCACATAGTATGGCGGGTGAACAGCATGGCTCCCGACTTGTTATTACCTTTAGCCGCCCAGTCTCGGTTCCGCTGATCTGCAGGTGTTTCTGATGGTGGGCCCCTAGAAACTATTCCACTGGTGGGCCCTAGACATCCCAGTCTGACACTGGTAGGGAGAGCAAGTTTGTTCCAGAGGGTCAGATTTGGACTGCCCTTGTAAAGGCAGGGAGTCTCTGGGGAACAGGGACCTTTTTGGAGTAAGGGTCAGTCATTTTGATGACCAGGACATCTTTGTTCTCACCCAGGTTAGATCTCACCATTCTGCTGTCCATGGTGAATGGAGTGGAAGAGTGAAGAAATCAGGCGATACCTTTTAGAGGCTAACTGAGTATATTCATAAGTAAGCTTTCAGGAGTACTAGCTCCCTTCATCAGACATGGTGTTATACAAGAACTGAAAATTCACAGATTTTTATACACATGGTCTTCAAAGGATTTTAGAGTCCTTAAAAAAACCCAAAACAAAGTGCAATCTAAGTAGAGAAGTTATTTACAACAGGTCAAAAAACAATCTGGAAAGTTTTGGTGCGTGACAGAGGGATCTGTTATCTGTTTGCTATCAGGAGGTGATTTGTGACCCTCACAGTTCATACATAGTGTGACATGAAGCTGGCATGAATATTAAGTCCAAATTGCAGAGTTTGAAATTTTTGCATAAATTTGTACTCCCATTCTTTCCTTTTCTCCTGCGTCTTAAAATGTCCCATTAAAACCACAACCCAGGAGATTTCCTGCCGAACCACAGCCACACCAGACAGCCCGGCACCAATTATACATCAGAGAGATCATAGTTTTATGCCCATATCTCAAAAGGGGGCACCTCACAGTTACTCCAATAAATTCTGTGGGTGCCCCATAGAAAGGCGAACGCGGTCAGCCCAAACATGGAGCCGTTGTGAGCCCAAGGCAGGTCCAGACACCCAACTCCCCACCCAAAGGGAATTGAGGTGCCATGCCTGGTATGTATACGATGAGGGTTTCACCCCGAGTTCTCCCCTTCCACTTACCAGACCATACGGTCGCTGGATAAGGAGCCAGAACGATTTTAGAGTTCAGGGGCTCCATGCTTGTAGGTGTAACTTCCCCTCCCCCGTGACATCACTCTGGGCGGGGGCAGGGAACACACAAAAGCAAAGCACGCAGACAGCACATGGTCTTCGGCCATTTTACCCTGCTAAGGTCACCTGCTACTGGACGTCCACAGGATACTTGCCCTGGCTGAATAACACTTGGAAGTCAGAGATACCTGCACAAGCTGGTGTTGGTAATACATATTCTTTTCTTTCTTTTATCCCCATTTTTATTTTATGTACCGTGTTATGCTGTTTTCACTTGTATCTGCTTGTTAATCGCTGCATGTATTCTATGTATGTGTTAAGTGTCTAGTGCCGACCCATTTAGGGGTTAATAAATATATAAAATTTAGAAGGCCCGTCTTGCGTATTATCCTCTGTTGGCCCGCCTCACTCACGGAAAGTGGGTGTGAGGTAATCGAAGCGATCTTAGGTAGGCCAGGAGGTATCGCCTGATTTCTTCACTCTTCCACTACTTTCAATGGCTAACACGGTACAACATTATACTATCATGGTGAATGGAGGTATTTCACGCACTCTGAATTCAAGACGGCGGAGTGGTGCGATCTAACCTATCTTTTCCTTTGTGGTTTTTTTTTTTTTCATGCATGAAATATAGAAAAAGATGATATAGGATGTGGATTTAATTATAACATCTTCATGATTGGTTATACATGCATGAGAACTAATTGTGGTACTATAGGATGCTGTTTGACACTGGTGGACCACTGAGTCTCTATAATGTGAATAAGTGCCTTACTGGCGACGGTACCGCAATTTGAATCCCACTACAAAAGATTGGGAATCTGTATTAATAGTGCGCCTACTAATCATTGAGGGGTCCTTTTATTATTTATGTTAGTTCATTTGGGTACCTATCCTTTTATTAGTTGGAATTAAAGTTATGTTTTATAGTCTGTCCAACTTGCTGTGAATATATTATCTTTGGATAGTTTTGCTAGTGATTCTGGTTGTGGTAACCAGATCCGTAGTTGTTGCTGTAGAATTGCTAAAGTCCATCTTGCCTCACAGTGGACTCTGGAGAAGGTGTCTGAGGGTCTGTCGCAGTGCTGTGCTGATTTTAAAAAGCAGATTCTACTGCTCACTGTTATCAGCCAGCTCTTGCTTTTTCTATTGTTTGGCCTTGCATCTGGATAATAACAGTACCAATTACAACCCCCATTCCAAAAAGGTTGGTATGCTATGTAAAATGTAAAGAAAACAAGAATGCAATGATTTGGAAATCTCATATAACCATATTTCATTCACAATAGAACATACAACACATATCATCAGCTGAAAATTAGACATTTTTTCATTTCATTTGAAAAAAATTAACTGTTTTTTAAATTGATAGCAGTAACACATCTCAAAAAAAGTTGGAATAGACTGACCAAAAGGTTGAAAATTAAGTGGTACTAATGAAAAACAGATGGAGGGTCAATTTTCAAGTAAGCAAGTTAGAGAGGCAGAGAATTTCAGAAACAAAGATGATAGTAGTATAATGTTGTACCCTGTTAGCCATTGAAAGTAGTGGAAGAGTGAAGAAATCAGGCGATACCTTTTCGAGGCTAACTGAGTATATTTGATGGTGAGCTTTCGGAAGTACTCGCTCCCTCCATCAGACATGGCATTTTCAGTTTCTTGTATATTTTAGAGAAATATTCCTCAATTGCAAAGGCTTTGAATTATCCAACCATCTACAGTATATAATATCATCAAAAGATTCAGAGAATCTGGAGAAATCCATGTGCACAAGGGATAAGGCGGACGATTAATATTGGGTGCTGGTGATCTTTGATCCCTCAGGTGGCACTACATTAAAACAAAAGCCTTTCTTTCCAGGAATGGACAAATTCACCCGAAGTCAGATGGTGCAAAACTCAGAGACAAGGCAAAAAAAACAAAGAGTTACAGATTTTACAGGTCTCAGTTACAATGGTAAATTTTCATGACCGTTCATGACAGTACAATTAGAAAAAGACTGAACAAACATGGCTAGTTTGGAAAGGTTGCCAGTACAAAGTCTAAAAGTAACAAGGAAGCATGGCATAAGTCTGCAGCCACTGAACCTGGGCACCTTGCAAACATAGAGTTGAACATGAACATAAACTCCTTCTCTCTGCAGCCATTTTTCAATTTTTGATTTTCATTTTTGACTTCCTGCCTTCCAAGAGCTATAACCTTTTTGTTTTTCCGTTCCATATGAGCCATATGAGGGCTTAATTTTTGTGGGACAAATAGTACATCATAAAGGTACCATTTAATATTCTGTACAATGTACTGGGAAGCTGGAAAAAATTCAAAATGGGGTGGAATTGGAGAAAAACTGTGTTTTTGTGATTGTCTTATAACGTTCATTGTACAGCCAAAATGACATAACACCTGTATTCTATAGGTTGGTATGATTCCAGAAATAACAAATATAGGACAGGGCCCCAAGTTGCAAAAACGCAGCGTTTTGGCCGTGGCGGAAACGGTTTACAATACCAGCATGTCAATTATACTGTGCCTATGGAAGTGCTGGAATTTTCCGTATAGGTATAATAGGGGTAGAAAGTCCGCAGAGGAAAACTCTGCGAACTTTCTGTGATAAATTTTTTTTTTATCCTTGCTTGCTACAGGGGGATTTAGCCTCACATAGTCTTTTTTTATGTTTTTTTTAATCCCTTAAAAAATCCAAAACTTTGCCAAAAAAAAAAAAAAAATTTCTTGCAGTCTCCATATTCTTACACCCATAACTTTTTTTTTATATTTCTGTGTATAGGGCTGCATAAGACATATTTTTTTTCTGGGGCCAGATATAGTTTTATTTATGCCATTTTGGGTAATGTCTGATGTTTTGATTGCTTTTTAATTACATTTTTGTGGGAGGCAAAAAAATGGCAGTTTGGCTCTTTTCCGGCTACAGCATTAGCCATATGGGAAAAATATTTTTATACTGTATGTTTGTAGACTGGGCATGTTTTTGTTTATTTCAAATCTAGGGAAAGTGGGGTGATTTGAATTTTTTTTTTTGTAACTATTTTATTAACCCCCCCTAGGTAGCATGAACCTGTGTTTGCAGTCTATGAGAGATTCACTACATAGCTAATAGACTAGTCATAGACCAGCCTCAATAGCTATTTTCCTATGGCCTGAGAGCCTTCAAAAGGCAGGATGGCTCTTACAAATTTGCTATATGGGAGCCATCCTTCAACAGAAAAGGTACAGGGCCGGTGGGGACCAACTCCGGGGGCTCCTCGACTCTTCAGGCCCCCCCCCCCCCCCCCGACCCCCCCCCCCACCCCCACCACACCCCCCCCCCCCCCCGGCCCCGCCACCCCCCCCCCCCCCCCCCCCCCCCGCACAATACCCACAATCACAACTCTGATTGCAGGCATTAGCTCTGTCTCCACTGTTTCATACAGTCGAGACTTGGGGTTATGGCAGGCGTTCTGCTTTAGAGCGGATGCCATCTTTAAAGACCCAGCATCTGCAGTACTTTTACGACAGATATTGGGAAAGGGTTAATGCCTCTGTACACCAAACCTAAATGCAATCTTTCTATCAGCTAAAGCTTGGCTGAAAATGGGTCATGCAACAGGACAACAATTCAAAGCACACGGCGTTCACTCTGCAGCCAAAATGACATGTCACTTGTATTCTACGTTTCGATACGATTCCGGGGATATCAAATTTATGTGGTTTTTTTCTGTTCCCCACTAACGCAAAAATTTTTTAAATTAGTGGTTTTATTTACATGTTAACCCCTTAACAAAATCTAAAACTTTGCAAAAAAAATTTTTTTTATAAAAGTCGACATATTCTGACAACCTTACCTTTTTTTATTTCCATGTACAGGGATGCATAGGGTGTCTATTTTTTCAGGGCCAGTTTTTAGTTATACCATTTTGGGGAAATTCTATTCCTTTGATCACTTTTTTCTTAAAATTTTATCAAAAGTGAAACAGCGAAATAATGGCGATTTGGCACTTTTGATTATTTTTTTCCCACTACGGCGTTTATCGTATGGGAAAAATATTTTTATAAGCTTGTAGACCGGATGTTTTCGGACAGAGGGATACCTAATGTGTATGTGTTTCACAGCAATAGATTACTTTTATATGTACTCTAGAGAAAATGGGGTGATTTGAACGTTTATGTTTTTTTAAAACTTTTTTTTTACTATTTTGTTAGCCCCCTACCCCCATGGGACTTGAACCTGCAATCATTTGATTGCAACTCCCATAGACTGCAATACAACAGGTATATTCGCTACATAGTCTATGGTCTATGACCAACCTCAATAGCTATAATGCAATGATATGCTACTTGGGGTTTCCACTGTCAGATGGTTAGGGTCAAGATCGAGCTGAAAAGGGGCGTGATTCAGAGCTCCAATCAGAGACAGCCAGTATCAGAGCTCAGAATCACACCCCTTGTCTGCTCCTGTCTGACACCACCCTCCTGACAGTACAGAGCCTAAGTAGCATATCAGGCCTTAAAACTAACTGCAATTATTACTTGGGAAATTTAGTGGCAAAGGAGGTGAAAAACTCTCTTTAAATAAGATATATTACACAGTTTCTTATCCTTCCATGTACTATTCATTTATCATTATTATATATTATAATTGGAAGTATGCTTTAAAGAGGTTGTCCGAGATACAACTTTTTTATTTAGGCTGCGGGAGGTGAAAAAAAACAAAAAAAAACCCAAAAACATACATACCTTTCCCTGCTGCCTCCCTGCCTGGTACAGTCCTGTTGCTCCAATATCGTCTTGTCCTTGCTGGCTGTGACATCTTGGTTCCCTTTCCTTAGGTTCAGACCTACGGAAAGAACCCAGGGACATCACAGGTAGTTTCAAATCAGCGGTCGCATGCGACGGTAACTTCCACTGGAAGTAAACATGAGAGCAGCAGGACCGGACCCCACTGTGAGGCACCGGAGCACCAGGGGCAGGTGAGTTTTTTTTTCTACATTTTTTTTCACCTCCCTGGCCTAATTAAAAAAAAAAAAAAAAAATGAATAAATCATCCTGGACCACCTTTGCTTCTAAAGGTGGTTCCACAAGCTATTGATTCATGGAGTGTACTTAATTTTTCAAACATGGCTTTTTCAATTTGGCTTCATTTTGTTAAATAATAAAACAGCTAAATATCTTGTGTACCGTTGTTCATCTGAGGTTGTATTTACCTAATTTTAAGGCCTTCTAAGCACCAGGTGTTTTTTCATTATGTCCTTATACATAAAGCCATAGAATTTAAAGAGGGTGTAATTTGTGTTTCTCATGACTGTATGTGTTTGTTTTTTTACAGGTCTTGAATACGGTGAATTATATTTTCCTATTTATGATGGTGTTACAGATTGTGGTAGCCTATGGTTTAGGCATTGCTTAGATAGACATATGTAGCAGTGTGGAGATGACGCTGCCAGGAGTAGAACCAAGATGGCAGTCTCACTGGTCACTGTGGCTTTTGGCACCAAATCCTCATACAGGTCCTAGGCCCGCACAGTGATGAAAGGGTTACACTGAGATGATGGTGCTGTGTCTCCAGGGGCACTCTCTGCTACTGGTTTCCCATGTGATGTTTGGAAAGCCATTGATGTTAGACAGGTCTCACGGCTCATTTTATTTGTTGAGAATCATCAGTTATAGAGGTACAATTGCCTTACAGCAGACGGTTTAATTTGTATAGCACTTTACATACATAGAGAGGACTAGCTATTCTGTTCACATCTTCCTTAGAACCTCTGACTCTTTCAACCATGACAATCTAGTCCAACCTATGGAACCTAGTCCTCTTCTCCAACCACTATTTGGGAAAAAACAGGGCACATCTCAGCCATGGAAACCTAAGTTTCCACTCTGTGTAGCAGTGGAGATGTTCAATAATCAGCTGGTTATAAATCAGTGACATGGGACTGCCTTTTAGTCCTAGCTACCACTAACTAACCTACAGACATGAAGATGCTCTGTGATAAGCTAGACTTCCCTATCCTAACCCTAGCTACTCTCCAACTCACTCCGAGGTGAACAGGAAGTACATCTGGCTAAAGACTGGGGTTACTAGCAACAACTAAGCTAATCCGGTCTTCTAGGAAGCCCAGAACATATTCCACTCCTGCTTGCACAGCAACACAGAAATGACAAATTAACTCTTAACTGTCCAGAGTAAAGCTGGAAAATGCAAATATAAGACACAATGATAAACTCTCTTAAAAGGGGGCATGTTGAGGAACAGAACATGGGCAGAGTCACCGACCAGATTTATCATCTTTTATAAGTTGGCGTAGATTTCAGTCCAGGCGCATGCACCTGTTGGAGAACATGCGTCATTTATGAAGAGGCATGTGCCTCTTTTTAAATTAGTTCCTTGGCACTACAAATATGAAGACTGACATTCACTACACCTTCTTCATAAATCACCCCTATTATGCATTTGCAAAATGAATAGAGCTGTTAGCTGTGGCCCTTTTAGGGGATATTGCTCTTGTAAAAGTTAATTTCCTCAGTTGTTAATTTCCTCATTTTCCTCACTATAAATGTTCTTACTAGACAAATGTTATTACTAGACAAGGTGGAGGGGAAACCGGCAGCTGGATCTCTCACTCAATGGCTATGCGTGGTGAGTGGGGATTGCGAGCTGCAGGAGCTATATGTGAGCAATATTTGATTGGCTCAAAGCTCATAGCGCATTTATGACATCACGGGGAAAAGACTGACTGCTCAGCAAAATTGAAAGAGAATATAAACAGCATTGGTTGCTTACATTTGTGAATTGCCACATCCTGGTGTGTGTGTGTGTGTGTGTGTGTGTGTGGGTGTGTGTGTGTGTGTGTGTGTGTGTGTTGTATGTATTTTTTATATATATATATATATATATATATATATATATTTATACTGTAATGTGGTAAAGTTTATGGTAAAGTGCTGGATGGGGTGTATATCTCGCCTGGTTTCCTCAGCCAGGCGAGGTAACGGAAATCCAGGAAGATGCATGTTGCCTTAGCAGAACATAGTCTGCTAGGGCTTTTCTTTAAGTTGCATGGGCTGGATTTTCTGGCCTGGAGCACAGGTTGGTAGGGGGAGTCTTCCAGTCCACACCCCTGGTCCGCTACTGGGTTTTCCCCTACTCCCAGGTGCTCTCAGCTGAGGCTTCCTGTGAGTGATTACTGAGGAAAGAAGCCTGGTAAAAGGAGGGCTGACAAGTGCCAGGCTGGAGAGAGAGGTTTACACACTTTCAAACTGTTTACAGATATGTATTTGCCTACACTAGGCTATTGAGGGGCATGATACTGTTTAGTTAGAGCCGGACAGGCTTAGGCTTTTGTTTTGCTTATGTGATGTAATTTTGTGCCGAAGCGCCTAAATAAAGGACCCTTGAAGTTTTAAAACCCATTGCCTCTGTGAACTTTGTCATTGCCGACCCCCGACATGTGAGCTGTTCCCTACATATATATATATATATATATATATATATATATATATATATACACAGTACAGACCAAAAGTTTGGACACACCTTCTCATTCCAAGAGTTTTCTGTATTTTCATGACTATAAAAATTGTAGATTCACACTGAAGGCATCAAAACTATGAACTAACACATGTGGAATTACATAACAAAAAAGTGTGAAACAACTGAAAACATGTCTTATATTCTAGGTTCTTCAAAGTAGCCACCTTTTGCTTTGATTACTGCTTTGCACACTCTTGGCATTCTCTTGATGAGCTTCAAGAGGTAGTCACCTGAAATGGTTTTCACTTCACAGGTGTGCCCTGTCAGGTTTAATAAGTGGGATTTCTTGCCTTATAAATGGGGTTGGGACCATCAGTTGTGTTGTTCAGAAGTCCGGTTGGATACACAGCTGATAGTCCTACTGAATGGAGTGTTAGAATTTGTATTATGGCAAGAAAAAAGCAGCTAAGTAAAGAAAAACGAGTGGCCATCATTACTTTAAAAAATGAAGGTCAGTCAGTCCGAAAAATTGGGAAAACTTTAAAAGTGTCCCCAAGTGCAGTGGCCAAAACCATCAAGCGCTACAAAGAAACTGGCTCACATGAGAGTCACCTCTGCTGCAGAGGATAAGTTCATCCGAGTCACCAGCCTCAGAAATCGCAGGTTAACAGCAGCTCAGATTAGAGACCAGGTCAATGCCACACAGAGTTCTAGCAGCAGACACATCTCTACAACAACTGTTAAGAGGAGACTGTGTGCAGCAGGCCTTCATGGTAAAATAGCTGCTAGGAAACCACTGCTAAGGACAGGCAACAAGCAGGAGAGACTTGTTTGGGCTAAAGAACACAAGGAATGGACATTAGACCTGTGGAAATCTGTGCTTTGGTCTGATGAGTCCAAATTTGAGATCTTTGGTTCCAAACACCGTGTCTTTGTGTGACGCAGAAAAGGTGAACAAATGGACTCTACATGCCTGGTTCCCGCCGTGAAGCATGGAGGACGAGGTGTGATGGTGTGGGGGTGCTTTGCTGGTGACACTGTTGGAGATTTATTCAAAATTGAAGGAATACTGAACCAGCATGGTTACCACAGCATTTTGCAGCGGCATGCTATTCCATACGGTTTGCGTTTAGTTGGACCATCATTTATTTTTCAACAGGACAATGACCCCAAACACACCTCCAGACTGTGTAAGGGCTATTTGACCAAGAAGGAAAGTGATGGGGTGCTACGCCAGATGACCTGGCCTCCACAGTCACCAGACCTGAACCCAATCGAGATGGTTTGGGGTGAGCTGGACCGCAGAGTGAAGGCAAAAGGGCCAAGTGCTAAGCATCTCTGGGAACTCCTACAAGACTGTTGGAAGACCATTTCAGGTGACTACCTCTTGAAGCTCATCAAGAGAATTCCAAAAGTGTGCAAAGCAGTAATCAAAGCAAAAGGTGGCTACTTTGAAGAACCTAGAATATAAGACATATTTTCAGTTGTTTCACACTTTTTTGTTAAGTATATAATTCCACATGTGTTAATTCATAGTTTTGATGCCTTCAGTGTGAATCTACAATTTTTATAGTCATGAAAATACAGAAAACTCTTGCAATGAGAAGGTGTGTCCAAACTTTTGGTCTGTACTGTATATATATATATATATATATATATATATATATATATATACACACACTGTGTATGTGTGTGTGTGTGTATATATATATATATATATATATATATATATATATATATACACACACATACATACACACATACACACACACAGTATTTCACCTGGCTTAAAAAGTGGCTTTGTTCGAGCCTTGCCAATTCAGATACAGCGCTGTGTGGGACAAACAGAGCTGAAGGATGTGGACCAGCTAGTTGCCCTGGTAGAGCGTTATCTGAATACGGAGGAATATCTTCAAGACTACTCTTCTGCTCAGCCGGCGCCAAGAAACCTGAAGGGGAACCTGAATCTGAAAAAGATAATACTGTTCCTAATATAAAGGGGATAAAGGAGGCCCGTAGGTTAGGAACTGGCTAAGAACTATTAGCCAGGAACTCTAGGCCAATACGCCCTAAAGGGCCTTTGAACATTACTTGCTGGCATTGTTACGGACTGGGCCATGTTGCTGCCAATTGTCCACTGGTGGATGAGCCTATGCAGTGTGATGATGTGCGGAGGATGTCCCTGTTTGCTAGTCCTGTCTACTCTGCCTCGCTCTCTCAAAGCATAGAGCGACAAACTTGTATTGTGACTGTTGAAGGACGCTCTGCTAATGCTTTGTTGGATTCTGGTAGTCTAGTGACTCTTGTGAATGCCAGTCTGGTTGACACCAGGAAAATTACAACACAGGCAGATGGGAGTCATTTGCATACCAGGCGATACAAAAGATTACCCCACTGCCATATTATCTTTTGATACTCCATGTGGAAAAGTTACCCATGAAGTTGGAGTTGTAAAGACTTTACTGCATAATGTCATTCTAGGATGTGACTTTCCTTTGTTTTGGCAGTTGTGGGAAATGATGGAGAAATGTGTAAATACAGTATATCTGTTATTGATCCAGTTTCCTTGGGAGAACCTGACCATGTACAAGCCTTAGGTGTAACTCTGAATGAGAATGAGACTTCTCCTTTAGAGGTGTTTGCAGGGGATGTCGAGGAAGACATTCCCGAAATTGGTCTCCCTGACTTGCCAGTCTCCAGGGATAAATTTGGGACTGCTCAACTCCAGTACCCTACATTAACCCCAGCTCGTGAAAATGTGAAGGTAATAAATGGGGTACCCCAAGAATCTGGTGCAGAGAAAATATTCCCATATTTTGCACTAGAAAATGTATTATTGTATAGAGTCAATGAGGTAGGTGGGAAGGTTGTAGAGCAACTTGTAGTCCCTAAATCACATCACCGAAGGGTGATGGATCTTACTCACTCCCATGTGTTAGGAGGACATTTTGCCTATGATAAAACAAAAGATCGCATCCTGCAAAGATTTTACTGGCCCGTATACATAAAGAGGTGAAAGAGTACTGTGAGTCCTGTCCACTATGTCAGTTGCACAACCCTGTGTTAAACTTTAGGAGCCCTTTAGTGCTTCTGCCGATTATTGAAACTCCCTTTGAGAAGATTGCAATGGATCTGGTAGGACCTCTTGTTAAGTCTGCTAGAGGTCACTAGCATATTCTGGTTATTCTGGATTATGCTACCCGCTACCTGGAAGCAATCCCCCTAAGGAAAGTTTCAGCAAAAACCATTGCAAAAGAACTGTTTCTTATGTTTACTAGAATTGGGTTGCCTAAAGAAATACTTATTGATCAGGGGACACCCTTTATGTCTAATGTCACAAAAGAGTTGTGTAAACTGCTGAAGATAACGCATTTGCGTACATCAGTTTACCATAAAAGGGATGCTTAAAAAAGTGGTGGCACAGGATGGGAAAGACCGGGATTACCTGTTACCCTATCTGATGTTTTCTGTAAGGGAAGTACCTCAGGCCTCTATGGGGTTTTCTCCTTTTGAGCTGGTGTATGGTCGACATCCCCGTGGACTTTTGAATATTGCTAAAGAGACCTGGGAGCATGAGGCTACCCCATACAAAAGTGTGATTGACCATATTGTCCAGATGCAAGATAGAATTGAAAAAGTGATGCCTATTGTAAAGGAACACTTACAGCAAGCTCAGGAGAATCAGTCCCAGGTTTATAACAGGTCTGCTAAAGTAAGGAACTTCAACCCTGGTGACATGGTCTTGGTTCTTGTTCCTATAGTACAGCGGTTCTCAACCTGTGGGTCGTGACCCCGGCGGGGGTCGAATGACCAAAACACAGGGGTCGCCTAAAGCCATCGGAAAATACATATTTCCGATGGCTTTAGCCGCTGAGAAGTCGCGCTATTCAGCTGGAACACACGTCGTTATGGATGTGCGTTCCAAACTGAATGCCTGAAACGTGATTTCCGGGACCTAAGTGAAGTAAGTGACCAGTGGAGCGATGCTGCGGGTCAAGCCCTGAGAGGTTGCCCCGCGCTGTGTAGCTCCCGGCATCTGCTGTGCCGTTATGCGGATGCCGGGTCTGTTACAATGATGGCGGCCGCTCTGCTGCAGAGCGGTCACCATAGCAACCGGGGCTCCGCTTTACAGCGGAGTCCTGGAGCTAATGCCCGCGATCAGAGGCTGACCGCGGGCATTACTACTGTATCTGTGAGCAGCCCCCCCCCCCCCCCCGGGCTCTGTAAAAACTGCCCCCGGTCCCCACCGGCCCCATACCTGTTAAGTTGCAGGTCGACTCCCCGCGCGGCGAGATCGCGGGAGTCGACCTGTTCCGGTGACAGCCTGGAGCCTAATGAAGGCTCCCAGGCCTGTCACTGGGATACTACTACTGAGACTGGTCTATGACCAGTCTCAGTAGTAATGTACAGAATCTCCCATAGACTGCAATACACTTGTATTGCAGTCTATGGGACTTGCAATCAAACGATTGCAGGTTCAAGCCCCATGAAGGAGGGGGGGCTAATAAAATAGTAAAAAAAATAAATAAAATAAAAAAAAAAGTTCTAACTCACCCACTTTCCCTAGAATACATATAAAAGTACAAAATTACTGTGAAACACATACACATTAGCTATCCCTGTGTCCGAAAATGCCCGGTCTACAACCTCATAAAAATATTTTTCCTATGCCATGGTGAAATGTTATTTATTGGAATTAGTAATAAATATTTCTCAACATATAATTAAATATTGTTTTTGTGATTAATCACTATGTTTAAATTATGTTTGATTTGTAGCAATTAGAATACATAATGCATATCAGGTATTTACATTCCGAATCATAACTGTAGCAAAATTACAGTTTTGAAGTAGCCACCAAAATTATTTTTTGGTTTGGGGTCACCGCAACATGAGGAACTGTATTGCGGGGTCACGGCATTAGAAAGGTTAAGAACCACTGCTATAGTAGAAAACATATTCTTGGCTATATGGCAAGGGCCATATGAAATTGTGGAGAAGGTAGGAGATGTAAATTATAGAGTACATCAGCCAGGGAAACGGAAGCCTTACCAAATCTACCATGTAAAGTTAAACCTTGGAAGGACCGTGAGGTGTTGTTAGCGGTCAACAATTCATGTAAAGGGTATGGAGTCTCTGGGATACCTAATTTTAAGACTAGGAGAGTCACCCACTAATATCTGGACGCATTAAAATATTAACTTTATTAATATTAATTAAAATACAAAACTAGGAATAACTACAACATAAATATTAGAAGGATTTGGATGAAAGGGGAGTAAATCCACTATGAGGCCAACCCTAATATTTGGGGACCATATTGAAGTTTCATAATATCTCACTACTGATAGGTATAGATAAAAACAATATACACCTATCTAGATAACCCTTTCCATCCCAAATATTAACAAGAGCAACAATTGGACTGCTAAGGTAGGTACTCTCAGCTTAAAGAAGCTCTGCCTAGCGT
The DNA here is from genome assembly GCA_947044405.1 of Leptodactylus fallax. Taxonomy (NCBI): domain Eukaryota; kingdom Metazoa; phylum Chordata; class Amphibia; order Anura; family Leptodactylidae; genus Leptodactylus; species Leptodactylus fallax. The sequence continues at coordinate 141,282 of CAMRHE010000379.1, forward strand.
CCAAAGTGTTATAATACCCAACACGTTTGTGCTATCTCTAAAATAAACTTTGTCCAGACAATTAGTGTCTACTGTAATATCCTCTATTATGTAACCAGCGTATGTTATAATATCCTACCAACACACTTTCCAGTAGTCACTATCGTCTCCTATTCACACAGCCAAATCACAGCAATAAGCTTTAGCCATGATATCCTACTGACACAGCTAACGCGTTTCCTATGTCGGGATATACATCGATACCGACACATTCATCAGAGGTACGTATCTATATCTCAAGGAGCCACTAAGGTAAGTATGTTATAGTTTTTTTAGGCATATCACCCTTTCCCTACATACACTCCCGCTCCCCCATCGGCACTAATGTTTGGCCGCACAAAGCAGCGGAGTTGACGGTCTCAAATACACTTAATCACGCCCACCAACATCAGCCCAGACAATGAAGACGCTTTCCATGTACAGCTGATCCATAGGGAACTCCCCTCGGCCGGGAACAATCAAATGCGCATGCGTGAAAAACAGACCAATCACGGAGGACCTATCGAAAGAACCTGCCTCCATCAGCCCCGCCCATCTGAACGGAGACTAAACAAATCTTCCCCTATTCAATATAGAAGGTATAAATCAAAAGGAATTCATTTTAGCAAGCTAGAAACCCCTGGATCTAACATATGATGATCAAAATAGACACTAAAAGCTTTCGTTCAGAAAAATAGTGGTCGTTAATACTAAATGGTGCCATTATCCTCATTAATATCAGCCTACTACCAGAATTACAAATACCAAGACAATACAGTTTTAGGATACAGCAACTATTGTCTTAAATAAATGATGCATATGAAATTGCATCATTCAAGCCCCATGGTTTGACTGTTTTCAATAAAAAGGTCCAACGGGCCTCACATTGAAGGAGCTTTTGATCAAAATTACGCCCTCTAGGAGAAAGAATAATCTGTTCAATGCCCTGAAATTTAATATGAACAGGGTCACCTTCATGATGGGCCCATACATGACGTGCTACCGTGGTGTCATCCTGACGGATTATGTTATTTACATGTTCCCTCATCCTCCTGCGGAATTCCCTCATCGTTTTACCGACGTATTGAATCCCGCAGGAGCATGTGATGAGGTACACCACACCGACCGTTTTACAGTTGGTAAAATTATTATTTTTATATCGTTTACCTGTTGTTGTACTAACAAAATCTTTGCTGGTTTTTATAAAGGAACAGGCCCTGCAGGATCCACAAGAATGGGTACCCACAATTCTCCTTCCCTGCCTATTCAACCAGGTATCAGAATTAGTTGATAACAAATGACTATGAACCAACTTATCTTTAAAATTAGTACCACGTCTATATGTTACTGATGGGGAATCCCCCAACAATGGACCAACATCAGGATCAGATAAAAGGATATCCCAAGATTCCTGTAAAATTTGTCTAACTTCCAAAAAGGCATTATCATAAATTGCTATAATCCTTAATTCCTGTCCACCATCTTTTTGTTTCGGCTGCAATAAATGGCTACGTTTTGCTGCCAAAGCATGCTGGTATGCTGCCCGTAAAACCCCATCAGGGTATCTCCGTCTATGAAATCTATCATGTAGATCCTGTGCTGCTACATGATAGTCAGATATTGAAGTACAGTTCCTGCGAAGTCGCAGGAATTGCCCTTTGGGGATACCCTTTGAGAAAGGGTTAGGATGCCAACTGTCCCATTTCAAGAGACAGTTGGTAGCCGTCTCTTTTCTATAGATGGTCGTGGTTAATTGTCCTGTTTCCGATTTTAATATAGTTAAGTCCAAAAAAGTGATAGAATTCTCCTGAATGTCAGAGGTAAAAAAAGAGGCCCATCGTATTCACATTCAGAGCTGCGACAAACTCTCCAAAGTCCTCCTTTGTTCCCCCCCAGATCAACAACACATCATCAATATAACGGACCCAAAGCAAAATAAATGAGGACCAAGCCTCCATTGGGTCCGCAAAGACCACCTCCTTCTCCCACCTGCCCAGGTAGAGGTTAGCAAAAGTCGGGGCACATGGACTCCCCATAGCCACCCCCCTGAGTTGGTGGAAGAAGTGGCGGTCAAATAAAAATGTATTACATTCCAAGACAAATCTCAACAGTCTCAGGACAAAGGAGTTATGAATACCCATATGACTCCCTCTTGTCTTAAGGAAGTCCCCCACCGCTCCACACCCCTCATCATGGGGTATGGAGCTGTAAAGGGCCTCCATATCAAGACTGGCCAGAAAACCCCCCGGTGGCACAACTAGATCATCTATTCGTTTGAGGACATCAGTTGTGTCCCTCACAAAAGAAGGCAAAGCAGAGACAAAAGGTCTTAAAATAGCATCCACATACAATGAAATATTTTGTGTTATACTGTTAATCCCTGCGACAATGGGCCTGCCTTTTAGGGGGGGGGGGGGGGGGTCAACCCTTTATGGATTTTAGGTAACGCATAAAAAGTAGGCCGTGTAGGATATTGTGGTAAAAGAAAACTAAATTCCCCATCACTAATAAGATGATTATCTCTGGCCTCAGTCAAGATTTTTTTCAACTCAGAATAGTAGTCCTGTGTTGGATCCTGGGAAAGAATCTCATAACAATCAGGATCATTAAGAATATTCCCACACATTCTAATATAATTTGTGCGATCCATAACCACAAGGTTCCCCCCTTTGTCTGAAGGCTTAATAACAATAGATTCATCCTTTTCAAGCCCCCTCAATAATTCTCTTTCATTGTTGGATAAATTTGACCTCTGTCTAAAACATCTCCCATCAATTGTTGACTCCTACCCTTGCGACTCCGGGATCTAGAGTGCTCACCCTCAGATCCCTCACACTCAGATGAGGATAGCTCAGTCTCAGCTCCCAACCTATTAGAATTTTTTGCTGAAAAATCAAAAATTCGTCCTGCTTTGAAATCCTCAATATCTCTTTTATGCTGATAGCGTTTCCGTTCTTTCATAAACACTATAAAACGTTCTACTGTTTGTTGTAACGCCAACTCTTTTCTTTCAAAATCGGCGTTATTTGAGAATTTCTTTATTGCCTCAATTTGTTCTTTTAACTCCTGAGTGGTTTTACTAAGCAAGGTTTTCTCCTCCTCAAGTAAGATATTCATGAGTCTTAATGATGACTCAATGGACTCCTTCTCCCATTTCTTAAGGAGGGTTTCTGATCTAAGACGTTGTGCAGGAAGTAGGTTGATACGTAGGCCACGATGGACAATATTATTTTTCAAGTATGTCTCCAATGTTTGAACTTCCCAAAAGGACCTCAAATGATCCTTATAAATACGAGGCTTGGTCCTCATTTATTTTGCTTTGGGTCCGTTATATTGATGATGTGTTGTTGATCTGGGGGGGGAACAAAGGAGGACTTTGGAGAGTTTGTCGCAGCTCTGAATGTGAATACGATGGGCCTCTTTTTTTACCTCTGACATTCAGGAGAATTCTATCACTTTTTTGGACTTAACTATATTAAAATCGGAAACAGGACAATTAACCACGACCATCTATAGAAAAGAGACGGCTACCAACTGTCTCTTGAAATGGGACAGTTGGCATCCTAACCCTTTCTCAAAGGGTATCCCCAAAGGGCAATTCCTGCGACTTCGCAGGAACTGTACTTCAATATCTGACTATCATGTAGCAGCACAGGATCTACATGATAGATTTCATAGACGGGGATACCCTGATGGGGTTTTACGGGCAGCATACCAGCATGCTTTGGCAGCAGAACGTAGCCATTTATTGCAGCCGAAACAAAAAGATGGTGGACAGGAATTAAGGATTATAGCAATTTATAATGCCTTTTTGGAAGTTAGACAAATTTTACAGGAATCTTGGGATATCCTTTTATCTGATCCTGATGTTGGTCCATTGTTGGGGGATTCCCCATCAGTAACATATAGACGTGGCACTAATTTTAAAGATAAGTTGGTTCATAGTCATTTGTTATCTACTAATTCTGATATCTGGTTGAATAGGCAGGGAAGGAGAATTGTGGGTACCCATTCTTGTGGATCCTGCAGGGCCTGTTCCTTTATAAAAACCAGCAAAGATTTTGTTAGTACAACAACAGGTAAACGATATAAAAATAATAATTTTACCAACTGTAAAACGGTCGGTGTGGTGTACCTCATCACATGCTCCTGCGGGATTCAATACGTCGGTAAAACGATGAGGGAATTCCGCAGGAGGATGAGGGAACATGTAAATAACATAATCCGTCAGGATGACACCACGGTAGCACGTCATGTATGGGCCCATCATGAAGGTGACCCTGTTCATATTAAATTTCAGGGCATTGAACAGATTATTCTTTCTCCTAGAGGGCGTAATTTTGATCAAAAGCTCCTTCAATGTGAGGCCCGTTGGACTTTTTTATTGAAAACAGTCAAACCATGGGGCTTGAATGATGCAATTTCATATGCATCATTTATTTAAGACAATAGTTGCTGTATCCTAAAACTGTATTGTCTTGGTATTTGTAATTCTGGTAGTAGGCTGATATTAATGAGGATAATGGCGCCATTTAGTATTAATGACCACTATTTTTCTGAACGAAAGCTTTTAGTGTCTATTTTGATCATCATATGTTAGATCCAGGGGTTTCTAGCTTGCTAAAATGAATTCCTTTTGATTTATATCTTCTATATTGAATAGGGGAAGATTTGTTTAGTCTCCGTTCAGATGGGCGGGGCTGATGGAGGCAGGTTCTTTCGATAGGTCCTCCGTGATTGGTCTGTTTTTCATGCATGCGCATTTGATTGTTCCCGGCCGAGGGGAGTTCCCTATGGATCAGCTGTACATGGAAAGCGTCTTCATTGTCTGGGCTGATGTTGGTGGGCGTGATTAAGTGTATTTGAGACCGTCAACTCCGCTGCTTTGTGCGGCCAAACATTAGTGCCGATGGGGGAGCGGGAGTGTATGTAGGGAAAGGGTGATATGCCTAAAAAAACTATAACATACTTACCTTAGTGGCTCCTTGAGATATAGATACGTACCTCTGATGAATGTGTCGGTATCGATGTATATCCCGACATAGGAAACGCGTTAGCTGTGTTAGTAGGATATCATGGCTAAAGCTTATTGCTGTGATTTGGCTGTGTGAATAGGAGACAATAGTGACTACTGGAAAGTGTGTTGGTAGGATATTATAACATACGCTGGTTACATAATAGAGGATATTACAGTAGACACTAATCGTCTGGACAAAGTTTATTTTAGAGATAGCACAAACGTGTTGGGTATTATAACACTTTGGACGCTAGGCAGAGCTTCTTTAAGCTGAGAGTACCTACCTTAGCAGTCCAATTGTTGCTCTTGTTAATATTTGGGATGGAAAGGGTTATCTAGATAGGTGTATATTGTTTTTATCTATACCTATCAGTAGTGAGATATTATGAAACTTCAATATGGTCCCCGAATATTAGGGTTGGCCTCATAGTGGATTTACTCCCCTTTCATCCAAATCCTTCTAATATTTATGTTGTAGTTCTTCCTAGTTTTGTATTTTAATTAATATTAATAAAGTTAATATTTTAATGCGTCCAGATATTAGTGGGTGACTCTCCTAGTCTTAAATTAAGTTTTTGATTGGTACGCAATACCTTGTTACAACTTTCTAGTCTGAATTAACTCTGGGATACCTAAGGTTAACATTCCAGAAACTTTGGCTGGTTCACAAACTCAGGAGGTAAAAGAGTTTGTGCAGCACAACAGTGATATTTCACTATATTGGATTTGACGAAGGGCTACTGGCAAGTGCCATTGATGGACATTTTCAGTACACAGTTCTTCCCTTTGGTCTGCATGGGGCTCCAGCCACGTTCCAAAGGTTGATGGGCAGAATTTTAAAACCCCATCGAAAATATGCTGCCTATCTGGATGATGTAGTAATACGTAGCCCAGATTGGGAAAGTCATCTGCCCCGAGTTCAAGCTGTCCTGAATTCTATTAGGGAAGCAGGTTTGACAGCAAATACCCAAAAAATGTACCATTGGGCAAGAAGAGGCAAAGTACTAGGGGTATACAATTGGATGAGGCATTATTAAGCCTCAAACGAACAAGATTGAAGCCATTCAGAATTGGCCTAGGCCAGTAAACAAGAAACAGGTCAGGGCATTTTTGGGCCTAACTGGTTATTATAGGCAGTTTATTGAAAACTTTGCCAGTATTGCTGCCCCCTTGTCTGACCTTACAAAAGGTAAAGATTCAGTCATGGTCAAATGGACTGCTGAAGCCGAGCAGGCCTTCCAAAGACTGAAGCAAGCTCTTTGTTCCCAGCCGGTGTTGATAACACCAGACTTCCAAAAACAGTTTATTGTGCAAACTGATGCCTGTGATGTTGGCGTAGGAGCGGTGTTGTCACAAGTCAGGGGAGGTGAAGAGCATCCTGTAGTTTACCACAGTAAAAAACTTAATGAGCATGAGAAGAGATATGCCATTGTTGAGAAGGAATGTTTGGCGATCAAATGAGCATTAGAAGCTCTCAGGTAATACTTGATAGGGAGAACGTTCACACTCATTACAGACTATGCCCCATTTAAGTGGATGTCTCAAAACCGAGAGGAAAACAAGCAAGCAATCAGATGGTTTATGTCCTTGCAGGACTTTAACTTTACAGTTAAGCACAGACCAGGCTATCAGCTTGGAAATGCAGATGCCCTGTCTAGGGCATATTGTTTGTGGGCACAGAGTGTTCTGACCCTGAGGTCGAAATGGGGGGAGGATATGTGACAGTGCAGTGTGTGGGGGTCTCCTCTGTAGCTAGGCAGACTTGAGGTCCCCAAAATTACAGGCATCCCCATAGGCATGGCAGCAGGAAGGGAGCCGCAGCAGCAAGCGGAGGTACAGCAGCATCCTGGGCTGTTGGAGCAATGGCTGCAGGTGCAGCTGGCATACTGGCAGTGTCGGACTGGGATGTCTAGGGCCCACCAGTGGAATTGTTTCTAGGGGCCCACCATCAGGACCCCTGCAGATCAGCGGTACCGAGACAGGGCGGCTAAAGGTAATAACATGCCGGGAGCCATGCTGCTCACCCATTATACCATGTGCACTACTGCACTACCGAAACCTACTGCTACACCTTGTATGGCAAGTGAACAGCGTGGCTCCAAGAATTGTTACCTTTACCTGTAGCCGCACTGTCCTGGAAAAGCTGATCTGCAGAGGTCCTGGCTGTTGTATCGCCGCAGATGTAATATTGATGGCCTATCCTAAGGACAGGCCATCAATATTAGAAAGATGGATAAATCCTTTAAAGAGGTTGTCCAGGAATTGGAGCAACCTATGTGGCAGGCGGGAGGCGTAAAGTAAAAAATAAGTAAATTAAAAAGCATACTACTTTGTCCCTGGCGCTCCATTGTCCACTGCCAGGGTCCATTCAGTCTCGTGCCGGCAACTCCTTGCTGGGAGTCCTGCACCTCATGTGATCGCTAAGACCAATTAGGTACAGGATTTCCAGAAATGAGGCGCCGCCATGAGACCGAACAGACACAGGCAGGGAACAACGGGGTGCTGGGAACAGGTGAGTATGCTTTTTTTTTTTTTTTTTTTTTTTAATTTTCTTATTTTTACACCTCCCTGGCGGCCGACACAGTGGTCGCTCCAGTTTATGGACAACCTCTTTTAAGGGGTTGTCTGGGCCAAATTTTTATATGGTCACTTCACTGGTCCCCCCACATAGTGGCCTCTTCACTGGTCCCCCATACTGTATGGGGAACAGTGATGGGGTCATTATATTGTGTGGGAGCAGTGATGGGGGCTAACATCCTGTGGGGGGGACATTAAACTCTGTGGGGCATATTAAAGGGGTTGTCCAGGGTTAATCTTTTTTATGGCCTATGCTCAGGATAGGCCATAAATACCTGATTGGTAAGGGGGCTGACACACGGCCCCATCGGCTGTTCGGAGCCACTTCCGGAGCCCGTTCTGTACACAACACAAGGCCAGAAGCAGAAAGCTCCATCCGCTGTATAGCAGCCCGGCACCTTCACTGCAGCTCAGCTCCTACTGACTTCAATAAGTGCTGAGATGCAGTGAAGGTGCCCGGCTAATACACAGTGGACAGAGCTTTCTGCTTCTGGCCCTGTATTGTGTACAGTACGGGCATCAGAAGTGGCTCCGTACAGCTGATCGGTGCGGGGTCAGCCCCCTACAGATCAGGTATCTATGGCCTTTCCTGAGGATAAACCATAACAAATTATGCCTGGACAACCCCTTTAATATACCCCCCAGGGCCCCCTAATGCGCCACACTTTAAAAAGGTTGTCCAGTATAATTTTTTTCTTTTTTATAATTAGTCCAGGGGAGGTGAATCCCTCCTAACCCCCCCCAAAAAAAAAACAAACAAAACATACTAAACATGCTCACCTGTCTCCGGTGCTCCGGTGTCCTCCCAGCACGGTCCGGTCCTGCAGCTCCGCTGTCTTCTTTTTGCCGGAAGTCCTCACTGGCTGTGACGTCCCAGGTCCCTTCTCTTAGGCCGCTGATTGGCCTCAGGGGTCACGTGACGTCACAGGTAGTCATGTGCAGGGGGAACTTCAGCTGGAAGAAAACAACAGAACTTCAGGACCGAACCACAATGGGGACAGGAAAGAAAGTTTGGGGGGGTTGTTTTGTTTTTTTCACCTGCCCCGTCGTAATTAAAAAAAAAATGAAGGAGCCACTGTATGGAGTATAAGCTCCACAGTGGCCCCCACCCAGTATTATAAACTCCACAGTGGCCCCCACCCAGTATTATAAGCTCCACAGTGGCCCCCACCCAGTATTATAAGCTCCACAGTGGCCTCCACCCAGTATTATATGCTCCACAGTGGCCCCCACCCAGTATTATAAGCTCCACAGTGGCCCCCGCCCAGTATTATATGCTCCACAGTGGCCCCCACCCAGTATTATATACTCCACAGTGGCCCCCACCCAGTATTATAAGCTCCACAGTGGCCCCCACACAGTATTGTAAGCTCCCAACAGCCCCCCTCCGCTTCGGTGCTATTATTATACTCTGGGGTCTCCTAAGATCCCAGAGTATAATAATCGGAGGCCCAGGGAAGGTGATTAAAAATAACAAACATTCATACTCACCTTGCCTTACCTTTCCTTGGTATCCTTGCTCCATCCTGTCGTCTTCAGCGTCTTCAGGCCCTTTTCCGACGTCGCTGCTGAGGAGGCCTGTGATTGGGCCTCAGCAGTCACGTGGGGGCGCACTGACGTCATTACGCGGCCACGCCCCATGTGACCGCCGGGGCCTAATCACAGGCCTCAGTCACATGACGGAAGAGCACCGGAGAGAACGCTGTGCCCAGGAGAGGTGAGAATATTTATTTATTATTTTCAGTCACCTCCCCTGGGTGCCCAGCCCTGCCATCTATTGGAAAGGGGCCTGTAATATGCCAGGGCCCCTTTCCAATAACAGTATGTATAGCGGTCGGGGAACCAGGCTTTCCCCGACCACTATCATAGTGGTCCGGGGCCTGGCCATCTCCAGCTGGCCACGGGCACCATACCCCGCCGAGCCCGGTCGCACCCCCTGCGACCGCAATCATTCACACCACTGGTCAGGGGCCCGATCGGGATGGTCAGGATCCCGATCGGGCCCCTATGACATGAGGACTAATAGTCATGGCTCGGGGCCCACCAGTGGTTTCACCGGTTCCCCGGTGGGCCAGTCCGACCCTGCATACTGGTACCAAGCTGCTTGCTGTCACTTGGATCTGACATGTTGCAATGAATTGGCGTACCATCTCTTTAAGAAGTAGATGAATGCGCTGCAGCAGCTGCAGTATTTGGCTCAGTCTCTTTATGCTGCACTTGGAAAGGATATGCTCCCCCTCTTTAGCCTTAGTAGGGGTATGAGATGCGTTGAGAAGATGGCAGGGTGATACCTGCAGACAACGGCTGTTCTGCTGGTCGATGCAAGTTAACCCTTTCAGGGGAGGTTGCTCAGTCCATGGCGCAGAAAGGTTTCTCCTCACACGTGCGGCACACACGTAGCAGCTGCAGTTTGCCCAGCTCTGTACAACACAATTCTCTATGCTTCCCCTCTGTGACAACACTGGTGGCTAGATGAAATGAATACTGTAATGGTGGACTGCTCTGGCAGATCCTGTGTGACAACTGTGGCGCAGATAAAGTTTGGCGCACGGCAGACAATGGTGGGCAAACAATCCAAAAGTCAGCACTTACACAGAACACAGTCCTTCAGGCCACAGTAACAGAGTGTATGCAACAAATGACAGTTCAAGCCACAAAAATCACTTCCCAAGGTGAAGGGGTTTCAAAGCATAGGCATAAGTAGTAGGATTAGCGCACAGCCGAGATCCTATTCGTGATGCCAGATGTAAAAAGGGGCATGCGGTGAGCAAGAGGATGCATGATGGTGGTGGTAGTGCAGGGCTGATAGGGGTAGTAGTCACAGTTGTGTCACTGGCCTGAGTGGTCTACAACCCTGTTCCCCTGTCACACACATGGACCTCTTTCAATTCAGCTGTTACCTTTCTGCAGAGCACAGGCTGGAATGACTTCTGTGACAAAGAGTCCAGTAACAACGGTTTTAAAGAACTTTACTAGAAACGCCTCTTGTAAGGCAAAGTACATATATCACAGTCTCTTTGGTAGTAAATGGCAGTACAGCTTTTACACTTCTTACAAGTAGTTGCAGTACTTCAGTCACAGTCCCATATATCCTCTGTAATAGCAGGTATGCAGGTTCTGAGTACGTAATAGTTAATGTGTACACAGTCCTGTGCAGCTTTAGCTCTTCCTTGGGAGATTTAACACAGCTCGGCTATACAGTGCAATGTGGTGCAAGAGAGTACTTACAGGGTAGGTGCTAGAGCAATGTCCTATCGCAGGGTGCTAAAGCGCTTTCAACGACGTGGAAGCCGCTTAGGTTAGATCCAGCTGGGGAACCCATGAAAAGCGTGGATCCAGGAAGAGGACTTCTTTATTCAACAGGTTATTCCTCTGGCTTAGGCCGATAGAACAGGGTTAGGTTTTTAGATGATCTCCCAGGTGTGGACTGGCAGGAGTTCAGTAGTTGGGATGGGCTGGTAGCTGTATATAGCCCATGTGACGGTCTTATCAGCTTGGAGCAATGCTGACAGACATGTGCACTGGCTGCAGGCCAGGCTGAGACTCCATTTGCAACAACCTATCCCTGTACAGGCAGGGGCTGGACTAGGGACTTGTCTCAGAAGCAGCGTGTGCTTCTATAGGCCGAGAGCAAAACATGTGACTGAAGCAGCACGAGACTAGACATGTGGGTTTCCAGAGCTAAGACAAGGTGCAAAGCTAGTTAACTCGTACACTGTTGCAGACAATCCTCAGTGTATGCTAAGTAATGCAGTAGAATACAATATACAGCACACAAAAAAAAAAGCTGACATGAGAAATTAACACCTGACAAAATGCAAGATATTATGGCGGCATAATGACGATTTAAACAGAACATTAACATCCTGTTCTGGGACACTGCAACAGGACCAGGGGCAAAGTGGTAGAAGGAGTAGACATTTCTCCCATGTTCCTGTCATATACGTTTTAAAAGCACCGGGGAAAGCTTGCAGTAAGAAAGATGTGTTCCTTGCTGGAGGGTTTTACCAAAACCCTGGTAAAACGTCTGGCTGCTGGAGTGGGCAGAGTTGGGTGTGGCTCTACTCCATTCTGCCACTTCAGGTTTTAGGATGAATGGGTTAATTCCTTGTCTCCTGAAGAGAGTGTATATAAGGGCAGACAGAACGCAGGTATATGGCTCTCTCTGCTCCTGGGAAACCATTTGAGTAAAACTGTTGAAATACTGTGTTTAGGGAGCTGTGCAGTAGGCCCAGCTCTCAGTAGTTAGTTACCTGTGTTATAGGTAGTAGCCAGACGGCTAGGATTTTCTTTTGTATTATTATTGTTTTTCCTGGAAGAACTAATAAAACTGGTTGCGGCCAGTTGCACCTTATTTGACTGGACTGGTCTGTTATTACTGTGCCAAAAGTGCTTGTCTATCTGAGGAGACGACGATCCCTGAGCTAATCCCGTTACAAAATATATAATGTGTGTGTTATAATATATATATATTGTATATATATATATATATATATATATAGTTTTAAGTTAAACATATTTTAAAGAATTTTGGTGAGGTTTTAAACATTTTTCCTTATTATCTATATTTTTAAAAGTTAATTTTTTGCAGCAGCCACCTCACTTGTCAGCACACTGACGATCATCTAATGTATACAGTGCTGGCCAAAAGTATTGGCACCCCTGCAATTCTGTCAGATAATACTCAATTTCTTCCAGAAAATGATTGCAATCACAAATGCTTTGGTAATAATACCTTCATTTATTTTGCTTGCAATGAAAAAACACAAAAGAGAATGAAAAAAAAGTCAAATCATTGATCATTTTACACAAAACTACAAAAATGGGCCGGACAAAAGTATTGACACCCTCAGCCTAATACTTGGTAGCACAACCTTTAGACAAAATAACTGCGAACAACCGCTTCCGGTAACCATCAATGAGTTTCTTACAATGCTCTGCTGGAATTTTAGACCATTCTTCTTTGGCAAATTTCTCCAGGTCCCTGAGATTTGAAGGGTGCCTTCTCCAAACTGCCATTTTGAAATCTCTCCACAGGTGTTCTATGGGATTCAGGTCTGGACTCATTGCTGGCCACTTTAGAAGTCTCCAGTGCTTTCTCTCAAACCATTTTCTAGTGCTTTTTGAAGTGTGTTTTGGGTCATTGTCCTGCTGGAAGACCCATGACCTCTGAGGGAGACCCAGCTTTCTCACACTGGGCCCTACATTATGCTGCAAAATTTGTTGGTAGTCTTCAGACTTCATAATGCCATGCACACGGTCAAGCAGTCCAGTGCCAGAGGCGGCAAAGCAACCCCAAAACACCAGGGCACCCCCCCCCGGTTTGCCCGTAAGGCCCCCGGCCCTTCCCTTGAAACCCCCTTTTTTTTCTTTTTTTTTTTTTTTTTTTTTTTTTTTAAAAAAAAAGTTACTTTTGTCTCATTTGACCAGAGAACATTCTTCCAAAAAGTTTTTGGCTTTCTCAGGTAAGTTTTGGCAAACTCCAGCCTGGCTTTTTTATGTCTCTGGGTCAGAAGTGGGGTCTTCCTGGGTATCCTACCATAGAGTCCCTTTTCATTCAGATGCCAACGGATAGTACGGGTTGACACTGTTGTACCCTCGGACTGCAGGGCAGCTAGAACTTGTTTGGATGTTAGTCAAGGTTCTTTAGCCACCATCCGCACAATCTTTTGTTGAAATCTCTCGTCAATGTTTCTTTTCCGTCCACATCTAGGGAGGTTAGCCACAGTGCCATGGGCTTTAAACTTCTTGATGACACTGCACATGGTAGACACAGGAACATTCAGGTCTTTGGAGATGGACTTGTAGCCTTGAGATTGCTCATGCTTCCTCACAATTTTGTTTCTCAAGTCCTCAGACCGTTCTTTGGTCTTCTTTCTTTTCTCCATGCTCAATGTGGTACACACAAGGACACAGGACAGAGGTGGAGTCAACTTTAATCCATTTCAACTGGCTGCAAGTGTGATTTAGTTATTCCCACCACCTGTTATGTGCCACAGGTAAGTAACAGGTGCTGTTAATAACAAAAATTAAAAAAACATCACATTTTTTTTAAAGGGGCCCCAATTTTTTTTCCCCCCCCTTTTTTTTTTTTTGTTTTGAAATTTAATTTTTTTTGTTTTTTTTTTTTTTTTTTTTTTTTTTTCTTTTTTAATAAAAAAAAAAAAAAATAAATAAATTAAACAATTTTTTATTTATTTTTATTTTTTAAAAAAATTAATTTATAATTGAGGGGGATTGCAGGGGTGCCAATACTTTTGGCCAGCACTGTATGTAGATAAAAGATGTGATAAAAGGTGATTTCACTGCTTATCTAACCCTCCTCTGTGCAATGACTTATGCAGAAGTCACACATCTTGCCTAGAAAGCCCTTCCATAGAAGTCAATAGGCTCTGCTCCAGACCATTATGTCTATAGCCCATAGTCCATCTCCAGGAGACGGGAAATCGCAAACTATTTTAGGCTTAGTGGAAAGTGTTATAATTGCAAGATTTGTGGGATTTTCTAAAATATAGATAATAAAAAACATCACCAAAAATATTTTAAAAATATTTTGAATATAAAAACTTGATTTAAATAACAGATCATTTCCTGATGACACTTACCATTTAATGGCTCATGAGGAGGTATATTGTCCCTATTGTTATATCGTGTTTGCATATTTGCTATGTTTAGTATATTATATGGCATGCATATGGAAATAAGGTCACAACTCGAAGGCTTATAGTAGCATAGTAGTTTTTTTGGAATCTTATTTTTGTTTGCTTGGCAATCTTATTTGACAATCCAGATAAGAATAGGACATTTATTTAGGCAGTGTAAATTAAGTGCAGTTTATATGATATCCCTAGCGCATTAATTACAATAAAAATGCAATAAAGCAAATGAAAGGTAAAATAATTAGTTTGTTCACAAAGAAGCTTTCTGTGTTTTATGCTTTCAGATCAGAAATAAGTGTGTTCTGCTTCACTATAACCACAGGGGAACAAGATTATGTACTGTTGTGAAGAGAATTGTTAAGCAAAATGACTGTATTTTTCTAAGTCAGAAGAAAAAAAAAAATGCTGTTTGAAGCAGTTAATGACCAGAATAGTGAATTCTCCCAGCATGTTGGTACTTTTAAGTCCATAATAATGAGGTTTTGATTGCATTATTGTGTGCTACTACCAATGGTGCTTTAAAAATTCTATATTCTGATAGATTTGATGGTTAGAAAAATATGCTGGCCTAGGGGCAACAAGTCTGTTGTTTCCCCCTGGAACAGTTTCATACCCCGAATAAAGGATCCAGGTGTACGCACATGACAGCCTGTCTACAGATAACAGTTACATAAATATATAATAGTTGAATTTTTGATCTAATAGTCATGAGCTCATCACTCATTGCAGATGACAAGCAGAGAACACTTGGTGATAGTCTTATATATTAGTTCCTTAAATTATAATGACCTCAGGTTACTATATCTTCAATATACAATTAGCTTTCCTGGTCCACTGTACAACACCAATTAAGTTGGGACCTTGTGTAAAACATAAATAAAAACAAAATATGATGATTTGCAAATCCTTTTCAACCTACATTCAATTGAATACAAAGACAAGATATTTAGTGTTCAAACGGATAAACTTTATTTGTTTTTTGCAAATATTCACTCATTTTGAATTTGATGCCTGCAACAAGTCCCATAAAAGCTGGGACAGGAGCAACAAAATACTGGGCCCGGGTCATGTTTACCACCGTGTTACATCACATTTCCTTTTAACACTCGATAAGCTTTTGGGAACTGAGAACATCAATTGTTGAAGCTTTGTAGGTGGAATAATCTCCCATTCTTGCTTGATGTACAACTTCAGTTGCTCAACAGTCCGGGGTATCCATTGTCGTATTGTGCACTTCATAATGCGCCACAATTTTCAACGGAGACAGGTCTGGACTGCAGGCAGGCCAGTCTAGTATCCGCACTCTTTTACTACGAAGCCATGCTGTTGTGACACGTGCAGAATGTGGCTTGTCATTGTCTTGCTGAAATAAGCAGGGATGTGCCTGAAAAAGACATCGCTTGGATGGCAGCGTATGTTGCTCCAAAACCTGTATGTACCTTTAGCATTAATGGTGCCTTCACAGATGTGCAAGTTATCCATGCCATGGGCACTAACATACCCCCATACCATCAGAGATGCTGGCTTTTGAACTTTGCACTGATAACAATCCGGACAGTCCTTTTCCTCTTTGGCCCAGAGGACACAACGTCCATGATTTTCAAAAACAAAATGAAATGTGGACTGGTCAGACCACAGGACACTTTTCCACTTTGTGTCAGTCCATCTCAGGTGAGCTCGGGCTCAGAGAAGCAGCATTTCTGGGTATTGTTGATATATGGCTTTCGCTTTGCATGGTAGCGTTTTAACTTGCACTTGTAGATGTAACGATGAACTGTGTTGACTGACAATGGTTTTCTGAAGTGTTCCTGAGCCCATGTGGTAATATTCGTTACAGAATGTCGGTTTTTAACGCAGTGCCGCCTGAGGGATCGAAGGTCATGGGCATTTAGTGTTGGTTTTCGGCCTTGCTGCTTACTTGCAGAGATTTTTCTAGATTCTCTGAAACTTTTGATGATATTATGGACTGTAGATGATGAAATACCTAAATTCCTTGCAATTGTATGCTGAGAAACGTTGTTCTTAAACTGTTGGACTATTTGCTCACGCATTTGTTCACAAAGTGTTGAACATCGCCCCATCCTTGCTTGTGAAGAACTGAACCTTTCAGGGATGTTCCCTTTATACCCAATCATGACTCTCACCTGTTTCCAGTCAACCTGTTCCCCTCTGGAATGCTCCAAAATGGTGTTTTTTGAGCATTCCTAAACTTTCTCAGTCTTTTGTTGCCCCAGTCCCAGCTTTTTTGGAACGTGTTGCAGGCATCAAATTCAAAATGAGTGAATATTTGCAAAAAACAATAAAGTTTATCAGTTTGAAGATTAAATATCTTGTCTTTGTAGTGTATTCAATTGAATATAGGTTGAAAAGGATTTGTAAATCATCGTATTCTGGTTTTATTTGTTTTACACAACGTCCCAACTTCATTGGAATTGGGGTTGTAACCTGAAGCCACATTTACCATACAAGTTCAAGAAGATCCAGCTGTTCACCACAAGTACTTCTATGAAACGCCTCTAGCACTGAATTGCACCTGTACTGCTGCTTATCTTTGCCAGGATGAGCTGCTTCTTAGAACAGCAGGTAATTTTATTTCATCTGCGTTAGTGTATGTACACATGGCAATAATAGTTAGAAAAAGTTGCTGTGTACTTTTTCATGGAGGCTGAGTCTACTTTTTTTTTACCACAATTTGTTGTTTTGAATTGTCGCAGATTGGCATGCTAGTAAGTCACAATGCTTTTTTTGTGCACTGAGAAGAGGATATCACTGACTACCATTGAAAATAATACAAGGCAGATCTGAAGCACTTTCACACTGATTCAGTGTTTAAAAACTCTGTGTGAACATGCCCTTAGTTGTCTGGCATAACTCTGTGGAAAAGATAAAACATTCAGTTATCTGCAACTTGCAGTGGTCATCCTCATACAAATTAATATGGTAGTGGCACAACAAGAGATTGTGCCAATATAAACACTTATTTATCCCCTATCTTGTTGATAAGGAATATCAGATTGCTAAGAAATGATCAGAAGAACAGGGAACAGAAATTCCCCTTAAATAATACCTGTCAATGAAGCACTGAGTGCGCTTGCGTAGCCAACACTCCATTCACTTTTCTAGAGTTGTAGGGACAGCAATTTCTGGCAGCCCGTACAAGTGAATGGAGTGATGGTAATGCAGACTCACTGGCGCTTTATTCACAGGGAGGATTCAGGGGGACTTTCTGTTTCCAGTTCTCCTGATGGCTTAGTGTCTCAGATGTCAGACCCCAGTGATCTAACACTCTGGGTCGGACTGGCCCACCGGGGCAACGGTGAATCCCCCGGTGGGCCCCGTGCCTTTAGGGGGCCCTACCAGACCCCCTTCTGCTTTATTTTTATTAGGCAGTGAAGGTGCAGTAACGGCCCCTATTCACTTACCTCTCCCCGCTCCTGGCCAGGGAGCCCCTCGTACGCCGCGCATTACATCATTATTAGATGTAGAGACCGTGAGCATGAGCGGGCAGAGGTAAGTGATGCAGCCAGGTTCTCCCCGATTTTGCGATCTGGTTATAAAAACCGGACGGCAAAACTGGGGAGAAGTGGCGCTGCTGACCCAGTTCTGCTACTAGTAGAGCAGAAAGCCACAGGCTCCCTGCTCTTCCACTTACAGACTTGTAGGTCAGGGGCCACATTGAGCCTGTGGCCTACAAGCTACGCTCTGAAACTTACCTGTCTGCTCTCCGGCACCACCTGCTTCTTCCTGCTCCGGGCGCACATGACATCACATCAGTGCGCCTGAAGCAAGAAGGAGTGGGACCGTGGAGCAGACAGGTGCGTACTGACCTAATACTGCTATAGGGGAGACCAGTGAATGGGCCACTGTATGGCCCATACAGTTGCCCCTTTACCAGGGGCATAAATACCGCGGTAGCGGCTGTCACAGGGCCCTGGACATTAAGGGGCCCGGAGCCCTGTGGCAGCCGCTACCGCGAACCCCACAGGCACTGCTATCATTATACTCTGGGGTATTTTCAGACACCAGAGTATAACGATCAGGAGCCCAGGGAAGGTGAGGGAACATAAAAAACAATGTTACTTACCTCTCCTGTTCTCCGCAGGCTTCGAGCTGGCCTGGCTCATGCAAAATCTGGTCCAACATTGAAGATGGCCGAAGCAGCGCACTGGAGTGCATCGGAGCCAGGAAGAGGTAAGTAGCATTGTTTTTTTATGTTTGTATCCTCCCCTGGGTCTCTGATCATTATACTCTGGGGTCTGAAAATACCCCAGAGTATAATAATCGTTCATGGGTGGTCCACTATGGGGCATAATACTGTGTGCAGGGGTCACTATGGGGCCCATACAGCGGCCCCTTCATCTGTCCCCTATGCTGTATGGGGACCATTGATGGGGCCATTATATTGCGGGGGCCCAGTGATGGGGGTCTAATATCCTGGGGGACATTATAGGGGCTGTCCAGGATAACATATATATATTTTTTTTTTATTAGGCCAGAGCAGGTGAAACCCCCCCCCCCCCCGAAAACTTACTCCCCTGTTCCCAGTGTCTCCAAGTGCAGTTCAGTCCTGCAGCTCTGTTTTCTTCAAGCAGAAGTTCCCACTGAACGTGACTACCTGTGCCAGTGAGGACTTCCGGCAAAAGAAAACAGCGAAGCTGCAGGACTGGACTGTTCTGGGAAAACACTGGAGACATTGGGGGGGGGGGGGGTTCCACCTCCCCCAGACTAATTATATAAAAAAAAAAAATTATGCGCATTAGGGGGTTATATATGGGGTTGTCCAGGCTTAATTTTTTTATGGTTTATCCTCTGGATAGGCCATAAATACCTGATCTGTAGGAGGCCGATACCCGGCCTCCGGACCTATCAGCGCCAGTCCTGTACACAATATTGGCTGTTGTAGGTGGAGTGGAGGCTCCAAAAAAGAGAGATAGTATATCTGCGCTTTCCAGATGAAAAAAACTTTTTTTGTGGCTCAAAGTACACAATATTGGGCCGGAAGCAGAAAGCTCTGTCCACTGTGTGTTAGCCGGGCACCTTCACTGCATTTCAGCAAATATTGAAGTTAGTGGGAGCTGAGCTGCAGTGAAGGCACTGGGCTGCTATACAGTGGATGGAGCTTTCTGCTCTTGGCCCTGTGTTGTGTACAGAACGGGTGCCGGAAGTGGCTCTGTAAGCTGTGACAGGGGTGGGCTCCCCAGAATACAGTGAAGTCAGATGAGAAGGATTATCTAATACTAGTTCAGCTAAAAAACGTATTTTACTAAGACCATGGGAAAAGAACCACACAGAATTTCACACACACTCGACTGGATAGCTGAGACCCCTGTGCTGCATAACCTGGTAGGCTCTATATGTCCAAACTACCTCACTATAGTTTGCCTAGTGATGGGCCCGTCTACGACGGCCTCCCCAATTAACTATTAATATCACCGATAAAGAAGGAAGTGTTTTGTGTGTAAAGCTGGCTTACCGGTGATGCAGCATGGGGGTTAACAAACTTATAGAAACCTCTAAACCCATACCTCCCTGGTCGCCCCTAGTGAATATCAATATCCAGTCCTGAGCAAGTGGAAATAGGCAATATGATGAACGTGGTAATATTTCAGAAATGCACAGGATCCTCTGAGGTTAGGTTGCAACAGGTGAAGAATCCAGAGTCCTTAATAATACAAATAATAATTAACTGAAGATGTTTTAACTGATAGCAACAGGCTGAACTGAGTGTCAATAGCAGGTGATAACACCCTAATCCTACTCTTTGGCGCCAAAGCTAGCTATTGTTGCGTGCACGTTGTAGACCATCACCACGTGGCGGACCTGAGCTCAGGCTTACCGACCCGGATCGTGGACCTTTCTGGCTGAAATAGCTGCTGTTGATGCAGGATCTCCTCCACTGCGAGCAGCCCTGCCTCTGGACAGTCATGCGTTAAGTCGCAATTCCCGATGTGGCTCCTCACAAGGCCCGGATTTCGTCACTCCCCAGTGGCGCTCTCCTGCACGATCTTCTCCCATCTAAGGTGAGGAGTGTAGAAGAGGTCATCTCTGTTCACCCAGAGCTGCTCTCCGTCCTGGCACAAAATTCTTTAGTGTGGATGGCAACAGATTCTATCCCAGTATCTCTGCTTTTCACCCATTTTTAGAGACTAACTAACTAACATGGCCACATCAGAGCTTCCTGTGAAAAACTTCCTGCTACCAACAAGTCTCTAACAAAGTCTGTGGAGGAACAGCAGGGGGGAAACAGTGGCATCTTGTGGCCAAAGGGCAATACTGTGGGTATTAGTCCTTACAATATAATTCTAGGAGCCACGCTGTTCACTTGCCATACAGGGTGTAGCAGTGGCTTTAGGTGGTGCAGTGGTGCACATTATATGGCGGGTGAGCAGCATGGCTCCAGACATGTTATTACCTTTAGCAGCCCTGTCACTGTACAGCTGATCTGCAGGGGTCCTGCCAGTGGGACCCTAGAAACAATTCCACTGGTGGGCCCTAGACATCCCAGTCCGACACTGCTGACACTTATCCTCTATACTATACTAGGGAATAAGTGTTGGTAGTGGCACAGCCCCTTTAAGTGACCTCAGTGTAAGCAGCTTTGAGACCTTGTGGCAAAAATAAAGATTGTGATCATTATGGTCCTCACCTCTGTGTTTATGATCCCTTTCCTTTTCTAAGAGTAGTAATTCTCTCATGGATATAGGCATAAGGATGCAGATTTAGCTATTGCACCTGAGGCAAGACTGTCAAGAAGTCCGAAAAGCCCTTTTTCCACATAAAGAGACATCAGTATCATAAAGGTCACTCTTGCACTAGGACCCAGCAATAACCCAAATTCAAGCAATGCTTTTGAACACTATGAATATTATCTTTTGGGCTCAATGGTATTTTATTATTAATTATTCATTAAAGCAATGGTTCAAGAGTTAGGAAGGAAAAAGACGCTTGTGTTCTGCAAATCAGTGCAAATGCTCTGACAGGCCCCATCCCCAAATCTGCCAACTACTTTCACATTAAAGCTTGAAACAAAAAATAAATTGTTACTTAGTAAATACCTTCTAACATTTAAAGCTTATTACACAGGAGCATTTTAATGTGTTTCTTAACCAAACATTGATGTGTAATAACACCCTTATTATGTTTATAAGAATATTCACTGATCAGCCATAGCATTAAATGAAAAACATTGATTACCTTTACAATCAATTCTACCTGCCAAGGCGTGGAATATATTTAGCAGAAAATGTACAGTTCTTGAAGTTGAAATAAATCAAACTGGCAGCGATTATACTAACGCTGTCCCATTAAGACCGACACAGTAGAGAACCATTTGTTTCTACACTTCCTACAGTAATCAATAAACATTTCAAAGGCTAAAGCTGGTGTTTTTGCATACAGTCAGTCCAAGTTATAAATTGAAATGAAGAATATACAATGTCTGCAGCACTCGCCAAATATAACTAAGCCTCTAACTGCTTTTTGACAGCTCAAGTGGTGATTCCACTGGCCTACAATTGTTTTGCAAACATACATGCTTTTTAAGGCCTTGTGGGAGTGATACATACTAATGTATTATTATATTCCACATTAAAACAATAAACCACATAAATGCATTAATAGTAAAAATATTACAGATATTCATATTTTTGTCATTTAGTCCAAAGATTACAAAACACCTCATAAAAATGATGAAAACTTATTTTTTTCATTTAAACTTAATGCACCAAAAAAATTGCAATCAATAGTACACCTCCACTAAGACTGGAATAATCCCTTTCATCTATCCATACTAGCAGGTGAAGCATTAACCCTTAGGGCTGGGTTCACACTAGCGTTGCTAATGTCCGTTGCAGTCTTCCATTATAGGATGACACCAATGGACATTAAACGGTCTGTAACGTCCGCGCCCATTCGCACTTCTGCGCCATCCTCCGGCCGCATGCTATGGCGCAGGAGGCATGTCCACTTATGATTCCCTGCTGCTGGGCCTCTTGTTGTATTCTATTGTAGCACAGCTGAGAGTTTGTTGCAGTGTATCAGTCCAGCCAGTACTCTGAGTTCTCCCTGGTTTGCTAAGAGTTAACTTGCCTTCCTATCACATCTGGGGCGGATTCCAGACTTCCTATATACAACCCATTAGTCCTCTTATGGTTTCTTGCTATTAGCCTCTTTGAGCGTGCTAGTGTTTACTGTTTTTATGATTATCTATATTCTGACCTTGGCTTTTCTCTCTTGACTATTCTTTTGGATTCTGTTTGTGTACCCAGTTGCCCGTCTGGTTATGAACCCTTGTCTAGCTTGAACACCCGTCTGCATTCAGTGTTCACTTATTATAGGAAGGGAACGTCACCCAGTTGTCCTCTACCACTTAGGGTAGTTGAGGCAAGTGGGGTGGGTAGCTTCCGGGCTCACTGTCTTCGTCTTTCCCCTTCCTCCCAGGTTCCTGTAGCAGCTACTGGGGAATTGCTTAACAGGCAATTCCCTTACACTGTCACAGAGAACATTCACAGACTGATTCTGTGTCTGTTCCCATTGACACTAATGTAAACTATCTTCTGTCATGTTTGTTTACCTTTGTAAGGGAAGATAGTGCCCTGCATGCACGACTTTATCTTCTGTTACAAAAGTAAACAAACATGATGGAAGATCGGGTCCATCAAGTTGTTTACATTAGTGTCAATGGGAAGAGACACAGAATCAGTCTGTGTCCATTCTCCATGCAGCCATCTGATTGATGATCAATATTAACAACTAAACTGCCTGTCTGGAACTTCAGTGAGTCTGGGCAAATAGACTGATGATTTTGGCCACTCATGCTAAACACTGACATTCAGCCAACCACCAGCTGAAAATATGTCACACGTTCAGTCTTCTTTTGGAAGATTGTTTATTCTTTATTAGGATTTATAGGATTGATGTCTAAAGACTGGGTCATCGTCACTTAAGGTTCTTGATGTTGGTGTTGGAAGTGAAGACTAGGTCATCTGGTCTGATTCCACAGAATAACTATTATAAGCATAAACTGCTGAAAAAGTTAATGATGGACAACTTACAGAAGCCATTCTTTGGTGAGGCTAAACTGTTCTGTTGCCATGAGGGGGGCCTACACATATTAGACAGGTGGCTTTAATGGATTGGCTAATCAGGGTATGTGTTGTATAATTAGTAAATTGTACAATTAAATATTTAATGATTATAATGATTGTTATAATTGACACCTGTACTTCTCTTCGCTGTAAAAAATAAATCATCTAATGGCTTTCAGGAGAAAGATAACTAACAATTTTATTATTATCATCATTTCCATGTTGTGTTTAATTCTATGTGAAATCTTTCAGAGAAATGTTTTTACTTGTTTGCAAGGCAGAATCAAAAGCAGAATCTTTAGGGCATTGAATACAGTCATGGCTGTAAGTGTTGGCACCCCTGAAATTTTTCCAGAAAATTAAGTATTTCTCCCAGTAAATTATTGCAATTACGCATGTTTTGTTATACACATCTTTATTTTCTTTATGTGTATTGCAACAATAAAAAAAACTTAAGAACTGTCCAGCGCTTAATCTCCATCCATTTTTGGGTGTCTTTTGAAGTATGTTTGGGGTCATTGTCCTGCTGGAAGTCCCATGACCTAGGATGTAAAACACAAAATCCTTTGGTGATCTTTAGATTTTATGATGCCTTATACACTCTTAAGGCCCTCAGTGCCAGAGGCAGCAAAACAACACCAAAACATCTTTGAACCTCCACCATATTTGACTATTGGTACTGTTATTTCCTTTGCAGGCCTCATTAGGTTTTCAGTAAACAGTAGAAAGACGTTTTCCCAGAAGGATTTTGGCTTACTCATGTACATTTTGGCAAACTGCAGTCTAGCTTCTTTATGTCTCTGTGTCAGCAGTGAATCCTCTTGGGTCTCCTGCCATAGTGTTTCATTTCATTCAAATGTTGACGGATAGTTTGCGCTGACACTGATTCACCTTGACATGCAGGACATCTTGAATTTCTTTGGAACTTGATTGAGTCTGCTTATCTGCCATCCGGACTACCCTCCGATGCAACCTTTCATCAATTTTTCTCTTCTGTCCAGTTCCAGAGAAATTAGCTACAGTGCCATGGGTTGTAAACTTCTTGGTTATGTTGCGCACCGTGGACAAAGGAACATTATGATCTCTGGAGATGGACTTGCAACCTTATGATTGTTAATATTTTTCCACAATTTTGGTTCTCAAGTCCACAGTTCTCTTCTCCTCTTTTTGATCTCCATGCTTAGTGTGGCATACACAGACACACATTGCAAAGATTGAGTCTTCTCCTCTCCTTTTTTATCTGGTTTCAGGTGTGATTTTTATATTGTCCACATGTAACACGCCCGTTTGGACTTCGATGCCATCCTCCGGCCGCCTGCTACAGCGCAGGAGGCGTGTCCAGCTATGATTCCTTGCTTTAGGTTCTTGTAGTACCCTGTCTGAACATTGTCCTATTCCCTCACCTCTGTAATTGATTTTCCACCACACCCATCTCTCCCACCTTTGTTTCCCTCTGCTCCTCTAATAGTTGATCTCAGCCTTGCCTTGCGATTGACAGCCTCTCTTCCAATCAATCCTGGGGCAGGTTATGACTTCCTATTTGCAGCCCATCAGCCCATCTGTCCTCACTAAGTGTTTATCTTGCTATTCTGTTGTATTACTGACTTTTGACCTTTGGCTTTTCTTGTAACTACTCTCTTGGATTGCAATTTGGTGCTGCTTTGTCCCTCTGGCTGTGACCCTTTGCTTGCTGACTCCTCTTCTGTGTTATTTGTCTTGTCTTCGTTTTGTGTCACTTACCTAGAGAAGGGACTGGCACCCCGTTGTCCCTGTCATTAGGATAGTGAGGAAAGTAAGCAGGGACAGGGGCTGGGTCGAGTTTAGGACTCACTGTCCCTGTCATTCCCTTCCTCCCAGGGTTCAACAGCAGCACTGGGGAATTGCTCAAATGGCAATTCCCTAACACCACACCTGTAATTTGCCATAGGTAAGTTTGAATGAGCATCACATGCTTGAAACAAAGTTATTTACCCACAATTTTGAAAAGATAGCAACAATTTTGTCTGGCCTATTTTTGGAGTTTTGTGTGAAACTATGTCTAATTTGCCTTTTTATCTCAGTTTTTTTGTGTTGTTCCAGTGCACACAAAGGAAATAAACATGTGTATAACAAACATGTGTAATTGCAATAACTTTCTGGGAGCAATACTTCATTTTCTGGAAAAATTTCAGGGGTGCCAACACTTACGGCCATGACTGTATTCAGTGCCCTGCTGGGCCTGTTTCCTGTCGTCTGTTATGAGTCTACCTGTCTTTGTGGTGATCTTCCTGTACCAAGACCTTGCTTCTGTGATGTGACCCCTCCTGCTTCTGGATGCTGCTCATATTATCCTTTGGTTTCAAGCTCGGTTATTCTTGAGATCTGTTCCTGGCACCTCCTGGTTCCAAGGGCTTCAGTCTGGTTGCTGCTTCAGCTGTCTCCTGGTTCCATCAGAGTTCTACTCCTGGTTATGTCTACTTGCGCCATGTCCTATGTCTTGTCCTGCCCTTGCCGCAACCCAGTCGGATGAGACCGGAGGATGGGAGTAGTAGTGGCGGATGCTGTGCCACCTAGCAGGCTGAGCACGCTCCCAAGCGGCTCCAATCCCACTCCTAGGCCGGACAAAGTCGAGGGGGGTCCTGCAGCACTACCAGATGGTGGTGGTAGTAGTTCTTTTTCCCGGGGCACTTCCAGTTGAAGAGGAATCTCTCCTACCTGAGCCGGTGTGGTGTTGGTCGGAAGAGACCTGATGTTAAAGCAGGCACGACTCAGGATTCAGCGTTGCAGGTAAACCAAACAGCCATTTATTAAGGCAACTTGAACAGAAGGACAACAGCAGCTTCCAGATGGGGGTAGTAGTCCTGCAGTGTCCTAACCCCAGCCTTGGTTCTAGGAGGGTGCCCCAAAGACAGTATAGGCTCCACAAGAAGGCTTCCTCTACTCCACCTCTGTACCTCTCCCAGCTAGCTATACTGGGGATAGAATTACAGGGAATCCTGACAGGGATCTGGTTACCTGGATACTAGGCCCGAATGCGACTCTCCTGTCAGGGTCCTCTCCTGCTCCTCCGGGCACGACACGAATTAAGTCCAGCCACTCGGAAATCTCTACTCTCTAGCTCTGGGCTGTCTTGAGATGAGCCTGGGGCTGATGTTATCCCTCCTGAGGTTGTGGTAGCGGCAGTTGGTCTTCAGTCCAGTCTGGTGGCAGGTCAGCTCTGTACACCTTGTCTGGCTTGCTGCATACACTGAACTGAACTTCAACCGTCGCCGGGGAGATTATATCTCCTCACAACCCCACCCAGTGGCCTGTGATAGGCCAGGGCTGAACCCAGTCTGGGTTTGAACACTGCAGGGGGAAACAAAGGGAAAGCTGCACATAAATACACTTAACACAGAACAGAACTTACAGACATAAAACCCAGAGGCACACAATACAAATACATAAAAGCAGTAGCACTCTGGGATGCTGCACCCTGGCATTTCTGTACCATTCATTGTCATTGCCATTTCTGACTTCTGGCCAGTGGAAGTTTTAGTATCCAATATCTTATTGAGTTTTACACTGCCTTGTTAGAACTTTGCTTGACTTGTGTTGTAATTATGCAGTTGTTTATAAAGCACTATTACACAAATATTATCTAGTATCGTGCATGCCATCCTTATACCAGCAAAACAGCTCTGATGCATGAAGGCATTTAAAGAAGTCCAGTATTAAAGAGATTGTCCAGGCAAAATAAATATTTTTAAAATTGGTCAGACGAGGTGAAGAAAATAAATGTAAAAAATCATACTCACCTGTCCCTGGGGCTCCGGTGTCCTCCCAGCGTGGTCCGGTCTTTCTGCTGGGCTGTCTTCTCAAAGTGAAACTGCTCGCCGTTTTGACGTCCCAGATGCCTTCCACTAAGGCTGCTGATTGGCCTCAGTGGTAACGTGTGGCAGGAACTTCTGCCGGAAAAAAAAAAATGGAGTGGCAGGTCCAGACTACGCTGGGAGGCACCGGAGCACCGAGGAAAGGTAAGTATGATTTTTTTTTTTTTTTTTTTCACCTCCTCCTGCCTATTTAAAATTAACATTTTTGCCTGGACGACCCCTTTTAACTTTTTTGTGAAATTTATGCTACATTAAGTATTTTGTGGGATTGGAACAGCTGTGTCAGCTTTCACTTCTCATGCTCCCTATCAGCAAGCCTTGGGAAAACGTTTAATTTCACTGGTTTAATTTCCTTGGACCATTTTCAGTAAGTACTAACCAATTTAATGCTGGAAGTGGAAACACCCCATAAAACCTGCTATTTCAGAGATGCCCTGACCTAATCATCTAGTCAACAAGATTTGGATCCACTTAATTTCCCATTATGCCACCCTTGACACCCTGCTAAAATTAGATAATCAAGGGTATTTACTTCACTTGGTTTTCAAGAAGCACCCCCACATTTTTTATTCTCCAGCCTGTTAGAAATGTACATGATATAAACTGTGTGAAGGTCATTTTATAGGTGTCTCTATTTTTGAGTTATCCATTCCATGATCCTCACTAGAGATGAGCAAATTTCTCAAAAGTTCAATTCTGCAGTTCGATTTTCGAATTTCCAAAAAAATTTGCTTCGATCCAGATTAATTTGTAGCGAACATCATTAAAAAACACCTATATCCTGGCTTCAGAGAGCGTGTATAGTGGTGTAGAACACTGTGCCTTGCAGTAACACACATAGGAAGCCTACTGTTTTAGTGAAACAATACTGTGAGTCAGTATGACATGCAAAAGACAGGCATCGCTCTTAGAGCCACTGCACACTTAACTTATTTGGAAAATTATGGGGTCAAAACTGATCAACTCACTCAAGTGTGAGCTCAGCCTTACAGGTCCATGTTAGTGCCAGGTAGAAAGAACCGTGCAGAAGCCCAACATCCTACTGTAGCGTGAAAGAGTGCACTCCTTTTACACAGACATCTGCTGATTCCACATAAATGTCTACAGAGTGGCAAGGCGATATAATGTGGAGGTTGCAGCAGCATGAGGAGGCCATACAGTAACCCAGTGGCAACAGCATGAGGAGGCCATTCAGTGACCCAGTGGCAGCAGCATGAGGAGGACATACAATGACCCAGTGGCAGCAGCATGAGGAGAACATATAGTGACCCAATGGAAGCAGCATGAGGAGGCCATACAGTGACCCAGTGGCAGCGGCATGAGGAGGACATAGTGAACCAAGGGCAGCAGCATGAGAAGGGCATACAGTGACCTGGTGGCAGCGGCATGAGAAGGCTATACAGTGACCCAGTGGCAGCGGCATGAGGAGGGCATACAATGACCCAGTGGCAGCAGCATGAGGAGTATATAGAGTGACCCAGTGGAAACGGCATGATGAAGACATACATTGACCCAGTGACATTGTGGAGGCATTAGCAGTCTTAGGAGGCCATACAGTGACCCAGTGTTAGAGGAACCCAGTGGCAGCAGCATGAGGAGGACATACAGTGACCCAGTTCCTCCCCTGTGTAAATTTGTTCGCCCAGGCAAACAAGGTGTAGAACAGTGTGACAGCGCTGTGCCCTGCACATGTGGTAGGCTAGAGGAGCACTGTGAATTGTCCCTGCAGTGGAGGCTGAGGAAACAGTGGAGGATGATGTGGACATTGTTGCAGGACCAACAGTGTGAGAACGTGGAGGCGGAAGCGGAATCCCCTGGCCAAGTTGCTGGTGACAAGGCGACAATATGGAGTTGGCAGCAGCATGAGGAGGACACAGAGTGGCAAGGCGACATAATGTGAAGTTGGCAGCAGCCTTAGGAGGCCATACAGTGACCCAGTGGCAGAGGTGGAGGTAGCATCAGCCTTAGGAGGCCATACAGTGACCCAGTGGCAGAGTGAGGAGGTGGCAGCAGCGTAAGGAGGGCATACAGTGACCCAGTGGCAGCGGCATGAGGAGGACATAGTGAACCAAGGGCAGCAGCATGAGGAGGGCATACAGTGATCAGGTGGCAGTGGCATGAGGAGGGCATACAGTAACCCAGTGGCAGCGACATGAGGAGGACATAGTGAACCAAACACGTCCTCCTGACGTCTGTCTCTACAGTAAGAGTGATGTGAAATGACTGTACCTAAAATGGCCGAGGTTTTTATAGGGCTGTGACATCACAGGGCCGGCTGGCTGCAGATTAGCTGCACACTTGGCATTGTGGGTGATCCTGTGTTCCCAGAGTCCCTTGCCCCTTGTCCTAACATGTGCAGCAGCCATTTTATAAAAAAAATGCGATTCAATGCATTGAAGTGTGAGGAAATCCGGAATCGAGGCGAATCGAACATTTCTTGAAATTCGGACTGAATTCCACTTCTGCAGCTTTGATTCGCTCATCTCTAATCCTCACCTATTTCATGTGACTGACAGTCTGCAACGGTGTGGATAGGAAGACAGTTTCTTTATTCATTCCTATGAAAGCCTCAATGTAAGGAATTAAACTGATTTCCTTTCCACATATAAGAAGCTGTGTCAGTTGCAGAGTCTTATTTAGTCTAATTACATGACACAGCTGAGGACCAGAAGTGGTTAGCACACAAATATAGTACAGTCATTGGTAAGAAGATTATCTTCTCTACAATTTACATCATCTAACTATTTTACTCAGCCAGCTATGGCTGATCAATTACTGTCTGTCCAAGAAGTGGCGGGGTGATGTACCCAAAAAAAAACACGGGCGTACCAGCTCTGGTCCAGTCAAGTACTTTTATTGAGATCAGGCACAATACGCGTTTTGGGCCGCAAAAAGCCTTTTTTTCAAGTGTATAAAAATTACCTCTAAGACATGTACAAAACATGCAGGTATTTAAAGGCATAAAACAAACAAAAAAAAACGGGTGGTAGCCCCACCCCCCTTTTTTCCCCCCTCTTTATTCATGTTGTTGAAAATTTTTTTTTTTCCTCTTCCCTCTTTATTTATTATTTTATTTATTTATGTTGTTAAACAGTTTAACATGATAGTCAAAGAGATGTCTAAAAAGCATATCTTATAGAGCTATGAAAAAATGCTAAAAATAGTGGCTTACACGACATGTATTCGGTGGTGGCTATAGTGGATCATGCAAATGACACGTTGCATGTGTGTATGTTTACTTATGTATAGGCGACACATGCCGCTGTACTATGGGTGTATGTGCTTACCACTCCTAATTAGGAGAGCAAGCGCCTGTGTTCTTATGTAATGTGGTCTCCGTTGTCAAACGCTGACTAGAGTTGCGCATACGTGTTTAGTTGGTTAGCGCTAATGGTTGCTCTACTAATTAGGAGTGGTAAGCACATGCACCCATAGTACAGCAGCATGTGTTGCCTATACATAATGTGAGAGTGTGAACCTAGAGGGCGCTGGTGAGCGACCCAAAACCAGGGTTAAAAAGGTCCTCAACCACACCCATAGGTGGGGCTTCACTCCAGAGGGTGTGCAGACAGCAGGAGAGTGCTGCTGGTGACCTGCAGAGAGCAGGTGGACTGTGGATAAGTTGGAGACAGACAGGCGGTCTGTCCCAAGAGGAGTGGATTCCACAACGGACTTGGTTAAGCTCAGTGTGAGCCAGACTGTAAAGAAGTAACCTCAGTAAAGCTTCTTGCCCCCATAAGTTAGTCAGGGTTCAAGAACTGAGGTATTGTCCTGTGTGTGGGCTAGGCTGTTTTTGTTATTTTTGTTCCTGTTATCACTTACTAGCTGAATAAAGCCATTTCTTTTGGATTGCTGTTACCTGCTCTGCGGTTTATTTGGCACCCAGCGCCACAAACACCTCTGTTAAGTCCAGGAAGCTCCTATCTTTGATGCTAAACTACCCCCAATTGTCACAATAAATAAACATAGACACGTGCAATGTGTCATTTGCATAATCCACTATAGCCACCAACAAATACATGTTGTGTAAGCCACTATTTTTAGCATTTTATCATAGCTCTCTATGAGATATGCTTTTTAGATATCTATTTGACTATCATGTTAAACTGTTTAACAACAACATAAATAAATAAAGAGGAACATTTTTTTTTTTTTCAACAACATGAATAAAGAGGGGAAACAAAAGGGGCGGGGCTACCGCCTGTTTTTTTGTTTGTTTTATGCCTTTAAATACCTGCATGTTTTGTACGTGTGTTAGATGTCATTTTTATACACTTGAAAAAGGGCTTTTTGCTGCCCAAAACGTGTAGTGCGCCTGATCTCAATAAAAGTACTTGACTGGACCAGCGCTAGTACGCACATGTTTTTTTGGGGTACATCCCCCTGCCACTTTGCAACGTGGGATTCGTACCACATGAAGGAGGTGCCCAGCTGCTATAAGAGTCCGACTTCCAGTTGGAAATCATCTGATATGCCCTATAAGCAGTTGTGAGCTCATCACAACTGCACAAGGTGAGAACCTTTGCATCGTATCAACCATATTTGTTTGCCTTAACAACACACTATTGGTGCTTGGCACTGTGTTTTTTTCTCTTTTCAGTATTCCCAATTAAACATAGCCAGACAGACACCATAACCCCATGATAATGACAGTCACAGCCCTGTAACAGTGTGAGTCACACTGCTCCATAATGTGATCATGGAAACAGCATTGTTTGCACAGTAGATTTGCACAGTAAATTAAAGCCCAAATGTGGCTCAATAACCAGAAAAAGGTTCAAACTACTTTCTACTCAGAGGAGTATGTGGAATTCAGTCTCAGGATATATCTAGCTGGAATTGTGGCAATGACTACATCTGCGCCTTGTCATTCAGTTCTGCCTTTGAAATGCAGCAGAAGTATTCTAACACTTCATTAGCAAGATTTTTCAGGACATTTTACCAATAAGTACTAGAATGCATAGATGAAATCTTGTTCAATTCTCATGACCAGGGGTCCCCAAACTTTTTACACAGGGGGCCAGTTCACTGTCCCTCAGACCGTTGGAGGGCCGGACTATAAGAAAAACTATGAAAATCCCTATGCACACTACATGTATCTCATTTTAAAGTAAAACAAAAAGGGAACAAATACAACATTCAAAATAAAGAAATAGTAAATTTAAGTCAACAAACTCACCATTATTTCAATGTGAAGTATGGGCCTGCTTTTGGCTAATGAGATGGTCAGTGTCCGGTTCCATATTTGTCACTGCTAGCCGTAACAAGTGATGCAAGTGCACATCGGTTAGTCTAGATCTGGTTGGAGATTTCAGATGTTTCATTCTGGAGAAAGTCTGTTCACAAACATAAGTGCTGCCAAAGATTGTTGCCATTTTGAGTGCATGATTCCTGAGATTAGGATAGGTCTCAGAGGAGAGAGATGCATAGAAGTTAAGCAAGCTGCTTGCCTTGAATGCATCTTTCAGAGAGTCACAATTCTGCAATTCAGCCAGTTCCATTTGGTAAATTGCATCCACATTTTCAATGTCAATAGAAAATGGGTTACGGAAAAGCTGTATGTCCTGTTCATGGAGATGAAGCTCTTTAAATCTGAATCTCTTCCCGCAAATAGGTCCAGCACTCTGCCCCCATATAAGTCCAGCTCTTTCCCTCATATAGGTCCCATGCAGTCTTCCCCATATAGGTCCCATGTAGTCTCCCCCATATAGGTCCCATGCTGTCTCCCCCATATAGGTCCCATGCAGTCTCCCCCATATAGGGCCAGCTCTTTCCCCCATATAGGTCCCATGCCCCCCCATATAGGTCCCATGCCCCCCCATATAGGTCCCATGCCCCCCCATATAGGTCCCATGCCCCACCCCATATAGGTCCCATGCCCCCCCCATATAGGTCCCATGCAGTCTCCCTCATATAGGGACAGCCTCTCTCCCCCATATAGGTTCAGGTCTCTCCCCCATATATGTCCAGCTCTCCCCCTATAGGTCCCATCAATCCCCCATATAGGTCCCATGCAGTCTCCCTCATATAGGGCCAGCTCTCTCCCCCATATAGGTCCAGGTCTCTCCCCCATATATGTCCAGCTCTCCCCCATATAGGTCCCATCAATCCCCCATATAGGTCCCATCAATCCCCCATATAGATCCAGCTCTCTGATCCCCCTCCATGCCCAGTAAAAAAAAAAGTGAAAATATACTTTACCTAGCACTGCAGCCGCTCCCGCGCTGTGGTCCCGGCTCCTCTGTCTTCGGCTGTAAGGCCTAGATGAGCATGTCGTGCATCATGACGTGATCATTCTAGGTCCGGACGACGAGCGCCGAGCGTCTACACAAGAACGAGACTTCCCGTGTAGCGCTCGGTGGGTTATTTCAATTGTAAGCGCCTGTGCCCTCACAGTTGAAATAACAAAAGGAAATTGCGACGCGGGCCGGGTGCGGATGATAAGCGCCGAGCGTCTACACAGGAATGAGACTTCCCGTGTAGCGCTCGCCGGGTTATTTCAATTGTAAGCGCTGCCTGTGGTAAATGGCCTCCGGGGGCCGGATGCGGCCCGCGGGCCGTAGTTTGGGGACCCCTGCTCATGACCTTGCAAATCATTGTACACAGTGAAATTATATACATTCTGTTCTGCAGCATCTATGCAAGGGCTCCTTGTACAATAATTAAAAACAAGACATGACAGAATCTGTTGTTTCCTTTATCAAATGTGCTCAGTTGAAATCTCCCCACTTAGCACCTGCAGGCCTATATACTTCAGCTAATACTAGCGCGTCAAGAACATTGGTCTGAAATAATCTTTATTACAGATCTACTTCTACTTCTGTCTCAGCATTATCTGGGTGGTCCTGGCATCACAACTAGCCTAATTTTTCTTCATATGAATATTTTTCCATGTATTTTCTGCCTATATTTTCTCAGATTGTGGAGTTCACGGTATAATTTGGAGAATTATATAATTATAATTTGCCAACTACAGAACAATAGGCAGACAGAAAGAACAAATCAATCTCTAGAACAATTCCTTGCATTTATTTCAATGCTTACCAAGATCATCTTCATTGGATTGAGGTTGCTCACCATAGTCTGGTGATGAAATCCAAAGTAAAAAAAAATGTAAACTATTTATGGTCGAGATTCTCATCTGCCTCTTCCCATCCCCAATCAAAGTAAATTGCCTGCTGTAGAGAAAACTTATCTAACCCCTAGCATCTCTCCTGAAGAAAAGGGTTGACATCCAAGAACATTTGTCTCAAGGTTGCATGAAACATGCTCTCTGATTCATAAAGATGTAGCAGTCATTAGATTAACAGACACATAACATTAGTGAGAGCTGTCTGTTATGCTGAGTCCCCTTGCTAGCTATTTATTTGTATTGCCGGGTAGTTGCTGTATCCATTGGAATTGCAGGAGCTATCCAGCAATTTAAATAAACAGCTGACAGCTCCTGGGCCCTGTGACACCCCACTCCTCCCAGATAAGGCAGACAATCAATATTGGCTGGTTTACCTATTGTATTTGATCTGGGTTACTAGCTGTCAATGATCAATAGTAAACACCATTAAACAGCTAGTTCAGGGACTCATACATGGCTGTAGTAGTCCCTGCATTGGCTTCTTTATCTGGTAAACGGAACTTCTGAGACGCACCATGATTAATAATTGTGGTACATCTCTGGAAGTTCCATGTGCCAGAATAGAAACTGCAAGTCATTGACCTGTAGCTTCTGTTCAGTCACTGGAGAAGGAAGAGGACACCTTTATGTGACCATAGTTTTTTAAGATGCTAACTAGAGAATCAAAAGTTCAATTCTGCAGTTCTATTCGAATTTCCCCAAAAAACTTTTTTGTTTCAATTTTGGTTTTGTGGGCACCCAGGATGATCTGGACTCCATCAGATTCACTGGACTACATCAATGATCAATTTTTCTTTTCAAAATAAAATAGTCAAAATGTCATGGGTGGGGGAGTTTTTATCTCAATAAATAAAATTTTGTGTCTCTGTTGTTTTTTTTTAAATACTGTATTGTGATTGATAAACAGGTTTAGTGTTAGCCAGTAAAAATGCTAACAACAACCCCCTACTTTTATCCAGGTACCATCTGAAACCATGGGTACTGGGAAAACTAAAGTGATGGTGAGGTAGCAAGGCAGCCCCAGGCTGGTATTATTAGGCTGAGAAGGAACTAAAACAGTGGACCTTCCCACTCTAATAAAAGCAGCCTGCAGCTGCTGGTTGTGTCTCCATGGTTGTGAAAAATAGAGGATTTCCACATCAATTTTTTAAAAATAAATAAAACAAAATATTTTTGATAACCATCCAGATACAATCACTATGAACAAGGTGGGAAGGTCCACGTTCTGACCAAACAAGCCTGCAGTTACACCAATTTCTGGCCATTACTTCAGATGGTTGGGTACTGACTGAAAAATGACTCTTCCTAGTACCCCTGATGGTGATGTGGGTAATACTTGGGGGTTAGTGTAAGTCTTTTTACTGGCTAACACTAAGCTTGAGCCTTAGTAACAGACATCTTTCAGGTACACATTCCACACATATCAGTAGTAGAGTGCAGAGATGCTAACTCTTATAACAGCCTTTATTCAAGATAGCTCCAATCCCTACCGTTTCATCCATTAGATACTGTGCTCAATGTTCACCATGGTATGTAAGTGTTTAGACAGAGGGTGGGGGCTCCTTTTGTAATACTATTGGCACTCCAATGATGCAATCATGGGGTGCTAATGGGATTCCATAAAGGATGATCCACTATGATCCAGGTGTTAAGGTGACCTGAGTGAATTTTGCCATATACTGTACATGTAGTATGAGCGTGACATGTAATATGTGAGTGAAGTATGTATACATGTAATATGTGAGTGAAGTGTTATATATGTAATATTTAAAAAAAAATTAAAAAACATAATTCAAATTACGCCCAATACCTAGATCACAAATAAATAATAATAATAAAAAAAAATCAAACATAAACAAATTATGTATCCCAAGTCCAAAAATGCCTGAGCTATAAAAATATTTGTAGTGGTAAAAAAGATCAAAGTCACAGATTTGACAGTTTTTTTGCCATTTTGCTTCTCATAAATGTATTAAATAAAGTGATGAAGATAGTATAAATAAAAAATACATCTTGTGCCGCATAAAATATGCCTTAGATACCTTTGCACATGGAAACATAAAAAAGTTATGGGTGACAGAATATGGCAACTAGAAGAATTTTTTGCATTTTTAAAATTTTTGGATTTTTGTAAATGTGTTAAAACATGACAAAAACCAAAAAATTGCTATCATTGTGATCATGCCAACCCAAAGAATATAACCTCTTAACGACATGCACTGTAATAAAACATGACTAAACATACACCCCAAAGTGAATTTAAAAGTCTTTGTTGTTAGTTGTATATAAGAAACGGGCGTATTTGTTTGATTATTCACCGCTTTAAATATTAAAGATACAAAAAACGCTATCACTATCTAGAGTGTTGTGTGTGAACTTACAGCAATTTAAAAACGTCTCAATAAACACGATATTTGGCTGTGCTTAAAGGGAGGTATCTCAAATGTTTCAGACATCTCCCTTACAACAGATAATAAAGGATTATATTTAAACAGCTGAAAAAACATGAGTCATTACGCACAGATCCCAGCATTAGCGCAATAAAACAAGGATAGCGTTTAAACAGCTATAAGCAGCTATGAAAACCGCGACTTATTGAACCAAAGTCACAGTTATTAGACACAAATCCCAGCATTAAAGCAATGAGTAAGGCATAGCGTTTAAGAAGCTGCAATGCTCATAGATTATTAGACCTAGGTTCCAGATATTAAACATAGGTCACAGCATAAAAGCTGTTAATAAGGAATAGCGTCTTAGACCTAGGTTCCAGGTATTAATCATAGGTCACAGCACAAAGGTAGTTGATAAAGGATAGTGTTTAGGCTGTCAGGTGATCCTCCTCAACCAACCAATCAGAAACTAAAAGGGGCGGAGTCAAAGAACAACGCCTCTCATGATGTGTTTACATAGGCCAAACCCAGGGGGAAGACACGGGGGAGGTTTTAACTTGTTACCATGGGGATCTAATGCACGTCCCCTTTGTGTATTGAAGAGACACCGGATGTAAACATTGGAGCATGGAATGGTAAGTATACCAATAGCGATTGTCATAGCGATATGCAATACCATTAATAACTACTCCCAAATGAAAGAAGATAGTATATAGTGGTAAAACGCCACTCCATATGATGTGTTTACATACATCAAACCCAGAAGGGGCACGGGCAGAATTTCATTATTCAAAAAAAGGGTCAGATAATCATTCTCTATACAAATCGGAAAATACAGAAAACCACTTCCTGATTAAAGGAAACACACAAATGATATATTTTCATTGAGGCCTAGAGGTTGGATCAATTTAAAGGTATATATCCATTTACATTCCTTCTGAAGTATCAATCGATTCCAATCTCCTCCTGTTATAGGGGGCTGTACCGTTTGTATACCACAGAATTTAAAGCAAGTGGGATCATTGCCATGTTTCTCGAGTGCATGTCTAGCTAAGGGGGTATCACGTCGCTTAGAGATGTCATTATAGTGATCCCTCATACGTCTTCTAAATTCCCGTTTAGTTTTTCCCACATAATCAAGGGGACAGTTACATTGTGCAACATATATCACGCCTTTCGTTTTACAATTAATAAATTCTTTCAATGAGAAAACGGACCCTGTGGCGGAACATGTGATGACTTTTGTTCTATTCATTTGATCACATGCTACACAAGTGCCGCATCAAAAGTTTCCTATGAAATAACTAAGACTTATAAGGATTTTATTATATCATGGTGGGAGATCCAATCGTTGGAGAACTACATTAAAAATGAAATTGTCCCTAAGGGACTTAGAATTAGTATCAGTCCAGCAGATAGAGTACGAAGTACTGATCTGATGTTAAAATGGAAACAGGAGGCGACGGCTAGTTCAATCCGCTTCATGCATCTCCTATTAGAAGAGGAAAAGAAATCTTGGGAAATAAAGAATAAGAAATTAAATGATATGCGTGAACAGATCCTTAAGTTCAAGAGTGACCCTCAATTTTCACAAAAGGAGTCTTTTTTACAAAATACTATTGAACGTTTCCAACAAAATATAAGTGAATGGAAACATCAACAGTTCGTACGAGACACTCAAGAATTTAAGGAAAAACGAGCTTATACATTTATGTTAAACAAAAATAAATCCGGTAAAGAGGGTGAACAATCTTCCTCTGAGGCCGATTTCTCTGACTCTGAGAAAAATTATACACGCTAACCTGGTAGGGGGCAATATCGAACTAGGGGTCACAGGAATAGGGGTCGCACTTTCAATCGCCGTGATAGAACTCTGCCATCAATTACTTTTAACAGTACGGATCAGTCTGGTAATGAATCTGTTTTTTTATCACAAAATTTGGCTCCGAATCAATATACTTTAAGGAGCCGACAAGTAGATCGCACCTAAAGAACATTGGTACATCTGATAATACACAGGTTATTAATTTGTCCTCACGAATATTTACTGATATTGAGCTCTCAGTATTAAGTTTGGGTTTGTTCTTTGTCCATTCAGTGACGTTTGATTCTTTTAATTGGACAAAGGACCCAGCCCTCTTTGTGAGAAAATTGTACTGGCATAAATTTCATCTAGCACAAGATCGAAGAATCTGTGCTGAGTATAATCTTGAAATGAATGATTTAGCAGCCACTAAGACTTTGGTTTCCCTTATGGAAGATAATGAGAGAAGTACCTCTGTCGGTCCTTTTACTAATCTAAGTTTAAAAAACACGCAAATGCCCCCCACAGGTGATTGTTCTCATATTGAGATCTTTGAGAACATGGTCAAACATGATCTAAAATTATTATCTTCTTCCTCGTTTAATAGAGGTAATTTAACTTTTGAAGAGAGAAGAGCACTATGGAGTTTGGAATCTGATAAATCTATAAAACCATCTGATAAAGGTGGAAACGTGGTAGTTCTTGATATAATACAATTTAAAAAGCTTTGTATGAGCCTTTTGTCGGATGCCACCTTTTATGGTAAATTAGACAAAAACCCCACCATGATCTTCCAACAGGAATTGAAAAATATACTATCAAGGGCCTTAGAGATGGAGATTATTAATAAGACAGAGTTTGACTTTTTGTTTCCAAACCACCCTGTGATTTCTACCTTCTATTCCTTACCAAAGATACATAAAGGTCTACACCCACTTAAGGGCAGACTCATAGTACCTGGAATAGGGAGTCTCACGATGAATTTGGGCGTATATATAGACCGTATTTTACAACCTTTTGTCGAATCTTTACCATCATATATAAGGGATACTTCAGATTTACTTAGACGTTTAGAGGGACTTAGTTTGGAGGATGACATGATTTTAGCCTCCATAGATGTGGAGGCTCTATACACCTCCATTCATCTTGATCTTGGCCTTCATGCAGTACAATCTTACCTCAGAATGAGAGACATTCGAATGGAACCACCCAATTCTTTTGTTTTGGAAATCCTGCGGTTTTCTTTAACTAGAAATTATTTTGTTTTCGGCGGCCATTTTTTCCACCAGCTCAGGGGTACAGCCATGGGGAGTCCATGTGCTCCTGGTTATGCCAACAAGCTCCTGGGCTGGTGGGAGAGGAATGTCATTGCTTCTGATGACCTCAGCCAGTGGCAGGATAACATCTGCCTCTGGCTGAGGTATATAGATGATATCTTTGTTCTTTGGCGGGGGACAGGTGAAGCATTCACAGAATTTGTAGGCACTTTAAATAATAATGATCTTGATCTACACTTTACATCTGAGTCGAGTAGGGAAAGTCTCCCTTTTTTGGACGTTCTGATTACAAGGGGATTTGATAACACCATGCAGGCTACAGGGTCTATGGTAGGGATGGGCTGCATCTCAATGGGGAGGGTGCAGCTGTGCTGGGGGAGAAGATGGCTAGACGGTTGGAGGAGTGTTTAAACTAGGGACTGGGGGGGAGGGTAACATGTAGAGGGCAAGATAGCGTAGAAATGGAAAGAGGGCTAAATAATGTAACTGGGGGTGGAGCGGTGGGGTGGGGTTAGAACAGTCAGTAGGCAGTGGAAGAGTAGGGATAATGATAAATCCTTGAAATGTATGTATACTAACACAAGTCTCACTAACAAGATGGAGGAACTAGAAGTGATAATGTTGGAAGAGAAATATGACATGGTGGGGACAAGTGAGACATGGCTGGACTCCAGCTATGACTGGGCTGTAAATATACAGGGAT
Organism: Leptodactylus fallax; assembly: GCA_947044405.1. Classification (NCBI taxonomy): domain Eukaryota; kingdom Metazoa; phylum Chordata; class Amphibia; order Anura; family Leptodactylidae; genus Leptodactylus; species Leptodactylus fallax. Next base: position 181,796 of record CAMRHE010000379.1, read on the forward strand.
ACAGTATGTTTAGAAAGGAGCATACCAATAGGAAAGGGGGAGGGGTTTTCAGTTCTGCGTAAGGACATCTGGGAGGAAAATTAATATGTGGAGTCCTTATGGGTGGAAATTAAGAGAGAAACAAAGAATAATAAAATATTGATAGGGGTTTGTTATAAATCTCCAAATATAATGGAAGAAGATGAAAATGTACTAATAAAACAAATAGGTGAGGCCACAAAGCACAATAAAGTCATTATTATGGGGGATTTCAACTACCCAGATATCAACTGGGAGGCAGAAACCTGCAGGTCCAACAAAGGGTACAGGTTTTTGTCGGTAATAAAAGACAATTACCTATCGCAACTAGTGCAGGACCCAACAAGAGGTGAGGCACTTTTAGACCTAATTTTAACAAATAAACCTGACACATTGTCAAAAGTGGAGGTTGGAGGTCATCTTGGTAACAGTGACCACAACATAATAAGTTTTCTTGTACACATTAAAAAAATGTTCAGTAGAGGGGGTACAAAAACACTAAACTTCAGGAAGGCCAATTTTAACCAGCTGAGAGAGGAGCTTAGCAGCATAAACTAGGACAATGTCCTCAAATCGCCAGGTCCAGTTGGCATACACCCCCGAGTTCTGAGGGAATTATGCACGGTGATAGACAGACCCTTATATCTAATATTTAAGGATTCAGTAATGACTGGGTCTGTTCCACTTGATGATAGTAAATGTGGTGCCAATTTTCAAAAAGGGGTCTAAAAGTGAGCCTGGAAACTATAGGCCAGTAAGTTTGACTTCTGTGGTGGGTAAGATATTTGAGAGCTTTCTAAGAGATGTTATCCTGGAGTACCTCAATGTAAATAATCTTATAACACCAAATCAGCATGGTTTTATAATCAGTCCTGTCAGACTAATCTGATCAGCTTCTATGAAGAGGTCAGTTCAAGATTCGATATGGGTAATGCAGTGGATGTGGTGTATCTGGACTTTTCAAAGGCTTTTGATACTGTACCACATAAAAGGTTGGTATGCAAAATGAGAATGTTGGGACTGGGGGAAAACATATGCATTTGGGTTCACAACTGGCTCACTGATGGGAAACAGAGGGTGCTTATTAATGGTAAATATTCAGACTGGGTCACAGTCACCAGTGGGGTGCCACAGGGGTCAGTATTGGACCCTCTCCTGTTTAATATCTTTATTAATGACCTGGTAGACAGTTTGCAAAGCAGGGTGTCCATATTTGCAGATGATACTAAACTTTGTAAGGTAATCAAAAATGAGGAGAATAATAGATTATTACAAGGGGATCTAAGGAAGCTGTAAGCATGGGCAGAGACTTGGCAAATGAAGTTTAATATTGACAAATGTAAGGTTATGCATTTTGGGCAACAAAATAAAATGTATGATTATGTACTTAATAGTAAATTACTGGGTAAAACTGTCAATGAAAAAGACTTGGGGATTTTGGTGGACAATAAGCTTACCTCTAGTGACCAGTGCCAGGCAGCTGCTGCCAAGGCAAATAAAATTATGGGATGCATCAAAAGAGGTATAGATTCTCATGACAAAAACATAGTTATGCCTCTATACAAATCACTGGTACGGCCACACAGACTATTGTGCACAATTCTGGGCCACAGTATACAAAAAAGATATAATCGACCTAGAAAGAGTGCAAAGAAGGGCAACCAAAATTATTAGGGGAATGGGTGGATTGAAGTTCAATGATAGATTAACAAACTTGGGGTTATTCAGTTTAGAGAAAAAACGTCTATGGGGAGATCTAATAACAATGTATAAATACATGAAGGGACAGCACAAAGAACTTTCTAATGACCTTTTTACCCCTAGGCCAGTGACAGTGACAAGGGGACATCCTTTACGACTGGAGGAGAGAAAGTTTCACCAGCAACATAGAAGAGGATTCTTTACAGTAAGAACAACAAGGCTATGGAACTCTCTGCCCCAGGAAGTGGTGATGGTGGATTCTTTGAACAAGTTCAAAGAGGGCCTGGATGCCTTTCTCGAACAGAACAACATTACGGGTTATGGGTTTTAGATTTTAAGGGCACTTTGATCCAGGGTTTTATACTGATTGCCAGATTGGAGTCAGGAAGGAATTTTTTCCCATGAAATGGGGCAATTGGCATCAGCCTCATGGGTTTTTTTTGCCTTCCTCTGGATCAACACTGTAGGGGACTGTAGGGTTATAGGTTGGACTTGATGGACTGATGTCTTCATCCAACCTCATCTACTATGTAACTATGCAACACAAATCTTTAGGGAAAAGACTTCTACCAATAGTTTATTGAGGTGGGAGAGTGCCCACCCGGAACCTTTGAAGTGAGGTATACCTAAAGGACAATACCTCCGGGCAAGAAGGAATTGCTCAGAGTTAACTACCTTCAAAAAACAAGCGGACAATTTACAAACTCGATTATTGATAGGGGTTATCCAGATCTCCCTCTAAAAAAGGCATTTAAAATAGCCCTCGAAAGTGATCACAGTACTCTTCTACAACTAAGAAAAGAGAGAATAACATCAGATACCAATACGCAATTTAGAATTGTTGGTACATTTGATATGGAACACTTGAGAGTGAAAAAGATCTTTCAAAAATACTGGTGGGTTCTTCAACAGGATCAGGACCTTAAAAAAGCGATTCCTTCAACTCCGAGTATTACATATAGGAGAGTTGGTAATTTAAAGGACCGGTTAGTGAGTAGCCATTTTGTCGACATTCCGGGGGAACCCACGTGGCTGGACCGTAAATCCATAGGAAACTTTTGATGCGGCACTTGTGTAGCATGTGATCAAATGAATAGAACAAAAGTCATCACATGTTCCGCCACAGGGGCCATTTTTTTATTGAAAGAATTTATTAATTGTAAAACGAAAAGAGTGATATATGTTGCACAATGTAACTGTCCCCTTGATTATGTGGGAAAAACTAAACGGGAATTTAGAAGACGTATGAGGGATCACTATAATGACATCTCTACAGTAATCGACGTGATACTCCCTTAGCTAGACATGCACTCGAGAAACATGGCAATGATCCCACATGCTTTAAATTCTGTGGTATACAAACGGTACAGCCCCCTATAAGAGGAGGAGATTGGAATCGATTGATACTTCAGAAGGAATGTAAATGGATATATACCTTTAAATCGATCCAACCTCTAGGCCTCAATGAAAATATATCATTTGGGTGTTTCCTTTAATCAGGAAGTGGTCGACACTGTAAGGGTTAAAGCATAATTTGTATTATATTTTATAACGCAGTATATAGAAGACACAGGGTGAAATGTTCTCCATGCAGGCTAAATAGTTTAGAGATAGAATATAATCTCAGGGTCTGAATATCAACAGTTCTGCTGTTCTCAGAGATGTACCATTCTCAGGAAAGATAAGGAGGACATTTAGATTAGGTGAAAAGGAAACATCTGGGGTGATGGGAAAGTGAACAACTTTGTCTGGTAACGGAACTGGAAAACCCATATATGTACATTGATCACATGACTGTTATGTAACTGAGCTTACCTTTAAAACTGTATTGAACTACGCAATAAAGAAGAAACGGTTCATACACGATACCTGTGTACGTCTTGTTTCCCGAGCGCTCGAAACTGGTTATTTATTTAATTAGGCTTACGGTGACATCCATCCCGGGGGCACTTAACCCCCGACAACACGATATTATGCACCGATACGATATTTATAAATGGTACATTGGTTGTCCCCACTATAATATGTATATTCTGTATTTTCCGATTTGTATAGAGCAGGGGTAGCCAACCTTCTGCACTCCAGCTGTTGTAAAACTACAACTCCCAGCATGTATACTTGGTCTGCTGTTCTTGAAACTCCCATGGAAGTGAATGGAGCATATTGGGAGTTGTAGTTTCACAGCAGCTGGAGTGCCGAATGTTGCTGACCCCTTGTATAGAGGATGCTTATCTGCCCCTTTTTTTGAATAATGAAATTCTGCCCATGCTCCTTCTGGGTTTGATGTATGTAAACACATCATATGGAGTGGCGTTTTACCACTATATACTATCTTCTTTCATTTGGGAGTAGTTATTGATGGTATTGCATATCGCTATGACAATCGCTATTGGTATACTTACCATTCCACGCTCCAATGTTTACATCCAGTGTCTGGTCAAAACACAAAGGGGACGCGCATTAGATCCCCATGGTAACAAGTTAAAACCTCCCCCGTGTCTTCCCCCCTGGGTTTGGCCTATGTAAACACATCATGAGGGGCGTTGTTCTTTGACTCCGCCCCTTTTAGTTTCTGATTGGCTGGTTGAGGAGGATCACCTGACACTGGGAGTGGTTTTTTGTCTTGTAAAAACTGAACTCTACGTGCGCACTTCATTATTGTGTTTCTGAACCATTATCAGAGCACAACTTTATTATTTTTGGTTTTGCTTTGTTTTGTTCTGGCCTTATTTGTCCCCTGACGAACCAATATGGGGAAACGAATGGGACTTGTGCCTAATAGTTGACGGGCTCTATAGCCGCCTAAACGCTATCCTTTATCAACTACCTTTGTGCTGTGACCTATGTTTAATACCTGGAACCTAGGTCTAATAATCTATGAGCATTGCGGCTTCTTAAACGCTATGCCTTACTCATTGCTTTAATGCTGGGATTTGTGTCTAATAACTGTGACTTTGGTTCAATAAGTCGCGGTTTTCATAGCTGCTTATAGCTGTTTTAAACACTATCCTTGTTTTATTGCGCTAATGCTGGGATCTGTGCGTAATGACTCACGTTTTTTCAGCTGTTTAAATATAATCCTTTATTATCTGTTGTAAGGGAGATGTTTGAAACATTTGAGATACCTCCCTTTAAGCACAACCGAATATCGTGTTTATTGAGACACACAGCACTCTAGACGGTGATAGCGTTTTTTGTATCTTTAATATTTAAAGAGGTGAATAACAAATACGCCTGTTTCTTATATACAACTAAGGGTGGGTTCACACCTGCGCTTTAGTCCGTCCGCTGCCAATCCGAGTGAAAATCTTGGGGAACGGGAATGGCATCGGATACAGACAGGTTAGCGACGCATTGGTTAAAAACCCATTCATTTGAATGGGTTTTTAAAGCAATGCGCGAGTGTCCGATTGCACCCTCTGCGCTGCGAAGCCGGTTTTTTTTGTCGGACATGAAGTCCTGCATGTCCGACTTTGTTTCTGACGAAAAAAAAAGGATTCGCAGCACAGAGGGTGCAATCGGACACCCGCGCATTGCTTTAAAAACCCATTCAAATGAATGGGTTTTTAACCAATGCGTCGCTAACCTGTCTGTATCCGATGCCAATCCCATTCCCCAAGATTTTCACTCGGATTGGCAACGGACGGACTGAAGCGCAGGTTTGAACCCACCCTAACAACAAAGACTTTTAAATTCACTTTGGGGTGTACAGTCATGGCCAAAAGTTTTGAGAATGACACAAAATGACACAAATATTTCATTTCATTTCATTTCTTGCAGAATGAATGCTTTAATTTTGTCTGAATTTGTTGGTTTTTGTTTGTCCACCCGTTTCTTGATGATTGACCACAAGTTCTCAATGGGATTAAGATCTGGGGAGTTTCCAGGCCATGGACCCAAAATCTCTATGTTTTGTTCCCTGAGCCATTTAGTTATCACCTTTGCTTTATGGCAAGGTGCTCCATCATGCTGGAAAAGGCATTGTTGAGCGCCAAACTGCTCTTGGACGGTTGAGAGAAGTTGCTCTTGGAGGACATTCTGGTACCATTCTTTATTCATGGCTGTGTTTTTAGGCAAGACTGTGAGAGAGCCGATTCCCTTGGCTGAGAAGCAACCCCACACATGAATGGTTTCAGGATGCTTTACAGTTGGCATGAGACAAGACTGGTGGTAGCGCTCACCTCTTCTTCTCCGAATAAGCTGTTTTCCAGATGTTCCAAACAATCGAAAAGGGGATTCATCAGAGAAAATGACTTTACCCCAGTCCTCAGCAGTCCACTCCCTGTACCTTTTGCAGAATATCAGTCTGTCCCTGATGTTTTTTCTGGAGAGAAGTGGCTTCTTTGCTGCCCTCCTTGAGACCAGGCCTTGCTCCAAGAGTCTCCGCCTCACAGTGCGTGCAGATGCACTCACACCTGCCTGCTGCCATTCCTCAGCAAGCTCTGCACTGCTGGTAGCCCGATCCCGCAGCTGAAACACTTTTAAGAGACGGTCCCGCCGCTTGCTGGTCTTTCTTGGGCGCCCTGGAGCCTTTTTGGCACCAATGGAACCTCTCTCCTTGAAGTTCTTGATGATGCGATAGATTGTTGACTGAGGTGCAATCTTTCTAGCTGCAATACTCTTCCCAGTTAGGCCATTTTTGTGCAGTGCAATGATGACTGCACGTGTTTCTTTAGAGATAACCATGGTTAACAGAAGAGAAACAATGATGGCAAGCACCAGCCTCCTTTTAAAGTGTCCAGTGGTGTCATTCCTACTTAATCATGACAGATTGATCTCCAGCCCTGTCCTCATCAACACCCACACCTGTGTTAATGGAGCAATCACTGAAACGATGTTAGGTGGTCCTTTTAAGGCAGGGCTGCAATGATGTTGAAATGTGTTTTGGGGGGATAAAGTTCATTTTCAAGGCAAATATTGACTTTGCAAGTAATTGCTGTTAAGCTGATCACTCTTTATAACATTCTGGAGTATATGCAAATTGCCATTAGAAAAACTGAAGCAGTAGACTTTGTAAAAATTAATACCTGTATTTGTATCATTCTCAAAACTTTTGACCATGACTGTATGTTTAGTCATGTTTTATTTTTATCCTTCATATTATTAAAAGTTATGTTTTATTTTTAAAATAATATATAAAAAAAGAGACCTTCTAAATCTTCTAGCTGCTATATATGAAATTGAGTCTCATTTATATCTTCATAGATTGTTGAATACAGGTTTCATGCACCGTAATGGTAGCGATTTTTCCTGCAGCACTTTTCACAGAAAGTCTGCAGAGGTTTCCTTTGCGGATTTTCTGCTTCTATTATAGCTATAGGGAAACCACCAGCATTTTGTTGGGTATAATTGACGTGCGACAGTTTTGTAAATCGCAGTGTTTCTCCTGCAAGTATTTTTCTACAATGTGTGCATGGAATTAGTATCCCATCCACTTTGCAGTGACTGTAAAACACAGTTTTTGTCGCTGCATTTCCGCCATGTGGGGCCCCAGCCTTAAGATAGAGCTAGGGAGCATGGAACCTATGGAAGAATTTCACCGAGCGCTACCAATATGGTAAGATCTTGTGGTTTTTCTTCTAATTAACAGGCTGCCGTGTCTGTGTTTCTGTGGTCCAATGTTTGAATGCTGGGGTGATCTGAATGGTCATGGTCTAGCAAATCCCATCCACATCTTGAGAAAAAATACGTACAGCGGAAACGCTGCGATTTCCAAAACCTTTGCGGTTTTTCGAAATCGCAGCATGTCAATTATACCTATGGAAACGCTGACGGTTTCCCTATAGGAAACCTCAGCAGACTTTCTGTGAAAAGCGCTGCAGGAAATACCACAATGTGTTGCCGCTGTGGTTTTTCCCGACAATGTATCCATACATCAGCTTGCATCCAAATTTGGAGTATTTCGGAGCTATGGGGAAATTGTGTAACTTTGTACAATTGTGTAATGCATTCTCTTCTTTAACCCCTTGTGAATGTGTAAATTTTAGGGCTAAATAAACATATTTTTGAAAAAAAAAAAATGTCTAAGATTCGTCTTCATATTGTTTTAATTCTCATGAAACGCTTAAAGGGTTAAAAAACTTCCCAAATACTGTTTTGAATTATTTAAGGGTTGCAACTTTGAAAATGTAGTGATTTATGGGGGCTTTATAATATATAGGCCTTCAAAATCTTCTTCAGATCTGAAGTGGTCCCTCACAAACAGAAAGCCCGATTTCCTCTGCAGACATTTTGCTTCAATTATACCTATAGGGAAACTGCCGGTGTTTTTGTAGGTATAATTAACATGCTGCGATTTCCAAAACCGCGACGGTTTTGGAAATCGCATCATGTCCATTGCTCGTATTTTTCCACAAAGTGGGGATGGGATTCACTAGAATCCCATCCACTTTGCTGCGACTGTAAAACACCCGTTTTTTTCCGCAGTGTTTCTGCTGCAGGCAAACCACAGCATTCACACCACATGGGCCCCGGCCTAAAAAGCAGAGCGTTTCACATTTTGAAAATTGTGAATTTTTCCAAATTTCCTATATTTTCATAAATAAATGCAAAAAGTATTAATCAAAGTTTATCACTAACATGAAGTACAATGTGACATTAAAAAGAGCTCTTGAGCAGAAGGGAGAAGTATATCTGCTTCCTGTATATTTCCCATTTCTTTTGTAGGCACTATTTGGTTTAGCTTAAAAATCAGCACCAAAATTTGTAATAAAAAAAAGTAGCTCTTTCGCTATGTGGGCCTCAACCTGAAAGTGGTTTTTGGTTGTGACCTTAGGGGGTTAAAAACGACACCCGTAAGAAAATGTCACAAATACAATTTTCTATAATTCCACTGCATTTGGAATTTGTTTCTAGCTTCCCAGGACATTGTGTGGAATATTAACCCCTTACCACCGGTGGCATTTTTTGATTTTCATTTTTGACTCCCCTCCTTCCAAGCCCCATAAATTTTTTTTATTTTTTCATTCACAGAGACATATGGCGGCTCAATTTTTGCTGAAAAAATTGTTCTTCATAATGGTACCATTTATGTACAATGTACTGGGAAGCTGGAAAAAAACACAGAATGCGGAGGAATTGGAGAAAAAGTGCATTTGTGCGACTTTCTTACAGGCTTCATTTTTACGGCGCTCAATGTGCAGCCAAAATGACATGAGGGTTTGTTTTACCTGTTCAACTGTTCACTAGATTGAATGGTATAAATAGTGCTTTTCATTTTATTCTTTTCAATATAGAGAGGTTGAACATTTTTATTTATGATCAAATCACAACTAGCGGGAACATAATAAAAATACAAAAATACTGAACTAATGTGTAACAGTAACAATAGCACACTAAAAGATTGCATTCCGACTTGAAAGTGTACACATTTAAAAAATATCAATCACTGCCTTTTGCTGTGGGCATGTAAACTATTATCTCCTTATCCTAAGTCACTTTTTCATGTCTTATTTCCCTGACTGGAATGCACATAATGTATATCTAATGACCACTTTCTTTCAGTCACAGATATAAACAAAAATACAGTTGCACTTGACCAGTGTTCATACCAACCAGTAATATCAAACAGAAGTTCCACTCCTCCTCCGGCTCTGGGAATAACAGGCAATCTTTTCTGGTATATACAAGCCCTCCAGCTGCACTCAAGCTTTTCATTCTATGTTTGACCATTCAATAAATACATAAACATAGATGTAGTACAGCAGAGGCTTCATCAGTAAGGGTATCTAAGCGAGAATTTACCTCACAAATATGTAATAAAAGCATGCATATCATAATTAAATCTCTGAAGCCATCATGGTATCTGCCAAGCACAGTGAACTCGAGTTTCACCCAAATAGCAACTTCTTCAAGGCATCTCTAACATTTGCTTATTACATCTAATGACCAACATATGAGAAGAAACTGATAAAAAATAAATGCAATATATCACTGGATAAGTATTTATTGGCATGCTATTATATTGTGCTGAGTCTTCTCAAACATCTCATTCTGCAATGTCAAAAATGTCAGTAGTGGAATTTTGAGGGATTAAAAATTTAGTCTCAAGGTATTTTCAAATTGATTGACGGTCATTATTGCCTTAAAGGGGTTTTACATTTAATTTATTATTTACTACTTCTGCTAGTAGAGCCATAAACATAACAAACCATTGCTCATCTCTCCCCGGGTCTCTGTTTCCAGTGGTGTTAACCCTGTTTGTCTGTATACAGGTCCTCATTAGAGAAAGGTGAACCTCTCAAGATTTGTTTTGAGTTTGGCGGACTGGGTGCCCATTTTGTTTCAGGATAAACAAGTTCAGTACCAACCACACTTTAAATTGGCTTAAAAAATAGTGTAGAATATTCTTAGGGCTCTAAGGAACCTATCTATCCAATTTTATATCTCTAAGGGAAACACAGCTGAAGTTATGTCAAAGTGAACATGACATGTATAGCTATGGAAAAGCGAATGTTAAGCAACCGACACAAATTCAGAGTTAAACCATACACTGTGCTGACACTCGCTTTTACGCATTTAAAATGCCGCAAAAATTATCCATTTCTTACGGAAATGTGTGTGCCTGTGGTTTATTAGACACACATGGTTATATTGCAAAAAGCATTGACTTTGTAGAAAAATTAGACCATTTTGATGGCTTATAAGTGCTACAGGGGATTATTGTTATTAGGGAGAGAAATTTGTGGCTGTAAACCACTTGTAAGGTGATGAAGAATTGGCTTTTCAAAATAAAAAAAAAATCCATCAAAAATGATCCCATGATGGGAGCTGATGTGAAGTCAAAACAGTTTTGTTTATTTTTATAAAAACACTGTGGTAGTGGCACCAACAGCGTGCCATAGTGAAATGTGATGATGGACCAGGCCACAAGACATGTCTGTCTCATTGGTGGCAGCTGTGGCAACATGTGTGGCAATGAGGCAGAAACTAATATGATGGACCAGGCACAGCACATGTCTGCCTGACTGGTGACAGTGGTGGTAGGCACTAGGCAGCTGTGGAAACATATGTGGCAGTGCAGCAGGGCAAAATATGATGGACTATGGACATGTCTGCCTGACTGGTAGCAGTGGTGGTAGGCACTAGGCAGCTGTGGCAACATGGGTGGCAGTACGGCAGAGACTAATATGATGGACCAGGCCACAGGACATGTCTACCTGACTGGTGGCAGTGGTGGTAGGCACTAGGCTGCTGTGGCAACATGTGAGGCAGTTCGGCAGGGCATAATATGATGGACCAGGCTGCAGAACATATCTGTCTGAGTGGTTGCAGTGGTGGAAATCAGTTAGGCTCTAGACAGCTGTGGTAACATGTGTGGCAAATGTGGCAGGGCATAATATGATGGACCAGGTCGCGATACATGTCAGCCTGAGTGGTGGCAGTGTCGCAGAATAAAATCCCCTAATACATAACTTTTAATGTAGATCTGCTAAAAAATTAGCCTAAATGTGATAACCATAAAAATAATGGAAAGATAAAGGACACTTTCAACGCGTCTCCCTCCCAGTCAGAGAGTTAATCAGGCAATAACAATCCACTAGCTACATACATATATACAGTGGGGAAAAAAAAGTATTTAGTCAGCCACCAATTGTGCAAATTATCCCACTTAAAAAGATGAGGCCGGCCTGTAATTGACATCATAGGTAGACCTCAACTATGAGAGACAAAATGAGAAAACAAATCCAGAAAATCACATTGTCTGATTTTTAAAGAATTTATTTGCAAATTATGGTAGAAAATAAGTTTTTGGTCAATAACAAAAGTTCATCTCAATACTTTGTTATATATCCTTTGTTGGCAATGACAGAGGTCAAACATTTTCTGTAAGTCTTCACAAGGTTGGCACACGCTGTTGCTGGTGTGTTGGCCCATTCCTCCATGTAGATCTCCTGTAAAGCAGTGATGTTTTGGTGCTGTCACTGGGCAACATGAACTTTCAACTCCCTCCAAAGGTTTTCTATGGGGTTGAGATCTGGAGACTGGCTAGGCCACTCCAGGACCTTGAAATGCTTCGTACGAAGTCACTCCTTCGTTGCCCTGGCGGTGTGCTTGTGATCATTGTCATGGTGAAAGACCATGGAAGGAGGTTTGCACTCAAAATCTCACGATACATGGCCCCATTCATTCTTTCATGTACAGACAGACCAAAAGTTTGGACACACCTCTCATTCCAAGAGTTTTCTGTATTTTCATGACTATAAAAATTGTAGATTCACACTGAAGGCATCAAAACTATAAATTAACACATGTGGAATTATATACTTAACAAAAAAGTGTGAAACAACTGAAAATATGTCTTATATTCTAGGTTCTTCAAAGTAGCCACCTTTGCTTTGATTACTGCTTTGCACACTCTTGGCATTCTCTTGATGAGCTTCAAGAGGTAGTCACCTGAAATGATTTTCACTTCACAGGTGTGCTCTGTCAGGTTTAATAAGTGGGATTTCTTGCCTTATAAATGGGGTTGGGACCATCAGTTGTGTTGTTCAGAAGTCAGGTGGATACACAGCTGATAGTCCTACTGAATGGAGTGTTAGAATTTGTATTATGGCAAGAAAAAAGCAGCTAAGTAAAGAAAAACGAGTGGCCATCATTACTAAAAAATGAAGGTCAGTCAGTCCGAAAAATTGGGAAAACTTTAAAAGTGTCCCCAAGGCAGGGCCAAAACCACAAGCGCACAAAGAAACGGCTCACATGAGAGTCACCTCTGCTGCAGAGGATAAGTCATCCGAGCACCAGCCCAGAAATCGCAGGTTAACAGCAGCTCAGATTAGAGACCAGGCAATGCCACACAGAGTCTAGCAGCAGACACACTCTACAACAACTGTTAAGAGGAGACTGTGTGCAGCAGGCCTCATGGTAAAATAGCTGTTAGGAAACCACTACTAAGGACAGGCAACAAGCAGGAGAGACTTGTTTGGGCTAAAGAACACAAGGAATGGACATTAGACCTGTGGAAATCTGTGCTTTGGTCTGATGAGTCCAAATTTGAGATCTTTGGTTCCAAACACCGTGCTTTGTGTGACGCAGAAAAGGTGAACAAATGGACCTACATGCCTGGTTCCCGCCGTGAAGCATGGAGGACGAGGTGTGATGGTGTGGGGGTGCTTTGCTGGTGACACTGTTGGAGATTTATTCAAAATTGAAGGAATACTGAACCAGCATGGTTACCACAGCATTTTGCAGCGGCATGCTATTCCATCCGGTTGCGTTAGTTGGACCATCATTTATTTTTCAACAGGACAATGACCCCAAACACACCTCCAGACTGTGTAAGGGCTATTTGACCAAGAAGGAAAGTGATGGGGTGCACGCCAGATGACCTGGCCTCCACAGCACCAGACCTGAACCCAACGAGATGGTTTGGGGGAGCTGGACCGCAGAGTGAAGGCAAAAGGGCCAAGTGCAAGCATCTCTGGGAACTCCTACAAGACTGTTGGAAGACCATTTCAGGTGACTACCTCTTGAAGCTCATCAAGAGAATTCCAAAAGTGTGCAAAGCAGTAATCAAAGCAAAAGGTGGCTACTTTGAAGACCTAGAATATAAGACATATTTCAGTTGTTTCACACTTTTTTGTTAAGTATATAATCCACATGTGTTAATTCATAGTTTTGATGCCTTCAGTATGAATCTACAATTTTTATAGTCATGAAAATACAGAAAACTCTTGGAATGAGAAGGTGTGTCCAAACTTTTGGTCTGTACTGTACATGGATCAGTTGTCCTGGTCCCTTTGCAGAGAAACAGCCCCAAAGCATGATGTTGCCACCCCCATTCTTCACAGTAGGTATGGTGTTCTTTGGATGTAACTCAGTATTCGCTCTCCTCCAAACACGACAAGTTGTGTTTCTACCAAACAGTTCTATTTTGGTTTCATCTGACCATATGATATTCTCCCAATACTCTTCTGGAACATCCAAATGCTCTCTAGCAAACTTCAGATGGGCCCGGATATGTACTGGCTTAAGCAGGGGGACACGTCTGGCACTGCAGGATCTGAGTCCCTTTCTGCAGGTCATTCACTAGGTCCTCCCGTGTGGTTCTGGGATTTTTGCTCACCGTTCTTGTGATAATTTTGACCCCATGGGTGAGATCTTGTGTGGAGCTCCTTATTGAGGGAGATTATCAGTGGCCTTGTATGTCTTCTATTTTCTAATTATAGCTCCCACAGTTGATTTCTTCACACCAAGCTGTTTGGCTATTGCAGATTTAGTCTTCCCAGCCTGATGCAGGTCTACAATTTTGTTTCTGGTGTCCTTCCACAGCTCTTTGGTCTTCACCATAGTGGAGTTTGGAGTGTAACTGTTTGAGGTTGTGGACAGGTGTCTTTTATACTGATAACAATTTCAAACAAGTGCCATTACTACAGGTAATGAGTGGAGGACAGAGAAGCCTCTTAAAGAAGAAGTTACAGGTCTGTGAGAGCCAGAAATCTTGCTTGTTTGTAGGTGACCAAATACTTATTTTCCACCATAATTTGCAAATAAATTCTTTAAAAATCAGACAATTTGATTTTCTGGATTTGTTTTCTCATTTTGTCTCTCATAGTTGAGGTCTACCTATGATATCAATTACAGGCCTCTCTCATCTTTTTAAGTGGGAGAACTTGCACAATTGGTGGCTGACTAAATACTTTTTTTTCCCCACTGTGCATATTATATATATATATATATATACAACATAAATTCAAAAAAGCAAGAAACAGTCAGTAGAATATCAGAGAAATTAAATATCCTCAGTCAATGAGATGTGGCCGATGCAAAGCTTGTCCCTGGATCCTAACTACTACATGAATTCAAACCCCACAGTGTACATAACTGGAGTTGTGAGATTTTGCAAACTGCCACACTAGTGCAGTAATCTATGTATGTGCTCATGTGGATTTTACTATTTGAGTAAAACTATCAGGGAGTTCAGGAGATGGATTTTGGAACATATCTGTGACATTGGTCACGAGAGAGAGAAGGCAATTGCAAGACATGTGAATAGCGTTCATTCGGCGGATATATATTGGTACTTAATTTTGTGGTCCTTGAAACTGTAAAGAAAGATATTACAGGAGGAGACATAGATATTTTACTTTTGCAGAAGGAAGCCCAGTGGATTTATTGTCTGAATACTATTTCTCCACATGGGCTCAATGAAAACCTTAATTTTGCTTGCTTTATTTAATATAGTTTACTTGTGGAGGTCATTCTAGAAATACAGACCTCCCTTTGTTTATCAGTGTTCTAACCTGCACCTTTCCACTGTTTGGCCCAGTTTTACTTTGAGCAGGGTCAATGGTCATTAGGATCCAGGGGCTACTTTGTTTTGGCCCAGTCTCCATTACTTTATGTCCTGGGGGTCCCGGGGATTGGGGAGATACTGTTAGTACCAGGGAAAGGTGACTGCTAAAGGTGAAACCATGTTTTGGCGGCTTTGTATGTTTTGCCTCCAGGATGAGAGTAGGGGTGTCCAAACTGTAAATTTCATTATAAAGATATGATATGTGGATAATTGATACCATCATTGAAATAACACAAGTGTACTTTTATTCTTATTTTCAACTTGTGGGGCTACTATAATGCTGCTATATCACCCCAATAAATATGATCACCTTTGTAACGGGCCTATGTTTGAATGCTATATTGTATCTGACTTCAAAAAACTAATATCTTTGTCTCTCTCCTGCTCTTTCCTGATAGGTGCTATTTTTAAGCGCTTGAGGCATAGATGTGCTGCTTATGAGACTCATCCCTGGTGCCTTATATGACATGAGTTATCGATCGGCAACTTATACACCAACTGATGATGTCATATAACTAGAACCAGCATTTAATTGTCCAGGGCCGCAGTCAGGCAATTGAGTGCCATCTTAACAGATGAGTAGCCTACAGCCAATATACATACTTTGGCTGCGGTCACACTAGACTTGGGTGAACGTTCGGGGACTCTGTCCCCCATTCCGTTTGAATTATATGGAGAGAAAAGTCCTGCAAGCAAGACTTTTCTCTCCACCAATTTCGGGTGGAAATCGGGCAGAAACCCGGCGGACCCCATTATCGTCTAAGTTCCGCAGGTAACCACTTTTGAAGAGGATAGGGTTTCCGTTTTTGGGTCCCCAAGCAGACTTGAAGAACAAAAACCCGAACGCTAGTGTGAACTTAGCGTCAGTTTGTTTGCTGAGTACTTTGGGCAACATATTATTTTACTTTGACCTTTATGTCATCATCTAAATATAAGGGTGAATTAGATTGTACAGTCATGGCCAAAAGTTTTGAGAATGACACAAATATTATATTTTCACATGATCTGCTGCCCTCTGGTTTTTATGTGTGTTTGTCAGATGTTTTTATCACATACAGAAATATAATTGCATTCATATTATGAGTAACAGAAGCTTATATTGACAGTTAGAATGAGTTAATGCAGCAAGTCAATATTTGCAGTGTTGACCCTTCTTCTTCAGGACCTCTGCAATTCTCCCTGGCATGCTCTCAATCAACTTCTGGACCAAATCCTGACTGATAGCAGTCCATTCTTGCAGAATCAATGCTTTAATTTTGTCTGAATTTGTTGGTTTTTGTTTGTCCACCCGTCTCTTGATGATTGACCACAAGTTCTCAATGGGATTAAGATCTGGGGAGTTTCCAGGCCATGGACCCAAAATCTCTATGTTTTGTTCCCTGAGCCATTTAGTTATCACCTTTGCTTTATGGCAAGGTGCTCCATCATGCTGGAAAAGGCATTGTTGAGCGCCAAACTGCTCTTGGACGGTTGGGAGAAGTTGCTCTTGGAGGACATTCTGGTACCATTCTTTATTCATGGCTGTGTTTTTAGGCAAGACTGTGAGAGAGCCGATTCCCTTGGCTGAGAAGCAACCCCACACATGAATGGTTTCAGGATGCTTTACAGTTGGCATGAGACAAGACTGGTGGTAGCGCTCACCTCTTCTTCTCCGAATAAGCTGTTTTTCAGATGTTCCAAACAATCGAAAAGGGGATTCATCAGAGAAAATGACTTTACCCCAGTCCTCAGCAGTCCACTCCCTGTACCTTTTGCAGAATATCAGTCTGTCCCTGATGTTTTTTCTGGAGAGAAGTGGCTTCTTTGCTGCCCTCCTTGAGACCAGGCCTTGCTCCAAGAGTCTCCGCCTCACAGTGCGTGCAGATGCACTCACACCTGCCTGCTGCCATTCCTCAGCAAGCTCTGCACTGCTGGTAGCCCGATCCCGCAGCTGAAACACTTTTAAGAGACGGTCCTGCCGCTTGCTGGTCTTTCTTGGGCGCCTTGGAGCCTTTTTGGCACCGATGGAACCTCTCTCCTTGAAGTTCTTGATGATGCGATAGATTGTTGACTGAGGTGCAATCTTTCTAGCTGCAATACTCTTCCCAGTTAGGCCATTTTTGTGCAGTGCAATGATGACTGCACGTGTTTCTTTAGAGACAACCATGGTTAACAGAAGAGAAACAATGATGGCAAGCACCAGCCTCCTTTTAAAGTGTCCAGTGGTGTCATTCTTACTTAATCATGACAGATTGATCTCCAGCCCTGTCCTCATCAACACCCACAGCTGTGTTAATGGAGCAATCACCGAAACAATGTTAGGTGGTCCTTTTAAGGCAGGGCTGCAATGATGTTGAAATGTGTTTTGGGGGATAAAGTTCATTTTCTAGGCAAATATTGACTTTGCAAGTAATTGCTGTTAAGCTGATCACTCTTTATAACATTCTGGAGTATATGCAAATTGCCATTAGAAAAACTGAAGCAGTAGACTTTGTAAAAATTAATATTTGTATCATTCTCAAAACTTTTGGCCATGACTGTATATCAAATCTATATTGGCTCTTTAGTGGTTGATGATGCCAAGACTGCTTATTTGGTCCTTACTTGTCTTATTTGCAACCTACATATGAATGTGTGTCACAACTATGTGGGTCTTGCCTAAATGGGGGTATATGTAACTGAGCATTGATGGACATCATATTAAGTGTGGCTCATTTGTATGTTGAGTATAATCTTTTATCTCATTGATTGGTGTAAGCCGATGACTGGAAAAATATTGGAAGGGATGTATATCTCACCCAGGTTGCTCAAATGGGTGAGATGAGGGAAATCCAGAAAGTTTGCTCTCAGCAGACAACTATGTTTGCTGAGCATTATTTAAGTGCTGTGCACTGGGCTGGATTTTTTATGGAATAGCAGGTAGGTTGGTAGTGGGACCTGCCATTCCCATCCCCTCCAGTCCACACTTTGTGGACACTCCTGGAAGAAACCTGACTGTTTGAACTTGTTCCTATTCTAGGTGAGGTAACCTATTTCTGTTTAGTTAGAGCCCAGACGGGCAGGTATTTATTTTTTTTTCAGTTTCTGTTATGTTGCATGTACCAAGGAGTGTTTTGAGTGAATAAAACTCAATACTTGGACTAATACCTTGGAGTCTGTGTTCATGTCAGCCCACCCAGCACCCCAGATCCTGACATTGGGTATATATAATTTCTCTGATATACTAACTGGCTGTTTCTTGCTGTGATGCCTTTTATTAAATTTATTTACTGGATTGTTATCTCCTGGTGAACTCTCTGACTTTCCAGTATTTTTATTGATTTTTCACAAGGTAGTGGCGTAAATTGTTGGTTATCACATATAGGCTAATTTTTTTAGCAGAATAAAGGTCATGTTTTAGGGGATTGTATTCTATAACTGTAAGGGAATCACTAGAGGAGCGATTCCCCAGAAGCTGCTGGAGAACTTAGGGGGCAGGGGCACAACGAGACAGTGGACCCTAAGCTGAATCCCCCCACTGTCCCTGGCTAACTTGCCCGATCTGTCCTAGGTGACAGCCAGCAACTCGTCGACAGTCCCTCCTTATGATAAGTGATAACACAGAACGCAGACAAGACGCACAACAACAAAGGGAGGTCAGCTAGCCAAGGGGTCAGTAACAATCGAGCAATGCAGCACAGAATCGAAATCCAAGAGAATAGTCAAAGGTAAGCCAGGTGGTCAGAAAATCAGAAGAGCAGGTAACAAATAACAAGAAGTATAGCCAGTAAGCAAAATGCAATAGCAGGCGCCCATAGGAAAGTGGACAAACAATAAATAGGGAGAAAGAACCAGCCTCAGACTTGATAGGAGGATAGGCTGTCAATCACCAAGGCAGGACTAAAGTTAACTCTTAGTGGAGCAGGGGGAGAGCAAGGTGAAGGAGAAGGGCGTGGTGGAAAATCAATTAAGGAGGTGAGGGAATAGGACAGTGTTCAGACAGTACAAGAAAAACCCAAAGAAAAGAATCACAACCGGTGCACCCGGAGGACGGCGCCAAAGCCCAGACAGGCAAGGACGTTACAATGACTCTATTATTAGTTGATCCTTTTAGATATTCAAATCTGGATGATGGTTGACAGATCAGTCTCTACACTGAGTGGTGGGAATGGTGGTAGGCACTAGGCAGCTCTCGCAACTTGTGTGGCAGTGCAGCAGGGCATAATATGATGGACCAGGCCGCAGGACATGTCTGCCTGAGTGGTGACAGTGGTGGTAGGAACTAGGCAGATTTGGCAACATTTGTAGCGGCGCGACAAGACATAATATCATGGACCAGGCCGCAGGATATGTCTGACTGAATGGTGGCAATGTTGGTAGCTATTTAGGAGTAGCAGCAGCCAGCATCAGCAGCAGTACAGTAAATGGATGATGATGATAATGGGAGATGGTGACACCATTATTTGGAGGCATCAGCTGGAGGTGTTTGAAAATTCTCATGGATCCATGCCTGATTCATTTTGATAAAAGTTATTTTTTCACACTACCTGTGGACAGTTTTATCCTTTTAAGTGTTACAATGCCACCAGCAGCACTGAACACCCTCTAGGCCTTAACACTTAAGGCTGGACAAGATAAAACTCCCATAGCAAACTGAGTCAGCTTCTTCCACTTCTGTAACCTATTGGCCCAGAATTCCATGGGGTAAGAGTTATCACCTGTATTATAGGTGCACTCTAGGTACAACTGTATCTGCTGGTACAGTTGGTGGGTGTCAGTTGTGGCTTCAGTTGGCGTTGCTAGCTGAAATTTTTTTTTTAGTTATTAACTTCCAGATACTGCACAGGGCCTGGCTGATGCTGCTTTTACTCCTCCTGACACTTGTTGCATTGGCAGAGGAGGTGTAGCGCTGGCTGAGTTAGGTGGACTGGGAACGGGCAGAGGCCACCTGGGTACGTGTGCAACTATCAGTTGCAGTGCTCTCCCTAAATGCTGTGGCAAGCTGGGTATACAGTCTGATAATATTCTAATTTTTCTTCCCTTTGGGAAGCAGGGAAGAATTCCCCCATTTTGTCTTTATAGCTAGGGTCTAACAGCACTGCCATCCAATACTCATCCCTCTGCTTGATGCTAGTAATACGCTTGTCATTGTGTAAGCAGCCTGTAAGAAGCATAGAGCCTGCCATTCTTTTCAGCATATGCATGGACCCAGGGCTTGTCATGGTCAGTGTTCTTGGCCAGCCTTGTCGTCGTCATCATCATCATCATCATGTTCTTCTTCTTGAAACAGATAAGGGTCAGCCTCCTATCCTGGCTGTGCCTGTGACATATCAAGGGCCCATTCTGGATCCAAGGGAGACTTCCTCTTCTTCCTACTTCCATCCCTCGTTGCACTAGTGTAAGGGTTTCCTGTAAGATATGCAATAGAGGGATCACATTGCTGATGCTGCAGTCATCCCTGCTGACAAATTTGGTGGCTTAGTTAAAGGGCTTAGGAAGCAGGCACACTTCCTTCATGAGCCTCCAAAGACGTATGTCAAAGTAACACATTGACCCTGTGGTCTGCTGCATGCAATAATCATTCACCACCTTCTGGTGCTCCAGCATGAAGGTTCCACCCAGTTGCAACATCTCAGATAAGGTGGTGCAAAGGGAGATTGTTTTGTCTCTGTAAATTGAGGACCTGATTAAGGACATGCATCATACAGTACAGGGACAATATGTTATTCATCCTAACTGCCGCACAGTAACATTAATAGGTCTGAGATTGATAGAGGATGTCTATGCAGCTCATCAAACCTCAAACAGGTGGAGGAATACGCATTATCCTCACCTTTACAGAACAAAGATATTATAATAAAATGAGCAGACAAAGGGGAAGCTATCATAGTTATGGACAGACATTGATATTTGGAAGAAATTACTTCCCAACTTTCAGATATCAAAGTGTATCATAAATTACCGAGTAACCAAACCACAAGAATTGATGAAAAAAATCAAACATGCTCTGTCATATTACTTGTCCCTGGGTGTCACTGATACTAAGACTAAGGATTCCTTACCAAGAGAGATCCTATCACGCCTGTAATTTATGTTCTGCCCAAAATACACAAAAGACTTGACAAACCTTCAGGGAAACCAATAGTCACTTCTACTGACTCCATATGATCTCCTTTGGCCATATTTATAGACAAAATGCTGACTCTTTTCTCTAAAAACACATTATATTTTCTATTAGACACAGGGGCTTTTCTCAACAGCATATGAGACGTACATAAAATCCCCTATGATGCCTTTTTGGTTACATGGGATGTGATCACACATGACAGTTATTATGGCAGTAAAAAACACACTGAAAAATTCAGATACAGTCCCTCGTATCATTCCCTTATGTGTTGATTTCTTATCCTTGATCCTATGGGAGAACTTCTTTCTGTTCCAGGGCGACTTTTATTTACAGACACAAGGTACAGTGATAGGGTCCAATGTGTCCCCCCCCCCATATGCGAACTGTTACAAGGCAGAGTTTGAAGAAACCCATGTTTACACTGACAAACTCTTTCTGCAAAATTCTGTAATTTGTAGAAGATACATTGATGCCATCTTTTGCATATGGAGGGGCTCATTGGACTCCCTAGACACTTTCCATCATTATCTTAACAATATAACACTACAATTCACCTAAACTTACCATACCACAAAAATACATTTCCTTGACACGATGGTACAGAAGAACAGAGCTTACTACACACAGATTTATACAGGAAGCTCACAGAAATACTCTCTTGCACGTTTCCAGCTTTCACCCCTAGCCTCACTTCCCATGTCTCAATTCATACTACTATACTGCACGCACGACATGAGAGACATTTGCACATACAGCTGAAAGAAGTGCTCACTCAGTAACAGGGAATCCTATACCGGATTCCCAGTTAGTGAGCGATCAGGAAGCCTGGATGGTGCGACAGCGCATGTGCCAACAGAGAGGGCTCTGAGTGCCCACTCTGGCACGTGTGCCATAGCTTCACCAACACGGTACTAGTACCACGGCCACCACTAGTACTGTACTATTGTGTGTTATGTATATCTAGAACTACATATGTGCATGCAATGCACTTATGCATACAGAAGAACTCTTAAAATATTTGGTTCAGATTAACAATGCTCCTTAATGAAAAAATGTTGACTCTTGCCAAAAAAAAGAAGTTCACAAAATATTTTTCACTAACAGGATTGTCTTCTTCACTACGAAAGTATGTTTAAAGAATGTGTATGGAGATGAAATTGTTCTATTGCAAGTACTGTCAGACAATACAGATTATTGCCTGGAAATGAAAGGGTTAACTGCAGCAGACTCACTGTCTTATCTACAGTGGGGAAAAAACGTATTTATTTAGCCACCAATTGTGCAAGTTCTCCCACTTAAAATGATGAGAGAGGCCTGTAATTTACATCATAGGTAGACCTCAACTATGAGAGTCAAAATAAGAAAACAAATCCAGAAAATCACATTGTCTGAATTTTAAAGAATGTATTTGCAAATTATGGTGGAAAATAAGTATTTGGTCAATAACAAAAGTTCATCTCAATACTTTGTTATATATCCTTTGTTGGCAATGACAGAGGTCAAACGTTTTCTGTAAGTCTTCACAAGGTTGGCACACACTGTTGCTGGTATGTTGGCCCATTCCTCCATGCAGATCTCCTCTAGAGCTGTGATGTTTTGGGGCTGTCGCTGGGCAACACGGACTTTCAACTCCCTCCAA
Organism: Leptodactylus fallax; assembly: GCA_947044405.1. Taxonomy (NCBI): domain Eukaryota; kingdom Metazoa; phylum Chordata; class Amphibia; order Anura; family Leptodactylidae; genus Leptodactylus; species Leptodactylus fallax. The sequence continues at coordinate 204,533 of CAMRHE010000379.1, forward strand.
AGGTTTTCTATGGGGTTGAGATCTGGAGACTGGCTAGGCCACTCCAGGGCCTTGAAATGCTTCTTATGTAGCCACACCTTCGTTGCCCTGGCGGTGTGCTTGGGATCATTGTCATGCTGAAAGACCCAGCCACATTTCATCTTCAATGCCCTTGCTGATGGAAGGAGGTTTGCACTCAAAATCTCATGATACATGGCTCCATTCATTCTTTCATGTACACAGATCAGTCGTCCTGGTCCCTTTGCAGAAAAACAGCTCCAAAGCATGATTTTGCCACCCCCATGCTTCACAGTAGGTATGGCGTTCTTTGGATGCAACTCAGCATTCACTCTCCTCCAAACACGATGAGTGGTGTTTCTACCAAACAGTTCTACATTGGTTTCATCTGACCATATGACATTCTCCAAATACTCTTCTGGAACATCCAAATGCTCTCTAGCAAACTTCAGATGGGCCCGGATATGTACTGGCTTAAGCAGGGGGACATGTCTGGCACTGCAGGATCGGAGTCCCTGGCGGCATAGTGTGTTACTGACGGTAGCCTTTGTTACGTTAGTCCCAGCTTTCTGCAGGTCATTCACTAGGTCCCCCCAATGTGGTTCTGGGATTTTTCCTCACCATTCTTGTGATCATTTTGACCCCAAGGGGTGAAATCTTGCGTGGAGCCACTGATCGAGGGAGATTATCAGTGGTCTTGTATGTCTTCCATTTTCTAATTATTGCTCCCACAATTGATTTCTTCACACCAAGCTGCTTGCCTATTTCATATTCAGTCTTCCCAGCCTGATGCAGGTCTACAATTTTGTTTCTGGTGTCCTTCCACAGCTCTTTGGTCTTCACCATAGTGGAGTTTGGAGTGTGACTGTTTGAGGTTGTGGACAGGTGTCTTTTATACTGATAACAATTTCAAATCTAATCTGCCTTTGTATTATTGCTTGATTCTCTCTCAGTACTTGTATAACTATTGTTCAGTTTGACTTCTGCTGCCTATAGCCTAGCTAATAGGATAGCTATGAAATATGAGATAGAACACAGATGTCTTTGCACGTCAGCCATTACACCAACTGAAGCTGATCAGTAGTGTCCAAGCGTTTTAGACACCATGTGACATTAGCACTGTGAGGTCCACCTATCACTGTCTGTTGGCTGAGAGGCAGTCAGATGTTGCTATCATGTGATGTGTGAGTCACTGCATACATGACATTGTCTGCTTTGTATTTCCTGGTCTAACACATGGTGGCAACCATTTTCTTTTAGCGGGCCATTTTAGTTAATCCGAAGCGAATCGCCGTTTGCTTGGTTTCATTAAAAACCAAACAATTTGGAATGAACTCGGCTCGTTACAATCTGATTAGCTCATCTCTAGTCCCCATGCTGTTTGTGCCAGATGACTGCTGCATCACAGACATCAGTGGTCACCTCTTCACAAAGGTACATCACACCAGTCATGTTCTGTATGTGAAGAGGTCACCATTGAGGTCTGTGAGTTGCTGCAGTGGTCCATTTGCACAAACCGTCACTGTTTGTTATTTTTATGACCCTACTAGTAGCAGTGTTATAGAATACAACAATGAAACGGACAACACCTTTAAGATGGACATACATATTAGCTAAAAATAGATTAATGGTTGAAAAATTGCTGATCAAATTATCATTGAAGGAACGTTGGAAAGCACTTAAATGATGCTAACTTTTTAGAGTCTCAATTGATAGAGCATGTGATTTTCAACCAAAATGTAATACACTAAAAATGTTGCTGTTTCCCACCTGAAAACCTCTCTAAAATTCCTGTCGCTGTCTCCCTTCTTGCTAATTTGCTGTTTATTCCCTAATACTAGGGAAGTTCCATCTTTAGCAGCCTCAAGAAGGAGACACAGTGAATGGAGTGGGGGTGGGAGCAGGTCTCTATTCACAGCCTATATCAGCTTTCCCTGTGTGTTCACTGCACATAGATGAGCCTACAGTTTCCCACAGCTATAATTAGTGCTCCTCTTGGGTGCACTGCATCGATTTTAGAATTTTAGAAGTACTGGTTTGCCTATCTATCTATCTATCTATCTATCTATCTATCTATCTATCTATCTATCTCTATATATATAGTACTGTATATATGGATTTTAATGGCTTACTAATAAAATGATGGACTTTTGACAAAGTGCTGGATCACTGCTATGTTTGGACTATAGTATAATGTTGTACCGTGTTAGCCATAAAAAGTAGTGGAAGAGTGAAGAAATCAGGCGATACCTTTTAGAGGCTAACTGAGTATATTTGATGGCAAGCTTTCGAGAGTACTAGCTCCCTTCATCAGACATGGTGTTAAAGAAGAAACTGAAAATTCACAAACTCTTTATACACTAAAGACATGGACCTTCAAAGGGTCTTAGAATCCTTAAAAAAACAAAATGAAATATAAGTAGAGAAGTTATTTACAACAGGTCAAAAAATTAACAATCTGGAAACTTTTGGGGCGTGATGGAGGGATCTGTAATTCTTGCTGTTATCTGTTTGCTATCAGGTGGTGATTTGTGACCCTCACAGTTCATACATAGTGTGGCATGAAACTGGCATGAATATTAAGTCCAAATTGCAGAGTTTGAACTTTTTTCATTAATTTATATTCCCATTCCTTTCTCTCCCTCTGCGTCTTAAAATGTCCCATTAAAACCACAACCCGCAAATCTTCAATAGAGTGGTCTTCTCTGGAGAAATGTGCGGCCACTTGGAGATCTTACACATGGCACTTAGACAGGGCACAAGACAGGCAAACCATGGAAGAACAGCAGGTAAACTTAAAACCAAAACAACAAGCTTTAACACATGGTATGATAGAGCTGCACTGTCACTTACTATTTTAGCAAGTGTCTTCCTGCAGACCTCCCCTCCATCTTTACCACCAGTGCACACTATCCGTATCAGTCCTTCTCTTCTGCCTTTTCCCATGTAAAGCTCTCACACACTTTTCACTCTATTTAACCACCCTAATCCCTATACTTCTTTTATCAGTGAAACCAAACATAAACATCCACATAAATCACTGAACCACCTTCTGTCTCTGTCCATTTTGCTCCTCCTAGCTGCTGGGGACATCTCTCCAAACCCTGGCTCTCCTTCTTTCCATATTTTTTCCTCTACCTGCACACATAGGAATGCTACAAACCTAATCAATATTTACCGTGTGCTCCCTCCTTATCTTTCCCCTGTTTCTTTTAACTGTTCTCTTTGGAACGTCCGCTCAATGTGTAACAAACTAGAATATATTATTAATAATAATAATAATAATAAAAATACATTTTATTTATATAGCGCCAACATATTCCGCAGCACTGTACAATTTGTACGGTTCAAGTACAGACAAAAAAGATACATTACAAAGAAATAGTCAATTCACACACTGGGACTGAGGGCCCTGCTCGCAAGAGCTTACAGTCTATGAGGTAGAGGGGGTGACACAGGAGGTATCAGGGGCGGCATCAGAGGTAGCATTGCTTATACAATGGTCAGACAATTTTGTAATAGGGATTACTGTCATTACACATATATAAGGCTGTATGAGCCATCACCAGTCGTGTCCTTTAACGTGCAGACGGTGCCTGGACATATAAATTTAGTCTGATATGGCACCATATCCTGTGAGGTAATGCGGGAGCGTGAACAGAGTGTATGATTTAGGGAATCTAACTACAGAAGGGTTTACATTAGGAGTTGTGATAGGCCTGTCTGAAAAGATATGTCTTTAGTTTGCGCTTGAAGCTGTGGAAATTGGGGGTTAATGTGATAGTCTGGGATAGAGCATTCCAGAGAAGTTGTGCAACTCGGGAGAAGTCTTGTATACGAGCATGGGAGGTTCTGATAATAGAGGATGTTAGTCTTAGGTCATTGAGTGAACGGAGAGCACGGCTTGGTCGATAGACAGAGATGAGGGAGGAAATGTAGGGAGGTGCAGCATTATGGAGAGCCTTGTGGATGAGGGTAATACATTTATATTGTATTCGGTATTGAATAGGCAGCCAATGTAGTGACCAACACAGACCAGGGGCATCGCTGTAGCGTCTAGACTGATAGATGAGCCTGGCAGCCTCATTCAGAATAGATTGTAGCAGGGACAGTTTAGTAAGGGTCAGACCGATTAGTAAGGAGTTACAGTAGTCAAGGCGAGAGTGAATCAGGGCAACAATAAGTGTCTTTAGTGTATCTGTGGTAAGGAAAGGGCGGATTCTGGAGATGTTTTTGAGGTGGAGATGACATGAGCGTGCGAGTGATTGGACATAGGTGGTGAAGGAAAGTTCTGAGTCAAACATAACCCCGAGGCAGCCTACAGTCTTTGAGAGATTCAGTTTCAGATAGAGCGAAGACATGATATTTGAGACAGCAGAGAGACAGTCACTGGTGTTCTGTATTAGTGCAGGGGTGATGTCATGGGATGACGTATATAATTGGGTGTCATCAGCATAAAGATGGTACCCGAAGCCAAATATGGTGATGGTTTGTCCAATGGGGGCTGTGTAGAGAGAGAAGAGCAGGTGGCCTAGGACTAAGATTAGGACCGAGACTATTAATAACTTATTATCTACCATCCACCTGGCTCACCCTACCAATTTCTGGATCACTTCGCTTCTTGGCTTCCCCTCTTTTTATCCAGTGAAATTTCTACCCTCATCATGGGTGACTTTAACATCCCCACTGACACCCCTGTCTCCCCAGATGCCTCACAGTTTCTCTCAATAACCACTTCTTTTGGTCTTTCACAACTTTCCTCTTCCGCCACACATGTAGATGGCAACACCATTGATCTTGTCTTCCATTGACTCCACAGTTTCTAAATTTACAAACTCTTCTCTGCCACTCTCTGATCATAACCTTCTGTCTCTCACCATCAGTGTTTCCTCTCCTTCACAGGACACACCTACTCATCATACATATAGGAATTTACGTTCTATTAACACCCAGCATCTCTCAGATACTCTACAGTCCTCTCTGTCCCCCATCTCTTCACTCTCCTGCCCCAATCTGGCCACCAGTCACTATAATGAAACCCTTAAGAGTGCATAGGATGAGGCGACTCCCCCCTCCACTCGAAAAGTTAGACACAGGAGGCAGCAACCCTGGCAGACGCCACAGACACGTTTTCTTCAGCGGTGGTCTAGGTGTGCTGAACGTCTGTGGAGAAAATCATGTATACCTGCAGACTTCCTCCACTTTAAATTTATACTTAAAACCTATAATTCTGCCCTTCACCTCGCCAAACAAGTCTATTTCACCGCTTTCATCTCTTCTCTCTCCTGTAACCCTAAAAGGCTATTTGAAACTTTTCACTCCTTACTCACCCCCAAGGTGCAGATGCCATTCACAGACCTTAGCACAGTTGACCTGGCCACTTATTTCCATGAAAAAATTGATAAGATCCGTCAGGAAATAACTGCCCAATCCCCAGGTGGCACTGACCCCCTGACTAGCCATACTTCAGACTGTTCATTCTCATCTTTTGAACCTGTTACAGAGGAGGAAGTATCTCAGCTACTTTCTTCTTCTCGCTCTACAACCTGAAGTGACCCTTTCCCCTCACACCTTCTCCAGTCTCTGTCGTCTGCTGTCACGACTTACCTTACTAAAATATTTAACCTCTCTCTCTCTCTTCTGGAATTTTCCCATCCTCTTTCAAACATGCTGTCATAATCCCTCTAATGAATAAACCCTCCCTTGACCTGTCCTGTGCTGCTAACTATCGACCTGTCTCTAACCTCCCTTTCATCTCCAAAATCTTGGAACGCTTGGTCTATTCTCGTTTAATCCACTATCTTTCTGCTAACTCTCTTCTTGACCCCTTACAATCTGGCTTCCGCACTCTGCACTCTACTGAAATGGCCCTCACAAAAGTCTCCAATGATCTCCTGATGGCTAAATCCAAAAGTGACTTCTCTCTTCTTATTCTTCTAGATCTCTCAGCAGCATTTGACACTGTTGACCATCAACTCCTCCTCACTATGCTCCGCTCTGTCGGCCTCACGGACACTGTTCTCTCCTGGTTCTCCTCTTATCTCTCTGACTGCACTTTCTGTGTATCATTTGTGGGCTCTGTTTCTTCCCCTTTTCCCCTTGCCGTTGGGGTTCCTCAGGGCTCGGTCCTAGGTCCCCTGCTCTTCTCCCTCTACACAGCCCACATTGGACAAACCATCACTAGATTTGGCTTCCGGTACCATCTTTATGCTGATGACACCCAATTATATATGTCATCCTATGACATCACCCCTGCTCTAATACAGAACACCAGTGATTGTCTCTCTACTGTCTCAAATATCATGTCTTTGCTCTATTTGCAATTGAATCTCTCAAAGACTGAATTACTGCTGTTTCCACCATCTAATAGATCTGTACCTGATATCTTCATTGCAGTCTCTGGCCTTACCATAACTCCTAGGCAGTATGCCCGCAGCCTCGGGGTTATGTTTGACTCAGACCTTTCCTTCACCCCCCATATCCTATCACTCGCACGCTCATGTCATCTCTACCTCAAAAACATCTCCAGAATCCACCCTTTCCTTACCACAAATACACTAAAGACACTTATTGTTGACCTGATTCACTCTCGCTTTGACTACTGTAATGCCTTACTAATCGGTTTTCCCTTTACTAAACTCTCCCCTCTACAATCTATTCTGAATGCAGCGGCCAGGCTCATCTATCAGTCTAGATGCTACAGCGATGCCTCTGGTCTGTGTTTGTCACTACATTGGCTGCCTATCCAATACAGAATACAATATAAATGTATCACCCTCATCCACTAGGCTCTCCATAATGCTGCACCTCCTTACATTTCCTCCCTCATCTCTGTTTGTCGCCCAACCAGTACTCTCCGTTCACTCAATGACCTAAGACTAATATCTTCTATTACCAGAACCTCCCATGCTCGTATACAAGACTTCTCCCGAGTTGCACCACTTCTCTGGAATGCTCTGGGTTTGTGATATATTGATGTGAGTAGCCGGTGGTCTTTGATGTATATTGTGGTATCCAGAAAGTGGATTTCACTCTCTGAATAGCTAAGTTTAAGGTTGATGGTAGGGTGAAAGTCATTGAAGTCATTATGGATTTGAAGTAGGGCCTCCTCACCTGCAGTCCAGATGACAAGGATATCATTGATATAACGAAGGTAAATTAAGGCTTGGTGGTGCATGTTGATAAATATGCTCCTTCCAGTTTTGCCATAAAGAGATTTGCATACTGGGGTGCCCATCTGGACCCCATTGAAGTTCCCATTCACTGTAGCTATAGATCCTTTCCAAAGGTAAAATAGTTGTGGCTAAGTATGAATTGTATGAGCTGCGTTACTGGTTTTGTTGGGAGGCTTTGTTTTTCCAGGTGTACCCGAAATGCTGCAACTCCATCCTTGTGGGGAATGTTGGTATACAGGGATTCCACATCCATGGTGGCCAAAATGGTACCCTCAGGTAGTGGGCCCAGGGCATTCAGTTTGTTAAGAAGGTCAGTTGTGTCCTGGATATAGCTTGGAGTATCTCTGACAAGGGGTTTTAGGAGATTTTCCATCCAACCCAAGATGTTTTCTGTCAGTGTCCCAATGCCAGAAATGATAGGCCTCCCAGGGTTGCCATCTTTGTGTATCTTTGTGAGTATATAGAAACAGCCCAGCCTGGGATCCTCTGGGATAAGCACTTTTTCCTGCTTCTGGACCTGTGTATCAGAAGCTAGATCATATACACTCTTTCAGGTGAGGTGACCACTGCTTTACTGCACAGAGGTGAGTCTACAGTTTCTCATAACTACAGTTAGTGTAAGGAGAGTATATTTACCACTATCTACTTTTCACCAGCTGCTTGTGTTTTTTCTAATGGGATGTTCATCATAGAGAGAAAGGAGCTTTCCTCATTATGCTTAGATTTATCTTTTTCTGTGTCTGTGATGTTTTTAGCTGCACCATGCCCTGTATTTGCAATCCAATGTCCCTGGATCTCCTACAGTATTATTATGTTCACTTGGACTTTTCCCAACTATTTGTTTGTTGTATTAAAGAATTGCATGTAAAGAAATGAGTACAATGGGGAAAAAAGTATTTAGTCAGCCACCAATTGTGCAAGTTCTCCCACAAATTCTCAAAAGATCAGACAATGTGATTTTCTAGATATGTTTTCTCATTTTGTCTCTCATAGTTGAGGTCTACCTGTGATGTCAATTACAGGCCTCTCTCATCTTTTTAAGTGGGAGAACTTGCACAATTGGTGGCTGACTAAATACTTTTTTTTCCCCACAGTAGTGGTAATAATGGATATATTGTACACAGCCTCTAACAGTACACAGCCTAAGACAATAATGCTAAATGTGTGGCAACCGATGTGGCTATTAGCAGCAGAAAAATTGTTAGGATACCACTTATAAAGGCTTATACAGCCAGAGCACAGATTGCCTAGCACGATCCTGCAGATATTTAAACTTTTTATGAAGAAGATGCAGGAACCCTTTGAGAGAAGTAAATGCAACAACTTTTTAACTTTACTAAAGCACCCCTTCTTTGGTGAAATTCCTGTGGGGAGGAAGTCCTCTCCTCTGACATGTAGTCTCCTGGGGCAACTTTGGCAACGGTTTGCAGATAACATTATTGATGAACTTTGTTTATCAACAGTATTCAAGAGAATGGTAATTACCTCTTGATGTAACGTCTCTGCCTGTTTGGGTCTCTGCGCCACCTTCCGCTCGCACACTGAAGCGCAGGAGGCGTGTTCAGCTTGATTCCTTGCTTAAGGTTCTTGTTGCTCAGTCTGAACACTGTCTTAGTGCTACTACTATGTAATTGAATTTCAGCCACACCCGACTCCTGCATCTTGTTTCTTTCTGCTCCTCAGATAGTTAATCTTAGATTTGCCTGTGTGATTGACAGCCTGTCTACCAATCAAGTCTGGGGCAGGTCCTGGACTTGCTATAAGCAGGTCACCAGCTCACTCATGGTCGCTGGCTAATTTGACTCTGTCCTGTAACCTTGCCCTTGCTAAGCTATTCCTTGCTATTGTATTGTATTACTTACCTCTGACCTTTGGATTCCCTTGACTGCTCTTTTGGATTTCGATTTTGTTCTGCTTTGTCTCTCTGGGTTTTGACTCTTGGTTTGCTGACTCCTCTTCTGTGTTATTTGTCTTGTCTTGTTCTGTGTGTCACTTATTTAGAGAAGGGATCGGCTCCAAGTTGTCGGCTGTCACCTAGGACAGTCAGGCAAGTAGGCACGGACAGGGGCTGGGTCTAGTCTAGGGCTCACTGTCTCTGTTATTCCCTTCTTTCCTTGTTTCCTTGGAATTGCTCAACTGGCAATTCCCTTACACTGGGTTTTCTGGAGCTAGGAGATAAGTTCTTGTTAGTGGCTTGGGGAATTGGATTCCCCCTATTGACTGGAGGGAGAGCCCGATGTCTTATACAGCTATATACACTGTATTTTAGATCATATTGGTCTTAACAGTTGTTCAAACTGGCCATATGTGAAGTTCAGGAAAGATCATTTATGGCCAAATTCTCTTTTAGTAAGAATGAGGTGCATTTTGGTCACTGTCGATGCACATCCATCTTAGTAAATGTGGGACATCAAGTGAACTCCATTCTTCCAACAGGTATGGGCCCCAGAGGTGGATCCCTCATCTAATATACATTTAGAGAATATCCTATGGGAATATCCTCAGGGAAGTTTTGTACCTTTTAAATGCAAGTGGTTGTTAGGGTACTCTGTCCTTTACGCCTTGTCTTTCTAAAAAAAATACAATGAGTTATTACAAGGTGTAATAAAACTACATATATCTCAATTAGTATAATGACTGGTGAACACATTTACTAATTGAAATAAATGTTTTAGTGGAAAATTTCTGAAACTATTTTAATTACAGACATTTGCAACATTTGATTCATGTAAACACCAAATGAAATACAATTGATAAATAAAATGCTCTTCAATGTGAGTGGACATGACACTCAGGCTCACCTACACACAACCAAGTACTTTTTCTGTGATTGGTTTTATGATAATGACAATATATTTGCAATGTGTAATAGAAACTTTTAATAGAAATGCCTCCCAGCCTTTTTCCTCTTCATACTTCCAGTGGTTGTGGATCATGTCTATTCTTTGACTTTTCAGAAATGAGAGGCACTCCATTGAGATATATCTTTCACTACCTGTAACCACTCTCTCCCCATTCATAACTTATTATCTTACTATCTTTTTCTTCTGTTCTTTGGTGAATTCAACATCAAAGCTGTATTTCCATTTATCAGCTCTGTTATCTTTCATTCTTTCCTCCCATCATATTTTATGTCATATATATTCATTTGATGTTACATTGCTCTTTTCTTTACAATAACTTTGCAATCATGTTTAAAAATTGTAAAGGGAGTCTAAAGAGAGTCGTGAGCACAGTGCTATAATTTGTCTGTAGAATGGCTGCTTAATTTTGACAAAAACTGCTTTTTATCCCTTTGCTAAGGGGGCGTTCACACTACCGTTGGTGACCGTCAGTAGTGTCCGTTGCTATTGTCCGTTACAAGATTTTAGCATCGGACACTAGCTGAACCGTCAGAAATCCGTTAAAATTTCCATTCATTTCAATGGGTTTTTATATTGTGTCCTTTAGTGTCCATTTGTGTCCGTTTACACCAAATCCGTCAGAAGTCCGTTTTTTTTTTACGGACAAAAAAATCCTACATGCAGTACTTTTTGTCCGTTTGAAAAAAACGGATTCTTGACGGACAGCAAGTGTCCATTATTTTTTTAACATTGAAGTCTATGGGTAACGGACTTATAACGGACAGTAACTGATAGCCATCAGTTACTGTCCGTTATTTTATGTCCGTTTATTTTCCCTGTGCATGCTCAGAAAGGAGAAACAAACAAAAAAAAAAAAACTAATAGTGTTAAAGAGGACCTTTCGTGTCCTCAGGCACATGCGGTTTTACATACCGCTAGAAAGCCGACAGCGTGCTGAATTCAGCGCACTGCCGGCTTTCCCGGTATGTGCCCCGGGGCTGGAGATATTGGTGGTGTAAGTTACATGGTTTACTGTTAGAAGGGCGCTGCGAGGAACGCCCTTCCTGACACTTCTCTTCGTTCATAGACTTGTACTGAGGGGGCGTTCCTCACAGCTCAGCGTCATCGCTGGGCTGTAAGGAACACCCCCTCTCTCTGTACTCGTCTATAGCCCTGTACTGTCAGAGGGGGCGTTCCTTACTGCCCGGCGATGACGCTCAGCTGTACTGAGGGGGCGTTCCTCGCAGCGCCCTTTTAACAGTAAACCATGCAACTTACACCGCGGATATCTCCAGCCCCGGGGCACATACCGGGAAAGCCGGCAGTGCGCTGAATTCAGCGCGCTGTTGGCTTTCTAGCGGTATGTGACATGAAAGGTCCTCTTTAACAAATGGACACTACCTGATGCTAACATCAGTTAGTGTCCGTTATGATAGGTGTCCATTTTTTTTTTTAACGGACACCTTCATAACGGACTCCAACGGTAGTGTGAACCCTGCCTAAAAAGAATGTACCGGGGGAGTGTTCTGGGGGGCTGAGCATTGCAGCAAGATCTTTCTCTTGCTCGGGAGGAGGCTGGGTAAAGCTCTGATTACGTCAGTTCATGGATTCATGGCACCAGCTAACGTTTTGCCATTTTTTTCCCATCTTAACTGTTACTGTTAGGACTTATTATTTGTGTCACCCATGTTATGTTCTTGCACCATATGTATACATATCTCCAAATCCAAAAAAGACAAGCACAAGCAGAAAACAAAATAGAAATTGTCCTCATATACAGTGTATATGACTGTTTAAGACATCGGACTCTCCCTCTGGGCACTAGCTATACATATCTATCTATCTAGATATTTACAGTGGGTACGGAAAGTATTCAGACCCCTTTAAATTTTTTTTCTCTTTGTTTCATTGCAGCCATTTCCTAAAAGCAAAAAAGTTCATTTTATTTCTCATTAATGTACACTCAGCACCCCATCTTGACAGAAAAAACCCCCAGAAATGTAGATATTTTTGCAAATTTATTAAAAAAGAAAAACTGAAATATCACATGGTCATAAGTATTCAGACCCTTTGCTGTGACACTCATATTTAACTCACATGCTGTCCATTTCCTTCTGATCCTCCTTGAGATGGTTCTACTCCTTCATTGGAGTCCAGTTGTGTTGAATTAAACTGATTGGACTTGATTAGGAAAGGCACACACCTGTCTATATAAGACCTCACAGCTCACAGTGTATGTCGAGCAAAGGAGAATCATGAGATCAAAGAAAATGCCCAAGGAGCTCAGAGACAGAATTGTGGCAAGGCACAGATCTGGCCAAAGTTACAAAAGAATTTCTGCAGCACTCAAGGTTCCTAAGAGCACAGTGGCCTCCATAATCCTTAAATGGAAGAAATTTGGGACGACCAGAACTCTTCCTAGACCTGGCCGTCCAGTCAAACTGAGCAATCATGGGAGAAGAGCCTTGGTGAGAGAGCTAAAGAAGAACCCAAAGATAACTGTGGCTGAGCTCCAGAGATGCAGTAGGGAGATGGGAGAAAGTTCCACAAAGTCAACTATCACTGCAGCCCTCCACCACTCGGGGCTTTATGGCAGAGTGGCCCGAAGGAAGCCTATCCTCAGTGCAAGACATATGAAAGCCCGCATAGAGTTTGCCAAAAAACACATGAAGGACTCCCAGACTAAGAGAAATAAGATTCTCTGGTCTGATGAGACGAAGATTGAACTTTTTGGCATTATTTCTAAGCAGTATGTGTGGAGAAAACCAGGCACTGCTCATCACCTGCCCAATACAATCCCAACAGTGAAACATGGTGGTGGCAGCATCATGCTATGGGGGTGTTTTTCAGCTGCAGGAACAGGACGACTGGTTGCAATTGAAAGAAAGATGAATGTGGCCAAGTACAGAGATATTCTGGAAGAAAACCTCTTCCAGAGTGCTCTGGACCTCAGACTGGGCCGAAGGTTCACCTTCCAACAAGACAATTACCCTAAGTACACAGTTAAAATAACAAAGGAGTGGCTTTGGAACAACTCTGTGACCATTCTTGACTGGCCCAGCCAAAGCCCTGACCTCAACCCAATTGAGCATCTCTGGAGAGACCTGAAAATGGCTGTCCAGCAACGTTCACCATCCAACCTGACGGAACTGGAGAGGATCTGCAAGGAAGAATGGCAGAGGATCCCCAAATCCAGATGTGAAAAACTTGTTGCATCATTCCCAAGAAGACTCCTGGCTGTGCTAGCTCAAAAGGATGCTTCTACTTAATACTGAGCAAAGGGTCTGAATACTTATGACCATGTGATATTTCAGTTTTTCTTTTTTTAATAAATTTACAAAAATATCTACATTTCTGTTTTTTCTCTGTCAAGATGGGGTGCTAAGTGTACATTAATGAGAAATAAAATGAACTTTTTTGCTTTTAGCAAATGGCTGCAATGAAACAAAGAGTGAAAAATTTAAAGGGGTCTGAATACTTTCCGTACCCACTGTATATCTATATCTATGCAACTGTTATATTGTTATATATTTAAATGTTTCTTTATTGTTATATAAAACAATGAACAATATGAACATATGTTGAACATCAGAGATTTGGAAATCTCATATAACCACATTTTAGTCACAATAAGATAGAGAAGACATGTCAGAAGTTGAAAGTTAGAAATTTTTCCATTTCATTTGAAAAGATTATCAACAACACATCTCAAAAAAGTTGGGGCAGGGTTAACAAAAGGCTGGAAAAGTGAGTGGTTCTAATGAAAAACAGCTGCAGGGCTAGCTGTATATAATATTAGCAAGCTAGAGAGGCAGAGATGGTCATAGGATCACCAATCTGTGGAAAAAAAAATTGGAGAAGGGACAAGGTCAAAGGTCAATACTGGATGCTTGTCATTTCAATGGCCACTGCGTTAAAGGGGTATTCCCATGAACATGACTATACATAAATTCATAGGCAATGAAAAGTTAAACATTTTTGCAAATATAATAAATTAAACATTTTGCAGCATTTTAAAGATTTCCTCTAATAATTTTAGTGGTAACAGTCTGTTGTCTTGATTGGTTGCCAATGGATACGACCACAAACTCAGGAACTTTCTGTTGTCTGGTACTTATCAGAAACCAAGCCATAATTTCCTTATTGTGGCCAAGTTATCAAGGAGAGACACTAGATGCACAAGAAGAAAATTTAGCTACTATAAAGAAATTGTGGCTAGATTTCAGAGAATTGAAAGTTCCTCTATTCATGGTCATATCCATTGGCAACCAATAAAGACAAAAGACTGTCTGTTACAGAAAATCTTTAAAACTCTGCAAAATTTTTAATTACTTGTATTTGCAAAAATGTTTAATTTTTTTATAATCTTGAAATTTAAATATGGTTATGTTCATGGCAATACCCCTTTAAAAGCAGATATGAATCTGTAAGTCAAGTAACCTCATGGGCTCTGGAATAGTTCCTTAAATCACTTTGAACATAGTTCACCCTGAAATCAAATACAAGTTAAATCTGCATCATGCAAAGAAGAAACCATATATTAACACAGTCCAGAAAGTCAGCCGTCTTCTCTGGGCCAAAGCTCATTTAAAATGGACTGAGGCAAAATTAAAAGCTGTCCTGTGGTCAAATGAATCAAAATTTGAAATTCTTTATGGAAACCATGGACGCCGAGGCCTGCAGTCTCAAGAGGAGAAGAACTATTCACCTTGTCATCAGTGCACAGTTCAAAAACCTGCATCTCTGAAGTTATGGGATGGCAATAGTGCCTATGGCATGGTCAGCTTACACATAATGTTTGTTTTATAATGAAATGGCCCCACAGAGCCCAGATCTTAACATTATTGAGTCTGTCAGGGATCAGATGAAGATACAGAAGGATTTGGGCAAGTCTACCTCCACAGAACAACATCCACTTCAAGTTCCTTCAAAAACTGTGTGCAAGTGTATCTAGAAGAACTGATGCTGTTTTGAAGGCAATGGGTGGTCACACCAAATATTGATAAGATTTCGATTTCTCTTTTGTTCATTTACTTTGCACTTTGCTCATTGACAAAAGCAAACTATTGACATTTCTATTTTTTAAAGTATTCTTACTTGGCAGATTTTTTACATGATTGCCTAAAACGTTTGCACAGTACTATAGGTCAGGGATACTCAATTGCGGACTGCGTTCCAGCTGCCCTGACCACTACCTCCCTTCACTTTCATTATGACAGCGGGTGGAAGAAACCTTCATCTCCCGCCAGCTGTCCCCAAGCCTCTATCCTTGATGCCTTCACACATTGCACATACATTAACTCTCCTCTTTTTTTTTTTTTTTTAATTGATGATGTTTTTATTGATTATGTTTATTTTAGGTGGGGGTTTTTGGCATCTGTAACTGAGGGGTTTGTACGATTATTAGATAGGGAAGAGATGGTATTCATAACTTTGTATCTTTTCAGCTCTGGAAAACAAATGTCTTATATGATGATCTATTTTATTCTTCATTTTGTATTATGAATTAATAACAAAAATAAAATAGTAAAAAAAATGTTCACACTTTGCTCACTTAGTTTAATTTCTTAGTAGATATGTCTTCCTCTTAACACTACGTATCACATTTTGATTTATTTTTCACTCTTCCAATTTTTAAAAAAAATTTTTTTTCACTTCATGGTATAGCATAGGAATGGTGTTCCTTTCATCATAGGCCTTGTTGACACCTCTCCAAATGTAATGTTTATGGTTGTGGCCAAAAAGTTAGATTTTTGTCTCATCACTCCAAATTACCTTGTTCCAGAAGTTTTGAGGCTTGTCTCTGTGCTATTTGGAGTATTGAAGGCGATATTTTTTGTGGCATTTGCGCAGTAATGACTTTCTTCTGGCAACTTGACCATGCAGCCCATTTTTCTTCAAGTGCCTCCTTATTGTGCATCTTGAAACAGCCACACCGATAGTTTTCAGAGAGTCCTGTATTTCAGCTGATGTTATGTGTGGGTTTTTCTTTGCATCCCAAACAATTTTCCGGGCAGTTGTGGCTGAAATTTTGGTTGGTCTACCTGACCGTGGTTTGGCTTCTGAGCATGTTATCAGGCCAAAATCACCAGGGCATGTGAACTTTTGAACAGGATAAATTTGATGTTTTTGGTTGTCATTATGATTTAAAAAGAGAAAACACAGAAGTTTGACAATAACCATGAGTGGAGAAAAAGTTTTTGTGCTATCATTCATATTCTCTGAAAAAAGGCCAAAACAACAAAAAATCTGCCGGGGTATGTAAACTTTTTAGCACAACTGTACATTAGATAAAGATGCAATAATCTTACAAATACTATAGAATAACATTCTACACCTTTCTTATTATGACTATACTAATATGACTCTTTTACTTTTGCAATACCTTTCCAACTTCCAACAAAAGGGGGCATGGTGAGGCCCGGGCAGGTTGAAATCTGGCATAAATGA
Organism: Leptodactylus fallax; assembly: GCA_947044405.1. NCBI lineage: Eukaryota > Metazoa > Chordata > Amphibia > Anura > Leptodactylidae > Leptodactylus > Leptodactylus fallax. The sequence continues at coordinate 220,998 of CAMRHE010000379.1, forward strand.
TCTTCTCTGCTAGCTGGTGTACATTTACCCTCCAGGCCCACGGCTCAGCCGAGGGTGGTGCTTGCCTCTGAGGTTATAAAGACTGGCATTAATAATGTTACCATTACAGCAGATGTTGAGTGCTTAAATATGGCGGCTGCTCATTAGCTGCACTTGTCCTGGGCATTAACCTTTCGGATGCCTTGGTCAAAGCTAAGCGAGGCACATGGGCACCGCCATTATGGTGAGATCGGGGGGTGGTGATCCATTGCAATGCATTGTATTAGGGATCAGACCCCCTTGCGTTCATGACCCCTAGGAGGTCTAAAAGTAAAATTAAAAAAAAAAAAAAAAAGTTGAAATCACCCCCTTTCCTTAGATCAGGTAAAAAAATAAATAAAGTAAAACACACATGTATCCCTGTGTCTGAAAACGCCTGATCTACAAACTTAAAAAATATAAAAATGTTTTTTTCCATACGGTGAATGCCGGAGCAGGAAAAAAAATCTAAAGATCCAAATTGCAGTTTTTTCATCCTATTTAATTCTAATAAAAAGCAATTAAAATAATAGACATTCCCCAAAATGGTGTAAATAAAAAGTGCATGTGGCCCATACACATAAAAAGTTACTGGTGTCAGAATATGGCGACTCCAGGTAATTTAATTTTTTTGCAAAGTTTTGGATTTTTTAAGGGTTTAAAATGTGAAAAAAACCTATATAAATTTGGTATCTTCATAATCATACCAACAGGTGCTATGTCCTTTTTGCTGCACAGTGATTGGCGTAAATACGAAGGCCGAAAGAAAGTCGCACAAACACAGTTTTGCTCTAATTCTACCCCAATCTGAATTTTTTTTGCCAGCTTACCAATACATTATACGGAATATTTAATGGTACCATTATGAAGTATAAATTGTCCTGCAAAAATTAAGACCTCATGCGGCATATATAAACGTTATGGCTTTTGTAAAAGAGGGGAAGTAAAACTTCAAAATCGAAAAAATGGCTGTGGAGGGAAGGGGTTAATGTTACTTTTATGGTTATTTTTAAGTGTTAACTCTCTACATGCTAACATATTGATGACTCCTACTTTAAAGATGACCAAGATTTGAAAGAGTAATGTCAGTTTGATATCACTTTGTCATGAAGATGTTACTATAGCAATATATTATTAGTGTGGCTAAAACTCATCTCCTTATGACGTAAATGCCTTTGATTTTATTTGCTGTGTTATGTTTTTTGTAACTGCTTTCATGAAAATAGAAACAATAAAAATTAAGACATAAAAAGAGGTAAATAATAATTTACAAGCTATGTTAGCAATGAAGAAATAGCACCCCTATTGTAAATAGCCTGTGTCTGCCCCCATCACCAACACTTAGACATACAGCTGAAGCCAGAAGTTTACATACAGTACACTATAAAAAGACACATATGCATGTTTTTCTCATTATCTGACATGAAATCAGAATAAACCTTTCCCGTTTTAGGTCAATTAGGATTACCAAAATTATTTAGATTTGCCAAATGCCAGAATAATGAAAGAGAGACAATTTTTAAGGCATTTTTATTACTTTCTGCAAAGTCAAAAGTTTACTTACATTTCATTAGTATTTGGTACCATTGCCCTTAAACTGTATGACTTGGGTCAATCTTTTTGGATATCCTTCCACAAGCTTCTCACAATAGTTGGTAGGAATTTGGGCCCATTCCTCCTGATAGAACTGGTGTAACTGAGCCATGTTTGTAGGTCGCCTTGTTCACCCCTGCCTTTTCAGCTTTGCCCATAAATTTTCAATAGGATTGAGATCAGGGCTTTGTGATGCCCACTCCAAAACATTGACTTTGTTATCCTTAAGCCACTTTGTAACCAGTTTGGCAGTATGCTTCGGGTCATTGTCCATTTGGAAGATCCATTTGTGCCCAAGTTTTAACTTCCTGACTGATGTCTTGAGATGTTGCTTCAGTATTGCCACATAATGTTCTTTCCTCAAGATGCCATCTATTTTGTGAAGTGCACCAGTCCCTCCTGCAGCAAAACAACCCCCAACATGATGCTGCCACCCTAGTGTTTCACAGTTGGGATGGTGTTCTCAGGCTTGCAAGCTTCTCCCTTTTTCCTCCAAACATAACGATGGTCATTATGGCCAAGCCTGGTGAACTCTGCTGAAGCTACCAGATCTCCACTGTAATGTGCAGCGGAGTCCTGGAGCTAATGCCTACGACCAGCCTCAATTGCAATATAGTGAATCTCCCATAGACTGCAATACAGTTGTATTGATGTCTTTGAGACTTTCAATCAAATGATTACAGGTTCAAGCCCCCTAGGGGGGTTAGTAAATAAAAAAGTTTTAAAAATAAAAAACTAAAAGTTCAAATTACACCTTTCCCTAGAATACATATAAAACTAAAAAATTACTGCGAAACACATACACATTAGGTATCCCTGTGTCCAAAAACGCCCAGTCTACAAACGTATAAAAATATTTTTCCCATACGGTGAACACTGTAGCGGGAAAAAAAAAAATCAAAAGTGCCGAACCACTGTTTTTTCGCTGTTTCACCTCTGATAAAAATTTTAATAAAAAGTGATCAAAGCAATAGACATTCCCCAAAATGGTATAACTAAAATACACACCCAGCCTCCCAAAAAAGACGACCTATGCATCCCTGTACACAGAAATATAAAAAGTTATGGTTGTCAGAATATGGTGATTGACCTGCAATCATTTGATTGCAAGCCCTATAGACTGCAATACAACTGTATTGCAGTCTGTGGGAGATTCGCTACCTAACTATTGAGGCTGGTCATAAAATGACAAAGCGCAGTGGGCAATCCTAAAGTTCTAAATCCTAAAGTTCCTAAATCCTAAAGTGTCTAATCCTAAAGTTGTTTTTTTTTTTTTTTTGGTCAAACTGAAAAAAATCTGCTACAGATTCCAGAAGCAGAAATTTTCTGCCTGACAAATTCTGCTGCAAATTCTGACGTGTGAACAGCCGGTTTCATTATAAAAACTGCAAAAACTTGAGGGACCCCATTATTGTCTATCGGGTCCGCGGGTGTCTGTGGGAAACCACTGTTTTAACATATGGCTCTCTCTTGTCTGGGTCGTGGACCCAAATGATGGAGAGCCCAGTGCAAGTGTGAACCTAGCCTTAAGTATTTTAGTGAGTAGTGACAGCTGGGTAGAATACTAAACAAGATGTGCAAAAATAATGTCACTGTTGTACTGTAAGTAGTAGGGCAAGGAGAAGAGAGAAGCCCAAAGACCTATTTTGTTATTGTCAAGGGGTGAGAGTGAAAATGAAGTGCTGGAGAAAAGGGGGTTGAAGGTAGATAAAGATTGGGAGATTATTTATTGCTGGATGTTATCTATCAATTTTATGTTTGAAATAGATGACCAAGTCTTTTGACATAGAGATATATGATAGGTGCCTGAATTTTAAGACTAAGGAGGGAGCAAAAAGTATCAAGGAGACTTTTTGGATTATGGGAGATGACAGTAGTGAAGTATGTTTGTTTGTCAAGGTGAAGGGCAAAGCTGTAGGCAAGTACTTGTAATGGAGGAAATCAGCTGATGTACTGTATGTGATTTTCTCCCTAGCTGTTCTGTCTGCTGAAGTGCTATAAATAGTATATGTGCTATGAGCTGTCAATATTTAATAGAAAGAGTTTCAACCATCCAAAATTTAAACTTATAAAGTCCGGAGGATATAAAGAATTAAAGTTGGAATGATATGATTGATTATATGAAATTATTATTATGATGAATTGCTACTAGTCATATTGTATAAAACTAGTTACATCTATGGTTATAAGAAGACCAAGGTCTGTTGTGCTACTACATTAAATGTAGGAAAAGTAATAAGTAACAGTAAATGGGACTCTAAAAAGGCATATTTCAACTTATAGCTTTAGCTATTGCGCACAACTATGGAGTTTTTTGGAATCAGACACCTAGAGGCTGTTTTAGGTCAAGTTGCCTCTCTGAGACAATCTAATATATCTCAGTTTCAAAAGCAGTAAGAATAAAATGGCCTGATTTTTAAAATGAAGCCTTTTATTGCTGGAGTGGCAGAGGTTTAAGTAAAATATATATTTTATGAGTAAAATATATCATTCTCATTGATAGATGGAAAAGGGCTTGGAAATGATGTGAAGTCAAGTACAAGTAGAAGTGCCTTGATAATTTTATGTTCTGAATATGAAATAAAACAGACTGCAGTGTGATGAAACAGCAATGCCTCAGAAATAGTAGGGAACAAGCTTCATATATAGAAAGATATTTACCCTAAAATGTCTATGATATTCTCTGGATACAATTACCTACTAAGATTAATAAATAATGATACTGCTTAAAAAAATGGAACACTTGTTCACTTGGAGAAAGAAATCGCATAGGGAAAATGATGTACATGAAACAATCCTTGATCTTATTCCTAGCTGAAACATGCTTTCCTTCTAATTCAGTTCCACAATATAAAAGGGGGTCAATTGCTGACAAGGTAGTGAATATAATACTTTTTCTGTTAGAAATGAAATCTTTATTATTGTTATCTGAAAAGAGCATAGTTCATTGTATTCCTGTCACACCCTGTGATGCCCGCAGTTAGGTATGGTATCAGGCTGACATCACTTTCGGACATGCAACCAGCCCAAGGTATGATTTAGAACACTGACTAGATGGAGCTGCTTCCCATCCCTTTTGACTAAAGGTAAATTTAAATAAAGTTTTAAAAGCTTAGAACTTGACTTTTCAGCAAGTGAAATCTTAGTTCGGAGCACCATAGAAAGTGTCATTACTTGATGCTGGGTCAGTTTAAGATGTAAAAACCACCTGATAGGTTCCCTTTAACCCCTTCCTGACATCCACTGTAATAGTACTGCTCTTTAAATATGGCGGCATCCCTGCTGCAGAATGGCTGCCATAGCTACCAGGTCTCCACTGTATTGAACAGCGGAGACCCAGAGCTAATGCCTGCAATCAGAGTTCACTCTGATCATGGGCACTGTACTGCTCTGTGGCCCCCCCAAAGTAAAAAAAAAAAAATCCCGGGGCTGGTCCCCACCGGCCCCGTACCTTTATTGGTGCAGGATAACTCCCGTCTGTCATAGTCCCATAGACTGCAATACAGTTGTATTGCAATCTATGGAACATGCAATCAAACGATTGCAGGTTCAAGCCCCCTAGGGGGGCTAATAGAATAGTTAAAAAAATGAAAAGTTTTTTTAAATATTAAAAAACAATACAAAACTAAAAATTCAAATCACCCCCATTTCCCTAGATTTGAAATAAAAGTAAATAAACAAAAACAAAAATAAACATATTATACATCCCCTTATCCGAAAAAGGTCTGATCTACAATCATATAAAAATATTTTTCCCATACTGAAAACGACACAGTGGGAAAAAAAATCAAAACAGCCAAACTAATGTTTTTTCCACTGTTTCACCTTCCATAAAAATTGAATTAAAAAGCGATCAAAACATCAGACATTCCCCAAAATGGTATAACTAAAAAGTACATCTGGCCCCACATAAAAGACACCTTTTGCATCCCTGTACACAGAAATATAAAAAAGTTATGGGTGTAAGAATATGGCGACTGCAAAATTTTAGCTTTTTTTAGAGGGGTTAAAAACTTTTAAAATAGCTATGCATATGTGGTATTCCTGGAATTGTACTGAACCATAGAATACAGGTGACATGTCGATTTGGCTGCAGAATAGTCGCCGTAAAAACAAAGCCCATAAGAAAGTCGCACAAACACAGTTCTTCTCCAATTGCACCCCAGCTTCCCAGTACATCGTGCAAAATATTAAATGGTACCATTACAAAGTACAATTTGTCCCGGAAACATATGGCTGTGTGAACGGAAAAATAACAAAGTTATGGGGTTTGGAAGGTGGGGAGTCAAAAACAAAAATCGAAAAATGCCTGCTACGGAAAGGGGTTAAATTGCAGCACTTTTTATATAATCACAGTGGTATAAAACGGAATAATTTTATACTAGTCTACATGTAAATACACAGCTTTGCAGTACATCTTACTAATGACTCCTGAGCATTTTTGTCATATGCGGTGATGCATACAACCTGCAGGGACAGTTTGCCATTTCCTTTTCTAACAAGATTACTAGAAAATAGCTAGTGATGTACATTTCATGTAGGTAGACCACACAGCTGCTATGGGGCTCTTGCTGAAAGGAGAGCATGGCACAAAACTTCTTTTCCTACTTTCCCGCACAAAATGTCTAAATGTCTTCCACCAGCCTACTGTACACTAAGGGAAATTCAATGCATAGAGATTGTTACAGCTCCTATTGACTTCTATGGTAGTTGTATAATTCCTAGGAACTAAGTTCCCTCTAGAGGTGACTGTGCAGCAACCTTTTAGAGGGACCCAGACACTGGGAGTAACAATACTGATAGGAGTTGGCAACAGTAGCCTGTCGACAGTAGCCACTAGACTCAATCAATTCTTCAAACTCTCCTCCTGGGCTGGTTCACAGTTGAGGGGGCCTGCAGGTTACCTGATGCTGGTGGTAGTGTTCCCCTGGGGAAGTTTCTTAATGGTCTTCAGCCTTTCAGGTGGAACATGGAAGGGTCCTGTCTGAGAGTCGACAGCTCACTTAACTCTGCCCCCTACATAGTTAAACCCACACCTTACACTGTTAACCCTGCCCCCTTACAGGCCAACCCCATCCCATACATTTTTAAACACACCCCTTGCACTGCTCACACCGCCCCCTACATGTCTAATCCCACCCCCAAACGGGTCACCCTCTTCCTTTTAACCTAATGGCATAACATAATCACCCAGGGTGTTATAACATTAGGTTAAATGATGAAGAGAAGGGGGTGCCATATTGTCTATACAAAGCAGTCTTTTTTTAAAGACTGTGGAATGTTGCAACTGATTGCCAAGTTTGTGCCATTTATTGCAAGCCAGAGGGCTGTCTGTCAGTACCGGACTGTATTATCTGCTGCGACTTCGCCTGTGCACAAGAGCCCAGACCACAAGGGGTTACCGCAAGCCTCAGATTTGAAACTGCAACATTCAAAAGTTTACAGCTCTAGGACCTGCATCTGCTTAGCAATGGACAAACTCCTTCCACAGATTAATACAGAGGCCAACCATCAGCCACTGATGTCAGTGGGACAGCCCCTCCTAAAGGACAGTGTCAGCAGAGCCTCCTGGTCGCCACCATCTTGGGTGAGACCGTTGTTTTTCAAAAGAGACTTGTTTGCTGTCACCATGTCAGATCATAGCAATCAAGAGTCTCTCAGCCCTAGCGGGTCTCCAGTGGCTGCTACATCACCTGCGGTCTCCATACCTACTTCAACAGCAACTATCATGCCACTCACCATGCATATTATTTGGGTGCGCCTTGGCTACCCCGTTATAACGGGGAAGCAAACACCCTAAGAGACTTTAAGGACCGTATGCAGGCAATGTTTAAGCTGTACCTCCTCTCTGAGGAGCAGAAGGCTGGTGTGACAGCTAGAGGGCGCTGCTCAGAGGAAGGTCAAGTCCTGGCCTCCTTCACATAAATCAACAGTGGAACAAGTGCTGCAGCTGTGGCATACCAGAGCTCTTTGTGGCTGGGCTGAGGGTGATGTCTGTAGTAATTGCATTGCATGATTTCCTATTGCTTTGTAGCCTGTGTGACATAGCAGGGGGTCCTGAGTCTAACACAACACAGCGCCACCTAGTGAGTCTCACACATGCATTACACCTCCCATAGGATGGAATAGTAACCAAATGTCCAATGGGAGGACATCACCTGGGTAAAGGGGAGGAGTCAGCTGATCACTGGGTCCCCATGGTAACACCCCTGCAGGAAGGTCCTCTGTGAGTAGTTAGAAGTGTGGAGTGTTAGGAGGAGGAGGTGAGGAGAGAAGTGTGATGTCCTGTGAAGAAAACTGTGAGCTTAGTGAGTCCTAGACAGGCCCAGGAAGGTTGGAGAGCTGACATACTCCAGCTATTCAAAAGATCCTGTCCCCTGTCTGCCTAGCCATCGCCCTGAAGGAAGTCAAGCATCATCATCTTGTCAGTATGAGACTGTGGAGAGAACATTCTGGAACAAGTGCTCCATAGCCAGTATCACAGGATCCAGGGGCCAAGGCCAGACCTGGGGAACATCCCGCCACTCTGACTATTGCACCCTGAAACTCTGAGCTATCAGGACCACATAACGTGAGTAGGGAATATTGTATGCTAGCATTGTGGTGGGCATCCTCCTATGAGCCAAATAGGAACCCAGACACATCTTAGGGCTGTAACACTGAGGCTTAAAGGGCTATGAACAACTTTCATCAAGTCTATTCTGCTACCCATGACTTTGCTGTGTCACCAGGTGTACCCTGTTATTGTGTACTGAAGAAACTGTTTAACCCCTTAAGGACCCAGCCCAAAAGTGCGTTAAGGACCAGGCCTCGTTTTTCAAAACTGACATGTGTCACTTTATATGGCAATAACTTTGAGACGTCTTAACTTACACAAGTGATTTTGAGATTGTTTTTTCGTGACACATTGTACTTCATGATAGTGGTAAACACTAATGAATATTTTTGTATTTATTTATAAAAAAATCGGAAATTTGATGGAAATTTGGAAAAAAAATCGCAATTTTCAAAATGTGAAATGCTCTGCTTTTCAGATAGATAGTCATACCACCCAAATACATTAATACATACTATCTACCATATCTCTTCTTTATATCGGCATCATCTTTTAATCGTCCTGTAATTTATTTTGGATGTTAGAAGGCTTACAAGTGTAACAGCGATTTTGCAGATTTACAAGAAAATTTCCCAAACTAATTTTTTAGGGACCACTTCAGTTCTGAAGAGGATTATAATGGCCTATATATTAGAAACCCCCATAAATCACCCCATTTTCAAAACTGCACCCCTCAAATAATTCAAAATAATATTTGGGAAGTTTGTTAACCCTTTAAGCATTTCACTGGAATTAAAACAATATGGAGGTGAAATTTAGACATTTAATTTTTTCCCACTAAGTCCTTAATTTAGCCCTAAAATTAACACATTCACAAAGGGTTAAAAGAGAAAATGCATCTCACAGTTTGTTATGCAATTTCTCCCGAGCATGGAAATACCCCACAAGTGGGTGTAAACTGATGTTTGGGCGAATGGCAGCGCACGGAAGGGAAGGAGCGACACTGGGCTTCTGAAAAGCAGATTTTGCTGGAATAGTTTTCAGGTGCCATGTCTCATTTGCAAAGCCCCTAGAGTACCAATACAAAGGAAAACCCCAAAAAGTGACCCCATTTTGGAAACTACACCCCTCACAGAATTCATATAGGGGTATAGTGAGCATTTTGACCTTACAGTCGTTTCACAGATTTTGCTAACACTGGGATGTATAAATGAAACATTACTAAAATGTCACTTTATCCCCAAAGTTTTCATTTTCACAATGGGTTAAAGGAGAAAAAGCACCCCACAGTTTGCAAAATAATTGCTCCTAAACACAGCAATACCCCATATGTGGTCGTAATCTGCTGTATGGGTACATGGCAGGGCTCAGAATGGAAAGAGCGCTATTTAGCTTTTGGAGAGCAGATTTTGCTGGAATAGTTTTCAGGTACCATGTCGCATTTACAGAGCCCCCAAAGTACCAATACAGTGGAAACCCCCTAAAAGTGACCCCATTTTGGAAACTACACCCCTCACAGAACATATCAAGGGGTATAGTGAGCATTTTGACCCTACAGCTGTTTCACAGATTTTATTAACATTAGAACATTAAAATGAAAAATTACTTTTTTTCCAATAAACCGTCAATTTAGCCCCAAATTTTTCATTTTCACAAGAGGACAAAGGAGAAAAAGCACCCCAAAGTTCGTTACACAATGTCTCCTGAACACAGAAATGCCCCATATGTGGTTGTAATCTGCTGCATGTGTAAATGGCAGGGCTCAAAATGGAAAGAGCGCTATTTAGCTTTTGGAGGGCAGATTTTGCTGGAATAGTTTTCGGATGCCATGTCGCATTTACAGAACCCCTAAAGTACCAATATAATACAAACCCCTAAAAAGTGACCCCATTTTGGAAACTACACCCCTTATAGAATTTATCTAGGGGTATGGTGAACATTTTGACCTCACAGCTGTTTCACAGATTTTATTAACATTGGGACATTAAAATGAAAAATTACTTTTTTTCCAATAAACCGTCAATTTAGCCCCAAATTTTTCATTTTCACAAGAGGACAAAGGAGAAAAAGCACCCCAAAGTTCGTTACACAATTTCTCCTGAACACAGAAATGCCCCATATGTGGTTGTAATCTGCTGCATGGGTAAATGGCAGGGCTCAAAATGGAAAGAGCGCTATTTAACTTTTGGAGGGCAGATTTTGCTGGAATAGTTTTCGGATGCCATGTCGCATTTGCAGAGCCCCTAAAGTACCAATATAATACAAACCCCTAAAAAGTGACCCCATTTTGGAAACTACACCCCTTATAGAATTTATCTAGGGGTATGGTGAACATTTTGACCTCACAGCTGTTTCACAGATTTTATTAACATTGGGACATTAAAATGAAAAATTACTTTTTTTCCAATAAACCGTCAATTTAGCCCCAAATTTTTCATTTTCACAAGAGAACAAAGGAGAAAAAGCACCCCAAAGTTCGTTACACAATTTTTCCTGAACACAGAAATGCCCCATATGTGGTTGTAATCTGCTGCATGGGTAAATGGCAGGGCTCAAAATGGAAAGAGCGCTATTTAGCTTTTGGAGGGCAGATTTTGCTGGAATAGTTTTTGGATGCCATGTCGCATTTACAGAACCCCTAAAGTACCAATATAATGGAAACCTCGCAAAAGTGAACCCATTTTAGAAACTACACCCCTCAAGGAATGTATCAAGGGGTATTATCATTTAGAGCCTAAAAATGCTTCCCAAAAATTAATGTACAAAGTGAAAATTAAAGTTTTTAAAGAAATATCCAATTTCAGTGCCTAATACGTTGCGGCCACTTTGTGGCATCAGAGACATGAACTCCTAAAACTATTAAGTGGGCTATCCCGGGGACAAAAAAATTATATATGTGGGTATAAACTGCTGCTTGGGCACGCAGCAGGGCTCAGAAGGGAAGGAGCACTGTGGGTTTTTTTTAGCTTTTGGAGTACAGATTTAGAGGGACTTTCTGGTCGCCATGATATTTTTGCAGAGCCCTGGAGGTGCCAGTAAATTGGAATTCTCCAAGAAGTGACCCCCATTTTGTAGGGGCAATTTTAGGGTCTCTGCAAATGTGACATGGCGTCCAAAAAAACAACAATCTAAATATGCGCTCCAAAAGCACATAGCGCTCCTTCACATTTGCGCCCTGCTGTGTGCCCAAATGACAGTTTATGCCCACATGTATGACACTGGTGTACCCAGGATAAGGTACTTAATGTCATATATGGGTATAAACTCCTGTTTGGGCACAGCTGGGCACAGAAGGGAAGGAGCGCTATTTGGTTTTTGGAGCACCGACTTGGACGGTTTGGTTTTTGGACGCCATTGCACTTTTGCAGAGCTGAAATGCCAGTACAGTGGAATCCCCTGACATGTCACCCCATTTACGGATAATAAATTATAGCAACACTTGGGGGTTAAAAATGCTCACTGTACCCCTGGATAAATTCCTTCAGGGGTGCAGTGTCCAAAATGGGGTGACATGTCAGGGGATTCCACTGTACTGGCATTTCAGCTCTGCAAAAGTGCAATGGCGTCCAAAAACCAAACCGTCCAAGTCGGTGCTCCAAAACCAAATAGCGCTCCTTCCCTTCTGTGCCCAGCTGTGCCCAAACAGGAGTTTATACCCATATATGACATTAAGTACCTTATCCTGGGTACACCAGTGTCATACATGTGGGTATAAACTGCGGTTTGGGCACACAGTAGGGCACAGAAGGGAAGGAGCGCTATGTGGCTTTTGGAGCGCAGATTCAGATGTTTGGGATCTGGATGCCATGTCATGTTTGCAGAGCCTCTAAAGTACCAGTAAAGTGGAATCCCCTAGGGAATGACCCCATTTTGAAAAGTGCACCCCTCAAAGAATTTATCAAGGGGTGTAGTGAGTATTAGTATCCCAGACGTGACTGCACAGCGGATGGGGAAAAGTGAATATGTAAGCTGTGCAGAGTACATTGGGTACACTAAATTCCCTACTATTTCCCCAGTAGTTCCTATTATTGGGGAGGTCACTCTGGGGGTCACTTCTGGTTTATTGTCCCTCGTAAGCTCTAAATCTGGTTTGTACCCTGATATATGCTCGCACAGTTTATACATTCCCTTCCTGCTGCAGCCAGTTATGCTCTAATGATTTGGCGATTTTTGGGGTTTTTGTCTTCACATTGTACGAGCTATATTTTCTTTATTTCTCTGGTGATGTAGCCATATGAGGGCTTGTTGTTTGCAGGGTGAGATGTATTTTTAATGACATCATTTTTAGGTGCTTACAACTTATTAAATAAATTTTATTAACTCTTTCTTGGTGGATTAAAAAACAACCCCATCAATTCTGGCACTGCGTTTTATCTTTTAAATTTTTCACCATGCAGCGTAGAGCGTAAGTAACATTTTGCCTTTATTCTGCGGGTCAGTATGATTACAACGATACCTCATTTATACTGTTTTTTTATGCAATACCAATTTTGCAGAACAAAAACCCATTTGGGGACATAAATCAATTTTTTTTTGCATTGCCATCTTCTAAGATGCGTAGCATTTTTATTTTACAGTTTAGAGAGTTGTTTTAGGGCTTATTTTCTGCGGGACAACCTGTGCTTTTTATTGGTACTGTTTTGGGGTACATATGACTTTTTGATCACTTTTTATGGCATATTTTGTAAGGTGAGATGGCGAAAAATCGTTACTTTTGGCGGGTTTTTTCCGTTTTTTTTCCCGACTTTCACCAGCATTAATTGGTCAGTTTTATTGTACAGGTTGTTCAACGATACCAAATATGTATTGTTTTTATTAATTTTTAGGTTTATTTTTTATATAATTCATTTTATATAGGAATAGGGAATTTTTGGGGCTTTATTCTTTTATTAATTTTTTTCACATACTTTATTATTTTTTTTCACTTTTTTTACTTTTTCTTGTGTCCCATTAGGACACCTGAGCCAGAGATGCTTTGATCTCTGGCTCAGTACTATAGACTGCAAGACACGAGCATACACGTGTCTAGCAGCCTATACAGGAAGTCAGCACTATTGAAACACAGCGCTGACTTCCTGAGGTCTCGGCAGCATCAACCAGGTACTGGGGGCTTCAGGCAGCCTGGGGTCACTTGGCAGACCCCGGGCTGCAGATTAGAGATATCGGCACGGGGGGTGCCGCGGGGGGGGGGGGCGGCAAGACGGCGGAACCCCTTGGATGCCGCGGTCATGTTTGACCGCGGCATTCAAGGGGTTAAAACCGCTGATCGGAACTCAGTTCCGACCAGGGGTTATGGAGCAGGGTGTTAGCTGTCAGATACAGCTAACACCCGGTTCCGATACCGCCCGCTCAGATAGTGAGCGGGCGGCCGGCCTCGGGCGTAGTATTACGCCCTGGTGCGCGAAGTACCTAGTGCCCAGGACGTAATAGTACGTCCAAGGTCGTTAAGGGGTTAAACATTTGTGCCTCCACACCCATGGAAGTAAAAGTTCAACTTTACAACTGTTTCTGTGTCTGACTCTGCACCAACAACATCAGGGTGTCCCAAACACCACCAGTCGGCACAGTATAGGGGAAGCGCCCCAGGGGAACAATCACCACCAACATTTGTGCAGCCCCCTCATCACCGGTACCAGAGGTGGTAACATGGGACCAGTGGTGAACCTAGCCTCTTTGCTGCCTGAGGCAGACTATCGAAAGAGGCCCCCTCCCCCCAAAAAAATATATAACATTCCGTTTACATGCTTTTAGCGTCACACGCTGTTATTGTCGTACAATAAACATATACAAACTTATGAAACAGTTTTTAAGAATTCTTCTTCCTGTATTACTTCAGTATCAGAAATCAACAACACGGCATTAACAATGACAATAACTTCACACATCTTCTGCTTGGTGGATGGATGAGCCCACGTGGCCCCCATTCTCTATAATAGGAGCGCCGCAGATAGCTGAGTACTGTACTTCAGGTATCTTCGGCACTCCAATCAAAGTGAATGAGAGCCACGTGGGTTCGTCCATCCAGCAAGCAACACACCTATATATGGCTGCAGTCAGGCTGAATTCCCACCCAGTGGGAGAGAGAAAAAAAACAACTCTCAGGCTCAGTGGGGGACTCAGCAGACAGACCCCCATCAATCAGGTATTTATCCTCTATCATTTAGGTGAATACAGGGCAGTAACATTTTGTGACTTACAGGTGACGTCTCTGACTAATCCTTCACATTTCCCTTCTCTTCCATTTGGACTGCCATGACCACTTCTTCCAGATGTGACTTGTCTCTGTAAAGTTTACAACACAGACATCTTTGGCTTCTCACTTTTCCAGGCATCCAACCCACATTGTCCTCACCTGCCTACCCATCCTGCTGCTACCCCCAATTATAAAATATATAATATAACCCCCCATAATGAATAACTCCCAAGTGCATCTTTATATTAATACCGTGTTTCTCCGAAAATAAGACAGGGTCTTATATTATTTTTTTCTCTGAAAAAAGGGCTAGGGCTTATTTTTGGGGTAGGTCTTAATTTTTTCTATGAACAACAATCACACATTTGATCGCTTTTTCTTTCAACTTTTATCAGAGGTGAAACAGCAAAAAAACAGCAGTTCGGCACTATTGATCATTTTTTTTTTCGCTACGGCATTCACTATAGAGGTAAAATAATTTTATAAGTTTGTAGAGTGGGCGTTTTTGGACACAGGGATACCTAATGTGTATGTGTGTCACACTAATATTTTATTTTTATATGTATTCTAGTGAAAGTGGGAGGGGGGCTTGAACTTTTATTTTGTTTGTTTTTTTTTATATTTTTTTTTTAACTTTTTTTTTTTACTATTAACCCCTCCTAGGGGGGCTTGAACCTGCAATCATCCCATAGACTGCAATACAACCTATTGCAGTCTATGGGAGATTATCTACATTACTATTGAGGCAGGACCTCAATAGTAATATTCCTATGACAGGCCTGGGAGCCTTCATAACGCTCCCGGCTGTCAAAGGGACAGGTCGGCTCCAGCGATCTCGCCGCCTGGGAGCCGACCTGCAACGAGAAAGGTACGGGGCCGGTGGGGCCCCGGGGATAGTTACTCTGCTTTGGGGTGTCAATTTGGAGGAGGGGTAGGGTCACAAACTGGCAGACCTAACAATGCCCGCGATCAGTGGACTCTTGATTGCGGGCATTAACTGCGGGTCTCCAGCGTACAAGGAGACCCAGTATAGCAGTTATAGGGGGTGGGGACCGGGGGAGAAGCGCGGAGGTCACACTAAGCAATGCCCGCGGTCAGAGTCCATTCTGATCGCGGGCATTAACTCCGGGTTTTGCTACTTTGGTGGGAGGGAAGGGAAAGGGAAGTCACGCTGAACAATGCCTGCGATCAGGGTAGACACTGACCGCGGGCATTAACTACAGGTCTCCGCAGAAACCTGATACAGCAGCTATGGTAACCGCTCTGCAGCAGAGCGGTCGCCATCTTTAAGGACCTGGCATCCGCTGTAATCGCTCCGGCGGATGTCGGGAAGGGGTTAAATTAGCTAGGGCTTATTTTTGGAGTAGGGCTTATATTTCAAGCCTACTCCAAAAAACCTGGAAAACGTAGCTAGGGCTTATTTTCGGAGTAGGTCTTATTTTTGGAGTAATGTCCGTATGTACTCCGTATAAATAGTGCCCCTTATTAATAATTCCCCAGGTGTTAACTAATTAAAAGGTTTTCCAGATCATTAATAAACTAATCAGTGGGGCTCAAAAACCCAGGACCACTACGGATCACCTGTTTGAATTAACTATGGTACCTGTGTAAGCGCCGTGACCGCTTCTCTGTTTACATAGTGTCATTCATCTCATAGCGGCCATGTAATGTAACTACAGACTCGTCCTATACACGTCTGTGTGACAAGACTGTAACTACATCACACGGTCACTATAAACAGACAGCGTGTGATATAAACAGGCGCCATAGCCCCTTCATACAACTGATCAGAGGAGGGGTCCATTGATCTCTTATTGATAATCTGTCCTAAGGTTAGAACATCAATAAAAATGAGCTGGAAAGACCCTTTAATAAAACCCAAGTGCCACCATAAAGGGGTTGTCCAGGCTAACCACTTTTTTAATATGAGGCTGGGGAAAGTGCTCCGGTGTATCCCAGCGAGTTCCAGTCCTGCTGCTCCGGTGTTTTCTTCCCCTCAGCGGTCATGTGTGGTGGGGTCTTCCGCCAGAAGAGAACACCAGAGCAGCAGAACCAGACTGCGGTGGGAGACATCGGAGCACAAGGGACAGGTGATAGGTGTTTTTTTTTTTTAATACAGTATTACACGGTATTATGGCCCACAGCAGCCCCTGCACACAGTATTACATGATATTATGCCCCGCAGCGGCCCCTGCAGACGGTATTATGCGCCCCTGCACACTGTATTATGCACCGCAGTGACCCCTGCATATGGTATTATGCTCCATAGTGGCCCCTGCACACAATATTATGCCCCGTAGTGGCCCCTGCACACGGTATTATGCTCCATAGTGGCCCCTGCACACGGTATTATGCCTCATAGTGGTCCCTGCACTCGGTATTATGTTCCATAGTGGCCCCTGCACAGGGTATTATGCTCTACAGTGGCCCCTGCACACGGTATTATGTCCCATAGTAGCCCCTGCACTAGGTATTATACTCCATAGTGGCCCCTGCACACGGTATTATGCCTCATAGTGGTCCCTGCACACGGTATTATGCCTCATAGTGGTCCCTGCACTCGGTATTATGCTCCATAGTGGCCCATGCACTCGATATTATGCTCCATAGTGGCCCCTGCACTCGGTATTATGCTCCATAGTGGCCCCTGCACATGGTATTATTTCCCATAGTGGCCCCTGCACTAGGTATTATACTCCATAGTGACCCCTGCACACATAATTATGCCCCATAGTGGCCCCTACACACAGTATTCTGCTCCATAGTAACCCACCCATGAACTATTATTATACTCTGGGGTCTTTTTAAAAGACCCCAGAGTATAATAATCTGAGACCCAGGTGGTGACAAACATAAAAACCAGTGTTACTTACCTGGGCTTCGGTGCGCTCCCTGCTTTCGGCCCTCTTCAATGTCGCACAGACCAGCGTCGCAACATAATAACATCGGGCTTGCTCACGTGACGCCTGGGACGTCACCAAAGAAGGCCGAAGCCTGCTGGGAGTAACATTGGATCGCCGGAGAGGTGAGTAAAAAAGGTTTTTATGTTTATCACCTCCCTTGGGTCTCCGATTATTATACTCCGGGGTCTGAAAAGAAATTTGAAAAAAAAAAAAAAATAGTATAAATAGTGCCCCTTATTAATAATGCCCCAGGTGTTAACTAATTAAAAGGTTTTCCAGGTCATTAATAAACTAATTAGTGGGGCTCAAAAACCCAGGACCCCCACTGATCAGCTGTTTGAATGGTACCTGTGTAAGCGCCATGACCGCTTCTCTGTTTATATAGTGTCATTCATCTCATAGCGGCCATGTAATGTAACTACAGCCTCGTCCTGTACATGTCTACAGTATGTGACAAGGCTAGAATTACATCCCACGGCCACTATAAACAGACAGCGTATAATATAAACAGGTGCCATAGCCCCTGTTTATAGCGCCCCATTTACACACACTATAATGTTCCACAGCAGCCCCTGCACACAGTATTACACAGTATTATGGCCCGCAGCGGCCCCTGCACACGGTATTATGCTCCATATTGGCCCCTGCACACGGTATTATGCTCTACAGTGGCCCCTGCACGCGGTATTATGCTCCATAGTGGCCCCTGCACTGGTATTATGCTCTATTTTTTTTTTTTTTTCAAGATGGCGCCGCTGGAGTGGCGCCTGTTTCAGCAGGTCTGAGTCTTTCTCTTATTTTTCTTTCTTTGTCTTGTTTTTTATCACTCTACTTAAGGGACTTTGCACTATGAAGAAACACATAACGACTTGGAATTGGACCGTTGTGATACTTTTTTGTTTTATTTGTTTTGTTCTGCTTCAAATGGGAGCTATTGTGTCTGCAGACAATTCTTTTGTCTACTCCAGAGAGAAACTTCTGCAGCTTAGAGTCACAGCAGGGCTGCATACCATTTGCCCAGACATCCCCCAGGAGACCTGGAGAAGGAAAAGGAGGGGGAGGGGGTGTAGAGCTGGAGTTCAGCAGAAGATTAAAAAGAGACTTTTCAGACCAGCTCTTCCCTCCATCATTATGGACAATGTGAGATCTCTTGCAAACAAGATGGACGAACTAACAGCGCTCACCAGGCATCATCAGGAGTTTCGGGTGTGCAGCATGATGCTACTTACAGAGACTTGGCTCACTTAAGTTACTCCTGACCCTCTGGTCTCCTTGGATGGTTTTAAACTCCTTCGGGCAGACAGGACAAGGGAGAGTGGTAAGAGGAAAGGAGGAGGGCTGGCAATGTTTGTGAATGATAGATGGTGTAATCCTAGGCACATTGTGATTAAGGAGCAAACTTGCTGTAAGGACATTGAACTATCAGATGTGAGCATGAGACCATTCTATCTACCAAGGGAACTATCACATGTCATCGTGATAGCTGCATATGTCCCCCCCTCTGCGAAAGCTGACGCTGCCTGCGAGGTCCTACAAGCCACGGTGAGCCAGCTGCAGTCACAACACCCCCAGGCCCTCCTTCTTGTATCTGGTGATTTCAACCATGTCTCTCCATCATCCACACTGCCCAGTTTCACACAGTATGTAACCTGCCACACAAGAGACAACAAAATACTGGACTTGTTCTTTGCCAATGCGAGAGAGGCATATAACTCATCAGCCCTACCCCCCTTGGTAGATCGGATCACAACCTAGTGCATCTCCGACCTGTGTATAAGCCACTTGTACGTAGAGAACCAGCTGTCACCCGCACAGTGAGGATATGGTTCGAGGAGAGTGATGAGGCTCTGAGGGATTGTTTTGACACAACCGCATGGGAAGTTCTGCAGGATTCTTATGGAGAAGATATAGAAGGACTCACACACTGCATAACGGACTACATTAATTTTTGTGTGGACAACACAGTACCCACAAAAGTGGTGAAGTGCTTTTCCAACAACAAACCATGGATTAACTCTGATATAAAAACACTACTTAAGGAGAAAAAGATGGCATTCAGGACAAGAGATAAGGAGGGGCTGAGGAAAGTACAAAAGGAGCTGAGGCATCAAATCAGGCAGGGAAAAGCCAGTTATAAGGAAAAAATGGAAAAGCAAATGGAAAGAAAAGACATAAGGGGGGTCTGGGAGGGGCTTAAGTCAATTTCAGGTCATAAACAGCCTGTCTGCCAGATTGAGGCAGATGTTAATTGGCTTAATGAACTAAACCTATTCTTCAACAGATTTGATCACACACCAGCTCCTCCCACCCCAGCATGTCCTTCAGTTCCCCCCACCACAATGACTTCACCCCATGTGGCTACTTCCCAACAGACCAGAAAATCCAGAAATCTGTCTATATCTGACCACAGTCTGACCTTCACACGGGCCCAGGTGAGGAAGGAGATGAAAAAGATCAAGGCGAGGAAAGCCGCAGGGCCAGATGACATCAGTGCAAGGCTAATTAAGACTTGTGGGGACCAGCTGTGTGGTATAATTACATATATGTTTAATATGAGCCTGAGGCAGGAAATAGTCCCTGAATTATGGAAATGTTCTTGTGTGGTTCCAGTTCCAAAGAAACCTCACCCTATGGACCTCAATGACTACAGACCTGTAGCACTGACATCCCACTTGATGAAGATCTTAGAGAGATTGGTTCTCACACATCTCCGCCCTCTAGTGAGCCCCTCTATGGACCCTCTCCAGTTTGCTTATCGGCCGAGCATTGGGGTAGATGATGCCATCATCTACCTTCTGCACAGGGCTCTGTCTCACCTGGAGAAACCAGGGAACATGGTGAGAATAATGTTCTTTGATTTCTCCAGTGCTTTTAACACCATACAGCCGGGGTTACTGAGGGACAAGCTGGGCCTTGCTGGAGTGGACCACCACCTCTCCAACTGGATCCTAGAATACCTCACAAATCGACCTCAATACATGAGAGCCCGAGACTGTGTGTCAGATACCGTGATCTGTAATACGGGGGCACCCCAGGGTACGGTTCTCGCCCCTTATCTCTTCACACTGTACACTGCAGATTTTAGGTGCAACTCATCTAGCTGCTACCTACAGAAGTATTCTGACGACTCTGCAATAGTAGGTCTCATCACAGATGATGATGACAGGGAGTACAGAGAACTGAACCAGGATTTTGTGGACTGGTGCCAGCGGAACCACCTGAAGATTAACGTGGGGAAGACCAAGGAGATGGTGGTGGACTTCCGTAAATGCAGATGCCCTCCTAAACCAGTGGACATCCTGGGGACGGGCATCGAGATTGTGAACACCTATAAGTACCTGGGTTTGCTCCTTAATAATAAGCTGGACTGGGCAGATCATATGGAGGTCCTGTACAGGAAGGGCCACAGCAGGCTCTACCTGCTTAGGAAGCTGAGAGCCTTTGGAATCCGGGGGGCACTTCTTAGGACTTTCTTCAACTCGGTAGAGGCATCAGCCATCTTCATTGGAGTGGCCTGCTGGGGGAGCAGTATATCAACTAGGGACAGAAATAAACTTGACAAGCTGATTAGAAGGGCCAGCTCTGTCCTGGGGAGCCCACTGCACCCAGTGCAGGTGGTGGGTGACAGAAGGATACTGTCCGTGGTGAGCTCCATGCGGAAGAAGAAGTCCCATCCCATGCATGAGACTGTGATAGCGCTGGGCAGTACTGTCAGAGACCGACTGCTCCACCCTAAGTGTGTGAAGGAGCGCTAACGGAAGTCTTTCCTCCCCACTGCGGTTAGGCTGTACAACCAACACCGACCTAAGCGGAGATCAATACACACAGAAAACTGAAATATCTTTCTGCCTGTTAAATCCTCCCCCCCTCCTCTGCTACTTCCTATCTGTCTGTCTACTATCAATGTAATGCCTCTCACCTTGGAGCATTCCTGGACATGTTGTATTTGTATTTGTATCTGCTTATCTTTGCTGCTGTAACACACTGAATTTCCCCATTGTGGGACTTGTAAGTATGTGAGCCAGAGGGCGCTGTTGAGCGACCCATGCCAGACCAGAAAAGGCTCTCAGCCACGCCTTTGGGGGGTGGCACGTAACTCCAGAGGGGCTGGAGTGTCCTGCAGGAAGCAGGAAGCAGTGGACCAGCTAGGACAGACAGAGAGGGTCTGTCCCAGAGGGCTGGCGTCCACAGAGGACTGTTGCTAGAGCTGAGTAACAGTCAGGACAGTTAGGGGCTCAAGGAGTGAGTTAGGCCCTAACTGTGGCATAGGTTTTGTTTGTTGTTTTGTTATGTTGCCCTTAAGCTGTAATAAAGCCACTTTGTTTTAAATTGGCACCGTCTGAACGCTGTCTCACCGGCACCCAGTACCACGAACCACCGCTGTTGGGACCAGGAAAAGCCACCATTTGAGTCTAATTCCCCCAAGTTATCACATATGGCGGAGAACGCGGGCATAAAGAGATCTACGCAAGTCCTGGAAGACAAGTGTTTGGTGACTGCAGTACTGCGTGTGCATTGCGGCCTACAGCTGGAAGAAATCTGTGATTTCAACTGAGAAGCCCAGGAGGGGTGAGTGAATTGCAACATAGCAACGTGTGTGCAAAAAACTGGTGAAAGTAAAACTCTGGATGAGGAATCCAGGGAATGGACTTTGTGTATACTGTGGTACAGAAGTCTGTGAAGTGTTTGCTGATGGCAAGAAAGTATGCAATGTGTATAGAAGCTGGATATTGCAAACAGTCTATGTGAAAGGCTATGGTGCCATGTTGGTGTTTTCTGTGGAAGACAGAAGAAAATGCTGGTTGTTGTAGTGCCACACATAAGTTAACTGTTTGAATACATGTGACTGCAGAAGATAGCAAAAAGTTGCTGTCGGTTGAACCGAAGGTTGCTGTGGAATATTGTGTAATCTTGTTAGTAAACCATGGGCAAGAAAAAGAGAATTTCAGCTTGTAAAAAAACAGAGACGTTATGCACAGGTTTATTAGTGCAGCAGTCTGAATGCAGAGAGACACAAAACCCGGAACAGATCATGTGGAATGCAAGTAAAGATAAAGGGTTGCATGAGAGTGACGCAGTTTTTCTAAAGCACCTCTGTTCTATGATTGAATATGTCCCTACTGACGGTATGTCTCATATTGGAGTGCATGAGAGCGCCAAAGATGAAAATATTATGGTGCAGCAGCTTCAAGATGAGATTAAAACCATCAGGTTCCTTTATGAAGGTGAAATATCTGATTGGAAATGGCAACTTGAGCTATCAGAAAAAGAGAACCTTAAGTTAAAGAAAGAGCTTGAAACTGTAAAGAATTCATATCCTAGTCATTGTGAAGATGTGGTACTGGGTTTGCCTGGAATGGACTGTGTCACTAAGAAGGAGTTTGCTGATATGAAATGTGCTCTATCTAATGAAGTTATACAGAGTGTAGAGCAAAAGCAAGTGCTTGAGAAGCAATTGCAGGATTTAAAGGAGCAGCATGTTCAAGACTCCATTGACAAAGAAAATGAAATTGCAGAGCTGAGGAAGCATGTGTCTGACCGAGAGAGTGATTTAGAATCTGTGGTGCAGACATTGCAGTCAGAGCAAAACTTGCATGCACGAAAGCAGGTTCACCTAAATAGTGAAATCCACGAATGGCGAAGCAGAGCTGGAGGTCTGGAACAAAGAGAAAGGGAACTCAAAGCTAGAATATGTAGCCTGGAGAGGGCGCTGTCAGGATTTTGTGAAGATAATGAGAAGTTGTCTGTTTTGGTGCAAAATAAAGACAAAGATTTGATGGAGATGTCGTCTGTCCATGCTCAGAAAGTGCAAGCCTTACAGGAGAGTCATAGAAAAGTAGAGACTCATCTTCAAGTGATGCAACTAAAAGTCACAGAAGGGGACAGGTTTCAAGCAGAGCTGCTAGACAAGGCAAACAGACTACAGGTGGAATTGAATAATGTCACAGGGCTTCTTTCTCAAGCAGACAGCAAGTTTATCAAACTTTCCAAAGCTTTTTCTACACTAGAATCTCAGCTTCAGGACACTCAGGAACTTTTGCAAGAAGAAACCCGGCAGAAGTTTGACCTTAGTACAAAACTAAAACAAATGGAAGATGAGAAAAATGGTTTCCTTGAGCAACTAGAGGAAGAAGAGATAGCAAAAAGAGATTTGACAAAGCGGATTTCAACACTACAGGCTCGGGCGACTGATATGAAGAAAAAAATGGAGGATAGTATTGGGTCCTTGGACTCTCTTGAAGAACTAAAGGAAAAGTTGCAAAAGGAGCTAG
Organism: Leptodactylus fallax; assembly: GCA_947044405.1. Classification (NCBI taxonomy): domain Eukaryota; kingdom Metazoa; phylum Chordata; class Amphibia; order Anura; family Leptodactylidae; genus Leptodactylus; species Leptodactylus fallax. The sequence goes on from CAMRHE010000379.1 coordinate 244,533, forward strand.
AAGCTACAAATCAACGGTTTGAGGAGAACGTTGCTGCTTATGACAAACTTGAGAAGATGAAAATTAGACTGCAGCTGGAACTAGAAGATGTAGGTGTAGATCTTGATCATCAATGTCGGATGGTGTCAAATTTAGAAAGGAAGCAGAAAAAGTTTGATCGGCTGCTTGGTGAAGAAAAGACTCTTTCTGCTAGATATGCAGAAGAACGTGACCGTGCTGAAGCAGAGGCCCTTGAATTGAAGGCCGAGTTAAAGAGGCTCAACAAGCAGCGGTGCACTGAAATGGAGGATTTGGTTAGCTCCAAGGATGAAGTTGAGAAAAACCTGTCTAATTTGTCTGCTGAGATTGTAGATCTAAAAATGCTTGTTGCTAGACTAAAGGTGCAAGTGAACCAGAAGGAGGAATTTGCACGTATCAAGAAACAGCTGGAGTTTCAGATGGATCACGTGAAGCGCGAGTAAGAAATAAAGTTGGAAGAGCGCACTGTTCAGATAGCACAGTTAAAAACCGAAGTGGAATCTAAAAGAGAAGAATTGGATCGATTGCAGCAGTGTCTATCCAATACTGAACAGTCGGCATCTGCCCTATCTTCAAAGCTGTCAGCACTAGAAGCTGAGAAGGATTCATTGCAGAGCCTGTTAATCTCTAAAGAATCAGAGCTGCAAGGTGCACTAGTAAAGACTGAGATGGAAGCGGCACAGAAAAATGTCGCAGTGAAGAAAGTTCTGGAGCTGGAATCAGAGATTTGTGCGCTACAGAAGGCGTTAGAATTGGAAAAAGCTGCCAGCATAGAGGCAGAGAAAGGAGAATCATTAAGTCAGACAGACATGAGTGACCTGTCCAATGATGTGACAGTTGTTAAAGACATGCCAGAAAATGTAGTTCAGCGTGATCTATTATGTGAGGGTGTACGGTATGGCCCTCGTGCAGAAGGAGAAGATATTGAAGTACAGAGCTTGTGTATCTCAAACAAAGAGGAGAGCAAGCAGCCTATGCCTCCTAAACTTCTAAGCCTTGATGGTGATGGCAAAGTTTGCTTTGAGATGAAGCTTACGGAAAAAGTTCCCGTGATACAGTTATACTCTAAAGACATTGATGTGCATGAAGTACGTGTTAGTTGGTCTCTGAGCTCCTGTGAATTCATGATAGGTGAAGATGAAGATTTTTACGGCTATTCACTAAAGGGATCAAAGTCATGCAATGGGATGGTTGAAGACTATGGCGAGAAATGGGATGAAAATGATGTGATCCCCTGTATGGCGAATTGTGAAGGTGATGAAGAAAAACTTGCCTCTGCACAGAATGGCCAGGATCTTGACGTAGCAGTTAAAGTGATGAGAAACCGGAAGTGTCAAGTAACCGGAATCTGGAAGAAGAGACCCCCAGATTGTGATTACTGGATAGACACTGGACAGGCCTACTTGGTTGAAGAGGGACTTCGTCATAGGATATCTCGCCCCATTGTAGCTCACCCCATGGGTAGTGAGCTGAGGGGGAGGGTATGTAAGTATGTGAGCCAGAGGGCGCTGTTGAGCGACCCAGGCCAGACCAGAAAAGGCTCTCAGCCACGCCTTTGGGGGGTGGCACGTAACTCCAGAGGGGCTGGAGTGTCCTGCAGGAAGGGTCTGTCCCAGAGGGCTGGCGTCCACAGAGGACTGTTGCTAGAGCTGAGTAACAGTCAGGACAGTTAGGGGCTCAAGGAGTGAGTTAGGCCCTAACTGTGGCATAGGTTTTGTTTGTTGTTTTGTTATGTTGCCCTTAAGCTGTAATAAAGCCACTTTGTTTTAAATTGGCACCGTCTGAACGCTGTCTCACCGGCGCCCAGTACCACGAACTACCGCTGTTGGGACCAGGAAAAGCCACCATTTGAGTCTAATTCCCCCAAGTTATCACAGACTATTAAAGGACTATTATTATTTTTATTATTATAGTGGTCCCTGCACTGGTATTATGCTCCATAGTGGCCCCTGCACTTGTATTATTCTCAATAGTGGCCCCTGCACTTGTATTATTCTCCATAGTGGCCCCTGCACTTGTATTATGCTCCATAGTGGCCCCTGCACCTGGTATTATGCTCTATAACGGCCCCTGCACTCGGTATTATGCTCCATAGTGGCCCCTGCACTTGGTATTATGCTCCATAGTGGCCCCTGCACTTGTATTATGCCCCGCAATGGCCACTGCACACGGTATTATGTTCCACAGCAACTCCTGCAAACAGTTTTATGCTCCCTAGTGGCCCCTGCACATGGTATTATGCCCCATATTTGCCCCTGCACACAGTATTATGCTCCATATTGGCCCCTGCACACGGTATTATGCTCCACAGTGGCCCCTGCACATGGTATCATGCTCCATAGTGGCCCCTGCACACGGTATTATGCTCCATAGTGGCCCCTGCACTTGTATTATGCTCCATAGTGGCCCCTGCACCCGGTATTATGCTCTATAGTGGCTCCTGCACGCAGTATTATGCTCCATAGTGGCTCGTGCACTCGGTATTATGCTCCATAGTGGCCCCTGCACAGGGTATTATGCTCTACAGTGGCCCCTGCACACAGTATTATGCCCCATATTGGGCCACCCATGAACTATTATTATACTCTGCGGTCTTTTCAGACCCCAGAGTATAATGATTGGAGACCCAGGGGAGAATACAAACATAAAAATCAGTATTACTTACCTATCCTGGACACCGGTGCACTCCTTGCAGCTTTCGGCCCTGTTTAATTGCACACAGACGTCACGTGATCAGGCCTGCGACGCGACCTGATGACGTCACCAGAGGCCTCAAGACTGCTCGGAGTTACATCGGATCGCAGGAGGTGAGTAACATTGGTTTTTATGTTCCCTCACCTACCCTGGGTCTCCGGTTATTATACTCTGGGGTCTGGAAAGACCCCGGAGTATAATAATAGTAGTATTTGAGGCCCGCGGCCTCAATTACTGATGCCCGCGGCCGCTCACAGCGGCATCCACTTCCCTTTCTGCGTCACATAGCAGAAGGGGAAGCGGAGGCGGCCACGAGCAGACGCGGGGTAGGTAAATAAATAGTAAAAATGCCGCCCCCCATACAGTGACGGACAGTGCCGCCTGAGGCGGCCGCCTCACTTCGCCTCATTAGCGGTGCGCCCCTGTCTGCAAGCATCCCTTCAGTTATCCTGCCACCACCTCTGGGTACCTCACCTGCTGCCTAAGCTGTGCAGACTACACCAGTGGACTCCAGAGACGACCTTCTGGCCCGAGTGGATCATCTGACCCGTGCCATGGAACATATCACTGTCCGTCTAGATCATCTGACCCAGCCGTCTTCATCGTCCAGTGATCCTTTGTGAAGTCTCAACATCTCACCCGAGCCGCCACCCAGACGTCCGTCTTCAGTGAAACCTCCGCAGAGTGAGAGTCCCTACTGTACCTATTGCCATAGATATGGACACAGCAGGCCTCAGTGTTTTCAGTTAAACGGGCCGCCCCTCGGGAGGAAAGAAGAAGGGCCCAGGTGAATCTTCAGTGCCATTGTCACGCTTCCTCTAAGCCTGCCCACACATCACAATCCGGGCGAATGGCATCCCTCTGACAGCATTGGTGGACACTGGATCTCAGGTAACAACCCTGCGCAAACAGGCATTCCTTGAACATTGGGACTTAGGTGTGTTGAATAGAACGCCTGACAGATGGATAAATCTGTGTGCCAGCAATGGACAGGCCATACCACAGCAGGGTTATTGGGAGCCCACTATCCAGATTGGGGACTTGAAGCTGCCTAGACAGGGTGTAATTGTCGCTGATGTAGAGGATAAGAGGTTTGCAGTTGTAATATTAGGCATGAATGTTTTTACACCATTGCTTTGCAGAAGTGTTGGATGCCTTGCATGCCTCTCTACTTATAGCTTCTCCTAGTGACCAGCAGACCATTCAGCGGGCCATTCGAGTACTCAACGCCCAGCACAAGTTAGCCAAGGTGAAATTGGTCAAGTCCATATCCAAGACAACCGTCCAGTAACCCTACAGCCTGGAACAGAAACTATGGTGTGGTGCCCTGCCTGTCCGGGCATAGAAAATCAGGACTACGAGGCCTTGCTATAACCCATATAGGTAGATGGCCAACCACTTGTCATGGCTGCCCGCAGCCTTGTCACAGTTTCCAATTTACGTGTTTCTGTCCGCCTAGTCAACTTGGGCAATGCTCCCGTGAACCTCCACAAGTTCCTCTCTGTGGCCCTGCTACACCGGTTAGCACCTGAAGACTTCTCTCTGGTGATTCTACCACCACACAGTGTTCCACCCAAGCTTCTTAGAAAATTCAGAATGGAGCCACGAAGCCCTGGTGGGATGAATTGAACGTGGGAGATGCAACACCCATCACAGAGCACATCAATGGGGTCCGCAATGTGGCCAAGCGTTACCAACAGGCGTTCAGCAAACACCCATTGGACTTTGGTAAGACCACGACCATTCAACATTGCATTCTGACTCACGACCACCATCCAATCAAGGAGCGTCACCGTCCAATACAAACAGTGATGTACCAGTCAGTGAAAAAGTAATGCCCCCAACCACATTCCAACGGTTTATGGAGAGGTGCCTCGGCCATGAGAATTTCCAGAGTGTGCTACTGTACTTGGAAGATGTTATTGTATTCTCCCGGACATACCAAGAACACCTTCGTCACCTGGCTGAGGTATTCAAGGTACTTATACAGCACGGCCTAAAGGTGAAGCCCTCCAAGTGCTACCTGTTGAAACACAAGTTCACTACCTTGGGGATGTCGTGAGCCCACAAGGTGTCCAACCTGATCCACAAAAGACCACTGCAGTCCAGAACTGGCGAAGACCAACTACCGTCAAAGAAGTTCGAAGCTTCCTGGGATTCGCAGGTTACTATTGGCGTTTCATACCACACTTCGCCCAAGTAGCTGAGACTCTGTACGAGTTGTTGCGAGGTTGTCCCAGAGAAAGCTACAACTGAAAGCTTCCAGTAGACTGGATGGCGCGTCAAGAGGAAGCCACCAATCCTGGCCTATCCCAACTACAGTCAGCCATTCCGTTTGTACACAGATGCAAGTCACCAAGGTTTGGGTGCAGTGTTGTCCCAGGTTCAGGACAACAAATAGTGAGTCATCGCCTACGCCAGCAGGAGTCTGAGAGGCACAGAGAAGAATGACCAGAACTATAGTTCTTTCAAAGTCGAACTTCTGCCGCTTGTCTGGGCCGTGACAGAGAAGTTTAAAGACTACCTGGCTGCTACACTCTTTACCGTATACACGGATAACAATCCGTTGGCGCATTTGGACACTGCTTGACTGGGAGCCCTTGAACAACGGTGGGCCTCAAGACTAGTGAATTACAAGTTCTCTGTCAAGTATCACAGTGGCAAGTCCAACGCTAATGCTGATGCACTCTCAAGGTTGCCCGTGGGAGAAGAACCACCCCGAGACGACATCTGGGAAGAGGTGGAGATGCCACCATTCTATAACAAGTTTGCCCAACAGAATGTTATTGGTGTCCCTGTAGAAGGAGAATCTCCGGTGAAAACAGCTGCCGAATTCCACCAGGAGCCATCTCTGTGGAAAACGTTCCAAGAAGAGAGGAGAGTTCTAGGAGAGTTGTCAGATTTCCTCCTTACAGTAAGAATACCAACCTGTGTAAAGAGAGGTCTTCATGATGTGGAAGTAAAACGCCTTTGGCAACAGAGGAAGCGCCTGTTTGTCCAACGAGGCCTTCTACTCAGAAACACTCTTGATCCTGTCACGGGTGAAAGGCTTCAACAGATCCTCGTACCAGGAAGAGACGCACATATGATACTTGAGGCATATCATGACAGATCCGTTTACTCCGGGGTACAAAAGACCAAAGCTACCATCCATCGTCACTTCTATTGGGTTGGAATGAGGAGTGACATTGAGAGTTGGTGCCAAGAGTGTCCTGCCTGTAGTATTACCAAGGAAGGGTGAAGAGATCAGAAGGCCCCTTTACATCCAATTAAGACTCAAAAGCCATGTGAAATTATTGCTCTGGACCATGTGAAGTTGGATCCCACACGTTCCAGCTACAGCTACGCTCTGACAATGGTGGATCATTACTCCAAGTTCCTTGTTATCGTGCCCGTCAAAGATCTTACAGAGAGAACTACGGCTGTGACCTTCTACGCAGAGTTTGTCCGCCATTACGGTTGTCCTTAGCATAGCCTCACCAACTGTGGATCGGTGTTTGAATCCCAATTGTTCAGTGAGCTGTGTCAGTTCCAAGACTGCAAGAAGTTGCGCACCACAGCATATCACCCTCAAGGGAATGGGATGTGTGAGAAGGCAAATCGAGTGATCATCGGCATGCTAAGAACAGCCGCAGTTACACCTGGCATTGAGTGGCCTGAGCGTATCAAGGACTTGGCCTACAGTGGGTACGGAAAGTATTCAGACCCCTTTAAATTTTTCACTCTTTGTTTCATTGCAGCCATTTGCTAAAAGCAAAAAAGTTCATTTTATTTCTCATTAATGTACACTCAGCACCCCATCTTGACAGAAAAAAATACAGAAATGTAAATATTTTTGCAAATTTATTAAAAAAGAAAAACTGAAATATCACATGGTCATAAGTATTCAGACCCTTTGCTGTGACACTCATATTTAACTCACATGCTGTCCATTTCCTTCTGATCCTCCTTGAGATGGTTCTACTCCTTCATTGGAGTCCAGTTGTGTTGAATTAAACTGATTGGACTTGATTAGGAAAGGCACACACCTGTCTATATAAGACCTCACAGCTCACAGTGCATGTAAGAGCAAATGAGAATCATGAGGTCAAAGGAACTGCCCAAGGAGCTCAGAGACAGAATTGTGGCAAAGCACAGATCTGGCCAAGGTTACAAAAGAATTTCTGCAGCACTCAAGGTTCCTAAGAGCACAGTGGCCTCCAGAATCCTTAAATGGAAGAAGTTTGGGATGACCAGAACTCTTCCTAGACCTGGTCGTCCAGCCAAACTGAGCAATCGTGGGAGAAGAGCCTTGGTGAGAGAGGTAAAGAAGAAACCAAAGATCACTGTGGCTGAGCTCCAGAGATGCAGTAGGGAGATGAAAGAAAGTTCCACAAAGTGAACTATCACTGCAGCCCTCCACCAGTCGGGGCTTTATGGCATAGTGGCCCGAAGGAAGCCTCTCCTCAGTGCAAGACATATGAAAGCCTGCATAGAGTTTGCCAAAAAACACATGAAGTACTCCCAAACTATGAGAAATAAGATTCTTTGGTCTGATGAGACAAAGATTGAAGTTTTTGGCGTTAATTCTAAGCGGTATGTGTGGAGAAAACCAGGCACTGCTCATCACCTGCCCAATACAATCCCAACAGTGAAACATGGTGGTGGCAGCAACATGCTATGGGGGTGTTTTTCAGCTGCAGGGACAGGACGATTGGTTGCAATTGAAGGAAAGATGAATGTGGCCAAGTACAGCGATATCCTGGAAGAAAACCTCTTACAGGGTGCTCTGGACCACAGAATGGGCCAAAGGTTCACCTTCCAACAAGACAATGACCCTAAGCACACAGCTAAAATAACAAAGGAGTGGCTTCAGAACAACTCTGTGACCATTCTTGACTGGCCCAGCCTGAGCCCTGACCTCAACCCAATTGAGCATCTCTGGAGAGACCTGAAAATGGCTGTCCACCAACGTTCACCATCCAACCTGATGGAACTGGAGAGGATCTGCAAGGAAGAATGGCAGAGGATCCCCAAATCCAGATGTGAAAAGCTTGTTGCATCATTCCCAAGAAGACTCATAGCTGTACTAGCTCAAAAGGGTGCTTCTACTCAATACTGAGCAAAGGGTCTGAATACTTATGACCATGTCAAATTTCAAATTTTCTTTTTTAATAAATTTGCAAAAATATCTACATTTCTGTTTTTCTTCTGTCAATATGGGGTGCTGAATGTACATTAATGAGAAATAAAATGAACTTTTTTGCTTTTAGCAAATGGCTGCAATGAAACAAAGAGTGAAAGCATACAGCGTCATCGCCATAACATATCCTGAAAACGATGTGTATGAGATCTCTAAACCTGGGACACAGCCCCAAGTAGTACACCGAAACCGTCTGAAGCTGTGCCTTAAAGAAGGACTACCCACGGAGGTGCCCCCAGCTGAGATGAAGAGTACAGAGATCTTGTCACCACCTGAAGTGACAGAGAGACCTCCAACGTTAACTGAGCTTATGTGGGCGCCTAAACTATTACCATTTAGCTGTTATCCACCAATTGTTGCTGTAGTGCAAGAGAACCCTTTGACAGATGATTTAATCAATTTCAGTGACTCTGTTCCTGATCAAATCTTGTTCCACTTAGACGTTCTGAGCGTACCACAAAAGGCATACCTCCAACACGCTATAGTGATGCAATTGCTGTCCTTGAGTAAAAGAGGTTAACTGTCTCTGCTTCTGTATATATGTTATTTCTGCTCTGATGACATTAATGTTTTCCTGTATATTTATATACAGTATATTGCCATGTAATATAGTATTTACATTTATATGCAACAATTCAAGCTACAGTGCCTGGCTTACCGAGCCAAGATAGTTCTGTTATCCCTTTGTGAAATGGACATTCGTGCTAGAGTGCCTACTCTTGCTTACAGAAAGGACTGTTTATTGATTCTCAGAGAGACTATCAAGATAATGGACACTCACGATATTTGTGCCAGACAGCCTCTGGACCCATTTGATGGTACAGGCCAAAAGGTTCCATAAGTCTGTGTTTAATTATCCCTCCATTACCCTTCAGACTTCTCATGGACATTCCAGGACTATGCCGAGAGGTCTTACCTCAAGTTTCTAAGTATTATTTTTTTTTAAGCTATTAGTGACATTTGCACTTTATCAATATTTATTAACATTATGTTACATTTCTCACCTTCACCCCAGCCCGTCACCGAGGTCGGCTCAGTGAAAGAGGGGGAGTATGTGGCATCCCAGAGCTGGATGTGGCTGGGCTGAGGGTGATCTCTGTAGTATATTGCATTGCTTTATTTCCTGTTGCTTTGTAGCCTGTGTGACATACCGTAGCAGCAGAGACGTAGCTAGGGGTTCAGCACAGGGGGGGCGAACATGTCCAAGTGGGCCCCCAACTTAGGTATACCGATATTATCACTATACAGTGACCGTATAGTGGTATATATCGGATCTACACAGGGCTCTGCAGACGATTTAGGCAAATACAGGGCAGTATCATTTAGTGACTTACCGGTGATGACTCTGACTAATCGTTCACATTCCCCATCTCTTTCATCTGGACCGCCATGGCCACTTCTTTCAGTCTCTGTAAAGTTTGCAACACAGACATATTTGGCTCCTCATTTTTCCAGGCAGCTGACCCACATTGTCCTCACCTGCACCCCCATCCTGCTGCTACCCCAATTATAAAATATATGATATAACCCCCCATAATGAATAACCCCCAAGTGCATCTTTAAATTAATAACTTCCCTATGTACCCCCTTTAAATAGTGCCCCTTATTAATAATGCCCCAGGTGTTTCCTAATTAAAAAGTAAACAAAAGGTAAAATTAATTAGTGGGGTTCCAATAATTGGGACCCCCAGGATCAGCCGTTTGAATGAACCGTGGTACCTGTGTAAGCGCCGTGACCCCTTCTCTGTTTACATAGTGTCATTCTTTTCATAGCGGCCATGTCATGTACAGCCTCATCCTATACACATCTATGTGACAATGCTGGAATTACATCACACGGTCACTATAAACAGACAACGTGATATACACAGACCCCATAGCCCCTTCATACAGCTGATCAGTGGGGAATCACTTATCTCTTATTGATGATTTATTCTGAGGATAGACCATCAATAAAAATGAGCTGGAAAACTCTTTAAGGCCAAGGCCCCACGTGGCCCCTGTTCTTCCTGCTGCGCTTTGCACAGAGAGTTCGCAGAGGTTTCCTCTGCGGACTTTCTGCTTCAATTATATCTATAGGGAAACTGGGAGCATTTCCATAGGAATGCTGCAATTTCCAAAACCACGACTGTTTTGGAAATCGCAGCGTGTCCACTGCGCATATTTTACCACAAAGTGGGGATGGGATGGGGCCCCACGTGGCAAGAATGCCACGGGGAAAAAAAATGCGGCATTTTACAGTTCCTGCAAAGTGGATGGGATTTGCTAGAATTGTACACATTGTAGAAAAATGCGTGCCGCGGACACTCTGCGATTTCCAAAACCGTTGCGGTTTTGGAAATCGCAGCATGTCAATTATACCTACGGAAATGCTGGCGGTTTCCCTATAGTTATAATGGAAGCAGAAAGTCTGCAGAGGAAAACTCTGTGGACCTTCTGTGAAAAGTGCTGCGGGAAAAACCACAATGTTACTGCCGCGGTTTTTTCTGCAGCGCTTTTTTGCTGCGGTCCGTTACGTGGGGCTTTAGTCTTAATAAAGCCCATGTGTCACTTTAATGAAGTTAACTGCCCCCTCATATTATGCTCCTGATTCCCCCTGACATAAATACTGCACCCCTAATACCTCTTATATCGATGACCACCCCCTTATGTTCATAATGACCCCTAATATAAATAACCTCCACCCTTGTACCCCGTAATAACCCTTATATAAATGACCCCCCTTATGTTCATAATGCCCCCTCCCTTATAGTTATAATTCCCCCTCCTAACAACCCCTTATACTATTAAATTACCCACAACTAAGCTAAAATAAAACAAATATAAGTTATACTCACCTACCAGCGACCATGACGAACGGAGCCACCGCTTTCTCTTTTTGACCCGCGCTCTGTGCGCAGGGTCCACGCACTGGAAGTCAGCGTCTCAGGGTAGGAGGCGCGATGTTGTGACGTCATTGCGCCACCTATGCCCATGATTGTGTTCTCGTTGTCATGTAAACCGCAGGCCTGAAGTGGCTTGCGGTTTACAAGACAGCAAGTTGCAGGAAGCGTTTTAACTAGATCGGTGTCTGCAGACACCGTCTGTTAAAAGTAAAAGGTGTATTAATGGCGGCCCCGGGTTGGGCCCTAAAATGTCAGTGGGCCCGGGGCAGACGCCCCCTCTGCCCCCCCCGCTAGCTACGCCTCTGGGTAGCAGGAATCCTGAGCCTCACACATGCATTACACCTCTCATAGAATTGAATAGTAACCAAATGTCCAATGTGAGGTCACTACCTGGGTAAAAGGGAGAAGTCAGCTGATCACTGGGTCCCATGGTAACACCCCTTCAGGAAGGTCCTGTGTGAGTAGTTAGAAGCGTGGCAAGTTAGGTGGAGGAGGTGAGGAGATAAGTGTGATGGTCTGTGAAGAAAACTGTGAGCTTTAGTGCAGGTATCTCAAATTCTAGACAGGCCCAGGAGTGTTTACATACTCCAACTATTCAGAAGATCCTGTCCCCTGTCTGCCTACCCATAGCCCTGAAGGAAGTCAAGCATCATCATCTTGTCAGCATGAGACTGTGGAGAGAACATTCTGGAACACGTGCTCCATAGCAAGTATCACAGGATCCAGGGGCCAAGGCCAGACCTGTGGAACATCCCTCCACCCTGACTATTGCAACCCGAAACTCTGAGCTATCAGGACCACATAACATGAGTGGGGAATATTGTGTGCTAGTATCGTGGTGGGCATCCTCCTATGAGCCAAATAGAAATCCAGACACACCTTAGGGCTGTAACACTGAAGCTTAAAGGGCTATGAACACCTTTCATTAAAGGGGTATTCCCATGAACACAATCATATCTATATTTGTAGATAGTTAAAAGTTAAACATTTTTGCAAGTATAAGTAGTTAAAAATTCTGCAGAGTTTTAAAGATTTTCTCTAACCATCTTAGTAGTAACAGTCTGTTGTCTTGATCGGTTGCTAATGGAAACGACCATGAATGCACAAACTTTCTATGGTTTGGGACTTGTCAGGAACTCAGCCATGATTTTCTTATTGTATCTGGGTTATCAGGCAGGGACACTACATGTATCAGAGATAACCTAGCCACATTAAGGAAATCATAGCTAATTTTAGAAAGTTCCTGAATTCATGGTCGTATCCATTGGCAACCGATCAAGACAACAAGACTGTGACCACAAGATATTTAGAAAAATCTTTAAAACTCTTAAAAATGTTTAACTACTTATATTTGCAAAAATGTTTAACTTTTAATTATCTACAAATTTAAAAATGGTTATGTTTGTGGGAATACCCCTTTAAGTCTAACCTGCACCCCAGGACTTTGCTGTGTCACCAGGTGTACACTGTTATTGTGTACTGAAGAAACTGTTTAAGCATTTGTGCCTCCACACCCATGGAAGTAAAAGTTCAACTTTACAACTGTTTTTGTGTCTGACTCTGCACCAACAACATCAGGGCGCCCCAAACACCACCAGTCGGCACAGTATAGGGGAAGCGCCCCAGGGGAACAATCACCACCAACATTTGTGCAGCCCCCCTCATCACCGGTACCAGTGGTGGTAACGTGGGACAGCACCAGCGCTGCGCCCTTGTGCCCAGAGACCGTGACAAGTCTGCGTTGTTTGCACCCCGCAATCCCAACTGCAGAGTTACCCCCCCATCTGGTCACCGCACAGTGACTTTGTGACATCTTTGAAGGCAGAACTGCGTCTGAGCTGAGGATGCGTTTTTATGGCAGAAGACAAGCTGGTGAGTCCCTCATTGAGTTTGCCCGGTTTTTTGCAAGAGGCTTTTCAAGCTGTCACTCAGGTGGACCCCCGGGCTGCAGAGAATCCTGACACTGAGGGAACAGTTTATAGAAGGCGCTGAGGATGATGCCTTAAAGAGACAGCTGAGAATTCTCTCTGCCCAACACCCGGCTGCCTCTTTTCTGGACTTTAAAGAGCTAGTCATACATATCTGGGACATTTATGGCATTTCTATATGATATGCAATAAATGTTCAATAGATGTTGTTCTCCACCTCTGGAATCTCCCCTGACCCGTGTCTTGACTTGAGTGAGGAGGTGGTTCCAAGAATAGACAAGACTCCCAGAGTGTATATTGTCATAATTTCCATAGAAGTAAATGGAAAGAGCAGCACCTCTACACTCCACAGTAACAGTGAGACAGAGGTTAGGCTACCTCAGGTCTTGTGATGGGAATTCTCCTTTAACTCTATGATTACATGAAGCAAAGCAGGGGATTTGGAGCTCTGTAACAGAAAAATAGAGTTGTGACCCTTATAATTATATATTATTACACTATGGAAGACAATTACTTTAATATAAACAAACCATATGTTTAGTAGCAGCCCCAATTGGGTGCACCTCCTGCATGATTTGCCAATGGGCCCTAAGATTTATGTGTACGCCTAAACCATCATCGTGTAAAATTGAGCCTGTAATACCAGTGGGAACAGCACAGTTAAGTCTTTCTGTGAATATTTGTCTTACATTTGGGTTTATATAATGAGTAAATCTTTTACCTCTGTAAGCTAGAATCCATTTCCATAATGATTTCTGTAGAACAGAGAATTCCACAGACTTGAATAAGGTAAATATCAAGTATACTACACTCTCTGGGTTTTCTTTGAAAGAACATGAATACAGTAATCAACAAACACAGAATTTATGGGGGGTTTTTTTTCTTCTTCATTTTAATGACTTTATTTAACATAATGATGCTAAATCTGTAGCTGCGGGACATAGTGGATTGTAGCTACCACATTTCATATAAAAGAATTGTTTTCCTTAAAAAAATGTGTTTAAGAAAGATATGTTACCCATGCGTTAAAGAATAAAAAGCTTCCATGATTATTGTCCTCTTTCTCAAATAAATTTGAAACAGATGGCTTTCCTTCCGTCTTTTCATATGCCTTTCTTTGTAAGTTTGTCATTGAAGCTGTTTGTCCATGGAGTGGTGCAGCATTGTGGCTCAATAGTCAAACTCAGTAGTTAAAACTCCAGAACGTGAGCCATCCATTTAAATCTGACCAAGACTAACAGCTTTATGTTTTCTCCTCTATCCTATGTAGCTTTCCTAGTCATACTATTGATGACTAGAGTGAATAGAGATAAATTAACTTTCATGCAATTCAGACCAAATAAATTAGCGTAAATTAGTGCAAGTGCATGTCTAACACTCTGACGTTGCTCCAGAGACTGTATCAACCCACTTCTAGCTCTTTAAAGCTGTCAAAGTGACAGCAACAGGTATTACTGTGGGTAAGCAAAGGGTTCACCGAGGTAACAAACAGACTATTTAAAATACACTACATTGTTGGTCTTTTACTCTCTAAATTAACTTAAATTACACTTTAATATAACAATAAAAACAGTCCAAGATTATTCCTTTTTGGGGGCAGATTCCTGGGGATGTTTATACATATATGGTGCTATTGGAAGAGGCAGTGGCTTACAAGTGCTCCAAAAATTATCCCTTGTTGGGGTGTAGCTTCAGTTTTAGTGGTATCTTTTTTAGAAATTATTTTTTTAAAGAAACTGTCACCGTGTGGTGTCTGATCGTGTGAAAACTTGTAGTAGCACTGGTACTGAATCAGTATAGTAGAAAACCATGGCACACACTTGTTGCGAAGATTTGAATCAAATGTGGTTTATTAAAGAATATATTAGTGAACAAAGCATGTAATTTATATATATATATATATATATATATATATATATTGCAGTTATAAAATAAATCCATGAGACAGATCCATTAAAGATGCAACGTTTCGGTCAATATGATCCAAAATGATGGTCAAGTCCAAAATGATCTGCAGAAAAATATTTCATGAATAAGACATATAATATGACAGATATTTTAAAGGCATTAACAAATAAAGGAGGATAAAAGTATAGTAAATATATGTTAAGCAAAATGGTGGAAAGTGAAGTGGTAGTTAACTGTTGTTTTGGCACAGAACATATTCCAATTCACTGTACAATTTTTCATTATTCAGCATTTTAGCATTATTCATCACCAGATGTCTTCAAGCGAATCCCATCCACACATTGCAGAAAACCTATGCAGACTTTCTGTGAAAAGCTGTTTTGCCAAGGGAAACAGATTCTTTGGATTCCATGTAATAGAATAAAGTTATAGAATAAAACACTAGACTATCAACAATAGCTTAACATTTTATTAAGAAGAGTATAAGAAGATAGCAAAAGGTAACATTTTACTAAAGCGTATAAGAAGATATCAAAAGGTCTTACAACAAGGAAAAGTATAACAGATATTAGAAGGTATATCAAATCAACCCTTGCAATAAAGCAAGGTATAATCAAATATCAAAGTCAATCAAACTGTGATATAATCAAAACTTGCAATACAGCAGGTATAGCAAGTTAATCAAACTTAATCAGACTGTGACTTAATCAACACTTGCCATACAGCAGGTATAGCAAGGTAGTCAAAGTGTGATATAATCCAAACTTGCAATACAGCAGGTATAGCAAGGTAATCAAACTTAAGCAAGGTACAATCAAATATCAAAGTCAATCAAACTGTGATATAATCCAAACTTGCAATACAGCAGGTATAGCAAGATAATCAAACTTACTTAATCAAAACTTACAACACTGCCAAGCTTCATTGATGAACTCCGATAAAGGTAGCTTCAGGAAATATCACCAAGCCATTGTGACAGGTATCATGCAGCATCAGGCGTCCCCAATTACTGTTATCAGGATTGCAACATCTGGCTAGGGGATATCATCCGTCTTTATATACCCTTTGTGTGGTCATAGAGTGGACGGTTACAGAAGTGTATACACCTCTATAAGGCTCTACTCGTCTCCAAGCTCACATTCTTGCGAAAGGGGCCAACTTTTACTAGAATGTGTCATGGGACACGTGCATCTCATTCAGAGTTAATCCTTAAGCTGGCGTTTATGGACATGTAAACATAAAGTCAAAAAGAGTTGAACCTTTGAGCTGATTTTTATGTGTTATGTAGACATTAAGTCAAACAGAGTTAAACCTTCAAGCTGTCCATGTAAACATCACATAGAACAGAGTTGAACTCTGATCTTGCTTTCTGTTTAACTAGACATTACCTCATACAGAGTTGAAATTAAGGTTACATGACTTGGCTTCTATAAACATCTTGTCAGCCATTTTATCAAGGGCAGTCATTTTGGTTTTTAGCATTACATTCCACCCTAGACAAGTCAAGTAACCTTATATGCACCATAAGCTACTTTTATTGTTTGGTGCCTAGTGGGTGTTAACATAGTGTATAAGGATGGAATACATTGTAGACAGCAACAACTCATAATTAAAAGAGCTATTACACAAAGGATGACTGACAATTTGTCGAAGATATCCGAAATCTGGTAGGAAGGCTAATAGCCAATCCCACCACCCTTGATTTACATCTTGTTTAATGTGAGTAATCATTTCCTGCAGTTGCTGCAACTTGTCATGAACATCTTCTGAATGATCAGACAAATTAAAGCAACACATTCCTGCAAAGCTGTTACATCCATAACCATGCTTAAGTAATAAGTAATCTATAGCAGCTCTATTCTGTAATATTGCTTTCTTATATGATTGTAAATCTAACAAAACATCCTTTATAATGTAATATTTAGTAATATTTATATTCTTTATTACCATAAAGCAAGCCATACGTGATATAGTTTCATGATTATATACTGCTAAGCCTGGTATTTCTACCAGTGATACAGCCATACTTATATATTCACATGTTCTGATGTTTGCACAAGCATAATAAGGACTTATCCAATCCACATGGAAATGTAAATCGGCTTCCTGTAAGTCAGTATCATTTAACTGAATTTGTAACAATTTAGTCCATACTGCAACAGAAGTTGGTACAGCGACCAAACAAGTTTCCAGGACATTGCTGGAATATGCATTTTTCAGGCAAAAGTCTGTCATATTCAGTACTCGAGCTAGGTACAGCCACATATTCTCTTTTGTTCTCCTCACTCCCCGATTTGGATTGTCCTCTGACCCGCGGTGGTCTTGATAATGCTGGTGCAAGTCCATAAGAACACTACCAGAAGGCATCCACTGAGGGCTAACAAAATCCAAACCTGAGAGGGAACACAAATTACTTACGTAAATACACATTATTGGCTGGAGTGTACTGATATTGAGTTGTACCAGGAGTCATAGTAACTAGCACATTGTCAGTACCCTTTGCAATCACTTCAGCTGGTGTGGGAGGACCTTGTGGCTGTTTTACCCACACCTTGGCTCCAATTTCCCCATGCCCCATCAGTTAGCTTTTGCAATTGTTGTTTTAACATCCCATTCATCCGCTCAATTAAGCCTGCAGCTTGGGGGTAATAGGGGATATAAAATATCCACTCTATGTTGTGTTCTTGGGCAAAGTGCTGTACTCTATTGTTTTTAAAATGGCTACCATTATCTGATTGCATTTGCAAAGGTATGCCATAATACAGCACTATATTTTCTAGCAGGCGGTGGAATTAGCATTGGCAAACTTACAGGGGTGTACCATCAGTACACCTGAGTATGTATCCACTGCTGTGCAGGCATATTTACATCCTTGTGACTCAGTTAATGGTCCAATGAAGTCTATCTGCCAAATCTGGCCAGGCAATGTACCTCGCAAGATATGTCCCTTTACCACCCTGGGCACTACCCTGTGTTGTGAATGCTGACACACAGGACACTGTTATATTACTGTTTTTATAACCTCTAACCTGAGGGAACACCTCTGGTCTGTCCCCACTGGAAGGTGGCTTTTTGGCAATCTTTGATTGTTCATCAGCTATGCTGTTGTAAAGTCTGTCAAGAGAATTGATATTAGTATGAGCATCCACATGAAAAACAGTCACATTCTTTTTAATACCTATTCCCCATACTTCCTTGGTCCCTATTTTCCAATCATGAGAATGCCAGGTGGGCATACAGTTTACCAACCCGTTTGCCACAGACCATGAATTGTTTTTGTGGCTCTGGGAATCTCAACAGGTTTCATTTTCAATTTCCCTATCAAAACAGGATCAATTTGCACAGATTTTACTCCAAAAGAATACTTACCATCAGGCAAATGTAACTGCATTCCCTTCACAATGTCTATACCAATGATATATTCAGGCACTGGAACTACAATTACACTGTACTGCCTAACAGGAAGGTTTTCCTATTCTCAGCCAAATTTTTGTTCGGGTGCCAATAATTTGCTGGCCACCGAGTCCTGTAATGGTTATTTTCTGCCCAGAGTGCTTATTTGGGTTCCCATAAATGAGTGTAGCCTCCGCCCCCGTGTCTACTAATGCGGTTACATTTTGTACATTTTTGTGTTTCCATTCAATTCTCAAATTTACATGGGGTCGGGCATCTACACGGTGGGTTTGGCTAACCTGTCAATCATATTGTTTCCGGGAAGAATCTCCCTGAAACATTCCTCCTCTTTCCTGTGCTTTGTGTTTTAATAACAATGCCTTCACCTCTTTGAATAAATCTGTGAATTCTGCAGAGGGAGGGGCTGTCTGCTCAGGGGAATCTTCCCGATCATCATCCCCCCCCGAATCACCTGGGGTGTCCTCATTGGTGGAGGAGAACACCGAGGCATCAATCTGTTTCTTATTAATTTTCCCTCTCCTCTTCCTATATTTATATTGAGCAATCGTAACCGCTGCTCGTTCAGCATAACACTTGTATTGATCACCTTTATCAGCTAAAATCTGCTTTTGACATCTATTCATAGTTTCCTGAGACTGGAGGGTTAACAATTGCTGTGACAACATCTGTTCCTCATTCTGCTGTCTGTAAGCTGATAGCAAAATCCCGCCCCTCCTCCTACACACAGCAACATATACATTCCCATTGTTTACCAACCCCCTTTGTAAACATTTCACTGCATCTGCCTGGCTGCCAGCTAATTGATCTTTCCAATCCTCCCCCAGCCCTGTGAATTTAGCACATTCCTGAGCTAGAATCAAGTAAATAGCCTGCTCCCAACCCGGAATCACATTAGGAGACACATTAGAACTAGCTTGTGTTTTACTCTTAAACATTTTATTCTATAAAATGGAATCCTGCCGACTACGCCAAAAATGTTTTGCCAAGGGAAACAGATTCTTTGGATTCCGTGTAATAGAATAAAGTTATAGAATAAAACACTAGACTATCAACAATAGCTTAACATTTTATTAAGAAGAGTATAAGAAGATAGCAAAAGGTAACATTTTACTAAGAAGAGTATAAGAAGATATCAAAAGGTCTTACAACAAGGAAAAGTATAACAGATATTAGAAGGTATATCAAATCAACCCTTGCAATAAAGCAAGGTATAATCAAATATCAAAGTCAATCAAACTGTGATATAATCAAAACTTGCAATACAGCAGGTATAGCAAGTTAATCAAACTTAATCAGACTGTGACTTAATCAACACTTGCCATACAGCAGGTATAGCAAGGTAGTCAAAGTGTGATATAATCCAAACTTGCAATACAGCAGGTATAGCAAGGTAATCAAACTTAAGCAAGGTACAATCAAATATCAAAGTCAATCAAACTGTGATATAATCCAAACTTGCAATACAGCAGGTATAGCAAGATAATCAAACTCACTTAATCAAAACTTACAACACTGCCAAGCTTCATTGATGAACTCCGATAAAGGTAGCTTCAGGAAATATCACCAAGCCATTGTGACAGGTATCATGCATCATCAGGCGTCCCCAATTACTGCTATCAGGATTGCAACATCTGGCTAGGGGATATCATCCGTCTTTATATACCCTTTGTGTGGTCATAGAGTGGGCGGTTACAGAAGTGTATACACCTCTATAAGGCTCTACTCATCTCCAAGCTCACATTCTTGCGAAAGGGGCCAACTTTTACTAGAATGTGTCATGGGACACGTACATCTCATTCAGAGTCAATCCTTAAGCTGGCATTTATGGACATGTAAACATAAAGTCAAAAAGAGTTGAATCTTTGAGCTGATTTTTATGTCTTATGTAGACATTAAGTCAAACAGAGCTGAACCTTCAAGCTGTCCATGTAAACATCACATAGAACAGAGTTGAACTCTGATCTTGCTTTCTGTTTAACTAGACATTACCTCATACAGAGTTGAAATTAAGGTTACATGACTTGGCTTCTATAAACATCTTGTCAGCCATTTTATCAAGGGCAGTCATTTTGGTTTTTAGCATTACAAAAGCGCTGCGGGAAAAAAAGGTAAGCACTACTCTGGGCCTGTGTTATATCAACATTCATGTGTGGGGTCACTTTTCATCCAAGGGTGTGGGCTCACTCACAATTTTGCCTACAAACATTGCCATGAATGGTATCTAAACATCCTCTAGGATGAACTTCTCCCAACAATCCAATAGCAATTTAATGATGAGCAATGCTTTTTCCAGCATGATAGAGCAGGAGAATCATGTCACAAAGCAAAAATAATAACTAAGTAGCCAGCTGAACAAAACATTAATAATTGTGGGTCTATCACCAGGACATTCACAAAATCTGAATCCCTTTGAAAACCTGTGATCAATCCTTAAAAAGCAGGTGTGCAGCATCCCAGAGTGACACTGCTTATGTTGTTTTATTTTATGTGCCTCTGGTTATATTTATGTATTTTGTGTATTTATTGTTTTGCAGCTTCCCTATGGTGTTTCCCTAATGGTTTCCCCTTCTGTTGGTTACCCCTTTTTTCCTTTGTGGCTTGGTTCAGCACTCGCCAATCACAAGCCACTGGGAGGGGTTTGGAAACAAAAGACTTTAGAGAAGCGTTAGGGCTGGAGTGTCTAGTCTAGTGTGAGTCTAGCGGTGAGTGTTGGCAGCCCTGAGACATGGAAGAACAGCTTGTCTTCTGTCCAGACAGTATGCCAGGAGGAGAGAAGGGGTCCTGTCGTCTATTCTGGGACCCATCCAACAAGGTAGGCTAGGCTAGTCACTGAGTTGTTGGAGTGGAGTACAAGGCACGTATGAACCGCTAGGGTCTGGGCACCCCTCATCCCAAGCCTTGGTAAACCCAACAGTTGGGAGACTACTACTCCCATTGGGAATCTGCATGTGTTCATGTTTGCACAGTTTGACACAGTAAAGTTTCACTGCTTCTAAACTGCTCTAAAAGATGACGCTGAGCTGCGAGGAACGCCCTCCCAGTACAAATCTATGAAAGAGTACAGTCAGAGGGGGCGTTCCTCACAGCCCAGCTAGACTGTCAGGAACGCCCTACTGACAGTGGGCAGAGATTGGTGCTGAAACTAACGGCAACAATATCTCCAGATCCGGGGCACACAACGGGAAAGCCGGCAGTGCGCTGAATTCAGTGCACTGTCGGCTTTCTAGCGGTATGTAAAACCACATGTGCCTGAGGACATGAAAGGTCCTCTTTAAGCATATTTAAGATCACAATTTTAACATATAATTAATAGCAGTAATGTTTTGTTATGGAATGAAATAAGGGCGAGAGCACGTTGTATTGTGGCATTATGGGTTAATCTGACTTTAGTCATATTACAGTAATTTTATAAAGTACTCTACAGTAGCACATTTCTTTAGTAAAATCTTTCAAATGGGTTGTCCCACTTATCTACAACGTGGTAAGCTATTAGAAAAACTGCAAAAGTTCTTTGAACCTCCATTCACATTAGTATTTTTGGGTTTCCACCAGGGGTTCCAATGTTCCAAATGTCATCAGGGAAACATGATGGTCCATTGGGTGTGTCAGGATTCATCGAAGTCACTTTGAAAACTGGACCTACAAAGCCATCATGAATTAGGACCTGACTAGGCAGTGTTCAGTTGTGCAATGTGGATCTTTCCAAATTCTATAATTAAAATCAATTTCAGTAATGGAGAACCTATTTAATACTTTGTACCTCTTGTGTAACAAAATCTGACATTCTCCCTAAACTGGTACTGAAGATATACAGAAATAGATGAAAATAAATAGAAGCAGTTTCATAAATTGTCAGTATTTTCTCATTTCACTGAAAAATTGAAGGCTGAGCCAAAAGTGATCAGACAACTTTTGTTTGCCTTTTAAACTCTGTAATGAAGACGCATGTCTTAAAATGAATGATATGCCTCATTATGGAGATTATTTGAAAAATGAAGAACACTCTGTAATTTTGTTCATAATATAATGTCTTATTTGAATGGAGGAAGAATAAATTTACACAATGTGGGCTGGTAGAATAGAACATCGCAAAATGATTCGATGCAAATCATCTGAAACTGAAGATCATGTGTTATGTTCTGCAAAAATATACAATAAATCACCGATAAGCTATTAACTAAAAAAGAAAATCAAAAACTTTTTATGTTTATAAAATAGAAAGCAGCCTCTTAAAGAGGTCCTTTCATGTCCTCAGGCACATGCGGTTTTACATACCACTAGAAAGCCGACAGCGCGCTGAAATCAGCCCACTGCCGGCTTTCCCGGTATGTGCCCTGGGGCTGGAGAAATCGGCGGTGTAAGTTTCACGGTTTACCGTCAGAAAGGCGTTCCTGACAGTCTAGCTATGCTGTGAGGAATGCCCTCCCTGACAGTACTCGTCCATAAACTTGTACTGGGGGGGCGTTCCTCACAGCTCAGTGTCATCGCCGGGCAGTACAGCGCTATAGACGAGTACAGAGAGAGGGGGCGTTCCTTACAGCGCAGCGATGACGCTCAGCTGTGAGGAACGCCTCTTCCCCAGTACAAGTCTATGAACGAGTACTGTCAGGGAGGGTGTTCCTCACAGCACAGCTAGACTGTCAGGAACGCCTTTCTGACAGTAAACCGTGAAACTTACACCGCTGATATCTCCAGCCCTGGGGCACATACCGGGAAAGCCGGCAGTGCGCTGATTTCAACGCGCTGTTGGCTTTCTAGCGGTATGTAAGGTCATGAAAGGTCCTCTTTAAACTATATGGAAATGCCGGCAGTTTCCCTATAGTTATAATGGAAACAGAAAGTCCACTGTGGATTTTCCGTGAAAAGCTCTGAGGTAAAACCGTGATGCGATGCGTTTACTTGAGGCCTTAACCTAAATCTTTCTATACCTCCACATTCATTTCTTTTATTTTTAAGAAGTTTATCTCCTCCATAAAGTCACTTCTAAATCCCTGATATGCACAGTGGCACAGTTATCATACCTTGTGTCAAAGTGGAATCTAGTTGTCAAGAAAATCAACTTTTAATCTGAATGTAATTGAGCTGTTTGATGTTTCTGTGGCATTGTTGCACTAGCCAGAGTATCCATTTTCGCCTGTGGTTGCAGTACTATGGGACCCGTCAGTCTTTATGTTAGAGTGTGGTGCTGTGCAACAGTCACAGACAAAAGTGGGTACTCTGGCTGAAACACCCACAGTCCTGGTGCACCAAGCAGCTCCTTTGCATATGGATTAAAAGTTGATATTCTCTGCAGTAAGACTGTACTTTGATACCCAAATGGTATGTTTATTATGCCAATGACTATGATTACAACAGCATACAACAATACTCAACTGAAAGGTCCCCTGAGACTCCAATGGTGCCACTCAGTGGTCCCCTCCAGTCTTTGTTGATTTTCCTGTATCAATGATATGCCATACACGCTCAGAGCTCTTTATAATTTTAAGCATTTACTTCCTTTATCCTCTCTTCCCAGCTATAATGGCTTGTATTTATAGAACCAAAACTTGAAGGGGTTCTCTGCTGATTTGAATCTATTTAATTTCTCCATAACAACACTCCATAAACATTTAACAGAAATCAGTGGATATGTTAGTCTCAAAATTTCTCATGGAACTTAGTTACTGTATATCTCAGTATAGAAGGGGAATATAATTTTTTTTCTAACTTAAGTAATAATGATATTCACACTACAGTGAGATTGGCCATTTGTGTGAATAGTGTAGTTCATAAAAAGTTAGTGACAGAATAGTTCAATGTAACCTTAATAATATTGTCATGTCTCTGCAGTAAAAACACACAAAAAAGTTGATCACTGCTGTAGGAAAGTCTGCAAATTAGGTCCAACTAATAAATGTAACTAATACACACCCTATTAAGTTTAAAACGTAACTTTTATTACCAAACGTATAAATAAAAGATAAAAAAGTATGTGAGGTGTGTCTCTAGTCACATCGTGACTGATATAAAGGGCTAATGGGCGAAGTGGGAGCTAAATGAAAATAATTTTCTAAAGCTCAATTTCTGCTCTTTTTGCAGAAAAAGCCATTTGAAAAAAGAGCAATGATATAATTCTCCCTACATGAGTCCCAAGGTTCTTCCATATAAATAAAAAAAAGGTCAAATTCAAAGACCACTTTGCTGCATATGTATATCTCAATGCGGTACTATAGGAGTCCCTAAGTATGCCCACATAAGGAAGCAATCAGCATGATCAGCTGAACTATCCTTATTAGTAGTGAAAGCTTTAACCCCTTCCCACTGGTAACATTTTTCAATTTTTGTTTTTGACTCCCTGCCTTCCAAACACCATAACTTTTTTTTTTTTTTTTCCGTTCACAGAGCCATATGAGGGCTTAATGTTTGTGGGACGAATTGTTCTTCATAATGGTATCATTATCCACCCTTTCCTTACCACAGATACATTAAAGATCCTTATTGTCGTCTTGATTTACTCTCGCTTTGACTACTGTAACTCCCTTCTAATCGGTCTTACCCTTACTAAACTCTCCCCTCTACAATCTATTCTGATTGCAGCGGCCAGGCTCATCTATCAGTCTAGACGCTACAGCGATGCCTCTGGTCTGTGTCAGTCACTACATTGGCTGCCTATTCAATACAGAATACTATATAAACTTATTACTGTCATCCACAAAGCTCTCCATAATGCTGCACCTCCCTATATTTTCTCCCTCATCTCTGTCTATTGCCTAACCCTTGCTCTCCGTTCACTCAATGACCTAACACTAACAACCTTATTAGAACCTCCCATGCTTGTATACAAGACTTCTCCCAGTTGCACCACTTCTCTGGAATGCTCTACCCTGGACAATCAGATTAACTCCCAATTTCTACAGCTTCATGCACAAACTAAAGACATATCTTTTCAGGCAGGCCTATCACAATTCCTAATGTAAACCCTTCAGCAGTTAGAATCCCTAAAATGAACTCTCCTCTGTTCATGCTTCTGCATTACCTCACAGGAAATGATGCCGTATTGGACTGTAATTTTATATGTCCAGGCACCATATGCACATCAAAGGACACTGACTGGTGATGTCTCATACAACTTTTTTATGTGTAATGAGAGTAACCTTTATCACAAAAATATCTGGACCACTGTATAAGCAATGCTACCTCTGATGCCGCCCCTGCTACCTCTTGTCTCACCCCCTCTACCTCATAGATTGTAAGCTCTTGCGAGCAGAGCTCTCAATCCCATTGTGTGAATTGACTATTTCACTGTAATGTATCTTTTTGTCTTTACTTGAATCCTACATTTTGTAAAGTTCTGCGGAATATGTTGGTGCTATATAAATCAAATGTTATTATTATTCATCATCATCATCATTTATTATTCTGTACAATGTGCCGAGAAGTACATTGTACAGCTTTGACCGAGGCACCAGGGGCCTTATTGCCTGCGAAAAGTATGGGCACTGATTGCGGGCATTACCACAGGGTCAAGTTAAAGTATCCTGCCCATTATTAATTGTCCCAGTCCCCAACTTACGCATTTCAGCAGTAAAATTTCCTCATTAGGGGAGTATGTAGGACATACAGGAAGCAGGAGCAGCCACCGTCTAGTGACACTGTTCTCAAAGCTCCTCTGTGTTCGGCACTTACAGTATGTCTGGCCATGTATGATTTGGCTTAGCACTATGCAGCCAGAGAGCAAAGATCTGGCTACCTTAGTGACTGGACACTAAAGCTTTCACTACTAATAAGGATAGTTTAGCAGATTATGCTGATTGCTGCCTTGTGTGTGCATACTCCTATAGTACTGCATTGAGATATACAGATTGTCTTTGAATTTGACCTTTTTTTTTTATTTATATACAGTGGGTGAACCTTGGGACTCATGTAGGGAGAATTATATCATTGCTCTTTGTTCAAATGACTTGCAAAAAGAGCAGAAATTGAGCACTGATTTGGAAAATTACTTCTCCTATTCCTATTTATTTGGCTTCCACTTTGCCCATTAGCCCTTTATATCAGTCAGGGTGTTACTGGAGACACACCTCACATACTTTTTCATCTTTTATTTATACATTTGGTAATAAAAGTTACATATTAATTGTTTCACTTAATAGGGTGTGTATTAGTTCTATAACAGAAACGATTTTCCACTTATATCTTTGGATCATTTAGGCTGAGGCCACGTTGCTGAAACCCAGCGTTTTTTGTTGCAGATTTTGCTGCGGTTTTTTGAGCTAAAGTCAGGAGTGGCTTGAAAAGGAATAGAAAATAGAAAGAAAACTCTTAGACATCTCCCTTCTGTTTAATCCACTCCTGACTTTGGCTCAAAAAAACCAAAGCAAAATCTGCAACAAAAAATGCTGTGTTTCAGCAACATGGGGCCTCAGCCTTAGGGCAGCAGCACACGGCCGTTTTTCACCTGTGAAACACGGTCCATGTGCTAGCCAGATGTACCGGCTTTAACTTTGTGCTGGAAACGGGACTCCTTTCATCCCAGCAACATACTTTCCCGTACTGTAATAGATATGGGACAATATGTCTCTGGGAGGCAGAGACTCCTAGCGTCATAGATAACTAGGATGCTAGGAGTCCCGTTCCCAGCACGAAGTTCAAGTCGGTACATCTGGCTAGCACACGGAACGTGTTTCCCAGGTAAAAAATATGACCATGTGCTGCTGCCCTTAGTGAGTTCAAAAAACCTTCAAAATGTCAAGAGTAAGATTCCATGTATCAGTTAGATCTCCTTAATGAAAATCAGTATCTTCGGTAGTCTTTGGTTGCTGCTCATATGTTTAAAGTCCTGAAAAGTATGACTTACAGCATGCCAATGACAGAGAAATCTACCATTGTTTCAATTGCTTATTGGTAACCCTTTATACCAGTGGTGTTCATGTGTAGCGACAGTCATCTGCGGATTAGATTTACCATTAAAAGGGGTCAACAGATTTTGTGAAACCTTGAACAGTTAAGACTTTTTTTATTCTTTATTTTTTTATTTTTAAAATTTTTAACGGTAACTTGAAAATGGCACAAGATACTGCTTTCAATATGTTATAAAATTCCTTTACTAGATGTGATAAAACAATAGAGAGCAAATTTTACGGACTAAAAAGCGGCCATTATGAGTGTAACAGTATTGTCACTGTAAATACATGTTTCTGGAACTCCATGTATGTTAATAAATGATTTAATTGAGGATTAGAGATGGGTGAATGGACTTATAATGAAGCGGATATGACCTGAATTTCTCAAAAGTTTTGGTCTCTAGATAAACCGATACTTTTGCCACTCGTTTCAGGCGAAGCCACAAAAAATTTCCATGGAAAACATCAGTAAGAAACAGAAAGGAGGGTCATCACATCTGTGACCCAGGCATGCTTTTGCCATCATAAACTGAAAGCCATTTAGCCATTCATGAGGGGCTCTGGGTGGGGAAGTCACAGACTCAGTGATGATGTCATAGGCACAACATAAGATTATGCACAGAGAGGAACCATTTTGTGGATATGAAAGAAGGGAAAGAGCAAGGACAGATCTCAGCCAGTAGGGAAAGTGGAACTAATGACAAAAAATGCTATATTACTGGAAAATACAGATAGATATGGGGAAGAGGGGATAGATAGAGTTAGACAAGAGAGATCTTTGGAGTCAAGGACAAGTTCTGTATAACAAAAAGTGACAATTTGACAATTTCTGAGACATTGTACAGCAGCAGTGCAATCTGTTTTTGAACATACAGTCTAACTTCTAGCTGCCCACTGAGTGCAAAGTCTCTTTTTGCTTTATCGCTGCAATGTATTGCCATAGTTCTTTCTAAGCTGTGTTATAGAAATTAAATGTCTGTCTCTTTAACTTCTCATTAGCTTGCTATTCTTAAAAATTATAGAAATGCATTTAGTAGAAGAAGCTTACAGCCTTCAATGATAAGGATATACACTGAGAGCAAGGCCAGACACCCAGTCTAGGGCAACATGTCCTAGTAGACTTGTTTGTTTATATACTGTCTGTGAGCTGTCCTTCGAAGAGTCTGGAGATTAACACTGCTTACGCAAACAGTCCCCAGAGCGTAGCTGTGCAATTTCTCCCCTCAGATGTGCAATGTAGAACAACAGGTCCCAGCCATGCTTTGCATTATGCAGCTCATAGTACTAATATACTTTGATTATTGAGATGAGTAAGGGGGTGTGTCAAGACCCTCCTCCCACCAATGGTCAATCAGGTTTACCAGGTTTCACGCCTGCTCTGTTATAATTCATAATTATTTACTGTTCTGTATAAAAGCTTATGCTATGTTTTTAATAAACACACAACTTGCTTAACACCGACTGAGTGTGTCAGGCTAGTTCTTTCTGTGAGCTCACAAGATATATATATTTATATGTATTATAAATAATTTGGCACCACTTGACAATCAGAATTTTGAACCCAGTTTGGGTTTCTATAACAGCTGCATTCATTACTAAATTTGCTGTACCATCTACAGTAGTGTTTTTGCAGTGCATTACATACAATCTGACTGCAAGGCACCATTTTTGTACCGAATCACTTCTTGTTAAACATTTTTGCATTTTCCCTGGTGTGTACTGCATAGCTTCTTTTGCATCATTTGTATGGGTCACATTTGCCGGCAAATTTTGCATACCTTCCATGGTGTTACACATAATAATTTGTTGTGGTTAACTGCCACTTGTGTAGGCCACATTTACCAGCAAATTTTGCATACTAACCACAGCGTTACACATAGTGTGTAAAAGAGGACAGGGCATAGGGTAAAGGTGGAGAAGACACCCATGCTACTGTCATGCTATCCACCACTGCAAGTACAGTGCCTTGCGAAAGTATTCGGCCCCATTGAACTTCTCAACCTTTTGCCACATTTCAGGCTTCAAGCATAAGGATATAAAATTTACATTTTTTGGTGAAGAATCAACAACAAGTGGGACACAATCGTGAAGTGGAACGAAATTTATTGGATATTTTAAACTTATGTAAAAAATAAAAAACTGAAAAGTGGGGGGGTGCCAAATTATTCGGCTCCCTTAAGTTAATACTTTTTAGTGCCACCTTTTGCTGCTATTACAGCTGCAAGTCGCTTGGGGTATGTCTCTCAGTTTTGCACATCGAGAGACTGAAATTCTTGCCCATTCTTCCTCGGAAAACAGCTCGAGCTCAGTGAGGTTGGATGGAGAGCATTTGTGAACAGCAGTTTTCAGCTCTTTCCACAGATTCTCGATTGGATACAGGTCTGGACTTTGACTTGGCCATTCTAACACCTGGATACGTTTATTTGTCAACCATTCCATTGTAGATTTTGCTTTATGTTTGGGATCATTGTCTTGTTGGAAGATAAATCTCCGTCCCAGTCTCAGGTCTTTTGCAGACTCCAACAGGTTTTCTTCCAGAATGGTCCTGTATTTGGCTCCATCCATCTTCCCATCAATTTTAACCATCTTCCCTGTCCCTGCTGAGGAAAAGCAGGCCCAAACCATGATGCTGCCACCACCATGTTTGACAGTGGGGATGGTATGTTCAGGGTGATGAGCTGTGTTGTTTTTACGCCAAACATATCATTTTGCATTGTGGCCAAAAAGTTGGATTTTGGTTTCATCTGACCAGAGCACCTTCTTCCACATGTTTGGTGTGTCTCCCAGGTGGCTTGTGGCAAACTTTAAACAAGACTTTTTATGGATATCTTTGAGAAATGGCTTTCTTCTTGCCACTCTTCCATAAAGGCCAGATTTGTGCAGTGTACGACTGATTGTTGTCCTATGGACAGACTCTCCCACCTCAGCTGTAGATCTCTGCAGTTCATCCAGAGTGATCATGGGCCTCTTGGCTGCATCTCTGATCAGTCTTCTCCTTGTTTGAGATGAAAGTTTAGAGGGACGACCAGGTCTTGGTAGATTTGCAGTGGTCTGATACTCCTTCCATTTCAATATGATCTCTTGCACAGTGCTCCTTGGGATGTTTAAAGTTTGGGAAATCTTTTTGTATCCAAATCCGGCTTTAAACTTCTCCACAACAGTATCATGGACCTGCCTGGTGTGTTCCTTGGTCTTCATGATGCTCTCTGCGCTTTAAACAGAACCCTGAGAATATCACAGAGCAGGTGCATTTATGCGGAGACTTGATTACACACAGGTGGATTATATTTATCATCATCAGTCATTTAGGACAACATTGGATCATTCAGAGATCCTCACTGAACTTCTGGAGTGAGTTTGCTGCACTGAAAGTAAAGGGGCCGAATAATATTGCACGCCCCACTTTTCAGTTTAAAATAACCAATAAATTTTGTTCCACTTCACAGTCGGGTCCCACTTGTTGTTGATTCTTCACCAAAAAATAAAAATTTTATATCTTTATGTTTGAAGCCTAAAATGTGGCAAAAGTTTGAAAAGTTCAAGGGGGCCGAATACTTTCGCAAGGCACTGTAGCAATAAGAATGTGGGTGGCACAGCAACACTACTTTTTGTACAATCAGCACCTCCAGTAGCCACAACGTTGTTGCAGTTCCTTAGAATGAAGACATTTTTGATTACTTGGCCCACTCATCATTATCAAGTAGCCTTTCTGCTCTTCATGTTCACTGACACTAAACTCTAGAACGGTATTTATCCTTGTTATTCTGAGAACAGTCAGCATTTTGATGTGGAGGAGGTAGAGTTGGGAAACTTGACTGTTGATTGTGGTAACAGTGGCAGAAGGTTGGGTAAAGGTAGCTGTACAGGTAAGGGGGACTCAGGGAAGATCAAGAGATGAGGATTATGAGGGGATGCACAAATCTCATGGCCATGATGATGAGTCTAAAAAAAAGTGGCAGGGAATATAATGACATTGACTATGATGATTCAGCTGCAGACTGAATCTAGAAACCTGGTCAGGGTAACAACGAGATGACAGGAACAGTGTGTTGGCAGCCGCAATAGTAAAAGGGTTGAAGGGTGGCCAAAACATCAAATAGCTCTGCCAGGGGTAGACCTAAGATAAGCTGGTGGTAATGTTGGTGAGGGGCACTGTCAGACAGGTATCAAATGTTGCTGGTGGTAGAAGCGGCAACTATGTGTGGTCATCTTACAATTACCAAGCAACAAATCTTTAGCACTGTGCAAAATCTGCAAGCATAAAATAAACCGTAGCACAAAAATGGCCTCCCCAGCTCATTTTATAAAATAGAATTGACCACTGGTCCATGCACACCCTTGCAAACATGTCAGGCTGCATGCTTTGTTGTTTACACACATGTTGTTAGCATAAGTTATATTATGGGGGTTATTGATAGTTTACCAAACTCTGTTAGCAGATGTAACAGTAAATTTATTGATCTATCTACTAAATTTGTTGTTAAAACTGAGATCTCCATTTTGTTTGATCTTATGTCTAAAGTGAGCAAAAGAATTTATCACTCAGAGAAAAAAATGGAGGTGGTGGAGAAAGAATTAATATATGGTCGAGTGATATTATTTTGAGCCGAAATTTTATGTAGAAACTGAATAATCTTGAAGACTGCTCTAGCAGGTCCAATCTCAGGCTTTAGGGTTTTTCCAAAGGCGTTGAAAGATAGGACTGTACTGGTTTTGTTCATAGGGAGCTACTGGATAACATAAAGAGACTGAAATTTATTTGCCTTATAGTATGCACATTGTGTATCAAAGAGGAAAGTTCAACCATAGGATAACCCCAGCAATATTATTATAAAACTGCTCTCTTTTAAGGATAGAAATGCAATTGTGAAAAGAATAGATGGTTCTCTAACCTTACATACAATAGTAATTGTAACATTCTTGCCCATTCGAACTTCGGCACCATCCTTCGGCTGCATGCTACGGCGCAGGAGGCGTATCCGGCTATGATTCCTTGCTTTAGGTTCTTGTGGTACTCTGTCTGACCACTGTTCTCTTCTCTGAACTCTGTAATTGATTTTTCAACACACCCATCTCTTACACCTTTGTTTCCCTCTGTTCCTAAAATAGTTAATCTCAGCCTTACTTGTGTGATTGACATCTTTCCTTCCAATCAAGTCTGGGCAGGTTTTTTCTTCTTTTATATTGTTTTCCCACCCTCACCTTAGCTCTTGCTATTGCCTTTTCTGTGTGTGCTGTAAATTTGAATACTGTTTGTATTTATATTTCTGACCTTTGGCTTTTCTTGTGACTACTCTCTTGGATTTTGATTCTGTACTGCGCTGTTCGACTGGTTCCGACCCCTTGGCTAGTTGACCTCCCGTTTGTTGTTTGTCTTGTCTGCGTTCTGTATTATCACCTATATCATAAGAATGGATTGCTGCCCAGTTGTTCTCTGCCACCTAGGGTAGTGAGGCAAGTAGGCAGGGACAGGGGACGGGTTCAGCTTAGGACTCAGTCTTGTCGTTCCCTTCCTCCCAGGGTTCACCAGCAGCTACTTACAGTAATAATATGGGAATCTTGCCAGATTTCTCAGCATGAACTCAGAGTGAAGAATAAGAGAGGCTTGTATGTATTACTGTTTATTATTCTGTCTTTAATACATCCTTCATAGAGGGGTTAAGGGGCTTTGGTTGATTGGATTTGGAACTTGTGTTTATGAATGACTGCCACATACAAGTTACTTAGTAAAATAGGGGATTTTGGTGTTTTTATTTTTTTGTTGTTGTTGCTTGTAAGATATTAAATATCTGATATAATGTTGTTTTCTTGTAATATCAGGGGTATGAGAGACTGGTTGAAAAGAATTGAAATTAATAATTTTTTAAAAACTGCAGTTATTTGTTTACAAGAAACTCATCTGAGATCTGTTTTTCATTCCACCTATTCCTTTTATTCCAGAGGTGTAAGTATCCTTATTCATCAGAGTATTACATTTAACTTTATCAGAAAAAAACATATTCTGAGGGCAGGTTTATATTTTTATATCTACTCTATGGAGCAATAATACTAGTTCTTTCTAATATTCATAATAGGCTGAGGCCCTACGTTGCAGAAAGGCAACTTTTTTTTGTCACAGATTTTGTTGTGTTTTTTTTTAAACCAAATCCAAGAATGGCTACAAAAGGAATGGGAAATATATAGGAAGTACTTATACTACTTTTGCTCAATCCACTCCTGGCTTTGGCTCAAAAAAATCGCAACAAAATCTGCAACAAAAAAGCTATGTTTCCGCAACGTGGGGTCTTAGTTTCAATCCGTCTTTCTCTACTTAGGTTTTGATGTTGTGAATCATTTTGTTGGCGTGTGGGATAATCCCCAGGTTCTCTCAAGAAAAAATCTGGCTGTAGCAAAGCCTCAGTTTATTCAATATCCGAAGAAAATCTCATATAAGACATGTGGCATCTCTGATCATTCACCATTGAATGTTGTTTTGTCTTCTGGCTTGCTTTCTGTAGACAGGCATTTTGGATTAATACATTTAGGTAATTTTATGACAATATATACACATAAATTGATTTTTTTTTTCTGCTTGGAAGTAATAAGTTAAATACATGAGGCCATAAAACATAATTAATTCATTATTATGGGGGATCTCAAATACCCTGATATAAACTGGAGAGGCAGAAACTTGCAAGTCCAACAAAGGTAACAGGTTTTGTCAATAAGAAAAGATAATTAGCTTTCACAACTAGTGCAGGACCCAACAAGAGGCGAGGCCAGTAGGAGAAGTATCAGAGCCATGCAGTGTGAAGTAGGTCCACTTCAGCAGTGGTTGAGGGACCATGCGTTCACTAAAACAACATGGCTTCCAGTCCACTGTTTAGAAATAATACTCAAAATGATAGACTAGGACTTGGAGGAGAGCTATTGGATATTTTGGAGAAGATTTTAGGATGGTGGTAGCCAGGATTAGTGTGGGTGGTGAATAGAATCAGCACAGCTCAGGCATCATGCTTCTGCTCTTGCTGCTAGCTATCCACTTCTCCCACAGTACTGGATTTCTTGAAGCTACTCCATTGTGTGGTAAACAGTTGGGCAACGATCGCAGTCGCAGGGGGTGCGACCGTGACCAGGCCCGGAGGGGTACGGGGCCTGCGGCCAGATGGAAATGACCGTGGTCCTGGTCACCATGATAACAGTTGGGAAAGCCTGATTCCCTGACCGCTATACATACTGCTAATGGAAAGGGGCCTGGTGATCGCCGAGCCCCTTTCCAATAGGTGCCAGCCCAGAGGAGGTTACCAAAAATAAAAACATACTTATGCTCACCTCTCCTGTGTTCAGCATCCTTTCCAGGGCTCTTCCTGCAAGTGACTGAGGTCGACGTAATGACGTCATTGCGCCCCACGTGACCACTGAGGCCCAGTCACAGGACCCAGCAGTGATTCTGTATGGGGACCACTGTGGAGTATATAATACTGTATGGAGCCTATAATACTGTGTGTGGGCCACTGTGGAGCCTATAATACTGTGAGGGGGCCACTATGGAGCATATAATACTGTGTGGGGGCCACTGTGGAGCATATAATACTGTGTGGGGGCCACTTTCGTGCATATAATAATGTCCCAGTTGTCAGGAACTGAGCTCGCTGGCTCTTGAACCTTTGACATCCCGGCCATGTTCTGCAGCCTTGACCATTATGCCATTGTAGAAGCCTGTTTGTTCTTTGCTTTGCTGAGCCTGGTCTTGTCTATTGAAGTGATTAGCTTATGGATCTCACCTGCTCTGTGGCCAATCACAGTAGCTGTCCCTATATAAACCCACAACTTACTCCATCCTTTGCCTGATTATTCTGGCTATCTGCTTCCTGTTTGCCCTGATCCTCACCATTACTCTACTGCTCCTGTGTACCGAACTCTGCAAGCTTCTGACCACAGTTACTTCTATTCCTGAGGTAATATTTCTGCATCTCTTACTATTTAAGTACTGTACTGTTAAGCCTCACCAATTGGACACCAGATCTGATAACTAGCATTGTTACATAATAATCAGGCCCAACATGGAGGCCAGAGTCTGCCTTGTCACAGCATGCATTCCAGATCTCGGAATTACATAACCTGGTGTACAATCTTCAAGGACAATTAAATACAGTGAAAAGTCAAGTCACAAAATTACAAGTACATGAACTGCGTGCAAATTCTGCTGTTGTCAGTATCACTTCTCAAGTTTACCGGATTCCACTACCTGAAAAATTTGGTTGAAAGAAACATTTGTACCGAGGATTTCTTAATCATTGCCGGATGATTTTTTCTACGCATTCCTCTCAGTTCCCTACTGATAGGTCGAAGGTTGTGTTCATCATTGCCCTGCTAATAGACGATGCACAAGCATGGGCATCATTCTATTTAGAACAGGATAATGCCATTTTGGATGATTTGAAGGACTTGCAGCAATGAACCTAGTATTTGATGACCCCAACTGTTGTGCCACTGCTGAGGGGGCTTTGCATGATCTTCGCCAGGGAAGACGCTCTGTTGCAGAATACGCTGCAGAGTTTCGGCGCTGGGCTTCTGATGTTTCCTGGAACACCTCTTCACTAAAATGGCGGTTCTATGGAGGACTTTCTAAATCAGTTAAAGATGAACTTGTTAAAATAGAACTTCCAGCTGACTTTGAGGAGTATATACAGTTATGCTTCCGTATTGACCAAATCTCCTGGAAAGGAAGCAAGAAAGACGGGGGTTATTACGATCCAGGGACCTTCTCCCATTTACCAGAGGGTTTTCTCCCAACGATGCAGATACCTTCTCAAACAAGTTCTGCCTCAGAACCTATGCAAGTGGATGCCATCCTGGGACCAATTTCGACTGCTGAAAAACGTCATCGCCTTGCGGATAAACTATGCCTTTATTGTGGACAACCTGGACATTATGTTCCATAATAAACCTCAACGGGCAGTTGCTGCAACTGAAATTAGACCAAATTCAGAGTCTTGTCCCCACTTTGCTTCGCTTAGTCTGTTTTCCACCACACCATGTCCTGATAACATGACTTCTAACCGACCTCATTTCACCTTACCAGTTTGGCTTTCTTATGGTTCTTACAAGTTGTCCACTACAGCAATGTTGGATTCTAGTGCAGCTGGAAATTTTATGGACATTAAGATTGCATTTGATAATCATATTTTGCACAGTCCAAGATCTTCACCAGTTGAATTAGTGACTGTTGATAGGTCACCTTTAAAGGGAGTCTATCATTCGCAAAAGCACTTTTAAGCTAATGGCACGTTAGAATGGCCTTTAAAAAGGCCATTCTTCTCCAACCTTTCCTTGTTTTCTTCTCCCAGCCGATTCCAAGATAATTTGTTTCTTCATGTATGTAAATGAGCACCACAGAGAACCCAGGGCATACCTTCTCTTCTGCGGGCACCCATCGCATCATCGCTTCTCACCGCCCCTTTGGCCGTTGCGGTGACTCCCCTCTTGGTCTTCTTTCTTCTCAGTTCTCGCTGGCAGCAAATTCTCGTGACTGGGTATGCGCAATTGGGCCGCCATTTTCCAGTGGTCTGTCACAAGAGTGTGGCAGAGCCGACTGAGCATGAGCACAGCGCTGCATACGAGGACTTAGAAGAAAAAAGATACAGAGAAGACCAAGAGGGGAGTCACCGCAATGGCCAAAGGGGCAGTGAGAAGCGATGACACGATGGGTGCCTGCAGAAGAGAAGGTATGCCCTGGGTACTCCGTGGTGCTCATTTACATACATGAAGAAACAAATTATCTTGGAATTCGCTGGGAGAAGAAAACAAGGAAACTCCCTTTAAATTCTGGTCCTGTTACTCATCAAACTACCAAACTGGAAGTATTGAGGAACGGATTTGTTTCCAGTTAATTTCTTCACCAAAATTTCCAGTAATTTTGGGCATACCATGGCTCAGCGTTCATAATCCTTCAGTAGACTGGAAGTCAGGAAATGTAAATTTTACTTCTGAATATTGTCAACAAAATTGTCAACTGAGGAATTCAATTCCTTCCCATGTGGGAGCTACTGAAAAACCTATCACTAACTCTGTAGAATTACCTGAACTGAGGAATTTAAAGATGTGTGTGACAAAAGGAATGCTGACCAACTACCTCCTCATCGCACTTATGATTTTCCTAATTGAACTTTTACCAGGTGCATCCATACCTTATGGAAACATCTATCCACTTGCAGAGATGGAACTGAAGGTCCTGGATGAATACGTCAAGGAAAATCTGGCCAAAGGATTTATACGGCATTCCACTTCTCCAGCAGTAGCACCTACTGTATATTCTTTGTACCAAGGAAAGATGGCATATTACGTCCTTGTATTGACTATAGGGAACTAAACCAAATAACCGTCAAAAATCATTACCCTCTTCTGCTTATTCTAGAGTTACACAAGAGATTACGGTCAGCAAAGATCTTTACCAAGTTGGATCTACGGGGGGGCATACAATCTTGTCTGTATACGACCTGGGGATGAGTGGAAGACAGCATTTCAAACAAGCTATGGGCATTTTGAATTCCTTGCCATGCCATTTGGACTTTGCAATGCCCCAGCGACATTTCAACATTTTATCAATTATGTTTTCCAAGATCTGCTGGATCAATTTGTGGTGGCGTATTTGGATGATATATTAATATACTCTGAAAATCTTGAAGAACATTGTAAGAAGGTTACCATGGTTTTGAGCTGTTTAAGAGAAAACCAACTATATATTAAACTGGAAAAATGTGAATTTGAAAAGACAGAGATTCAGTTTTTGGGGTACATAATTTCTACAGAATTATTGCACATGGACCCCAGTAAGATCCAAACTATTTTAGGCGGGCCTTCTCCCAAGAATGTCAAGGAGGTCCAAAGATTTGTTGGCTTTGCAAATTTCTACCACAAATTTAATTAGGAATTTCTCAAAGGTTATTAGTCCAATAACACAATTAACTCAGAAAGGAATTCCTTTTAAATGGTCTTCAAGTGCAGACTAAGCATTTACCCAATTAAAGACACTTTTTACTTCTGCTTCTATTTTAGTTCATCCTAATCCAGACCTCCCATTTATAGTTGAAGTGGATGTTTCAGATTCGGCAGTAGAAGCAGTATTGTCCCAAAGAATTGGAGATAAACATTTGTTTCATCCTTGTGCTTTTTTCTCCTGCCTGATGTCACCTCCTGAAAGAAACTATGACATTGGGAATAAAGAATTACTGGCAATTAAAAAAGCATTCACGGAATGGAGGCATCTTCTTGAAGGAGCATCTCATGTGGTGCAGGTTCTTACGGATCACCGAAATCTTGAATTCATTAGATCAGCCAAGAGACTTTCTGGTAGACAGGCTAGATGGTCTCTATTTTTTGCAAGATTTAATTTCATTATTTCCTACAGACCGGGATCCCGCAATGGAAAAGCAGACGTCTTATCCCGGATGTTTTCCGAAATGACACAAACAAAACCACCATCTTGCCTTCTAAGAATTTTGTGGGGGCAACCATTTCCAAGGGTATACTTCAGAGGATTAAAGAAGGTTATAATGGAGATCCTTTCCTTAATCATCCCCCCACAGATATAGATTTAGCGTTCAAAGATGGGGTCTGGACTCTTGATCAGTGTCTTTATGTTCCTGAGACTACTCGATTAGAAACTCTGTGCCTTGTTCACGACTCTAGACCCGCAGGTCACATGGGAGTCAAAAAGACGAAAGAACTTTTGTCCCGCTCATTTTGGTGGCCTAAATACCAGATGGATGTCAAGAAGTATGTTTCTTCCTGTCAAACCTGTTCTAGGAATAAGACCCCTCATTCCTCACCAGTGGGATTACTTCAGACTCTTCCTATTCCATCACGTCCTTGGGGTTCTGTTTCTATGGACTTTATTGTTGATCTACCATCTTCAAAAAATATGAATACAATTCTAGTAGTGGTAGACCGTCTTAACAAAATGGCTCATTTTATACCCACAAAGGGGGTACCCTCTGCAGAAGAGACTGCAGAATTGGTTATTCGAGAAGTTTTCCACCTACATGGTATACCTGACAATGTAGTTTCGGACTGTGGGGTACAGTTTACCTCAAAGTTTTGGAAGAGTTTTTGTGCCACTCAAGGAATTGAAGTAAACTTATCTTCTGCTTATCCTCCACAGTCTAATGGCCAAACTGAGCGTACTAACCAAACCCTTGAACAGTATTTGTGGTGTTATACAAGTTATCTCCAAGATGATTGGGCTAATTTTCTTCCTACAGCAGAATTTGCTTATAACAACTCCCATCATTCATCTACATCTCAGAGTCCATTTTTTACCAATATGGGTTTCCATTCTGCATTCATTCCTAATCTCTCAATTTCTTCTTCAGTTCCTGCTGTCACCAACAGACTGTCTACCTTGAAGCAAGTTCAAGAAAAATTGACAAACACTCTGCATGAAGCTCAGGATCACTATAAGAAAACTGCTGATAGACATCGCAAGTCTTTTCCATTCTTTGGTATAGGAGAAAAGGTATCGCTCTCTACAAAAAACTTGAAGCTCAAGATACCTTCAACCAAGCTAGGTCAGAAATTTATTGGACCATTGAAGTTCTGTCCCAAAAATCATCCTGTAGCATTTTGTTTAAAACTTCCAGACTCTATGCGGATTCACTCCTCCCTTCTCAAACCTTTTGTGGAAAATCCATTCCCAGGAAGTAACTTGCCTCCACCTGACCCAAATATTGTTGAATATTTCTTTGTAATGTATCTTTTTTGTCAGTACTTGAACCCTACAAATTGTACAGTGCTGCGGAATATGTTGGCGCTATATAAATAAAAAATTATTATTATTATTAGATGTGTTCTAGGGATAGGAGCGGGATTTGAATTTTTTATTCTTTTAAAAATTTTTTAACTTCTTTTTTTCTGTAATTATTAGACCCTCAGCAGCCTCAGTGAAAGGGACACAAAACGTTACAGCCGCTGCAAGAAGACATCAGCGCAGCAGGACTGAACCATGCTGGGAGGTCACTGGAGCATTGGGGATAGTTGAATATATATATATATATATATATATATATTGTGACAATTGGGGGTAATTTTAGCTTCAAAGGTGGCAGCTTCCTGGACTTCACAGAGGTGTTGGTGGTACTGGGTGCCAAATAAACAGCATATCAGGTAGTGGCAATCCAAAATAAATGGCTTTATTCAGCTTGTAAGTGATAACAGGAACAAAACAAAAAAACAGCCTAGCCCACACACAGGGCAATACCTCACTTCTTGAACCCTGACTCACTTCTGAGGGCAAGCTTTACTGAGGTTTCTTCTTAGTGGTCTGGCTCACACTGAGCTTAACTAAGTCTGTTGTGGAACCCAGTTCTCTTGGGACAGACCACCTGTCTGTCTCTAACTGGTCCACAGTTACCTGCTCTCTGCAGGTCACCAGCAGCACTCTCCTGCTGTCTGCACTTCCTCTGGAATGAAGCCCCACCTATGGATGTGGTTGAGGACCTTTTCAATCCTATTTTTGGGTTGCTCACCAGCACCCTCTAGGTTCACACTCTCACAATATATATATATCAATACACACGTGGACAAAATTGTTGGTACCCCTCGTTTAATGAAAGAAAAACCCACAATGGTCACAGAAATAACTTGATTCTGACAAAACTGGAATTTGCCAAACTACATGTTGACAAGCCACAAAGCTTCTGAGAGAATGTCCTATGGACAGATGAGACAAAAATCAAAATTTTTGGCAAGGCACATCAGCTCTATGTTCACAGATGGAAAAATGAAGCATATCTTGAAAAGAACACTGTCCCTACTGTGATACATGGAGAAGGCTCTGTTATGTTCTGGGGCTGCTTTGCTGCATCTGGCACAGGGTGTCTTGAATCTGTGCAGGGTAGAATGAAATCTCAAGATTATCAAGGGATTCTAGAGAGAAATGTGCTGCCCAGTGTCAGAAAGCTAGGTCTCTGTCGCAGGTCATGGGTCTTGCAACAGGATAATGACCTAAAACACACAGCTAAAAACACCCAAGAATGGCTAAGAGGAAAACATTGGACTATTCTGAAGTGGCCTTCTATGAGCCCTGACCTAAATCCTATTGAGCATCTTTGGAAGGAGCTGAAACATGCCATCTGGAAAAGGCACCCTTTAAACCCGAGTCAGCTGGAGCAGTTTGCTTATGAGGAGTGGGCCAAAATACCTGTTGAGAGGTGCAGAAATCTCATTGACAGTTACAGGAATCGTTTGATTGCAGTGATTGCCTCAAAAGGTTGTGCAACAAAATATTAAGTTAAGGGTACCATCATTTCTGTCCAGGCCTGTTTCATGAGTTTTCTTTTTTAAAAAAATTCTGTTGAAGCATGGTTGAAAAGCAATGTCTGACTTTCATTTGTTCATTTTCATAGAAGTTATTTCTGTGACCATTGTGGGTTTTTCTTTCATTAAACGAGAGGTACCAACAATTTTGTCCATGTGTGTATATATAGTTGTTTTTTTCATCTTTTTTTTTTTTTATCTGTTA
Source organism: Leptodactylus fallax (assembly GCA_947044405.1). Lineage (NCBI taxonomy): Eukaryota > Metazoa > Chordata > Amphibia > Anura > Leptodactylidae > Leptodactylus > Leptodactylus fallax. The sequence continues at coordinate 285,944 of CAMRHE010000379.1, forward strand.
TTTTCACGTGGCCTAATTTAAAAAAAATAATTTATCCTAGACAACCTGTTTAAATTTGCCCCTACCCAAAAGTAAGAGAAAAAGAAATATTCTGAGGCCATGAAATCCAGAAATACTCCTAGAGTATTAGATTAGTATTAATTAGCATATTAATTCATCCAGAACAGAGCCAGAATAATGGAGATATTTCTTCTACTGGTCAAGTATTTAAATTATTACTTTTACATATTATTACTTATGTGTATTATATATTACATACATATAAATATTACTATTATATGATTGTCTTGCCTTATAGTACGCAATTTGAAGCATAAGATACAGTTGTGCTAAAAAGTTTACATACCCCGGAAGATTTTTTGTTTTTTTTGGCCTTTTTTCAGAGAATATGAATGATAACACACAAACTTTTTCTCCACTCATGGTTAGTGGTTGGTTGAAGCCATTTATTGTCAAACTTCTGTGTTTTCTCTTTTTAAATCAATGACAACTGTGAGAGTGTGAACCTAGAGGGCACTGGAGAGCGACCTAAACACAGGATTGAAAAGGTCCTCGACCACACCCATACCTGGGGGCTTCACTCCAGAGGGAGCAGGAGGACTTTGGACCAGCTGGAGACAGACAGGTGGTCTGTCCCAAGAGGACTGGTTTCCAGAAAGGACTGGTTAAGCTCAGTCTGAGCCAGACTGCAAAGAAGTAACCTCAGTAAAGCTTCTTGCCCCAGAAGTTAGTCAGGGTTCAAGAAGTGAGGTATTGCCCTGTGTGTGGGCTAGGCTGTTGTGTTATTTTTGTTCCTGTTATCACTTACTAGCTGAATAAAGCCATTTCTTTTGGATTGCCATTATCTGATATGCTGTTTATTTGACACCCAGTGCCACCAACACCTCTGTTAAGTCCAGAAAACTGCTATCTTCGAAGCTAAACTACCCCCAATTGTCACACAATCAAAAACATCAAAATGACCCTGTTCAAAAGTTCACATACCCTGGTGATTTTGGCCTGATAACATGCCCAGAAATCAAACCACGGTCAGGTAGACCAACCAAAATTTCGACCACAACTGCCCGGAAAATTGTTCGGGATGCAAAGAAAAACCCACACGTAACATCAGCTGAAATACAGGACTCTCTGAAAACTATCGGTGTGGCTGTTTCAAGATGCACAGTAAGGAGGCACTTGAAGAAAAATGGGCTGCATGGTCGTGTTGCCAGAAGAAAGCCATTACTGCGCAAATGCCACAAAGAATCTCGCCTTCAATACGCCAAACAGCACAGAGACAAGCCTCAAAACTTCTGGAACAAGGTAATTTGGAGTGATGAGACAAAAATCGAACTTTTTGGCCACAACCATAAATATTACATTTGGAGAGGTGTCAACAAGGCCTATGATTAAACACCATTCCTACTGTAAAGCACAGAGGGGGATCATTTTTTTTTTTTTTTTTTCCAAGATGGCACCGCTGGAGTGGCAGCCTGTTAGAGCAGCTCTGAGACTCTCTCTCTTATTTTTCTTTCTTTTTCTTGTTTTTTATCCCTCTACTTAAGGGACTTTGCACTATGAAGAAACACACAAAGACCTGGAATTGGACCTTTGTGATACTTTGTTTTTGTTTTTATCTGTCTTTTTGTTCTGCTTGAAATGGGAACTTTTGTGTCTGCAGACAATTCCTTTGTCTATTCAAGGGAGAAACTCTTGCAGCTTAGAGACACAGCAGGGCTGCATACCATCTGCCCACACATCCCCCGAGAGCTTTGGAGAAAGAAAAAGCGGGGGAGGGGCTGCAGAGCTGGAACTCTTCAGAGGATTAAAAAGAGTCGTTACCGACCAGCTGTTCCCTCCATCATTATGGGCAATGTGAGATCTCTTGCAAACAAGATGGATGAACTAACAGCGCTCACCAGGCATCATCAGGAGTTTCGGGTGTGTAGCATGATGCTACTTACAGAGACTTGGCTCACTGAAGTTACTCCTGACCCTCTGGTCTCCTTGGATGGTTTTAAACTCTTTCGGGCAGACAGGACAAGGGAGAGCGGTAAGAGGAAAGGTGGAGGGCTGGCAATGTTTGTGAATAATAGATGGTGTAATCCTAGGCACATTGTGATTGAGGAGCAAACTTGCTGTAAGGACATTGAACTATTAGCTGTGAGCATGAGACCTTTCTATCTACCAAGGGAACTATCACATGTCATCGTGATAGCTGCATATGTCCCCCCCTCTGCGAAAGCTGACGCTGCCTGCGAGGTCCTACAAGCCACGCTGAGCCATTTACAGTTGAAACATCCCCAGGCTCTCTTTCTTGTGTCTGGGGATTTCAACCATGCCTCTCCATCATCCACACTGCCCAGTTTCACACAGTATGTAACCTGCCACACAAGAGACAACAAAACACTGGACTTGTTCTTTGCCAACGCGAGGGAGGCATATAACTCATCAGCCCTACCGCCCCTGGGGAGATCGGATCACAACCTAGTGCATCTCCGACCTGTATACAAACCACTTGTACGTAGAGAACCAGCTGTCACCCGCACAGTGAGGATATGGTCCGAGGAGAGTGATGAGGCTCTGAGGGATTGCTTTGACACAACGGCATGGGAAGTTCTGCAGGATTCTTATGGAGAAGATATAGAAGAACTCACACACTGCATAACAGACTACATTAATTTTTGTGTGGACAACACAGTACCCACAAAAGTGGTGAGGTGCTTCTCCAATAACAAACCATGGATTAACTCTGATATAAAAACACTACTTAAGGAGAAAAAGATGGCATTTAGGACAAGAGATAAGGAGGGGTTGAGGGAAGTACAAAAAGAGCTGAGGCATCAAATCAGGCAGGGAAAAGCCAGTTATAAGGAAAAAATGGAAAAGCAAATGGAAAGAAAAGACATAAGGGGGTCTGGGAGGGGCTTAAGTCAATTTCGGGTCATAAACAGTCTGCCTGCCAGATTGAGGCAGATGTTAATTGGCTTAATGAACTAAACCTATTCTTCAACAGATTTGATCACACACCAGCTCCTCCCACCCCAGTATGCCCTTCAGCTCCCCCCACCACAATGACTTCACCCCATGCGGCTACTTCCCAACAGACCAGTAAATTCAGAAATCCGTCTTTATCTGACCACAGTCTGACCTTCACACGGGCCCAGGTGAGGAAGGAGATGAAAAAGATCAAGGCGAGGAAAGCCGCAGGGCCAGATGACATCAGTGCAAGGCTAATTAAGACTTGCGGGGACCAGCTGTGTGGTATAATTACATATATGTTTAATATGAGCCTGAGGCAGGAAATAGTCCCTGAATTATGGAAATCTTCTTGTGTGGTACCAGTTCCAAAGAAACCTCACCCTATGGACCTCAACGACTACAGACCTGTAGTACTGACATCCCACCTGATGAAGATCTTAGAGAGATTGGTTCTCACACATCTCCGTCCTCTAGTGAGCCCCGCTATAGACCCTCTCCAGTTTGCTTATCGGCCGGGCATTGGGGTAGATGATGCCATCATCCACCTTCTGCACAGGGCTCTGTCTCACCTGGAGAAACCAGGGAACACGGTGAGAATAATGTTCTTTGATTTCTCCAGTGCTTTTAACACCATACAGCCCAGGTTATTGAGGGACAAGCTGGGCCTTGCTGGAGTGGACCACCACCTCTCCAACTGGATCCTAGACTACCTCACAAATCGACCTCAATACGTGAGAGCACAAGACTGTGTGTCAGATACCGTGATCTGTAATACGGGGGCACCTCAGGGTACGATTCTCGCCCCTTTCCTCTTCACGCTGTACACTGCAGATCTTAGATGCAACTCATCTAGCTGCTACCTACAGAAGTATTCTGACAACTCTGCAATAGTAGGCCTCATCACAGACGATGATGACAGGGAGTACAGAGAACTGAACCGGGTATTTGTGGACTGGTGCCACTGGAACCACCTGAAGATTAACGCGAGGAAGACCAAGGAGATGGTGGTGGACTTCCGTAAAGGCAGATTTCCTCCTAAACCAGTGGACATCCTGGGGACGGGCATCGAGATTGTGAACACCTATAAGTACCTGGGTTTGCTCCTTAATAATAAGCTGGACTGGGCAGATCATATGGAGGCCCTGTACAGGAAGGGCCACAGCCTGCTACCTCTACCTACTTAGGAAGCTGAGAGCCTTTGGAATCCGGGGGGCACTTCTTAGGACTTTCTTCAACTCAGTAGTGGTATCAGCCATCTTCTTTGGAGTGGCCTGCTGGGGGAGCAGTATATCAACCAGGGACAGAAATAAACTTGACAAGCTGATTAGAAGGGCCAGCTCTGTCCTGGGGAGCCCACTGGACTCAGTGCAGGTGGTGGGTGACAAAAGGATACTGTCAGTGGTGAGCTCCATGCAGAAGAAGAAGTCCCATCCCATGCATGAGACTGTGATCGCGCTGAGCAGTACTGTCAGTGACCGACTGCTCCACCATAAGTGTGAGAAGGAGCGCTATCGGAAGTCTTTTCCTCCCCACCGCGGTTAGGCTGTACAACCAACACCGACCTAAGCGGAGATCATTACACACAGAGAACTGAAATATCTCTCTGCCTGTTAAATCATGAGTTTAAATCTCCCCCCCTCTGCTACTTCCTTTCTGTCTGTCTGCTATCAATGTAATGCCTCTTACCTTGGAACATTCCTGTACATGTTGTATTTGTATTTGTATCTTCTTATCTTTGCTGCTGTAATACACTGAATTTCCCCATTGTGGAACTATTAAAGGACTATTATTATTATTATGTGTGAGTTTCAAAGGCACAGGAAACTTGGTCAAAGTTGAAGGAAAGATGAATGCAGTACGTTATCAGCAAATACTGGAGGAAAATTTGTACTCATCAGCCAGGAAGCTGAGCATGGGACGTACTTGGACGTTCCAACATGACAACGATCCAAAATACAAGGCCAAGTCGACCTGTCATTGGCTACAGCAGAAGAAAGTGAAGGTTCTGGAGTGGCCATCTCAGTCTCCTGACCTCAATATCATTGAGCCACTCTGGCGAGATCTCAAGTGCTCAGTACATGCAAGACAGCCCAGGAATTTACAGGAACTGTAGACTTTTTGCCAAGAAGAATGGGCAGTTTACCATCTGGGAAAATAAAGAGCCTCATCCATAACTACCACAAAAGACTTCAAGCTGTCATTGATGTTAGAGGGGGTAATACACGATATTAAGAACTGGGGTATGTGGACTTTTGAACAGAGTCATTTTAATGTTTTTGGCTGGTATTATGATTTAAAAAGAGAAAACACAGAAGTTTGACAATAAATGGCTTCAACCAAGCACTAACCATGAGTGGAGAAAAAGTTTGTGTGTTATTCATATTCTCTGAAAAAAGGGCAAAAAACAAAAAAATCTGCCGGGGTATGTAAACTTTTTAGCACAACTGTAACTTTTACTTTTTCTTAATGCAATAGGTCAGGTGAAGGGGAAAATTTGCAATATGCTTCACTAAATAAGAGTCCCTCTGTTTTTTAATATTATTCCTGACTTTTCTTCTCATCTGATTCATCATCTCCGCACTCCATACATAAGTAGTGTCTACAATAGACTCTATGGAAGAGGGAAGAGGAAAAGGAGAAAGACAGAGATATAAGGCCATCTACAGCATTAGAGTCATTTCTGTCAGGAGAAGGCTGGATAGTAATCCTGATAAGACAGTTTGTGAAAAAGAACTGTCTGTATATATTGTTGATGTCTCTCTGAGGAGCTATCCTTTTCTTCCTCCTCCCCTCTTTATAGAGTTATGTTGTACACCTTTAATCAGTGACAAAAAGCGTCAAATAAGTGAAAAAGCAGACACTTTTCTTACATAAATTATATTAGAAAGCATATCTTCTCCTGAACCATGGATTTATGAAAAATATAAAAGTTTAGTTACCCTTTAAAAAAGTTAAATGGATTATAGAGAAGCAGCGGCATTTTGTAAACTAAGACAAGACTTTAGTCCCATTAATGCCTTCTAAGCATCCAGTTATATGTACAAGGGCATCCAATTAGGCTTGAAAGTAGCCCCTATGGTTAAGAATCCAGTATCGAAATGCATTCCTCATACATGGCTAACAATGAAAGGTTATTTTAGGTTCAGTAAATGTAACAGTTGTAGGGCTACCAACTTCCAATGGAAGGCACAAAGAGTTTATTCCACTGTAAATTATTTTTCTTTTAAAATAACTGAATTCCTCACATGCAATAGTGAATGGGTCATTTATTTGGCCCAATGCCACTATAAGGTTTAGGGAAAAAAACAAAAAAATAAAAACGCAGTATAAAAGCACTGTATATATAATATAAAATAAAATATAATATAATATAATATAATATAATATAATATAACATAATATATGGGTAAATCTCGTTGCACATACTTTATTGGCACATGATAAAAAAACACAACACATCTGGTCTTAGAGTAGTCTTTATTATATAGCTTTACATTTGGACTAGAAAGTGTAGAAAGGGGGAACTCTATTAGTAAATTGTCCAGAGCTGAAAATCGTAGGATTTTTGAGTTTGAAACTTTGGTCTCAATACAATCTCAGTGTAGATTTGTAATTATTGGTTTCTTTATAGTGTTAGTATGGAGTGGGAATGGCATGCCATGGGGAATCCACTGTCTGGCTGTTTTCAAGCACGTGGCCTCCCCGGGGTCTTACCCTCCTCTGTTAGTTTATTTTAAGGATATAGCTCCATATTTATTTTTTTTATTTGCCAATTTAGTACTTTAATGGTCAGAGTGGAGATTCCTCATTTTTGTATGTTTTTTATGGTAAATCTATTTTGTTGCAATACCCCTTTGGGCCAACCTCTGTAGGCAGGGTGTGTTGTAGTTCTCACCACACTATGGCGAAGTACCTCCACCCAAATCTTGCCTGAAGTTGACTCGGGAAACCGCCACCTAAGCTCAGTATACACTCACAAAAGTTAAGGGTAAAACTATTTAACAGGTTTATTATAAGAAAGTCAAGCAATGGTGAATTTAGTAAAAATTATAAAGTATGAACAAAGAAATGGTTCAGTGATTTATATAGCAATGCTCAGTTACACCCTATAGTATTAATCCCCTAGTGATGGGAATGGGCTATGCACCAAGGCTGGCTGATATAATGAACTATGGGGTATAACCCGGGGTTTAGATTCTGTCTTAGTAACACAGGTGAACAGGAACCCATAGATGAAAGTCATCACACACATGTAATAATAATGCAAGTAGTAGTTTTAACTCCTAATTTACGGGACAAAATGTAAAGTTAGGGCTGCAGCAATGAAAAGAACATTATCCAACTGCCGCTGATGTTTGCACGTATTAAGGAACTGTTGGTGCACTTTAGTATCTCAGACACAGAAGATCCTTTCTGTAACAGTTCTCGTTACCTTCCTAAAAAAACAGTACAACAAATTACACCAAAGTCTCCTCACTAACTCTTGCAGGAAATCTGGTGCCAGTCTGTAGTACCACTGACTGCTACAGGTGAGAGGAGTGTGTGGCAGGAATCTCCTGGGATGTTATCCAGAGTACCTTTTGGGAGTCTAATGGACCTTCATGCTGCTGCAGGGCTGCTGCTGCTTCTCTCAGACTGAGCTGGTAGGACTTTCTCTATGTGCTGGGATACCCAATGCCGAACTATATGCGCTGGCAGTTGCAAGAAGTTATTTTTCCACAGCACGTGTGGCTATCCTCTCTCTTTCCTGTTCAGTTCATTCCCACAATCCTCTGCTTAACCAATCAGTCCATCTCTCTTATACTTCTTCCTCAGGATGCAAGGGCATGGAAAAGCAAGTGGTGTAAAGAAATGTAGGATAAGATGAGCTAATGTCTGCTGTAATAGGTCCTGCCAATCATGCCAACTATATTGCCCAAGCAGTTGTTTATATAACTTCAGGCCACTGAATAGTTGCATATAATACTGAATAGCTGCATGTATAGTAATGGATAGAGCTTGCCTATTAGTATTTCCCTCCACCATTTCGGCATTTAGCCCATTTATTTAGAGAATTTGAGAGAATGGCCTACATTTACCAATAGCAAGACATTATGGGAAAGGAGCTCCCCAGCTCCTTTCCCATAATGCCTTGTGATATGTAGAAGCTAAGTAGAGGGCAAAAGGCAATTAAAATTTCTACACACCTTCACTGGTGCTCTCCTCAATGTGAGAGATTCTTGTCCCTAACCCACTCATTGCCTCCCACTAAGCCAGCCAATTCACTTTGCTCTGTACTGATGAAGGACAACAATCCGAGAAACAGCGCTGTATGCAGATAAGTGAAATTGGCTTGGCTAAGATCCCTTTTGCTGTCTCAAGGCTCGGTGAGTCAAAAGCAAATTGAGGATCTGTTACATCCAATAGAGGGCGCATGAGCTCCCCAGCTCCTTTCCCATAATGCCTTGTGAAGTGTAAACTTGAGACAGGCTGTCTTAAAATGTGTCACATTTATCACAGCGGCTCATATTGTAAGATAAATCTGGGACATAGACTGACTATACAAAAGTATTCACCACTTATTAGCTGTTCTAGTATGTGTGAAAATTTTACAACAACAATTTCATTCTTTTGACACCACTTTTATGCACAAACACAACACAAACAGTAAATTTGCCTCAATGTTTTCATCTTACCTCCTTGATAAGACTTCTCTGTAGCTAGTGATTATGTTCTAAATAGAGTTAGAAGACTACCTCTTTAAAGGGTAAGTATAGTTAAAAGGATCTTTTGATATTTCTTAGATATGCATGTAAGGAATAAGGGCTTCAAAAAGCAATTATTCCCTTAATGACCACACTTATATTTTTTTATGGTGGTAGTTAAGATTAGAGATGGGTGAATCAGTTTGTAAGAGCCGGATTCCAAATTGTTTGTATTTTAACAAAATCGAATAAATGCTGATTCACTTTGGGTGTACAAAAATGGCAGCACTACGAGAAAATGGCCACGTGTTAGACCACAAAAATAGAGCAGACAATGTCATGTGTGCAGTGACTTACACATTACGTGATAACATCTGAGAGCCTCTCAGCCAATAGACAGTGTGTTACGTCCGCACCTGTTCGAACTTCTGCGCCATCCGGCCACATGCTGCTGCGCAGGAGGCGGGTCCGGCTGTGATTCTTTCCTTTGGGTTTCTCTTGTATTGTCTGAATACTGTCCTATTCCCTCACCTCCTTTATTGATTTTCCACCACACCCATCTCCTTTACCTTCCCTTCCCTCTGCTCCACTAATAGTTAATTTTAGCCTTATCTGTGTGATTGGGAGCCTATCGTCCTTTCAAGTCTGGGGGCGGGTTTTTTTCTTCCTATTTATTGTTTGCTCTCATTCACATTGGCGCTTGCTATTGCCTTGTGCGTACTGGCTATTACTCCTCGCTGTTTTGTTACCTGTATTCTTATTCCTGACCTCTGTCTTACCTTTGGCTATTCTCTTGGATTTTGATTCTGTACTGCATTGCTCGACTGTTATGACCCCTTGGCTAGCTGACCTCCCTTTGTTGTTGTTTGACCTGTCTGCGTTCTGTGTTATCACTTATATCAAGAAGGCATTGACGACCAGTTGCCGACTGTCGCCTAGGACAGTTCAGACAAGTATGCAGGGCCAGTGGGCGGGGTTAGTTTAGGGCTCACTGTTTTGTCGGTCCCCTTCCCCAAGGGTTCCAGAAGCTACTGGGGAATCTCACCTCTAGCAATTCCCTTACACCAGTGGTGAACCTAGCCTCTTTGCTGCCTGAGGCGGACTATAGAAAGACGCCCCCTCCAAAAAAAAAAAAATTGAGTTTCCATGCTACTAGCTTTACATGCTGCTATCGTCGCACAATATACACAATACACAAAGTTCTAAAACAGTTTTTAAGAATTCTTCTTCCTGTATTACTTCAGTATCAGATCAACAACACGATATTAACAATGACAATAACTTCACACATCTTCTGCTTGGTGGATGGAAGAGCCCACATGGCCCCCATTCTCTATAATAGGAGCACCGCAGATAGCTGAGTACTGGACTTCGGCTATCTTTGGCACTCCCATTGAAGTGAATGAGAGCCACACGGGTTCGTCCATCCACCAAGTGACACACCTATATATATGGCTGCGGTCAGGCTGAATTCCCACCCAGTGGGGGGAAAAAAACCCAATTCTCAGGTTCAGTGGGGGTCTCAGCAGACAGGCCCCAATCAATCAGGTATTTATCCTCTATCATTTAGATGAATACAGGGCGGTAACATTTTGTGACTTACAGGTGACGTCTCTGACTAATCCTTCACATTTCCCTTCTCTTCCCTTTGGACCACCATGACCATTTCTTCCAGCTGTGACTTGTCTCTGTAAAGTTTGCAGCACAGACATCTTTGGCTCCTCACTTTTCCAGGCATCCAACCCACATTGTCCTCACCTATACAAAGCCCCCATCCTGCTGCTACCCCAATTATAAAATATATGATATAACCCCCCCATAATGAAAAATACTCCCAAGTGTATAAATAGTGCCCCTTATTAATAATGCCCCAGGTGTTAACTAATTAAAAGGTTTTCCAGGTCATTAATAAACTAATCAGTGGGGCTCAAAAACCCAGGACCTCCACTGATCAGCTGTTTGAATGGTACCTGTGTAAGCGCCGTGACCGCTTCTCTGTTTACATAGTGTCATTCATCTCATAGCGGCCATGTAATGTAACTACATCCTCGTCCTGTACATGTCTACAGTATGTGATAAGGCTGGAATTACATCCCACGGCCGCTGTAAACAGACAGCGTATAATATAAACAGGCGCCATAGCCCCTGTTTATAGCGCCCCATTTACACACACTATAATGTTCCACAGCAGCCCCTGCACACTGTATTATGCCTCGTAGTGGCCCCTACACATGGTATTATGCTCCATAGTGGCCCCTGCACACTGTATTATGCCTTGCAGCGGCCCCTGCACACGGTATTATGCTCCATTGTGGCCCCTGCACACGGTATTATGCCCCGCAGTGGCCATTGCACACAGTATTATGTTCCACAGCAACCCCTACACACAGTTTTATGCTCCCTAGTGACCCCTGCACACGGTATTATGCCCCATATTGACCCCTGCACACAGTATTATGCTCCATATTGGCCCCTGCACACGGTATTATGCCCCATATTGACCCCTGCACTGGTATCATGCTCCATAGTGGCCCCTGCACTGGTATTATGCTCCATAGTGGCCCCTGCACTGGTATCATGCTCCATAGTGGCCCCTGCACTGGTATCATGCTCCATAGTGGCCCCTGCACTGGTATTATGCTCCATAGTGGCCCCTGCACTGGTATTATGCTCCATAGTGGCCCCTGCACTTGTATTATGCTCCATAGTGACCCCTTCACAGGGTATTATGCTCCATAGTGGCCCCTGCACACGGTTTTATGCTCCATAGTGGCCCCTGCACTTGGTATTATGCTCTATAGTGGCCCCTGCACTTGTATTATGCTCCACAGTGGCTCCTGCACACGGTATTATGCCCCATAGTGGCCCACCCCATCTTTTCAGACCCCAGAGTATAATGATTGGAGACCCAGGGGAGCTGACAAACATAAAAATCAGTGTTACTTACCTATCCTGGACACCGGTGCACTCCTTGCAGATTTTGGCCCTGTTTAATTGCGCACACACATCACGTGATCAGGCTGGCGACGCAACCTGATGATGTCGCCAGAGGCTCCACGCCTGCTCGGAGTATCACCGATCGCAGGAGAGGTAAGTAGCATTGGCTTTTATGTTCCCTAACCTCCCCTGGGCCTCCGATTATTATACTCCGGGGTCGGAAAAGACCCCGGAGTATAATAATAGTAGTATTTGAGGCCCGCGGCCTCACTTATCAGTGCCCGCGGCTGTTCACAGCGGCATCCAATCCCCCTTCTATGTCCCATAGCAGAAGGGGAAGCGGAGGCGGCCACGAACAGACGCGGGGTAGGTAAATAAATAGGCCATTACCTGCTGGGGATACTCCAGCAGGTTACGGTCTATTTATATATAAAAATAAACTTATCCTTATCTACCTGCGATGTCTTGATGGAGCCGCTGCCGCCGCCTCCTCTTCTTGTCCGCGACGTCTGCATCTCAGCGCAGGAGGCGGGATGACGTCATTGTATCGCCGCCTGTGCTGAGATGCGACGTCTCGTAAACCAGCCCAGGACAGGCCCCGCTCAGCTTTGTTTTTTTTTTCTTTTAAAGCGGCCTGTCCTGGGCTGGTTTACATTGAATAGTAAAAATGCCGCCCCCCAGACAGTGATGGACAGTGCCACCTGAGGCAGCCGCCTCACTTCGCTTCATTAGCGGTGCGCCCCTGATTTACACAGTGGTAGATGATGTCATGGTGTATAAAAAGCTTGGGCACTTGTGATCAGCTTCAGTTGGCATAATGTTTGACATGCAAAGACATCTGTGTTTTATCTCACTGCATCTCATAGCTATCCTATTAGCTAGGCTATAGGCAGCAGAAGTCAGAGTTGAAAACTGTACAATAGTTATTGGAGTACTTAGAGAGAATCAAGCAATAATACACAGTCAGATTAGTAGTGCAGTCCTAGAATAGAATAGACTATACAGACATAGATAGACAAAAGGACAGGTTCAGTCAGCGAGTCTGCACTGCTGCAGACAGTTAACCATTTCATTGCCAGGAAATAATCTACATTGTCTAACAGTACTTGTAATAGAACAATTTAATCTCTTTTATATACATATAACACAATCTATCTAGCATTGTTATAAATTTGAACAGAGCGTTACTCTGTATATGCAAATGCACTCTCTGTGCATATGTAATTCTATATACATATCACACACAGTAGTACAGTGGCCGGGGTACTGCTAGTAGTGCATCCTTCGCCAATGTAAAAAAAAAAAAAAATTTTTTTTTTTTTTTGGTTAATAATTATCCCCTTCCCGACATTCACTGTAATAATATGGTGGCTGTCGGGTATTTAAATATGGCGACTGCTAATCTCCCGCTTAGCTCCATATTAACCCCCCCGGGCAGCTTTGACCAAGGCGCCATTTTGCCGGTAGAGTTGAATTTCTCAAAAGTTCGATTCAGCAGTTCGATTTGAAGTTCAAATAAAATTTGCTTCAATCCAAATTACTTCACGGCGAATAAACAGCTATTTCTGGGCTGAAAAGAGCCAGAGTGGGCAGCAAAATGGCGGAAGCCCTTGGATGCCGCGGTCATGTCTCTCTCTCTCTCTCTCAACTTTTCACTAGAGAACATCTTGTGACCGTCTGATGTTACAAAGGTCCTTACTAAATATTCGTTACCGCGAAGCATCAGGAAATCCAGAATCGTGGCGAATCGAAGATTTCCTAAAATTTGGATCGAATTCCACTTCTGCAGAATCGATTCACTCATCTCTAATTGCCGGCACCCAGAGTGAAATCCGAGGCTGGCATCCCATTGGCATGACATCCGGGAGCCTATTGAAGGCTTCCAGGCTTGTCTGCCATTTTGCAATGCATTAGCACTGTAATGCATTACTGATCAGACCCCTAGGGGGGGTCTAATAAATATAAGAATTTTTTTTTTTTTTTAAAGTAAAAAAAAAAAAAAAATATATATAAAAATAAATAAAAAATATTAAAAATTTAAATTCCCCCCCCCCTTTCCCTAGAACACATATAAAAAGTACTTAAATACTGTGAAACACATACACACTAGGTAATCCCTGTGTCTGAATATGCCCGGTCTACAAATCTATAAAGATATTTTTCCCGTACAATGAACGCCATAGCAGGAAAAAAAAATAAAAAGTGCAATTTTTTGCTGTTTTGCCTCTGATAAAAATTTGAATAAAAAGTGATTAAAGCAATAGACATTCCCCAAAATGTTATAACTAAAAAGTACACCTGGCCCCTCAAAAAAGACACCCTGTGTATCCCCGTATCACAGAAATATAAAAAAGTTATGGGTGTCAGAATATGGCGACTTTAAGAAAAAAAAATTTTTTTTGCAAAGTTTTAGAAATCAAAAAATGTGACTGTGTTCATTAATAAAATTAGTGAAGAGGGAGAGGAGGAAACACTTGTGCAAGTACTACTACTACTAACAATAAGAATTTGGGTGGCCCCGCCAGTAGCCGCACGATTGTTGTACTTTCTGAGAATGTTGTTGAAGTTTTTGATTATTTAGCTGGCTCATCTCAGTCACAGGAAGATATTGTATCCTAGAGTGATGTGATCTTGAGTCAGGCTTCTGTTTGTTCCTCCTCCTACATAACACACTATTAACTCCAGGGCCTTTCTATACTGTCAACAGTGTCTCATTCACATTCTTCACTGACAAAGATTCCTGGTAATCATGTGGCACCTACTGAACAATCTATTACTCCTAGTCAGAGTAGTCTTCCTCATCTTTTTGATGAGCTGGATGACAACGGTCAACAGTAGGGTATGCATGCTCATGATAATGTGTTATAAAAAAAAAGTGGGGAAGATGATGATGATGACATTGCTGATGATGATTCTGTTGTGGATAGAAACTGGCAACCTAGTAAGTGTGACAAGGTAACATCCGATGAAGAGGATAATGGCAGTGGTAATAGTAATTCTAGCCCCTGTGCAGGCCCAGCATCAAAAAAGCCTGCTTGGGGCAGACCTAGGGGAACCTCTCAGGGTGGGGGTGGTGGCGGCACTGGTGGTGATAGTGATAGACTTGTTTCTGACACCATGCAGGGCCCATCCACCTCCTTTGGATCCTCCTCACTTGACCCTTTCCCACCACCATCTTCACCAGGGCAAGCCATTGCTTCCACTCCTCTTCCTTCACCCTCACTGCAAGGGTGTTATGCGAAGTGCTGCCATGCGGTTTTGCAATTAATTAACCTAGATCAGAGGGACCACACAGCGGAGGAGATGCTTCACTGTATCCTGCAACAAGTATCCTGCTGGTTGGCTCCTCGCCAACTCCAACTAGCAGCATTGCCAGCAATAACGACACCAATATTGTTGCTGCGTTGTAGTTAGGACAAAGAACACATTTTCCCTGAGTGGCACATGTCCTTAACCTGTATATTGGCTTAAAAAAGGTGCTCTTCATGACCAGAAAAAAATCTGCACATTTCAGCCGTTCTTTTGTCGCTAAAAACACCCTGCTCTATTTCCTCGACAAAACGGTCTGCCTTTGCACCACCTTATCTGTGCAATTCGGTGGAAATCCACTTTATACAAGTGGTGAACGATTATTGCATGCAGCAGACCACAGGGACAATGTGTTACTTTGACATCATTTGAAGGAAGTTTGCGGGCTTCTCAAGCTCTTTAAAGAAGCCACCAAATTTTTCAGCAGGGACGACTGCAGCATCAGTAATGTGATCCCTCTATTGTATATCTTATAGGAAACCTTTCATTCATGCAACAAAGGATGGAAGAGGAGGAATAGTTTCCACCTTTTAGTCAATGTCATCGTCCTGTGTTGATGAAGGTGGATGTGGATCCAGGTCAGGGTCATTATGGTAGAGGAACTGGAACACCTAAACTGGAAGAAGAAGAAGACTCTCCCTTGGATGCAGATGGGGAACTTGATATATCACAGGCACAGTCATGGGAGGAGGCTGACCTATATCTCTTTCAAGAAGAAGATGATGACAACAACCACGCTGACCAAGAACTCCAGGGTCCGCACATACACTGGCAAGCATGGCAGGCAGTATGCTCTGCTGCTTACACAGCAACAAGCATATTAATAGCATCAGGCAAAGGGATAAGTACTGGATGACAGTGCTCTTAGACACTCTCTATAAAGACAAAATGGGGGAATTCTACCCTGTTTCCCAAAGGGAAGAAAAATTATAATATTATCAGGATAGGCTGTATACCCAGCTTGCCACAGTGTTTAGGGAAAGCACTGCACCTGTCAGTCGCACGCATACCCAGGTGGCCTCTGCCTGCTCCCAGTCCACCTCACTCAGCCAGCGCTCAACCTCCTCTGTCAGTACCACAAGTGTCAGGAGGAGTAAAAGCAACAGTAGTGAGGCCCAGTAAAGTATGTGGAAATTGATGAAACAAATATTTTTCAGCTTGCAGCCAACTGAAGCCACAACAGGCAACTGACACCCACTGGCTGCACCAGCAGGTACAGTCATGCCTAGAGTACACCTATAGTCCAGCAGATAACTCTGATCCAATTAAATTCTGGGCCGATAGGTTAGAATAGTGGAAAGAGCTGGCCCAGTTTGCCATGGAAGTTTTATCTTGACCGGCCTCAAGTTTTATGGCTGAGAGAGAGTTCAGTGCACCAATGGCTGATGTCTCCGAATAGTGGCATCACCATCTCCCTTTATCATCATCTTCCATTTACTATACTGCTGCTGATGCTTGCTGCTGCTACTTCTTAATAGCAACCACCACACCCACCAGTCAGATATACATGTCCTGTGGCCTGGTCCATCATATTAGTCCCTTCCACACTGTCACATATGTTGCCATAGCTGCCTAATGCCACCAGTCAGGCAGACATGTCCTCTGTCCTGATTCATCATATGATGCCCTGCTGCACTTCCACACATGTTGCCACAGCTGCGTAGTGCCTACCACCAATGCCACCTCTCAGGCAGGCATATCCTGCAGCCTGGTCCATCATGTTATGCCCTGCCGCACTGCCACACATGTTGTCACAGCTGCCAGCAATCAGGCAAACATGTCTTGCATCCTGGTTCACCGTCGCATTCCACTATAGCACACTGTTGGTACCACTACCACAGTGTTGGTATAAAATGTTAAATGTGTAAAAGTGAGTGTCAGTGCAGTGTACAGTTAAACTCTTGCGTTTGTAGCCTTTGCATTCTACGCTATGTTTTAAGCAAATTTAAATTGTGGTTCATACCAAACTTGTTCGTCCAAAACGAACCGTGGGACCGAGCCGCCGAACATAAAACGAATCTTGAGAGGTTCGTCCATTTCTAGTTAAGATGCCCTTTTTTACAGTGCCATGTTTTATGGCACTCTAGAATAATGGTATGAAAGTCTGACAGCATCTGACCCACAGCTGCACAAAGACTGTCAGACACCAACAAGTGAAGGCAGTAACTTTAAATACCATTTCTGCTTTCCCAGTATTATTAAATACTCAGGTTTCAAATGCTACACAAGAGAGACAGTAGTCATATACCCAAGTTGCTGTATCTATACCCACTCAGCACAACTCTGACTCGACTGTTGTAGTTGTAAGGAAAATTGAATGTAAAAATAAAAATCTTGAAATAATATTGACCTTTTAGGAAATACATCATAAAAACAAAATTAAAAAAAAATAAATGAATAAAATATGAAATCATAATAATACCCCCTCTTTTTAATCATCAGCTTGCTTGGTATGTTATGTGAGACCTTTAGTAAATTTTTGATAAGTGTCATAGGTGTTTCTTCTCTCTATTATTCCAGTGGCAGTTCGAGATCATAACATCTGAAGAGTTTTCTATATTGGTGATTCCAAAATCTATATTTGCCATAGTTGTTATGTAGAGAGTAAGTGTTATTCTTCCAAATAATAAGAGCAAAGCTTTCTTATGAACAATACATGGAGATAGTCTATATGAATATTCAGCGAATTATAATGTCATTGCATACTTGTCAATTTTAATTAGTAGGAATTATTTATCTTCTTGAAGGACCCTTATACACTGTATTTGCTTTCAATGCAATCATTGTTAAGGATGCAAGCCAGGATTACTCCCATAATTCAGAAAAGCATTTGCTCATTTACTTGTCTCACATTTTAGCTACAGAAAAATAACTATAATTAGGTTAAAGTAATAAACTAGGCCCATCATGGTTTACAAATATAAAATTAGTAGTAGTATATTCAGGTTTATTCATCCTGGATATACATTTTAATAAAACAAAGCAGAGAAGTAATAAATCTGGATTTCAGCAGTGTATTTAAACATAATACTTGGTGGTTATAAGTGGTGAAACAAACTGGTCCTTGAGCTAATCTGGCAACCACCCTTCCACCAGACTTTACTGGGTAGCAACATCCACAGAAATGGTCAAGTGTGGCAAGTGGCAATAGACAGAGAGGCATTAGAGATCCCCATAACAAGACCAAAAAGTTTTCTTGGCATAAAGGAGGCTTTCTCCTTTGCACATGCATCCAAGATAACACTGGTTTCTGGAAAATCACACAGCACATGGCAAACTCTGATGCTGAAAGATTGTCAGGTCTATCTGAATCAGTCAGCAAGACAAAAACAGCGCTTACAGTGGGGGAAAAAGTATTTAGTCAGCCACCAATTGTGCAAGTTCTCCCACTTAAAAAGATGAGAGAGGCCTCTAATTGACATCATAGGTAGACCTCAACTATGAGAGACAAAATGAGTAAACAAATCCAGAAAATCTAGAAAATCACATTGTCTGATTTGTTTAAAGAATTTATTTGCGAATCATGGTGGAAAATAAGTATTTGGTCACCTACAAACAAGCAAGATTTCTGGCTCTCATAGACCTGTAACTTCTTCTTTAAGAGGCTCCTCTGTCCTCCACTCATTACCTGTAGTAATGGCACCTGTTTGAAAATGTTATCAGTATAAAAGACACCTGTCCACAACCTCAAACAGTCACACTCCAAACTCCAATATGGTGAAGGCCAAAGAGCTGTGGAAGGACACCAGAAACAAAATTGTAGACCTGCACCACGCTGGGTAGACTGAATCTTCAATAGGCAAGCAGCTTGGTGTAAAGAAATCAACTGTGGGAGCAATAATTAGAAAATGGAAGACATACAAGACCACTGATAATCTCCCTTGATCAGGGGCTCCACGCAAGATCTCAACAAGCAGCGTTTGTAGCTTAGCGTGATAGATGAGTGTGGAAATGGAGCCCCCCCTTTATTGTCCAGTATCACACTTGCATGGTAAGAGCGTGTTTGAAACCACTCTGACCCCATTACTAATGTAGACTGAGATTTTTTAGATGATTCCAGATATTGCCAGGATGGAACATACAAGATAGTATATGCACACAAACTGAGATAAAAAAGAAAAAAAAAAACACTTCCATCCTCCATATTGACACAAGAAGCGGAGTTGAAGGCGTTTGCTGAAGTGGCAGGCTGGATGAGGGTAAAACACTTGCATGGACTGCCGGTATGCCTTCGGTATTGCCCATGATTATGGCACTGAAGGAGTAGATATTTTGTTGAGTCCACAGTGAAATCCATCAAGATTCCTGTGTGTGTGAGAAAGTTGTTTGAGGCCCTGACACAGCCTAAACAGATAGGTATTATAAAAGTGCAGGCCCACACAAAAGACCACAGTGCCAAAGACAGGCTGGCTGATGAGGTAGCTAAGGCTGCTGCACTCTTCACCTTGAAAAAAAGAAGGGGTACATGTAGTTCATCTGGAGCCAGGCCCATCATACTTGGATTTGCTTAAACAGGAAAGGATACTGTCCAAGAGGAAGATGGTCTGTGGAAGGAAGGTAAAAAGCTATGCCTGCCCCAAGCTTTGTACCTGGTAATGGCTTGACTGACATAAGGCTCTATGCAAGTGTCCAGGGAAGGAATGTATAATTTAGGGTTTGCATGGTGGGTAGACATGGATTCAGCAGTGCTACTGCCAGAGCCAGATTTGTATAAAGCTGTATGATTTGTCCCTGCCATAAGCCAGGCAAGACTGTGCCAGTTGCAGTAAGGCATATTGAAGACAGACTAAATTCAACTGCCTGCATTTGGTGAGTGTGAAAATGTCTTAGTTTGTGTGGATTTGTTCTTAGTATGGCCAGATGTCTAACTAATGGCAACAACAAATTATAAACTCTCAGCAAAAATACTGCCAGCCAAGGTAGTGCATAATCTTAGTGTCCTTAGAAGGATAGAAAGTGACAGAGGTACAGACTTAAGATTTGGGTATAGAGCAGGCTTTCTGTGGGTGGAGAGAAAGCACAGAAAAAGACAGGTGTTAGCAAAGTATTATCTCTATAGCTATATGTACTCTGCAGATCTAGACTCTGTTTAGAATAATCTGAAAAAGGGAGAGGGTTTAGCCCTTTGAGGCATTTGATTATACTTCCCCCGATAATGGTACAGATGTAAATTCAGAATTAACAAAGAGTAGACTGAGGAGTACCTTAAACTGATTAATGAGATTTATGATTTATTCCAGAACCTGAAAGAGACTGAAGTCAGGAGACTGGGAGGAAAATGTTATAAAAAATTAATGTTAGCCTTCATTAATTGGTATTATATTGTTTCATATTGATGTGTTAAATGTAATTGTAACATGATTTACTTATGTCTTACTCGAAAATTAGAGATTCTATAATAGTTATGCTTTTTCTAAATTTAATATATAAAATTAGATACACTGGCCAGACCATAACCAAGTTCTGCAAATCTGAACTTGTGATCTGAAATACAAAGAGGTGCCTGTAAATACATGGAAAATACTAAGATATATAATATCTACGTATTCTTACTAACTCATACTGCTAGCTACTAACATCCTATGGAGCTTATCTGGTCATGTCATTAAAATATGAATATGATTGGTTGATCAGATATCATGATGATAAGATGCATGGCTTTAGCATTTCAATAAATGATTGGTTGTCTAAGTGAAAACTGTGAGACAACTCCATTGACCACTCCTGTGTGTTGTTGTGTTTGTCTCCTTCCGGCCGTTGGCATAGCCCTTCCTAAAGAGAAATATCTAATTATAACTTGATATCATTTGAATCCTACAGACAAAGTAGTTAAGACAATTTGGGGCTTATAAAATTCTGCAGCAACACCACTAATTGGTCATTAGTCCAATTAGTGCCCCCCCAACAGTATAATGCTTCTTAATGGCCCCCACACAGTATATTGCTTCATAATGCCCCCAACAGTATAAAGCTCCTTAGTTCCTGAAAAGTAAAATGCTCCTTAATATTCTCTACAGTATAATGCTCCTTAATGCCACCCAAGCAGTATAATACTCCTTAATGCCCCTACACAATTTAAAGATGCTTAGTTCCTAGTATCCCCATAATAATGTTTAATGCTCCTTAGTGCCCCCCCACACAGTATAATGCCACGTTAGTGCCCTCTCCCCACAGTATAATTCCACATTAGTGCCCCACAATCCTGCATTTGCCCTTAGTATGGAGCCATAGAGACTCCAAGTTTTCCTGAGCGTGTCACAAAACTTCTAACCATGAAACAAAGAACACAATGGGGGGAATTTATGGTTTGGATGTGCCTGAATTCTGGCCTAAAATAAGTGCTTTAGGTGTTCATTGACCAGGTGCCAACTCTGCTACATTTGCATATAAAAATACAAATAACAATGACTAGGAAACTTTATTTTTTGAGCTGAGCTCAGTTATTATATATATGTAGCTTTAAAAAGACCGTTTGTCTTAGCTGACAATGTTGAGATTTATTGGGAGTGGGTGAATATATTTAATCCTTTCTCGCTCAGCACCCTACAATTATGTCATGCTGAGCATATAATTGTACATATAGGTCAACATTATCCAAAAATAACAAATTAACGCTATAAAAAGAGATCACTAAGTTGCACATGAGTACCAATAAAACTACAAACAGTAAAAAAGGTATAGTTGTCAGAATACAGTTACCCTATGCAAATAGTTTATTTTCAAAAAACAACGTTTTATTTAGTAAAGCAGTAAAACATAAAACCAATATAACTATGGCATTGCTGTAATCAATAAAGTTGCATTGTCATTTTTAATGCAGAGTGAATGGCATAAAAGCAAAACATTATGTGTACCCCAAAATGGTATCAACTGAAAGTACAATTTGTCATCTAAAGAAAAAGCCCTCACATGGCTATGCTGACAGAAAAAAAAAAGTTATGAATTTTGGAAGGTTGAGATGGAAAATATGAAAAAGTTGCAGAGCATTAATGCACAAACTACCTTGTATCATTAAAGAAAATGTGTTGCCAGGTAATGACCTACTGTTTAAATCATATTTTTATTTTAAACATATTTTTTAAGAATTTTTGATTATGTTGATTTTAATTTTTCTAATTAATATCTATTTTAAACACATCCTAAAAATCTTGCAATTCCAACTATTTCCACTAATCCTAAAATACTCTGTGATCTCCTTTTTCCTATAGAAAAAACATGGATCATAGACACAATGATCTGGAGCAGACCCTATTGACTGTCTGGTCTGTCTTTATCTCTGACCTGTCTGGTGAGTTCCTTGGTCTTCCTGATGCTGTTTGTTCACTAATGTTCTCTAACAAACCACTGAGGCCTTCACAGAACAGGTGTATTTATATTGAGACTGAATTATGCACATCTGAACTCTATTAACTAATGAAGTGACTTCTGAAGGCAATTGATTGCACTGCATTTTATTTAGGGGTATCAGAGTACAGGGGGTTGAATACTTTTTTGCACGTCACACTTTTCAGATTTTTATTTGATTATTTTGAAAACCATTTATCATTTTCATTCCACTTCACAATTATGTGCTACTTTGTGTTGGTCTATCATTTAAAATCTCAATAAAATACATTTAAGTTTGTGGTTGTAAAGTGACAAAATGTGAAAAAGTTCAAGGGGTATGAATACTTTTGCAGCCACTGTAATTGTTTCCTTTCCTTTCCATTTCCTTTCAAGCCTCTTGACTTTGACTTTAAAAAACGCAGCCAAATCTGCAACAAAAAAAGCAGCTTTTCCACAACGTGGGGCATTAGCCTAAAACTGACATTTTTTCTAATTCCTTTATCGGCTAGATTACATTTTGCAAAAAAAAAAAAAAAATCCTCTCTTAGGTACTCCTACGGCATATTTTTTGTAAATAACTATGTAAGCATGAAAAATATGCTTAGATGAACATTAACATTCGCTGTGCAGTTTTGCAGCACTTACGGCATACTTTAGATGTTCTTAACATTATTGTTGCTGACTGTTGAAATAAGAATAGAAATAAAACAGAAATAAAATCACTTGGTGACAATATTAAGTAGAAGTTAAAAGCCAGCAAAAGAATATTCCCTGTTTCCATAAGAAGAACCACATACACCACGTATTTGTAGTACTGTAAAGTATCTATCTATCTATCTATCTATCTATCTATCTATCTATCTAAAAAAGTAGTACAGAGCAGCACCAGAACAAAAACCTGACACGGTCAGAGGGTGCAAGTCCCAAACGGTCAGGCATATGATCACATGTAGATAACACAACAGATAGGCAGTAGAGATGAGCAAATCGATTCTGCAGAAGTGGAATTTGATCCGAATTTCAGGAAATCTTCGATTCTCCATGATTCTGGATTTCCTGATGCTTCGTGGTAACGAATATTTAGTAAGGACCTTTGTGACATCAGACGGTCACACGATATTCTCTAGTGATGTGATTGGGTAGGCGTGTCTTTGCTTGTTAGCAGATCCTTCTACATGAATAAAAGTTGTCCGTGCTGAAGAGAGAGAGAGAAACATGACCATGGCATCCAAGGGCTTCCGGCATTTTGCCGCCCACCACGGCTCTCTGTAGCCCGGAAATAGCTGTTTATTCGCTGCAAAGTAATTCGGATCGAAGCAAATTTTTTTGGAACTTTGAATCGAACTGCAGAATCGAGCTTTTGAGAAATTCACTCATCTCTAATAGGCAGCACTCCAAGATGTAAATCAAAAAATGGTGAGGATTTATTCCATAGCAACGTTTCAGTCCGAAAGTGTAGGACCTTTCTCAAGCAGTAACATAGTGCAATGTGCAATCTTTTATAGTGAGAAACAAATCACTTTTGTAATTAATATTAATCAAATACATCATTAATATAAATATAACAATATACAGTAATACACACATGTGCAAAACACATCAAGTGAACAAATGCAAAAATTACCAAATCGAATAATATATATCATATGTAATCAATATATTAAAAACATATGAAAAAACACAGTGCATAGATCATCAATAATAAAAACACAAGTGCAGCTCGTGTAAAGTGATTACAAAACCGCTATTGAGAATTAAAAAACACACATGTTGTGTATAAACACATACTAATGGATCAAAGACTCACCCCTTATAGTTAAAACCACCATTATCTGCAGTATAGCGTGCATAGGAATGAGTAAGTAGGAGTGCCCGGAACCATCAAGTGCACATAAGCGCGCATGCGCAGTAAATTAAAGAATAGATGGAGTACAAAAAACTGCCAGTATCCTATTTGCGCAAAGCGAAACTATGCGCATTGAAGACTATAGATGTTTACTAGATGTAAAATATACAACTTTAAGGTTAATTATACAGCTTTAGACTTAGATAGGATATATGATTTATATAATTTAATTGTATTTGAATGAGATAATGTTTTTTTTAAAAAATGATTATAAAAAAATATAATATATTTATTTATTTTTGGGGTTTTTTATTATTTTTGGGGGGTGGTTTTTTTTTTTTTTATAAATTTTTTTTTTTTTTTTTTTTTTTGGTTTTGGTTTTGGGGGGCCTGGGGTTTTTTTGTTTTTTTTTTTTTTTTTATATAGTGGGTGTGGGGGATGGGGGGGGGGGGGGTGGGGGGGGGGGAGGGGGGGGGGGGTGTGAGACAGACATGTTGTGTCTGGGGGAGTCTAAGAGCCACTTGTTCCTCTTTACTTCACAGTATATAGTTAGGTATGTGTTACCCCCTATATACTCACAGGACCTAGCTAGTAACCGTAGTTAGGGATCCATATATATATACAGTTCAGGGCAGTGATAGGTTAGGCTTCCGAAGGCCAACTAGCTAGTTAGAGGCCCGGTGGCACTAGTAGTTTAGCTGGCAGGTTAAGGACTCAGTGTTAGGGTAGTCAGGCCTGCATCTACTGCCGTCACCGTCGCCCTGTTTGCTGCCTGTGAAGAATCTCACCATCATCATCATCATCTCCTGATCGGCTGTCTGTCATCTGGAAGAATCCGAGGATCCACAGTCATCCACAGGGGCCCCTGCATCTCTTCTGTTGCCTGGAGGTATTGTGCACTGGACTCTTGCTATATATTTATATATATACCCGGGTATATAACCTAAGACGGTTGAGGACTTGCTGGTTGTTGTAGTACTGCTGTGTTCTGAGTATATTGTATGTATGTACTATTACCCTGTTGATTCTTATAAAGCTACTGTTATAACCTTATGTGGTATCTGTATGTATTCTTCAGACTGCGAGATTAGTACAGTGATCCTTGTTAAGGCTACTAACTGTATTTCATGGGTAAGTCCCAGGAAGAGATCCTCCCTGTAATACAGAGGCTCTATCCTGGGTGGAGGCACTGATATATTTCATATATGTTCCCACTCTTCCCTTCAGCGAAGGCTTCAGGTCCCATTATACACACAGGTCAGCGCCAGAGTCTGTTGCGGGAGGGATAATACTCATACCCCCCCAAATAGGGCTACATTTGGAGGCACTGCTGAGATTTAGAAGTGGGAATAGTCATTGATATGGAGAAGCGATATAGCTCAGAGGGGAACCTCCCACTAGCTACTACATGGGAATACCGACCGCCTGTTCCTCCCCTGGTTCAGGTAAAGGAAGAACCCCGCTCAGCCAGTTACCCCCCCAGTATGGCCGTCGCTAGCAGTTCCTCTAGTGACAGTGCTATTAGCACTTTAGCCAGGCTGACTGAAATGTTAGCTCAGGGCCTGCAGGCCACTCACTACAAGAAACTAAAAGTATTCTCTGGTAATGTCCCAGTGCCACAAGGGGAGGAAAACTTTGAGATATGGAAAGAACATACTCTCCAATGCCTGAAGGAATGGTCTTGCTCTGAAGAAGCCAAGCGGCAGCGTATCAGTGAAAGTTTGCGGTCTCCTGCTGCAGAATTGATCCGCTTGTACAGAGACTCTCATGAAGGAGTGAGTGCATTGGACTATATACAAGTACTGTCTGATCACTTTGAGCCATACTATGACCTTGCCCAGATGGTTGCTGATTACCGAATGGTTCGTCAAAAAGAAGGGGAAAATGTCTCTACTTTTACAGCTACTTCTTTCACGTCTGGTGTACCACGCAGCTATATCTACTTCAGAGGTAGACGCTATGAGAACCAGTCAGTTGGTGAGAGGGTTACAACCTCATCATCCTCTTGCTCAAGTACTCAAGGTCTTACTATCTGATAGAGTCCTTCCATTTCCTGACTTAATGAAGTTAGTGAAGAAACAAGAAGCTGACATTAGTTTTAGTACCCCTAAGAAAGCGAAAAGCATCTCTAAAGAAGATGTTGTTCCTAATTCAAACAAGGACAAACCAGCGGAGCGGTCAGAACTTAGACAGTCCGCCACTCCACCCACTGCCACTCAACGGAGGAAGGATGCTAGAACCTGTTATAAATGTGGTCAGACGGGCCATACTGCCAGACAGTGTACGGAGGACATTGAGGGATTGGGACACAGTGCTGTCTTCTCAATTCAGAATCAAAGACACCAAAGGAAGGCGGGCCGAGTAAATACCAGAGGCGCTATCGCGGGCTCCAGGTCCGTTGTCAAAGTCACTGTCAATGGTCATGCCGCTCCTGCCCTGTTTGATACAGGATCTCAAGTGACCCTGATTTATCGCTCGTTCTACCAAAAGTATCTGAGGGATATACCTCTTCAGTCTACAGGACAAATGAAATTGTGGGGGCTTAATTCAGGATCATATCCTGTAGATGGCAGCCTACAAGTAGTTATAGCTGTCCCTGAATTAGAAGATCAGAGTGTCGCTCCCATGAAGATTACGGCTCTTGTCTGTCCTGATACAGGGGATTCTTGTGCAGCTCCTGTGATACTTGGCACTAATTGTCCCGCAGTGCATTATGCTTTTCAGAAGTTTCTTGGAAGAGATTGGAACCCTGCAGCTCAGCCGGTGAATATATCTTCTGATCTTAGAGAACTCTGTGATGCCCTGTCTACTGGCTATCGACATGGAATGGTATATCATATCGGTGAGAGAACCGTGGAAGTTCCTGCCGGCGGGGAGAGAGTTCTGAGAGTAGCCTCCAGCATTGCTCCCGATTTGCTTGAAGGGGGAGTTATGTCCTTATGGAAACCCCTGAAGAAATGATTAACCAGAATGGCTGGATGGTGATCCCAGAGAGAAAGGACTGGAGAAATAAAGTGGAGTTATCTACCTGTGTGACAGTGAGGAACTGTTCACCGCATCCGATTGTAATTGGACCATACCAGAATGTGGCCCACTGCTACCCTGTGCTTGGAGTAAATCCATACGCTGAAGTGTGCAGGATTCAAATCCGAGATGCAATCCCTAATCTCAATCTTGACTTGAGTGATCCACATTTACCAGAGGCCTGGAATCAGCGACTGACACAGAAGTTGTCTGAATTATCGGAAGTGTTCTCCATGGATGATATGGATGTAGGTTGTGCTAAAAGTGCTCAACACACTTTCCGATTGACCGATTCTACTCCCTTCCGGGAGCGGCCACGGAGAGTTGCTCCAAAGGATGTTAATGAGTTAAGACAGACTCTACAGCAAATGAAAGGTCAGGGGATCATTGTGGACAGTAAGAGCCCCTATGCCTCACCTATTGTGGTGGTAAGAAAAAATCTGGAGCAATTCGCCTATGTGTGGATTACAGAACTCTGAACCGGAGAACCTTACCTGATCAGTATACACTGCCGAGAATTGAAGAAGCTCTGGAAGCTCTGAATGGAAACTGTTGGTTCACAGTGCTGGACCTAAGATCGGGATACTATCAAGTCCCAATGGCACCTGAGGATCAGGAAAAGACAGCCTTCATATGCCCCTTGGGTTTCTTTCAGTTCACTCGTATGCCGCAAGGTACAAAAGGTGCGCCAGCAACGTTCCAAAGGTTGATGGAAAGAGTGTTAGGTGATTTAGTGCCCCGGGAATGCCTTGTATATCTTGATGACATTATTGTGTTTGGAAAGACGCTGGAAGAACATGAAGAACGACTCATGAGAGTACTCCATCGCTTAAAAGAAGAGGGGCTGAAGTTGTCGGCTGACAAATGCAAATTTTGTAGATCTTCGGTCACTTATGTAGGTCATATTGTTTCTGCTGAAGGAGTTGCTACCGATCCTGGTAAGATTGAAGCTGGGGTGCTGTATCATGATCACCCTGGAAGGCGCCAACTAGTTATTCCAAGCTGCTTTCAGAAGATGATTTTCCGAAGTGTGTATGATTATTATGGTTATTTGGGACGTGGGAAGATTTATGGCCTAATAAAAGACTGATTTTAGTGGCGGAAAAGGAGGGAGAGGGGGGGGGGTGTTGTGGGGGGGGTGGGGGGATGTTTGCAGAGGAAGACTGTCCCGGTTCGAGCGGCCTTCATGGGACACTTGAAGAGTTCGGGCCCCATGGATCTTGTCTGCATAGACTTCCTTTGTATTGACAACGACTCCAGAGGATTTGGAAATGTATTGGTGGTGACTGATCACTTCACACGATATGCTCAAGCCTTTCCGACTAAGGATCAAAAAGCAGTCACTGTTGCAAGAGTGCTTTGGGAAAAGTATTTTATCCATTATGGCTTACCACACCGGTTGCATTCTGATCAAGGCCGGGATTTTGAGAGTAACCTGATCAAAGAGTTACTTCAGTTGTTGAACATCCGCAAAAGTCGGACGACGCCTTACCATCCAGAGGGAGATGCCCTTCCTGAAAGATTTAACAGGACTTTACTTGATATGCTTGGTACCTTACGAATTGAGGATAAGCGATCCTGGAGTCGAAAAGTGGAGGCTATGGTGCATGCCTATAATAGTACAAGGCACGAGAGCACAGGATATTCACCATATTTCTGATGTTTGGAAGAGAGCCTAGGCTACCTATTGACATCTTGTTGGGAGTCTCTACCGATGGTATCAGTCATCGAGATCATTACCGATACGTGGCACGTTTGAAAGAAACGCTTAAGAGTGCTTATCAGCTGGCTGAGGAAAATGCGGCCAAAGTGAATGAAGGAAATAAAAGGAGATTTGATCTTCGAGTAAGATACCGAGAATTGAACCCTGGGGACCATGTTCTGCTACGGAATTTGGGAGCATCTGCAAAACATAAGCTGGCTGATCGATGGCGGAGTGAACTCTTTACAGTGGTAGATCGGTTGCCTGGAATACCAGTCTACAAGATAAAAGGACGGGACGGGAGGATCAGGACTTGGCATAGAAATCATTTGTTGCCTGTACCTCAGATTGATGGTATGGATATCTCCAATGATGGCTCGGCCTGCGATTCTCCACAGTCCTTAGCCGATATTCCACCTGACCTTCCTGAAACTCCTGAGAGTGATTGGACTGTGGCTCCTGAAGTTCCTAGATCACCAGTATCTTCTCCTTCAGGGAGACCTATGAACCCTCAAACTCCAGAATTCGTACCTAGATCTGTGTCTACAGATGAGCAGGGATCTAGCTCTCCTACGCCACCAGCACCATCCCCTCCCATGGCAGACAACCCTAGTTTAGGGCCTGGACATGCTAGTTTACCTCAGAGAGAGGTACAGAGAGGAGAGAGAATTAGACACCCTCCACCTATGCTGACATATGATAGTTTGGGGGACCCCAGATTTACTACTCAGCCTCATTTATACCATGCTTGGGTGGGTGCAGTGTCCACTTTGGTCAATATGTTACCAATTTTCGCTCCTGCTGGCATGTATACCTATTAACCTGTTGTGACTCTGTAAATGCAAAAGCAACCATATTGATATTGTCATTGGTAATGTTGACTGTATACTATGACTTTGTATGTCTTTGACGTGACGTAAAGATTTCACCAGAGGGAGAGTGTAGGGAACTGCCATTTCTACTAGTATATAATGTATCTGGCTTCTTTGCCCCTGCAGTTTGGCTTCAGAGACCCCAGGCATTTAGTGCAAGTTTTGTTTTGTAAATACAGTGAGTCAGACACATGTGAGGCAGAGCTGCTGGGGGGAGAGATGTGAGAAGAGCTGCTGAGACAGACATGTTGTGTCTGGGGGAGTCTAAGAGCCACTTGTTCCTCTTTACTTCACAGTATATAGTTAGGTATGTGTTACCCCCTATATACTCACAGGACCTAGCTAGTAACCGTAGTTAGGGATCCATATATATATACAGTTCAGGGCAGTGATAGGTTAGGCTTCCGAAGGCCAACTAGCTAGTTAGAGGCCCGGTGGCACTAGTAGTTTAGCTGGCAGGTTAAGGACTCAGTGTTAGGGTAGTCAGGCCTGCATCTACTGCCGTCACCGTCGCCCTGTTTGCTGCCTGTGAAGAATCTCACCATCATCATCATCATCTCCTGATCGGCTGTCTGTCATCTGGAAGAATCCGAGGATCCACAGTCATCCACAGGGGCCCCTGCATCTCTTCTGTTGCCTGGAGGTATTGTGCACTGGACTCTTGCTATATATTTATATATATACCCGGGTATATAACCTAAGACGGTTGAGGACTTGCTGGTTGTTGTAGTACTGCTGTGTTCTGAGTATATTGTATGTATGTACTATTACCCTGTTGATTCTTATAAAGCTACTGTTATAACCTTATGTGGTATCTGTATGTATTCTTCAGACTGCGAGATTAGTACAGTGATCCTTGTTAAGGCTACTAACTGTATTTCATGGGTAAGTCCCAGGAAGAGATCCTCCCTGTAATACAGAGGCTCTATCCTGGGTGGAGGCACTGATATATTTCATATATGTTCCCACTCTTCCCTTCAGCGAAGGCTTCAGGTCCCATTATACACACAGGTCAGCGCCAGAGTCTGTTGCGGGAGGGATAATACTCATACCCCCCCCAAATAGGGCTACACATATAAATATATTCCAAAGAAAAAAACAAAAAAAACGCACCATGTGAATATGTACACAACCACTCACTCAAAAGTGAATGTATACAATCACCGATGGGATATAAATAATAAAGAAGAAAAAATAATAATATAATAGAGTAATAAAAAAAGATAAATAAATGATAAATATTTGCCACATTGTAGACACAATCAAATAATGACCGGTCTCAATCAGCAATATTTAATTAGGGTATAGGTTAACTGGTCGTGCCAGGCACAATGTGACCAGCATCACCACAAATTCCAGTAACCATATAAACTTCAACCAGACCTAAAAAAGAGACCTTGCCGGTAACCTCACTAGGGGAACAAGGAAGATCCTCTATTCTCCATCACAGCCACAGTATGGGATATCCCGCACAGCGCCTGAAGACGGATTATATAATGGCCTATTGGAAGTAAAATATAACCAAAAGAAATAAAAATAAAAAAAAGAAATAAATAAAAATGAAAATAAAACTAATAATAGGGGAAATGCCAATGGGATCTACCTCCATCCATAAATAAAAAATATATTTAATATCAACAATATGGTCCAACC
Source organism: Leptodactylus fallax (assembly GCA_947044405.1). NCBI lineage: Eukaryota > Metazoa > Chordata > Amphibia > Anura > Leptodactylidae > Leptodactylus > Leptodactylus fallax. The sequence goes on from CAMRHE010000379.1 coordinate 317,259, forward strand.
ATCCTCATATCATCCAAATCCTATCAAAAAATTAATTAATGGCCAACAAAAATAAAGAAAAATATCTTTAATTAAAAATATATATACAGTGGGTACGGAAATTATTCAGACTCCTTTAAATTTTTCACTCTTTGTTTCATATCAACCATTTGCTAAAAACAAAAAAAAATTCATTTTATTTCTCATTAATGTAAACTCAGCACCCCATCTTGACAGAAAAAAAACAGAAATGTAGATATTTTTGCAAATGTATTAAAAAAGAAATACTGAAATATTACATGGTCATAAGTATTCAGACCCTTTGCTGTGACACTCATATTTAACTCACTTGCTGTCCATTTCCTTCTGATCCTCCTTGAGATGGTTCTACTCATTCATTGGAGTCCAGCTGTGTTTAATTAAACTGATCGGACTTGATTAGGAAAAGCACACACCTGTCTATATAAGACCTCACAGCTCACAGTGCATGTCAGAGCAAATGAGAATCATGAGGTCAAAGGAACTGCCCAAGGAGCTCAGAGACAGAATTGTGGCAAGGCACAGATCTGGCCAAGGTTACAAAAGAATTTCTGCAGCACTCAAGGTTCCTAAGAGCACAGTGGCCTCAATAATCCTTAAATGGAAGAAGTTTGGGACGACCAGAACTCTTCCTAGACCTGGACGTCCAGCCAAACTGAGCAATCGTGGGAGAAGAGCCTTGGTGAGAGAGGTAAAGAAGAACCCAAAGATCACTGTGGCTGAGCTCCAGAGATGCAGTAGGAAGATGGGAGAAAGTTCCACAAAGTCAACTATCACGGCAGCCCTCTCAGTCGGTGCTTTATACCAGAGTGGCCCGAAGGAAGCCTCTCCTCAGTGCAAGACATATGAAAGCCCGTATACAGTTTGCCAAAAAACACATGAAGGACTCCCAGACTATGAGAAATAAGATTCTCTGGTCTGATGAGACGAAGATTGAACTTTTTGGCGTTAATTCTAAGCGGTATGTGTGGAAAAAAGCAGGCACTGCTCATTACCTGCCCAATACAATCCCAACAGTGAAACATGGTGGTGGCAGCATCATGCTATGGGGGTGTTTTTCAGCTGCAGGGACAGGACGACTGGTTGCAATTGAAGGAAGGATGACTGCGGCCAAGTACAGAGATATCCTGGAAGAAAACCTCTTCCAGAGTGCTCTGGACCTCAGACTGGGCCGAAGGTTCACCTTCCAACAAGACAATGACCCTAAGCACACAGCTGAAATAACAAAGGAGTGGCTTCAGAACAACTCTGTGACCATTCTTGACTGGCCCAGCTAGAGCCCTGACCTCAACCCAATTGAGCATCTCTGGAGAGACCTGAAAATGGCTGTCCACCAACGTTCACCATCCAACCTGATGGAACTGGAGAGGATCTGCAAGGAAAAATGGCAGAGGATCCCCAAATCCAGATGTGAGAAACTTGTTGCATCATTCCCAAGAAGACTCATGGCTGTACTAGCTCAAAAGGGTGCTTCTACTCAATACTGAGAAAAGGGTCTGAATACTTATGACCATGTGATATTTCAGTTTGTTTTTTTTTATAAATTTGCAAAAATATCTACATTTCTATTTTTTTCTGTCAAGATGGGGTGCTGAGTGTACATTCATGAGAAATAAAATGAACTTTTTTGCTTTTAGCAAATGGCTGCAATGAAACAGCGTGAAAAATTTAAAGGGGTCTGAATACTTTCTGTACCCACTGTATATACAGTCATATGAAAAAGTTTGGGCACCCCTATTAATCTTAATCATTTTTAGTTCTAAATATTTGGGTGTTTGCAACAGCCATTTCAATTTGATATATCTAATAACTGATGGACACAGTAATATTTCAGGATTGAAATGAGGTTTATTGTACTAACAGAAAATGTGCAATATGCATTAAACCAAAATTTGACCGGTGCAAAAATTTGGGTACCCTTATCATTTTATTGATTTGAATACTCCTAACTACTTTTTACTGACTTACTGAAGCACACAATTGGTTTTGTAACCTCACTGAGCTTTGAACTTCATAGCCAGGTGTATCCAATCATAAGAAAAGGTATTTAAGGTGGCCAATTGCAAGTTGTTCTCCTATTTGAATCTCCTCTGAAGAGTGGCATCATGGGCTCCTCAAAACAACTCTCAAATGATCTGAAAACAAAGATTGTTCAACATAGTTGTTCAGGGGAAGGATACAAAAAGTTGTCTCAGAGATTTAACCTGTCAGTTTCCACTGTGAGGAACATAGTAAGGAAATGGAAGACCACAGGGACAGTTCTTGTTAAGCCCAGAAGTGGCAGGCCAAGAAAAATATCAGAAAGGCAGAGAAGAAGAATGGTGAGAACAGTCAAGGACAATCAACAGACCACCTCCAAAGAGCTGCAGCATCATCTTGCTGCAGATGGTGTCACTGTGCATCGGTCAACAATACAGCACACTTTGCACAAGGAGAAGCTGTATGGGAGAGTGATGCGAAAGAAGCCGTTTCTGGAAAGCACGCCACAAACAGAGTCGCCTGAGGTATGCAAAAGCACATTTGGACAAGCCAGCTTCATTTTGGAAGAAGGTCCTGTGGACTGATGAAACAAAGATTGAGTTGTTTGGTCATACAAAAAGGCGTTATGCATGGCGTCAAAAAAACACAGCATTCCAAGAAAAACACTTGCTACCCACTGTAAAATTTGGTGGAGGTTCCATCATGCTTTGGGGCTGTGTGGCCAATGCCGGCTCCGGGAATCTTGTTAAAGTTGAGGGCTGCATGGATTCAACTCAGTATCAGCAGATTCTTGAGAATAATGTACAAGAATCAGTGACGAATTTGAAGTTACGCCGGGGATGGATATTTCAGCAAGACAATGATCCAAAACACAGCTCCAAATCTACTCAGGCATTCATGCAGAGGAACAATTACAATGTTCTGGAATGTCCATCCCAGTCCCCAGACCTGAATATCATTGAACATCTGTGGGATAATTTGAAGCGGGCTGTCCATGCTCGGCGACCATCAAACTTAACTGAACTGGAATTCTTTTGTAAAGAGGAATGGTCAAAAATACCTTCATCCAGGATCCAGGAACTGATTAAAAGCTACAGGAAGCGACTAGAGGCTGTTATTTTTGCAAAAGGAGGATCTACTAAATATTAATGTCACTTTTCTGTTGAGGTGCCCATACTTTTGCACCGGTCAAATTTTGGTTTAATGCATATTGCACATTTTCTGTTAGTACAATAAACCTCATTTCAATCCTGAAATATTACTGTGTCCATCAGTTATTAGATATATCAAATTGAAATGGCTGTTGCAAACACCCAAATATTTAGAACTAAAAATGATTAAGATTAATAGGGGTGCCCAAACTTTTTCATATGACTGTATCATAGCATTAACAGCATGAATAAAGGGGGGAGTTTTCAATCCAGCCCAAAGAGTGTATCCAAATCCTGATCAGAGTGTCAATTCTTTCTGAAAATAATATAAAAAAATATAAATATATAAAAAAATGTGATAGACAAGTGCTCAAAAAACATATAATCCATAATTCATAGGGAAGCCCTAGACAATCTTACCATAGAACACTATGCCTAAACTCTAGTTTTGCAAAATACCAAGAGGAGAAGACGATGGACTAATGATTACCTATATTATGGGGAAACCAAAACTAGACAACAGCACCAAATTTAAAATCAATATTAAGACCCTTCGGTTGCAAAGTGTCCAACCGAAAGATGCATTCTAGCGCATTCCTTTTAAGAATTTTAATCCCCCCCCCCCCCCCCGCTACGTAACGGGGGTACATGATCTATAATTCGGAATTTCAGATCTTTTTCTTTATGATGTGCCTCAGCAAAATGACGTGACACTGGAAGATCCAGACGTTTTTTACGAATGGTATATCTATGTTGGGTAAGTCTGGTTTTCAGATCCAACGTGGTTTCACCTATATATATAAGGTTACATGGACAACCCAACAGGTAAACCACATAATCACTATTACAATTGAGGTAAAAGTGAATATTATATTCTTTATTTGCATGCATAAATGTGCTGCCTTTCTCCATATACTTACAGTTTACACTATTGAGACAAGGAAAACACCCTTTACAGGTTACTCCTAGAATTACACTTTGTTTCAAGGATCTGAAAGATCCCACATCAGCAGAAACCAACTTGTCTCTAAGATTAGTCGTACATCGATACGAAAACAGCAGAGGATTCCTAAAAGACGGCACATTAGAAGTGTCACTTGAAAGGACTCTCCAATGTCGACGTATGATTTGTGATATTTGATGACTACCTTCACAATATGTTGAGATAAATGGTATACGATCATCTCTAACTTTTGGAACAGTGTTCTTAACCAAATCATGTCGTTTTTTACTCATTATTTTCTGGCGATTAACATCCAAAATATATTTCAGATATACCCGTTCTAAAAAAATTTTTGTCATCTGATTTAGCTGGATATCCAAATCTGATTCCTGACTCACTATGCGTTTCACTCTAATATATTGACTAAAGGGCAAAGACTTAACCATGGAACATGGATGTCCACTTCTATAGTGTAGAAGATTATTTTTATCTGTAGGTTTAATATAAAGATCAGTTATAAATGTGTTCTTATCATTTTTAATCAATACATCCAAAAATTGAATCTCTTTTTCAGAACAAACCAAGGTGAACTTGATATCATCGTCAATTTCATGTAGATAAGTATGAAAAGAGTGAAGGGAGTCAAGATCACCAGACCACAATAGAAAGACATCGTCTATGTATCGCCACCACGCCAAAATATGTCTGGCGTGGTGGGACACATAGATGAAGTCCTCCTCCAATACATTCACTACTATATTAGCATACGTGGGCGCCGTGTTTGCGACCATGGCGGTCCCACGTAGCTGATGAAAGAAAAGTCTCCAAACATGAAGTAATTATTATTGAGGACAAATTCTAATGGATCCAAAAGCAAAATTTGAGCCTCCTGTGTATAATTAGAATTAACTAATTTCTTCCGGACCACTGTTAAACCTCTATTATGATTAATAGAAGTATACAAAGATACCACATCAAAAGATGCTAAAATAACTTTGTCCGATTGAGAAAGAACAATGTTGGATAATTTGTCCAAAAAATCAGCCGGGACAACTAGTAGCAAAATTCAGCAAAAGATCTATCCAAAAATAATGCAATATTTGAGAGGATAGAGCAAGTCCCAGCCACAATTGGCCTCCCTGGTGGATTACTCAAGTTCTTATGAATTTTTGGTAATGTATATAATACAGGTGTGGTGGGATGCTCAATAACCAAAACTGCATTACGTAAAGCATCACCTAGTAAACATTCAATACGTTTAGCAAGTTCAAATTTGGGATCATATGAAATACATTTATATACAACTAAATCAGCAAGTTGCGAGTGGATTTCTGATATATAATAAACTGTGTCCATGAAGACGACAGCACCACACTTATCTGCCGGTTTGATGGTGATGCCGCCGTCATCAGCAAGCACCGCCATCTCAGATCTACTGAGATTAGGACTCTTATTAACAATAGAATCATAATTGACACGTAATCTGGTGATATCGTGTCTTACCGCCTTAATGAACGTGTCTATTGCCGGAACATCTACTCGAGGCATAAATGAACTTCTATTACGTAAGTTAAATTCAGATAACATAAGGTCACACTCACGATTATGCGATTCAGAAGAAGCATCTTTAAACCAATATCTAAGTTTTATATTACGAAAAAATTGCAACAGGTTCTAATTGAAACCAATCCAATCTGGTATTCAGGCAAAACGATAATCCCTTAGAGAACAATTGAATCTCCACATCCGTCAGTACTCTATGTGATATATTCACCACTAGATTTTCTTCCTGGTGCTCATAACTTGACTCCCCAATGGTTTCACCATGTTGTTCTTGTTTTTTACGCTGTTTACACTGTCTCCTCCCACCTCTCCTGGTTCTCCATTTAATACATCTGTTGGTTTTCCTTCATCTCTAAAAAAAGAGTATTATCCTGACCGGATTTAGACAAATGATTAGTCTGTGGGGTAGACATATTATGCTTCCTTTTTACATTCCCAACATGTTTAGTATCTTTATTTTGGGAAGAGACACATTGCCAATTATAAATGCATCCAGAACGATAATCCTCTTGATCCCTGTTCCACTTGCCACGTTTAACAAGTTCCAAGTCTTGTCTAAATTTAGAAATATGCTGTTTTAAAAAGTCAGTAAATCTAGACAATTCCTGTAATTCCAAACGTTCCTTTAGAGAATTCTCCATCTCTTCAATTCTCTGTTTCACAATAATAATTATTTCCTTTTGTAAATATTCTATATTAAGAGTGATAGTGTGAACCTAGAGGGCGCTAGTGAGCGACTCAAAGCCAGGCTTAAAAAGGTCCTCAGCAACACCCATAGGTGGGGCACTAACTCCAGAGGGAGTGTATGTAGAAGGAGAGCTGCTGAGGAGACCTGCAGGGAGCAGGTGTACGGTGGAACCAGTCGGAGACAGACAGGCGGTCTGTCCCAGGAGGACTGGGTTTCCAAAGAGGACTTTGCTTGAGCTGAGTGTGAGTCAGGCTGCTTCTTGCCCCAAAGGCTAGTCAGGGTTCAAGCAGTGAGGTAGTGCCCTATGTGTGGGCTAGGCTGTTTGTTATTTGTGTTCCTGTTCCATTTATAAGCTGAATAAAACTATTTACTTTGGATTAACACCACCTGAATGCTGCTTGTTTGGCACACAGTACCACCAACACCACTGTGGAATCCAAGAGGCTGCCGCTTTTGAGGCTAAGTCCCCCAAAATTGTCACATATGGTGCTTCGGATGCGGGCATAAAGAGATCCACGCAAGTCCTGGAAGACTGCAGTACTGCTAAATGTGCATTGTGGCCTACAGCTGGAAGAAGTCTGTGATTTCAAGTGAGAAACCCAAGAGGGATGAGTGGAACTACAAAATAGCAAATTGTGTGCAAAAACTGGTGAAAGTAAAACTCTGGAAGAGGAATCCAGGGAATGGGCTTTGTGTATACTGTGGCTCAGAAGTCTGTAAAGTGCTTGCTGATGGCATGAAAGTAAGCAATGTGTGTAGAAGCTGGATATTGCAAACAGTCTATGTGAAAGGCTATGGTGCCAGGTTTTGTGTTTTCTGTGGAAGACAGAAGAAAATGCTGGTTGTTGTAGTGCCACATAAGTTAACTGTTGGTGAATACATGTGACTGCAGAAGATAGTAAAAAGTTGCTGCCGGTTGAACCCAAGGTTTCTGGTGACTATTGTGTACTCTTGTTATTAAACCATGGGCAAGAAAAAGAAAATTTCAGTTTGTAAGAAAGCAGAAAAACTGTGCACAGGTGTGTTACTGCAGCAGTCTCAAGGCAGAGAGACACAAAACCCTGAACAGAGCTTGTGGAGTGCAAGTAAAGATAATGGGTTGCATGACGGTGACTTAGTTTTTCTGAAGCACCTCTGTTCTATGATTGAATATGTCCCTGCTGACTGTATGTCTCATACTGGAGTGCATGAAAGCGCCAAAGATGAAAATATTAGGGTGCAGCAGCTATAAGATGAGATTAAAACCATCAGGTTAATTTATGAGGTTGAAACATCTGATTGGAAATGGCATCTTGAGGTATCAGAAAAAGAGAACCTTAAGTTAAAGAAAGAGCTTGACTCTATGAAGAGTTCATATCCTAGTCATTGTGAAAATGTGGTTTTGGGTTTGCTTGGAATGGACTGTGTCACTAAGAAGGAGTTTGCTGAAATGAAATGTGCTCTATCTAATAAAGTCCTACAGAGTGTAGAGCAAAAGCAAGTGCTTCAGAAGCAAATGCAGGATTTAAAGGAGCAGCATGTCCAAGACTCCATTGCCAAAGAGAGTGTCATTGAAAAATTAAGAGATGATCTTGAAACTGCTAAACGTGAGAAAAGTGAATTTTAGCAGTGTCATTCAGGAAGTGTGAAAAACTTTCGGCTGCATTAACTGATAAAATGAATTTGCAGAGCTGAGGAAGGAGGTGTCTAACCGAGAGAGTGATTTAGAATCTGTGGTGCAGATATTGCAGTCAGAGCAAAACTTGCAGGAACTAAAGCAGGTTCAACTAAACAATGAAGTGAAGGAATGGCAGAGCAGAACTGGAGTTCTGGAACAAAGAGAAATGGAATTCCATGCTAGAACATGTAGCCTGGAGAGGGTGCTGTCAGGATCTTGTGAAGATAATGAGAAATTGTCTGTTTTGGTGCAAAATAAAGACAAAGAATTGATGGAGATGTCGTCTGTCCATGCTCAGAAAATACAAACCTTACAGGGGAGTCACAAAAAAGTTGAGAAAAACCTGGAATCTGTGCAGGCATTGTATGAGGACAAAGCTAATGCCTATGACAAGCTGGAAAAGGCCAAGAGAGAATTGGACCTCCAGATAGAAGACATGAGGATTTAGTTTGAGGCAAACGTGTAATTTATCTGCTCAGATTATAGATCTAAAAATGCTTATTGCTAAACTGAAGGTGCAAGTGGACAAACAGGAGGAAGTTGCCCCGCATCAAGGAACAGCTGGAGTTTCAGATGGATCAAGTGAAGAGCAAGTCAGAAATAAAGTTGGAAGAGCACACTTTTCAGATAGAACAGTTAAAAACCGAAGTTGAATCTAAAAGAGAAGAATTGAATTGATTGCAGAAGTCTTTATCCAATACTGAACAGTCGGCATCTGCACTATCTTCAAAGCTGGCAGCACTAGAAGCTGAGAAAGACTCGCTACAGAGCCTGTTAACCTCTAAAGAATCAGAGCTGCAAGGTGTACTAGTAAAAACTGAGATGGAGGCTGCTCAGAAAAATGTGGCAGTGAAGAAAGTTCTGGAGCTGGATTCAGAGATTTGTGCGCTACAGAAGGCGTTAGAATTGGAGAAAGCTGCCAGCATAGAGGCAGAGAAAGCAGAGCCATTAAGGCAGCCAGAACATGTAACCAAAAAGCATCTGGGTACTGACAGTAAAGACTGTGATGTTGGAAACTTGGTATCCCAGTCCTCCAGTGTTAACACAGAGAATGAAAATAACTTGGAGAATGTTGAGATGATGATATCACCAGCTCCTGTACTGTCAGAAAGGGATTTTCACAAAAATTCTTGCAATCTATCACAGTACCGCAACATGCCTCCAGGAAGTTATGTGTATGAGAAAGAGGAGGTAAGAATAGAGTATGGAAGAGATTCTCCTGCTGCCGTACAGATGTGGAAGTCTTATAAAGAAACCATTCCAATATATGATGTGGCAGTTGTTAAAGACATACCAGAAAATGTAGTTCAGTGGGATCTATCTTGTGTGGGTGTACTGTATGGCCCTCGTGCAGAAGGAGAAGATATTGCAGTACAGAGCTTGTGTTTCTCAAACAAAGAGGAGAGCAAGCAGCCTATGTCTCCTAAACTTCTAAGCCTTGATGCTGATGGCAAAGAAAAAAGGATAAGAAACGTAGTGTGGAAAAACCACGTGAAGATCATGCCTGTGGCTACTTCGACTATATTGAAGAAAATAAATACAGCAGGTCCAAGTCCCCACAGCCACCGGTGGAAGAGGAAGTTGAAAAATCTTACGGCTATTTACTAAAGGGATCAAAGTCATGCAGTGGGTGGCTGAAGACTATGGCGAGAAATATGATGAAAATGATGTGATCCCCTGTATGGCGAATTTTGAAGGTGATGAAGTTGAATTTACCTTTGCACAGAATGGCCAGGATCTTGGCGTAGTATTTAAAGTGATGAGAAACCGGAAAACTCGACTGACTGAAACTTGGAGGTTGAGACCAGCAGATGGGGACATCTGGAGAGACACAGGACAAGTGTACATGATTGAAGAGGGACATCGACATAGTATGTTTTGTCCCATTGTAGCTCACCCCATGGATAGTGAGCTGAGGGGGAGGGTATGTGAGAGTGTGAACCTAGAGGGCGCTAGTGAGCGATCCAAAACCAGGCTTAAAAAGGTCCTCGCCACACCCATAGGTGGGACACTAACTCCAGAGGGAGTGTATGCAGAAGGAGAGCTGCTGAGGAGACCTGCAGGGAGCAGGTGTACGGTGGAACCAGTCGGAGACAGACAGGCGGTCTGTCCCAGGAGGACTGGATTTCCAAAGAGGACTTTGCTTGAGCTGAGTGTGAGTCAGGCTGCTTCTTGCCCCCAAAGGCTAGTCAGGGCTCAAGAAGTGAGGTAGTGCCCTATGTGTGGGCTAGGCTGTTTGTTATTTGTGTTCCTGTTCCATTTGTAAGCTGAATAAAGCCGTTTACGTTGGATTAACACCGCCTGAATGCTGCTTGTTTGGCACCCAGTATCACCAACACCACTGTGGAATCCAGGAGGCTGCCGCCTTTGAGGCTAAATCCCCCCAAATTATCACATAAGTAAAAGTAAATCCATAGAATACTTATTCGAAATTTGTGTAAACCTTGCACAAAAGGCTTTATCTTGTGAGAACAGGTTAGGCCTGATGTGGGATCTCATACTTCATGGCAGGGGCGTAACTACCGGGGTAGCAGTGGTAGCGACTGCCACAGGGCCCGGAACATTACGGGGCCCGGAGCCCTGTGGCAGTCGCTACTGCGAACCCCACAATCACTGCTATCGTTATACTCCGGGGTCTTTGAGACACTGTAACTCACCTCTCCGCCGCTCCGCAGGCTTCGGGCCTGTTTGGTGACGTCCCAGACGTCAGCCGACGTCATTATGCATTGCGACGCCGGCCTGGATCGCGCGAGATCCGGTCCGACATTGAAGATGGCCGAAGTAGCGCACGGGAGTGCACCGGAGCGAGGAAGAGGTAAGTTGCAGTGTTTTCTATGTTTCTAACCTCCCCTGGGTCTCCGATCATTATACTCTGGGGTCTGAAAAGACCCCAGGGTATAATAATCGTTCATGGGTGGTCCACTATGGGGCATAATACTGTGTGCAGGGGCCACTATGGGGCAAACTACTGTGTGCAGGGGCCACTATGGGGCAAACTAATGTGTGCAGGGGCTACTATGGGGCAAACTACTGTGTGCAGGGGCCACTATGGGGCAAACTACTGTGTGCAGGGGCTACTATGGGGCAAACTACTGTGTGCAGGGGCTACTATGGGGCAAACTACTGCGTGCAGGCGCCACTATGGGGCAAACTACTGTGTGCAGGGGCCACTATGGGGCAAACTACTGTGTGCAGGGGCCACTATGGGGAAAACTACTGTGTGCAGGGGCCACTATGGGGCAAACTACTGTGTATTGGGGCCACTATGGGGCAAACTACTGTGTGCTGGGGCCACTATGGGGCAAACTACTGTGTGCAGGGGCCACTATGGGGCATAATATTGTATGCAGGGGCCACTATGCTGCATAATACCGTGTCCAGGGGCCACTATGGGACATAATACCGTGTGTAGGGGCCACTATGGGGCATAATACCATGTGCAGGGGCCACTATGGGACATAATACCGTGTGCAGGGGCCACTATGGGGCATAATAGTGTGTGCAGGAATGCGGTTTGTGTGTGTGTGGGGGGGTTGGGGGCGGCGGCATGTCAAATGTTCGCCTTGGGGCCCAGCCATTCCTAGTTACGCCACTGCCTCGTGGTATACGGTGGTGCTTGTAATACTCGCCCAAAGTTAAGAGATGCAGTTGAAAAGTAACCAAATGTCTAGATTCAAGTTCCAGTTTCCGTTTCAATTCAATAGGAGATGGATGGTGTGTTCAAAAATGTGGTATCACCCTGAAGATCACGTAAAATCCTCACTTCGTCCTCCTATGTATATACAAAAACTTGGAACAAATTACTCTCCATATTTTCCATATTAGCAAAAAAAATAAAACAATAAAAAAATAATTCTTTATATATGTACAGTGGGGAAAAAAAGTATTTAGTCAGTCACCAATTGTGCAACTTCTCCCACTTAAAAAGATGAGGCCGGCCTGTAATTGACATCATAGGTAGACCTCAACTATGAGAGACAAAATGAGAAAACAAATCCAGAAAATCACATTGTCTGATTTTTAAAGAATTTATTTGCAAATTATGGTGGAAAATAAGTATTTGGTCAATAACAAAAGTTCATCTCAATACTTTGTTATATATCCTTTGTTAGCAATGACAGAGGTCAAACATTTTCTGTAAGTCTTCACAAAGTTGGCACACACTGTTGCTGGTATGTTGGCCCATTCCTCCATGCAGATCTCCTCTAGAGCAGTGATGTTTTGAGGCTGTCGCTGGGCAACACGGACTTTCAACTCCCTCCAAAGGTTTTCTATGGGGTTGAGATCTGGAGACTGGCTAGGCCACTCCAGGACCTTGAAAGGCTTCTTACGAAGCCGCTCCTTCGTTGCCCTGGCGGTGTGCATGGGATCTTTGTCATGCTGAAAGACCCAGCCACTTTTCATCTTCATTGTCCTTGCTGATGGAAGGAGGTTTGCACTCAAAATCTCACGATACATGGCCCCATTCATTCTTTCATGTACACGGATCAGTTGTCCTGGTCCCTTTGCAGAGAAACAGCCCCAAAGCATGATGTTGCCACCCCCATGCTTCACAGTAGGTATGGTGTTCTTTGGATGCAACTCAGCATTCACTCTCCTCCAAACACGACAAGTTGTGTTTCTACCAAACAGTTCTACTTTGGTTTCATCTGACCATATGACATTCTCCCAATACTCTTTTGTAACATCCAAATGCTCTCAAGCAAACTTCAGCCGGGCCCGGATATGTACTGGCTTAAGCAGGGGGACACGTCTTGGCACTGCAGGATCTGAGTCCCTGGCGGCGTAGTGTGTTACTGACGGTAGCCTTTGTTACGTTAGTCCCAGCTTTCTGAAGATCATTCACTAGGTCCCCCCAAGTGGTTCTGGGATTTTTGCTCACTGTTCTTGTGATCATTTTTACCCCACGGGGTGAGATCTTGCGTGGAGCCCCTGACCGAGGGAGATTATCAGTGGTCTTGTATGTCTTCCATTTTCTAATTATTGCTCCCACAGTTGATTTCTTCACACCAAGCTGCTTGCCTATTGCAGATTCAGTCTTCCCAGCCTGGTGCAGGTCTACAATTTGTTTCTGGTGTCCTTCCACAGCTCTTTGGTCTTCAATATAGTGGAGTTTGAAGCGTGACTATTTGAGGTTGTGGACAGGTGTCTTTTATACTGATAACAATGTCAAACAGGTGCCATTTCTACAGGTAATGAGTGGAGGACAGAGGAGCCTCTTAAAGAAGAAGTTACAGGTCTGTGAGAGCCAGAAATCTTGCTTGTTTGTAGAAGACCAAATACTTATTTTCCACCATAATTTGCAAATAAATTCTTAAAAAATCAGACAATATGATTTTCTGGATTTGTTTTCTCATTTTGTCTCTCATAGTTGAGGTCTACCTATGATGTCAGTTACAGGCCTCTCTCATCTTTTTAAGTTGGAGAACTTGCACAATTGGTGGCTGACTAAATACTTTTTTTCCCCACTGTATACCTTGTGCAGAGCTCCAATGCCAACAATTCCAAAAAAGTACTACAGAGCAGCACCAGAACAAAAACCTGACACGGTCAAAGGGTGCAAGTCCCAAATGATCAGGTATATGATCACATGTAGATAACACAATAGATAGGCAGCACTCCAAGATGTAAATCAAAAAATGGTGAGGATTTATTCCATAGGAACTTTTCAGTCCCAAAGTGTAGGACCTTTCTCAAGCAGTAACATAGTGCAATGTGCAATCTTTTATAGTGAGAAACAAATCACTTTTGTAATTTAATATCAATCAAATACATCATTAATATAAATATAACAATATACAGTAATACACACATGTGCAAAACACATGAAGTGAACAAATGCAAAAATTACAAAATTACAAATCGAATAATATATATCATATGTAATCAATACATTAAAACATATAAAAAAACACAGTGCATAGATCATCAATAATAAAAACACAAGTGCAGCTCGTGTAAAGTGATTAAGAAACCGCTTTTGAGAATTAAAAAACACACATGTTGTGTATAAACACATACTAATGGATCAAAGACTCATCCCTTATAAAACCGCCATTATCCGCAGTATAGCGTGTATAGGAATGAGGAAGTAGGAGTGGCTGGAGCCTCAAGCACACATAAGCAGGAACAGTGTTTAAATATCCCTCCTCAGCTGTTAATTGGATCTGCATAAGGGAGCCCTGAAAACTGCAGAATCTTCACAGATTGGAATGGTAGTCGTAAAGCAACAGCAGCTAAATTGAGATTCTAGAAAGTACTGCCCCATGAAAATTTCTGTGAAAATTCCTAAATAGTTTATCTGCATGAACAGAACAAGCCAGTACCCAAGTGCATTCTTCTGGTCCATATGCCTTCCAATGTACTAAGTATTGGAGTGCACCTCTAACTTTATGCGAGTCAGTGATTCTATGAACTCTTAACAGTGAAAGGGAGGTTATTGGACAGAAAATACTTCTTAAGGACATTAAAACATCATGTATTTTGAAAGACAGAGTAAGACGTAAATAAAAAGACACAGGATTAACAACCTCAAGAATTTCGTAAGGATCAATAAACCTAGGACCCAACTTATGAGACGGAATCTTAAGACGTAGATTTTTAATAGAGAGCAACACTTTTTTCCCCACAGCAAAAACAGGATCGGCTGACCATCTTTTGTCTGCATGTTTTTTATAAATTGATTTGGTATTCTTCAGGTCCAACTGAACATGAGCCCAAACTATGCACATTTTTTTTGATTCCACATTTACTTCTAGATTTTCAGTAATGGTGAACAACGAACTAAAACTGGCATGAAACCCATAATTACAGAAAAATGATGATGTATTCAGAGAGACGTCAATTATTAATAGCAATCTGCTGAAGTTAAATAGGTACCAATATAACACTTAACCCCTTCCTGCCGGTGACATTTTTCGATTTTCATTTTTGACTTCCAAACCCTATAACTTTTTTATTTTTCCGTTCACAGAGCCATATGAGGGCTTAATATTTGTTCTTCATAATTGTACTATTTATTTTTCTGTAATGTAATAATGTGCTAGGAAGCTGGAAAAAAATTCAGAATGGAGAGGAATTGAAAAAAAAAGTGCATTTGTGCGACTTTCTTGTGGGCAGCCAAAATGACATGTCACATGTATTCTATGTTTCGGTATGATTCCGTGGATACCAAATTTATATAATTTTATTTACATTTCAACCCCTTAGCAAAAATCTAAAACTTTGCAAAAAAAAAAAAAAATTTCTAAAAGTTGCCATATTCTGACACCCATAACTTTTTTATATTTCCATGTACAGGGATGCATAGGGAGTCTATTTTTTGCGGGACCAGGTGTACTTTTAGTTATACCATTTTGGGGAATGTCTATTGCTTTGATCACTTTTTTTTCAAATTTTTATCAGAGGCAAAACAGTGAAAAAAACGGCATATCAGCGTTTTGCATTGCAAAATATCTGAATGAATGGCAGACAAGCCTGGGAACCTTCAATAGGCTCCCAGATGTAATGGCAATGGAACGCCGACCTGAGATCTCGCTCCAGATGCTGGCGATCCCCAGCAAAATGGTGCCTTGGTCAGCTTTGATCGAGATGCAACGGGGATTAATGTCCGTGATCAGTACAGGCACTTATAGCGGGCATTAGCAATGGGTCTCTGCTGTATAATACAGCAGAGACCCGGCGGCTATGCGGCTGCTCAGCTCCTGAGTGACCACTATATTTAAATACCAGACATCCTCTATACTATTATGACGGATGTCAGGAAGTGGTTAAAGTGCTGTCTGGTTAAAATGTTCTGTCTGACCATTGGTCTTAGGATGAAAAGCAGAGGAAAAAGGTAATTGAATCCCCAATTTGTTGAAAAAAGGTTTCCAAAATTTAGAAACGAATTGCACATCTCTATCAGAAATTATGTTATACCATGTAAACTAACAATATGATCAATAAATAACCTGTAGAGAATTTTTGCATTCGGAGTTGAGAGTGAATAAAGTGACACATTTTACTGAAACAATCTACAACTACTCAGCTGACAGACTTCCTCTTAGAAGATGGCAGATCAGTAATAAAATTTATCATGAGAAGGGTCCATGGTCTTTGACGGACTGGCAATGGAAGAAGTTCACCTGCAGGGCAATCCTGAGGAATCTTGGCCCAGACACAAGTATCACAGGCAGAGACATAGTCTATGATATCACGAGACACTGTTGGCCACCAGTAGAGATGAGAGACTAGTCTTTTAGTACCAGAAATTCCTGGATGACTACACAAAACTGAATCATGCACTTCGTTCAACAATCTAAGTCTAAATTGGGGAGGTACAAACAATTTATCTATATATCTCTGATCTCAGAAGCTAGATCAGAAGACACAGCAGAAATAATAATGCTTTCTGAGAGGATTGGTTCAGGCTCAGGACCAGGGGTTTGAGAGGAACAAAAACTTTGAGAAAAAACATCACCCTTAACATCTTTAGACCCAGTTCTGTAATTACCACAAAATCAAACCTAGTGAAAAAAATGCCCACCTAGCCTGTCTGGGATTGTGTCTTTTGGATGATTCTAAAATGGAGAGATTCTTATGGTCCGTGAGAACAGTAATTTTATGTCTAGCTCCCTTCAAAATATGACGTCCATTTTATAGTTCACAATTGCCTACATCATAATACTTCTTAGCAGGTGAGAATTTGTGAGAGTAGAAGGTCCAAGGACATAATTTAGTGATGGAAATGGAGCCTTGGGATAACACCAACCCTACACATACTTCTGATCTGTCAACTTCAACAACAAAGGGACATGAATGGCCAGGTTAAACCAGGACTGGATTTTCCATAAAGCTATGCTTAAGAGATTCAAACGATGAGATAGTATCTAAATTCCAATGAACTAAGTTAGCTCCTTTTTAGTGAGGTCAGTTAGATGTTTTGCTATGGAAAAACAATTATTAATAAATTTCCTATAGCAAGAGAGGTAGGACATGTCCAATCTACAATAGTGGGGACCTTGACTGGATCCATGCAGATCACAGAAGGAAGCAGAATAAAACCAAAAAAGTAATCTTCTGTACACCAAAAATACATTTTTCCATACAAGTGGTTTTCCCTGAGAACCCGGAGAACTGACCTTAAATGTTTGACATGAGAGGGGCATTCAGGGAAAAACATCAAGATACACAATTACAAAATATCCAATAAAATTCAGAAAAAATATCATTAACCAAATTTTGAAAAACAGCAGCATTACTCAAACCAAATGGCATGATCAAATATTCATAGTGACCCTTTGGGGTAATAAAGGCTGTCTTCCACTAATTTCCCTTACAAATACGAACGAGATTATAAACTCCCTGTCGATCAAGTTTGGAGGACCACCTGGTACTGGTTTTTAACTGTAATTTTGTTTAAATTATTGTAGTCAATACATGGCCTCAATCCTATGCCTTTTTTCTCAAAAAAGAAAAACCCAGAACCCACTGGAGATGTAGAAGGACAGATATAGCCTTCGCAAAGGTCTTCTTTAATATAATCCTGGTCTGCCTGGACCAGAAATATTGTATAATTGTCCCTTGAGGAGTTTAGAATCAGGAAGAAGTTCAATTGCACAAGCATATGATGTATGAGGCAGAAGCAAGTGCCCCAGACTCAGAGAAAACATCAGCAAAATCTTGACTATAATCAGGCAAAGACAGAAGTAACAGAAGCAATGTTCAGAGATATACAAAATTTGAAACATTCAGAATTCCATTTGACCACATTCTCCTGTCTCCAATCTTTAATAGGAGTATGCGTCTGTAACCAAGGAAACTACAAAACTAAATTTGTAGGTAAATTCTCAAGTGCAAAAAAAAAAGGAAATGGGCTCAGAGTGTATAGTACCTACAATGTTAATAAACTGTGTAGTAAACTTAACTGTACGCTGGGCAAGAGGTGTGTTATTAATTGCAGTCACACTGACTGGACTTGTCAGAGGTATCACAGGTATAGCTAACATCTGAAAAACCCATGAGTCCAGAAAGGTGGCCACTGAACCACAGTCAAAAGAGTTACCAGAAATGACATTATCATGAAAAAGAATTATTAACTGGTAAAATAATTTTATTTTTTGGAAATAATCATCTAGGTGCTGGAGTTTTCTGGAAGTAGATGCTTAGGACTATGTTTAAGAACATGACCAGTATCTCTGCAGCAAGAACACAAACCCCACTGTCTCCAGAATAATCTCTTGTCATGAGTTGACATAGCGGATCCTAGCTACATATGTTCTGGCTGTCCTACTTGTGATCACATAAACACTGGTCTAAACAAATAGCTAGTGTCATGACACGAGGGTTGTGGATACTTGACTAATAAGTCTTTTATAGCATCAGATAAGCCTTGACAAAACCGAAAGCACAGAGATGGATCATTTCACTGAGAATGAACCGACCACCTTCTGAACTCAGAACAGTAATGCTCAACAGGACAGTGGCCTTAGCGGAAGGAGATAGATAGGATTCAGCCATGGTTGTAGGATCAGTTTCGTCAGAATAGTCCCAGAGCAGTAAAAAAAGAGTCAGTTCTGAAGCATGGGGTTTTAAACCGTAACTAAACTTTTGGACAACTTTTTTGTGTCATTAACACATTTCAGAGTATTCTTTATTAACACATTTTGCCTCCTTTCTGTTAAATCTTGCATCTCTTTATTCTTTCCCTTGTTTCTGTATCGAGAGCTTTTCCTGCCTGTCACTGAGTGGCTGTGTATAGAGAAGGGGTCAGCAAACCCCCGGCACGCGTGCCAAGAGTGGCACGCGAGGCTTATCTCTCTGGCACGGCAGCGGAATCCTCACCCAGCAGCTTCGATCGGACCAAACATGGCCGAAACGAAACTGCTATTATTATACTGTGGGGTCTCTTCAGACCCCCGAGTATAATAAGCGGAGACTTAGGAGAAGTGATGAAACATAAAAATCAATGATACTCACCTTGCTCCCTGCGCTATGCGGCGGCTGTACTCAGGGTCTGAAGAGAACTATGGAACATAATACCATGTGCAGGGACCACTATGGGACCTAATACCGTGTGCAGGGACCGCTATGGGACCTAATACCGTGTGCAGGGAGCGCTATGGAACCTAATACCATGTGCAGGGAACGCTATGGGACCTAATACCGTGTGCAGGGACCGCTATGGGACCTAATACCTTGTGCAGGGACCACTATGGAACATAATACCGTGTGCAGGGACCTCTATGGAACATAATAACGTGTGCGGGGACCGCTATGGGACCTAATACCGTGTGCAGGGGCCGCTATGGGACCTAATACCTTGTGCAGGGACCGCTATGGAACATAATACCGTGTGCAGGGACCGCTATGGAACATAATACCGTGTGCAGGGACCGCTATGGGACCTAATACCGTGTGCGGGGACCACTATGGGACCTAATACCGTGTGCAGGGGCCGCTATGGGACCTAATACCGTGTGCAGGGACTGCTATGGACCTAATACCGTGTGCAGGAACCGCTATGGGGCCTAATACCGTGTGCAGGGGCCACTATGTGACATAATATGGTGTGCAGGGGCCACTATAGGACCTAATACCGTGTGCGGGGACTGCTATGGGACCTAATACCGTGTGTGGGGACCGTTATGGGACCTAAAACCGTGTGCAAGGGCCACTATGTGACATAATACGGTGTGCAGGGGCCACTATAGGACATAATACCGTGTGCAGGGGCCGCTATGGGACCTAATGCCGTGTGCGGGGACCGCTATGGGACCTAATGCTGTGTGCAGTGACCGCTATGGGACCTAATACTGTGTGCAGGGACCACTATGGGACCTAATACCATGTGCGGGGACCGCTATGGGACCTAATACCGTGTGCTGGGGCCACTATATGACATAATACTGTGTGCTGGGGTCACTATGTGACTCTATACGGTGTGCAGGGGCCACTATGTGACATAATACCGTGTGCTGGGGCCACTATATGACATAATACCGTGTGCTGGGGCCACTATATGACATAATACCGTGTGAAGGGGCCACTATGTGAAATAATACAGTGTGCAGAGGCTGTTATGGGATATAATACCTTGTGCAGGGACCGTTATGGGACATATACCGTGTGCAGGGGCCACTATGGGAAATTATTCTGTATAACGGTGTGTTTTCTGCATTAAGGATGTGTTTTTGCAGAAAATACAGGCATTTTTTTTGTGCAAAAATGAACCATGTGAACGCAATTTTACATTGAAGTAAAAGTTCCAGTGGCCTAAGACTATATCTGCATGCAGATACATAGTGTGTATTCACCATAAGGATGCCACCATACGGTGCTCCTGGACACATACATTTACAACTAATTGCGGGATGCACATGGACTTTCATTGCTTCTAATCGGAAAGTACAGGAGCGTCCCAGGAAATAGCAGTAAACGCATGTGTCCTAAAGCATCTTATGGCAGCACTTCTGTGATATGGTTTGTGGTATATGACTTTAGTTTAGGGGTCATCAGACTTACAATTATTGACCGTCACCCCGAGTACCTCATCTCTGATTTTTTAATTAAAATCGGCACGCCAAACAAAAAAAGTTGCCTACCCCTGGTATAGAGTATGGGCTTAGAGTAGGTGCTGTGTAAAATGCAGAGAAAATGAGGGTAGATGAGGATCACTTCAGTTATATCAGTTATTCCTGCGCACACTATTATGTGCCATAGTGGCTCCTGCACACAGTATTATGCCCCATAGTGGCCCCTGCACACAGTATCATGCCCCATAGTGGCCCCTGCACACAGTATCATGTCCCATAGTGGCCCCTGCACACAGTATCATGTCCCATAGTGGCCCCTGCACACAGTATCATGTCCCATAGTGGCCCCTGCACACAGTATCATGTCTCATAGTGGCCCCTGCACACAGTATCATTCCCCATAGTGGCCCCTGCACACCGTATTATATCCCATAGTGGCCCCTGCACACAGTATTATTCCCCATAGTGGACCCTGCACTGAGTATTTTGCCCCATAGTGGCCCCTGCACACACTAGTATATGTCCCATTGTGGACCACCCATGAACAATTATTATACTCTGGGGTCTTTTCAGACCCCAGAGTATAATGATCGGAGACCCAGGGAAGGATAGAAACATAAAAAAACAACGTTGCTTACCTGTTCCTCGCTCCGGTCCACTCCCAGCTACTTCGGTCTTCTTCAATGTTGGACCAGGCCAGCATCACGTGATGCGAGTAACGGCCTATTAAAAAAAAAAAAAAAAAGCATCGGTGGCCCGCGAGGCCCCGTAATGTCCCGGGCCCTGTGGCAGCTGCTACCGCTGCTACCCCGGTAGTTACGCCCCTGCAATAAATAGAAATTAAAGTGTATAAGCACCTCCCAATTTCCTTTGATGGATAATGTCAGGGAGTTCAACATGCTCAATCTTTTTTTTTTTCTCCTCAGGGAGATAAGCCTCTGTCAGAAGTGTCAGGCAGCAGTTTACTCCACTGTCCCCATTGACGACAATGCACAATTGGAATAAGATAGAATGCTTGTGTTTGTGCGCATGGTGGGTTTGAAGGACTGACAAATGAGCATTTAGCTGTGAGATGTATTATGGGTATGGCTAGTCTTCTGAGCAGTTAATTGAATGTTGGAATTAAAAGGATTAACCCTTACTAAACACCGTAGCACGTAGTCCCAGGTTGTTCAGAAAGCACCTTCCCATTGACGCCAAAGATCACTGTGACAGAATAATGCCCCCAATAGCCCCTCCATGCAGTATAATGTTCCATAGTAGCCCCTCCACACAGTATAATGTCCCATAGTGTCCCCTCCAAACAGTATAATGTCCCATAGTGGCCCCATAGACATGCAATTTTTGGAGTTCGCCACCCATGAACTACTATTAGACCCCAGGGTATAATAAGGAGAGGTCCATTGGAGAAAACATAACAAACAGTGTTACTCATGGGATTTATTTGTATTTGTATGGTACTTAATAATGTAGGAGCACAATTTTCTTTTATTTGGTTATATTTTAATTTCCTTTTCTTTAACTATAGATACATATAGTCTAAATCATACTATACTATCAGTCTTTTTATAGCTTCTAATTACTCTAATTAAGCAAGCAGTGTATGGTACGTGATGTATGGTACGTGATAAACTGAAATGTGAGTTATTCATTATTTAGTGGATTTGTATAAGTGATACATTATTTTCAACCTCTTTATACTTTGTATATCCACTATTCATAATATCCACCATACTTATGTGATCATTTGGAAAAACATTAAAGGAGTTGGCCACTTTCAGGCCAATATTGAGATACAAATGTTATTGTTTGTATCATAAAATTTGTAGAATTTTCCAATATACTTTCTACATCAATACATGATGGTATTCTAAATATCTTTTTTTTTTTTTTTTTTTTGGGATATTTTGAATGACATTAACGCTATTTACTAATCACTATTCACTAATCACTATTTACTAATCACTAAATCTGATGTTTTCTTTATGAGTGTTTATATTTACTCATTTGTGCTTATGTATATGTCTTTTTATATATGTGACATAATATGTATTTATGTGGATATATTCTTTTTGTACTCAGTGAGGGAAAGTGTGGGTTTGCAGACATATGCTATTGTGGGGATGTGTTAGTTAAATGATGACATCTGATCCCCAGAGGTGTGGTTTTTTTCGTTTTTGCTTTTAAATATTGTGTGTTTGGTTTTGTGATTTATGCCATGAGTAAGGGACATTGTTCCGAAACGCGTAGGCTGTTACTAATCACTAAACCTATGGAGTGATTTTTTTATTGGAAAAATAAAAGTTATTTTTTATATTAATATGCCTTGGATTTGGTGCTGAATACAATTTTTTACCTATGCAGTTTATTCTAAATATCTACTTGCTTTCATTCATTCTGTTTAATTCCAGTGGATAAAAAATGAGTCCATGGTCATGTGCACAGCTCGTTAAAGTCACAGCACAGTAATCAGACATATGCCTGGTATTGGGACACCTACACATTACACCTACAGGAGATTCTATAACACCCCATTCCAAATGAATAGGCATTATCCACTGCAGTGACTGTATTAGGGTAAAGGCACTTATGTAGTGTTTGGAGAACTAAACTTGCTTCCTATATTGTAAGGGAATTGCCAGTTGAGCAATTCTCCAGTGCTGCAGCAAAAACCTGAGAGGAAAGGAATACAGAGACAGTGAGCCCTAAAGTTGACCCAGACCCTGTTCCTACCTACTTATCTCACTGTCCTAATGACAGGAACAACTTGGAGCCGGTCCCTACTCTGAATAAGTGACAACACAGAACGCAGACAGGACGCACAAACAACAAAGGGAGGTCAGCTAGCCAAGGGGTCGGTAACAATCGAGCAATGCAGTACAGAATCAAAATCCAAGAGAATAGTCAAAGTCAAAGCCAGTGGTCAGAAAATCAGAAGAGCAGGTAACAAGGAGCAAGGAGTATAGCCAGTAAGCGAAATGCAATAGCAGGCACCAATGGGAAAGTGAGCAAACAATAAATAGGGAGAAAGAACCAGCCCCAGACTTGATAGGAGGACAGGCTGTCAATCACAAAGGCAGGACTATAGTTAACTCTTAGTGGAGCAGGGGGAAAGCAAGGTGAAGGAGAAGGGCGTGGTGGAAAATCAATTAAGGAGGTGAGGGAATAGGACAGTGTTCAGACAATACAAGAAAAACCCAAGGAAAGAATCACAACCGGGCACGCCTCCTGCGCCGCAGCGTGCGCCCGGAGGACGGCGCCAAAGCCCGGACAGGCAAGGACGTTACAGTACCCCCCTTTTACGAGGGGCCTCTGGACCCTTGCCAGATGGACCAGGTTTCGAAGGGTTTTGGCGATGAAAGAGATTAATTAAACGTGGCGCATGTAGGTCCCTACCAGAAACCCACGTTCACTCTTCCGGGCCATAACCCTTCCAGTGCACGAGGTACTGAACAGCATTCTGCACCCGACGGGAATCCAGAATTTTTTTCTACTTCATATTCAAGTTCCCCTTGGACCACCACTGGCGCAGGTGGACTGGAAGAAGTAAGAACAGGGGAGATATACTTCTTCAAAAGCGACTTGTGGAAGACGTTGTGGATACGAAAAGAACTTGGAAGTTGTAATTTAAAAGATACTGGGTTTATGAGTTCAGAAATGACATAGGGCCCAATGTAACGTGGTGCAAATTTCCCCGAAGGAACTCTAAGACGCAGATTCCTAGTGGACAGCCAGACTCGATCTCCCACTCTGTATTCAGGGCCAGGTAAGCGTCTTTTATTTGCCTGCCGTTTTTGATATTCTTGGGCTTTAACCAGGCTCAGATGAGCCTGGGCCCAGACTGTGCACAGTCGCTGATAAGTCTGTTCGGCAGTGGGATTAACAGACTCGGTGCTACGGAGAGAGGAGTACCTGGGGTTAAAACCATAGTTGCAATAAAACGGAAACATTTTAGTGGTGACGTTAACCCTGTTGTTTATTGCAAACTCTGCTAGAGGAAGAAAGGTTCTCCATTTTTCTTGAGCATCAGACACAAAACACCTTAAGTACTGTTCCAAAGTTTGGTTGAATCTCTCTGTCTGGCCATTGGTCTCAGGGTGGAACGCAGAAGAGAAAGACAGAGAGACCCCCAGACAACCACAAAATTCCTTCCAGAATCTAGAGACAAATTGTACACCCCGATCAGATACAATATTTTCCGGTACACCATGCAAGTGGAGTATGTGATTAATAAAGAACGAGGCTAGACGTGGAGCACTAGGAATTTTCTTTAGGGGTACAAAATGACACATTTTGGAGAATATATCCACAACAACCCAAATCACAGTCTTCCCTTGGGAACAAGGCAAATCAGTAATGAAGTCCATTGACAAATGGGACCATGGTCTCTTAGGTATAGGAAGGGGATGAAGAAGGCCCTCGGGTAATCTCCTAGGAGTCTTCATCGTAGCACATGTCTCACAGGCAGCAACAAATTCACATACATCTCGAGACCAGGACGGCCACCAGTAAGAGCGGGAGAGAAGGTATTTAGTCCCAGCAAAGCTGGGATGTCCCGTTAAGGTAGAACAATGAATTTCCTCCAAAACACGAAGACGAAGATTTGGAGGTACAAATAGTTTCCCAGTGGGAGTATTACTGGGAGCAAGATCTTGTGAATGAACCACTAAAGTAGCAAGATCAGGAGTAATAATGGTGAGAACCACCCCGGGAGACAAGATTTTATCTGGGACATCCTTAGGGGCACCGCTGGGACCAAAACTGCGAGATAGGGCATCAGCCCGTATATTTTTAGAGCCTGGATGATAAGTCACCACAAAATTAAAACGTGTGAAGAATAGCGCCCAGCGGGCCTGCCTAGGAGACAGTCGCTTAGCGCTATCCAGATATAGTAAGTTCTTATGATCGGTGAACACTGTGATCTGGTGTTTGGCCCCCTCGAGGAAATGTCTCCACTCCTCGAATGCCAATTTAATGGCTAGGAGTTCTCGATTACCAATGTCATAGTTGCGCTGCGTAGGAGAGAATTTCCTCAAGAAGAAGGCTACAGGTTGCAAACACGTAAAATTTTCAGAGCCCTGAGACAACACGGCACCAACCCCCACTTCAGAGGCATCAACCTCAATAATAAATGGGTGATCATAGTCTGGTGGTACTAATACAGGAGCCTCAACAAAACATTTCTTGAGATGTACAAAAGCCTCTTCCGCTTCCGGAGTCCATTTGGTCACATCGGCACCTTTCTTTGTGAGATCCGTCAATGGCTTCACTATGGAAGAGAAATTCTTAATAAATTTTAGATAATAGTTGGAGAACCCCAAGAAACGTTGCAGGGCTTTAAGGTTGGAGGGGCGTTCCCAGTTTTTAATAGCCATGACTTTTAGTGGATCCATACAAAAAGAATCGGGAGTAATAACGTAACTGAGGAAGGTGACCCTTTGGACTCTGAACAGGCATTTGGACAGTTTGGCAAAGAGAGAGTTTTGACGCAACAGTAGCAAAACACTCCTAACATGCTCAATATGTGTGGCCCAATCAGGAGAGAACACTAGAATATCATCCAGGTAGACAACCACATAACGACCGAGCAAGTCTCTAAAGATATCGTTAACAAAGTGTTGAAATACTGCGGGTGCATTACATAACCCGAAAGGCATTACCAAATATTCAAAGTGACCTTCCGGGGTGTTGAATGCAGTTTTCCATTCATCTCCTTCTCTAATCCGGATCAGATTGTATGCCCCACGGAGGTCAATTTTAGAAAACCAGCAGGCACCCACAATCTGATTGAAAAGATCAGGGATCAGGGGAAGAAGGAACTGATTTTTAACCGTAATTTTATTTAATTCTCGGTAGTCAATGCATGGTCGCAGTCCGCCATCTTTCTTTTTAACAAAAAAGAACCCAGCTCCCATGGGAGACTGAGACGGACGGATGTGACCTTTAAGAAGACTATCCTGAGTGTAATCCCGCATAGCCTCATGTTCTGGGGCAGAAAGATTGAAGAACCTTCCTTTAGGGTATTTGGAGTCAGGAAGGAGTTCAATCGCACAATCGTAAGGTTTATGCGGCGGTAAAACTTCAGCAGCTTTAGCATCAAAAACATCATGAAAATCAGACAGAAATTCAGGAAGAAGCGTCTCCTCACTGAGACAATCGGAGGCATGCAAAGCAATACAATGGGAGGAGCACTGATTCCCCCATTTCACTAACTCTTTTTTGGGCCAATCAAAGGTAGGGTTATGGAGGTCTAGCCAGGGAAGCCCTAAAATAATATCAGACGAGAGATCCTCCATAACAAAAAACTCATGAGCTCCGTATGTATTGAGCCCACTTGCAAAGAGAGTAAGGGGGTTTTAAAACGGATTTTACCCCTGGCCAGTGGAGTAAAATCCGCCCCAGTAACCAACAGAGGAGTATCTAATGATACAAGTTCAATACGTAAAGCAGAAACAAATGAAAATTTAACAAAGTTAGTGGCAGCCTCAGAATCTACTAGGGCCTGCCCAGAAACAGATCTGCCCCCAAAGGACAGAGACACAGGTAACATCAATTTGTGAGATTTTTCAGAAGATACCTGACTGCCTGAGTGGTTCTTCTGAATACCACTCAGGCCCTGAAGTTTTCCGCTGGTGTACATGGTTTGATGGAACAGTCTCGGATGAGGTGACCCAGTTTGCCGCAATACAAGCAGAAATGATTCCGGAGACGATATTCTCGTCTAGCCTTGGTATCCAGTGCTCCCAACTGCATAGGTTCATCTCCAGCGGTGACAGAAGGAGAAACAGATTTTTTAACAGAAAGAGAGGGATAGACAGAAGACTTAGTGGGACCAATCCCCACTCTCTCTTTATGTCTGTCCTGGAGTCTCCTGTCAATGCGGACGGCTAAGGTCATAGCCTTTTCTAAGGTAGGGGGATCAGGGTGACCTACCCAGACATCCTTCACTGAATCATTCAGGCCTTGTTTAAAAAGAGCTTTCAAAGCGGAGTCACACCAACCTGCTGTTATACTCAACTTCCGAAACTCAGAGCAGTAAGTTTCAGCGGATAGTTTACCTTGCCGGAGGGTAAGAAGTTGGGACTCGGCGAGTCCAATTTGATCAGGCTCAGCATAAATGGCCCCCAAAGACTTAAAAATTTTTTTCTAGATCTGTCCACTCCTCTGCCTCAGGGGGGAGTTTAAGGGCCCAAGTCTGTGGATCCCCCTGTAAGAGGGAAATGACCACCCCCACCATCTGAGACTGCAACGCATGAGGGTTGACCCGAAAATACAATAGACATGATTCCCTGAACGTCTCAAATTTACCTCGGTCCCCTGAAAACCTATCCGGGAGTAACATTTTAACCCTGGGGAGGGAAATGACAGCAGGTGGTGTAGCAGCGGCCTCAGCTTGATTCTGGGTGAGAGTATGTACCTGGTTGGCCAGCTCAGACACCAAACCTGCCAAACCCTCCATTCGAGTCACAAGGTCCTGAATAGAAGCCATGCCAGTAATGAGTAGAAGGGTTAAAGTTTTTTTTTTAAGGCCTGCTATTCTGTAAGGGAATCACTAGAGGAGCAATTCCCCAGTAGCTGCTGGAGAACTTAGGGGGGAGGGGCACAACAAGACAGTGGACCCTAAGCTGAATCCCCCCACTGTCCCTGGCTAACTTGCCCGATCTGTCCTAGGTGACAGCCAGCAACTAGTCGACAATCCCTCCTTATAATAAGTGATAACACAGAATGCAGACAAGACGCACAGCAACAAAGGGAGGTCAGCTAGCCAAGGAGTCGGTAACAATCGAGCAATGCAGTACAGAATCAAAATCCAAGAGAATAGTCAAAGTCAAAGCCAGTGGTCAGAAAATCAGAAGAGCAGGTAACAAGGAGCAAGGAGTATAGCCAGTAAGCGAAATGCAATAGCAGGCACAAATGGGAAAGTGAGCAAACAATAATTAGGGAGAAAGAACCCGCCCCAGACTTGATAGGAGGACAGGCTGTCAATCACAAAGGCAGGACTAAAGTTAACTCTTAGTGGAGCAGGGGGAAAGCAAGGTGAAGGAGAAGGGCGTGGTGGAAAATGAATTAAGGAGGTGAGGGAATAGGACAGTGTTCAGACAATACAATAAAAACCCAGCGTGCGCCCGGAGGACGGCGCCAAAGCCCGGACAGGCAAGGACGTTACATATATTCATGATATATTGGAGAAGGTAATGTTTAGTTAAGTTTTAATGAAGACCAGTTAGCAGTGAATTACAGTGATGAAGACAAAAATGATTCAGGGCAACAATAAGGGTTTTTACAGTTTTCCCATGCAAATGAATGGGAAAACTGATGTCTATTACATATCCAATTTAAGAGCAATGGGAATCAATGGGTATATATATACATATAAGCAAATCCTGCTAGTGTCTTGTCTTATCTGGATTTCATGTGATTTATTAAAGTTAAACCTCCTTTTACTCACGTCTTGAGTTCTTTGTTTGTTTCGGAAAGTGCAAGATGCTGGTCCGGCATTTCTCCTGCAGTGAGGTGCATGGGATATCTGAGCTGGACCTTTTGCGCCTATTTCAATACAAATTAATGGGTCCATTTCTTATGTCCTTCAAAATGGATTTGCATTTATATATTTTAAGAATGAGTGGATAGAGTCAAAAGAAATAGACCAATAGAGTACATCCATTTTTTTTTAACTGTCAGTTAAAAATGGATGACAAACTGATTCAAAATGGACATTAAAATATACAGACATAAAACTGATTGACATACTTTTAATTACAATTTTTTTTCACTGTGCATGTAATCTAAGAAAAAGGCTGATTCTGGAATTGTGTGCAGGTTGTATGAGTGTGCAAGTGATTGGGGAATGAAGCGCAGATATTAATCAAATAAAACCCCAAGAAAACGGGCATGCTGCCAAGGGATTACCACACATTGAAATGGAAATATCAGGTTTATGTATGTTAGTAGATAGTGGTAACACAAGAAGTTAACTTTTTAACCCCTTACCACACCATGAAGTACCAGTACATCATGGAGCGGACTAACTTCCCAGACAATGATGTACTATTGCATCATGGTAATGGCACCTGCTCAGAAGGTGAGTGGGTGCCATAGAGAGTGGTGTCAGCTGTAAAAAAACAGCTGACATCCACCTGTAACTCCAGTGGTCAGAGCTGAGCTCCGATCACTGGTGTTAACCCCGCGATAAATCTACTGAGGGAACTATTGCATATCATCGTGATAGCTGCATACAGTGGGGAAAAAATAGTATTTAGTCAGCCACCAATTGTGCAAGTTCTCCCACTTAAAAAGATGAGAGAGGCCTGTAATTGACATCATAGGTAGACCTCAACTATGAGAGACAAAATGAGAAAACAAATCCAGAAAATCACATTGTCTGATTTTTAAAGAATTTATTTGAAAATTATGGTGAAAAATAAGTATTTGGTCAATAACAAAAGTACATCTCAATACTTTGTTATATATCCTTCGTTGGCAATGACAGAGGTCAAACGTTTTCTATAAGTCTTCACAAGGTTGGCACACACTGTTGCTGGTATGTTGGCCCATTCCTCCATGCAGATCTCCACTAGAGCAGTGATGTTTTGGGGCTGTCGCTGGGCAACACGGACTTTCAACTCCCTCCAAAGGTTTTCTATGGGGTTGAGATCTGGAGACTGGCTAGGCCACTCCAGGACCTTGAAAAGCTTCTTACGAAGTCACTCCTTCATTGCCCTGGCGGTGTGCTTGTGATCATTGTCATGCTGAAAGACCCAGCCACGTTTCATCTTCAATGCCCTTGCTGTTGGAAGGAGGTTTGCACTCAAAATCTCACGATACATGGCCCCATTCATTCTTTCATGTACATGGATCAGTCGTCCTGGTCCCTTTGCAGAGAAACAGCCCCAAAGCATGATGTTGCCACCCCCATGCTTCAAAGTAGGTATGGTATTCTTTGGATGCAACTTAGCATTCACTTTCCTCCAAACACGACGAGTTGTGTTTCTACCAAACAGTTCTACTTTGGTTTCACCTGACCATATGACATTCTCCCAATACTCTTCTGGAACATCCAAATGCTTTCTAGCAAACTTCAGACGGGCCCGGATATGTACTGGCTTAAGTAGGGGGACACGTCTGGCACTGCAGGATCTGAGTCCCTGGTGGTGTAGTGTGTTACTGACGATAGCCTTTGTTACATTAGTCCCAGATTTCTGCAGGTCATTCACTAGGTCCCCCCGTGTGGTTCTGGAATTTTTGCTCACCGTTCTTGTGATCATTTTTACTCCACGGGGTGAGATCTTGCATGGAGGGAGGGAGATTATCAGTGGTCTTGTATGTCTTCCATTTTCCAATTATTGCTCCCACAGTTGATTTCTTCACACCAAGCTGCTTGCCTATTGCAGATTCAGTCTCCCCAGCCTGGTGCAGGTCTACAATTTTGTTTCTGGTGTCCTTCCACAGCTCTTTGGTCTTCACCATAGTGGAGTTTGGAGTGTGACTGTTTGAGGTTGTGGACAGGTGTCTTTTATACTGATAACGATTTCAAACAGGTGCCATTACTACAGGTAATGAGTGGAGGACAGATGAGCCTCTTAAAGAAGAAGTTACAGGTCTGTGAGAGCCAGAAATCTTGCTTGTTTGTAGGTGACCAAATACTTATTTTCCACCATAATTTGCAAATAATTTCTTAAAAAATCAGACAATGTGATTTTCTAAATATGTTTTCTCATTTTGTTTCTCATAGTGGAGGTCTACCTAAGATGTCAGTTACAGGCCTCTCTCATCTTTTTAAGTGGGAGAACTTGCACAATTGGTGACTGACTAAATACTTTTTTTCCCCATTGTATGTCCCCCTCTCTGTGAAAGATGATGCTGTCTCTAAGGTCCTACAAGCCACAGTGAGCCAGTTGCAGTCGCTACACCTCCAGGCTCTCCTTCTTATGTCTGGAGACTTCAACCATGTCTCTCCATCATCCACACTGCCCAGTCTCACACAGTATGTAACCTGCCACATAAGAGATAACAAAACATTGGACCTGTTCTTTGCCAATGAGAGGGAGGCATATAACTCATCAGCCCTACCGCCCCAACCTAGTGCATCTCCAATATGTGTACATGCCACTTGTACATAGAGAACCAGCTGTTACCCACACAGTTAGGATATGGTCTGAGGAGAGTGATGAGGCTCTGAAGGACTGTTTTGACACAACCTCATGGGAAGTGTTGTAGGATTCTTATGGAGAAGACATAGAAGGACTCGCACACTGCATAACAGACTACATTAATTTTTGTGTGGACAACACAATACCCACAAAAGTGGTGAGGTGTTTCTCTAACAACAAACCATGGATTCATTCTGATATTTAAACACTACTTAAGGAGAAAAGGATGGCATTCAAGGCAAGAGATAAGGTGGGGCTGAGAGAGGTGCAGAATGAGTTGAGGTGTCAAATCAGGCAGGAAAAAGCCAATTATAAGAAAAAAATTGGACATGCATGAAAAGAAAAGACATAAGGGAAGTCTGGGAAGGGCTTAAGTCAATTTCTGGTCATAGACAGTCTGTCTCCCAGATAGAAGCAGATGTTAATTGGCTTAACGAACTAAATCTATTCTTCAATAGATTTAATCACACACCAGCTCCTCCCACCCCAGCATCTCCTTCAGTTCCCTCTACCACAATGACTTCACCTCCTGGGGCTCTTTTCAACAGACCAGTAAATCCAGAAATCTGTCTTTATCTGACCACAGTCTGAGCTTCACACGTGCCCAGGTGAGAAGGGAGCTGATAAAGATCAAGGCTGGGAAAGTCTCAGGGCCAGATGGCATCAGTGCAAGGCTAATTAAGACTTGTGGGGATCAGCTGTGTAGTATTATTACATATATGTTTAATATGAGCCTGAAGCTGGAAATAGTCCCTGAATTATGGAAATCTTCTTGTGTGGTACCGGTTCCAAAGACACCTCACCCTATGGACTTCAATGGCTACAGATTGGTTCTCACACATCTCCGCCCTCTAGTGAGCCCGGCTATGGACCCTCTCCAGTTTGCTTACCGGCCAGGCATTGGGGTGGATGATACCATAATCCACCTTCTGCACAGGGCTCCTTCTCACCTGGAGAAACCAGGAAACACTGATAATAATGTTCTTTGATCTCTCCAGTGCTTTTAACACCATACAGCCAGAGTTACTGAGAGACAAGCTGGCTCTTGCTGGAGTGGACCACCACCTCTCCAATTGGATCTTAGACTACCTCACAAATCGACCTCAGTATGTGACAGCCTGGGACTGTGTGTCAAATACTGTGATCTGTAATACGGGGGCACCTCAGGGTACAGTTTTTGCCCCTTTCCTCTTCACACTGTACACTGCAGATTTTAGGTGCAACTCATCTAGCTGCTACCTACAGAAGTATTCTGATGACTCTGCAATAGTAGGCGTCATCACAGACTTAGATGACAGGGAGTACAGAGAACTGAACCAGGATTTTGTGGACTGGTGCCAGCAGAACCACCTTAGGATTAACACGGGTAAGACCAAGGAGATGGTGGTGGACTTTCGTAAATGCAGATACCATCCTAAACCAGTGGACATCCTGGGGACGGGCACCGAGATTGTCAACACCTATAAGTACCTCGTTGTGCTCCTTAATAATAAGCTGGGCTGGGCAGATCACATGGAGGTCCTGTACAGGAAGAGCCACAGCAGGCTCTACCTACTTAGGAGGCTGTATGCCTTTGGAGTCCAGGGGGCACTTCTTAGGACTTTTTTCAACTCGGTAGTAGCATCAGCCATCTTCTTCGGAGTGGCCTGCTGGGGGAGCAGTATATCAACCAGGGATAGAAATAAACTTGAAAAGCTGATTAGAAGGGCCAGCTCTGTCCTGGGGAGTCCACTGGACCCAGTGCAGGTGGTGGGTAATAGAAGACCGTCAGACCGTGATAGCGCTGGGCAGTACTGTCAGTGACGACTACTTCACCCTAAGTGTGAGAAGGAGCGCTATCGGAAGTCTTTCCACCCCACTGCGGTCAGGCTGTACAACCAACACCGACCTAAGCGGAGATTAGTCCATACAGAGAACTGAAATATCTTTCTGTTGGGATTTCCCCCCCCTCCCCCTCTGCTACTTCTTTACCTGTACTTCTCTATCTGTCTGTCTACTATCAATGAAATGCCTCTACCTTGGAAAGTTCTTGTATATGTTGTATTTGTATTGCTTATCTTTGCATTGCATATCTTTGCTGCTGTAACACACTGAATTTCCCCATGGTGGGACTATTAAAGGATTATTATTATTATCATTATTATTATTAAATCATGACTGCAATCTTATTGAGATATCTCTTCAGGGCCTGTTCTATCATCCTGGGTTTGCCTTCTTCTACTCAGGCCTCTTTCTTGCCTCTGGCAGGATTGATCAACCAAGCGGTTACACACTCTAATAGTTCTAGTTCTAGACAAAAAAAGAAAAAAAAAAAAAAAAAAATCATTGGTATTAAATAAATAAAACATAAATACCCCCCAACATAATGCTCATTTTCCGAAATAAAATCTAAAGAATTTTATAAAAATCCGATATAAAACAGTACATATTTGGTATTGCCATGCCCATAACAGACTGTACAATAAAGTGATCATCAAATCATTGGATCTACTGGGAAAATAGTAGGGAATCTGATGTACCCAATGTACTCTGCATAGCTTACATACACACTTTTACCTTCCACTGTGCATTCACATCTGGGAAAACTAATGTTCACTACCCCCCTTGATAAATTCTTTGAGGAGTGCAGTCTTCAAAATGGGGTCACTCCCTAGGAGATTCCAATTTACTGGTATCTTAGGGGATTTGCAAACATGATATGGCATCCAAAAACCCACATAGAGCTGCTTCACATCTCCCTGCTGGAAGCCCAAACAGCAGTTTAAGCCTATATGTATGACACTGTTGTATTCATGATAACGTACTTAACAATGTTATATGTATGTATAAACAGCTGTTTAGGCACTCAGCCAGGCACAGAAAGAATGCAGTGGTATTTGGTTTTTGGACCACAGATTTAGATTGGATGCCATGACACTTTTTGCAGAGCCCCTGAAATGCCAGTAAAGTGGAATCCCTGACATGTGTCCCCATTTTGGAAACTACACCCCTGAAGGAATTTATCAAGGGGTGCAGCAAATATTTTTAACCCCCAAATGTTGCACTAATTTATTTTCCAGAAATGATAACACAGCTGATGTTGAGAAATGAAGATGGCTATTTTTTCAGAAATACTTCATTTCAGTGCACAATATGTTGCGCCCAACTTGTGTCAGAGATGAACACTCCAAAGGCTAACCACCTAGCAGTTTTTGAAATGCGTATCTCTGCTGACACTAGTTGGTGAAACATACTGTATTGGGCACTGAAATGTATCATATCAATAATATCATAAATGCTCATTCCTTTCTGGGTATTTAATTAATACATTCAAAGTTTTAAAATTTTAGCTACACCCCTTGATAAATCTCTTGAGGGTTGTAGTTTCCAAAATGAGGTCACGTGTCTGTGGTTTCCACTTTATTGGCAATTCAGGGGTTCTGCAAAAGTGGAATGATGTCCAAAACCCAAACTGTGCTCCAAAAACCAAATAGGGCTACTTCCCTTGTGTAACCCACTTAAAAGTTTTAGGAGGTCGTGTCTCTGTTGACACAAAGTGGGTACAACATATTGGGCACTGAAATGGCATATTTCTTTAAAAATTTTAATTTTTACTTTACACATTCATTTTTGGGAAGCACTCTTGGGCTCAAATGTTAATAATGCTACTTGAGAAATTCCTTGAGGTGTATAGTTTCTAAAATGGAGTCATATTTTGTGGAGTAATTATTTATTTTATCCCAGGGCCTATGCAAATGTCAGCCAATACAGTGTAAGGCTGCTTCCCCACGTTGCGGAAACACAGTGTTTTTTGTTGCAGATTTTGCTGCGGTGGATTTAACAGAAGTGGATTTAACAGAAGGGAAAAATCTGAGTGCTTACTATATATTTTCCATTCCTTTTCATCTCAACAAAAAACGCTGAGTTTCTTCAAAGTGGGGCCGTAGCCTTAATGTTCACATTAGGCTTTTCTTTTCGGAAACCATCTCTTGGGTCAAAATTGTCACAAAATTTATATTATAAATTTTTTGAGGGTTGCAGTTTCCAAATTTAGGTCACTTCTTGATACTTTCCATTACGCCTGCACCTTAGGAGCTCTGCAAATGCATCATGGCAACCAAAAATGATTCTACCCTTCAAAAGCCTAAAG
This sequence comes from Leptodactylus fallax, assembly GCA_947044405.1. Lineage (NCBI taxonomy): Eukaryota > Metazoa > Chordata > Amphibia > Anura > Leptodactylidae > Leptodactylus > Leptodactylus fallax. The sequence goes on from CAMRHE010000379.1 coordinate 353,053, forward strand.
GCACTCCTCACCTTCTGTAGCCTGCTGTATGGCCAAACTGCAGTTGTCATCCACATGTGTGTATTTCTGTAGTTGGGATAAATTGTATATCAGATTGTGGGGTGCATTTTCTCCCCTTCTGAAAAGGAAAAAAAATTGGTGCTAAAGTGGCGTTTTATAGGATAAAAGTAATTTTTCATTTTCACGTCCTAATGTTTGTTGAAAATGCTCATTTTACCACTAGATAAATTCCTTGAGGGGTGTAGTTTCCAAAATGGGGTCACTTTTGGGGGTTTCCATCGTACTAGTACTGTAGGGGCTCTGCAAATGTGACATGGCACTTGAAAGCTATTCCAGCAAAATCTGCTCTTCAAACTCCCAGTGGTGCTCCTTCTCTTCGGTGCACTGCCGTGTGCCAAACAGCAGTTTACAACCACATATGTGGTATTTCCAAGCTCAGAAGAAATTGCATCACAAAATGTGTGATGCATTTTCTCCTCTAACCGCTTGTGAATGTGTAAATTTTAGGATGTATTATAGAAAAAAATGAAATGTCTAATTTCACCTTCATATTGTTTTAATACTCATGAATGAAGGGTTAACAATGTTCCCAAATGCTGTTTTGAATCATATCAGGGATGTAGTGTTAAAAATGTGGTGATTTATGAAGGATTTATAGTATATACAGTGCTGGCCAAAAGTATTGGCACCCCTGCAATTCTGTCAGATAATACTCAATTTCTTCCAGAAAATGATTGCAATCACAAATGCTTCGGTAATAATATCTTCATTTATTTTGCTTGCAATGAAAAAACACAAAAGAGAATGAAAAAAAAGTCAAATCATTGATCATTTTACACAAAACTCCAAAAATGGGCCGGACAAAAGTATTGGCACCCTCAGCCTAATACTTGGTAGCACAACCTTTAGACAAAATAACTGCGAACAACCGCTTCCGGTAACCATCAATGAGTTTCTTACAATGCTCTGCTGGAATTTTAGACCATTCTTCTTTGGCAAATTTCACCAGGTCCCTGAGATTTGAAGGGTGCCTTCTCCAAACTGCCATTTTGAGATCTCTCCACAGGTGTTCTATGGGATTCAGGTCTGGACTCATTGCTGGCCACTTTAGAAGCCTCCAGTGCTTTGTCTCAAACCATTTTCTAGTGCTTTTTGAAGTGTGTCCTGCTGGAAGACCCATGACCTCTGAGGGAGACCCAACTTCTCACACTGGGCCCTACATTATGCTGCAAAATTTGTTGGTAGTCTTCAGACTTCATAATGCCATGCACACGGTCAAGCAGTCCAGTGCCAGAGGCAGCAAAGCAACCCCAAAACATCAGGGAACCTCCGCCATGTTTGACTGTAGGGACCGTGTTCTTTTCTTTGAAGGCCTCTTTTTTTTTTCCTGTAAACTCTATGTTGATGCCTTTTCCCAAAAAGCTCTACTTTTGTCTCATCTGACCAGAGAACATTCTTCCAAAAAGTTTTTGGCTTTCTCAGGTAAGTTTTGGCAAACTCCAGCCTGGCTTTTTTATGTCTCTGGGTCAGAAGTGGGGTCTTCCTGGGTATCCTACCATAGAGTCCCTTTTCATTCAGACGCTGACGGATAGTACGGGTTGACACTGTTGTACCCTCGGACTGCAGGGCAGCTAGAACTTGTTTGGATGTTAGTCGAGGTTCTTTAGCAACCATCCGCACAATCTTTCGTTGAAATCTCTCGTCAATTTTTCTTTTCCGTCCACATCTAGGGAGGTTAGCCACAGTGCCATGGGCTTTAAACTTCTTGATGACACTACGCACGGTAGACACAGGAACATTCAGGTCTTTGGAGATGGACTTGTAGCCTTGAGATTGCTCATGCTTCCTCACAATTTTGCTTCTCAAGTCCTCAGACAGTTCTTTGGTCTTCTTTCTTTTCTCCATGCTCAATGTGGTACACACAAGGACACAGGACAGAGGTTGAGTCAACTTTAATCCATTTCAACTGGCTGCAAGTGTGATTTAGTTATTGTCACCACCTGTTATGTGCCACAGGTAAGTAACAGGTGCTGTTAATTACACAAATTAGAGAAGCATCACATGATTTTTCAAAGGGTGCCAATACTTTTGTCCACCCCCTTTTTTATGTTTGGTGTGGAATTATATCCAATTTGGCTTTCTGACAATTCTTTTTGTGGTTTTCCATTGACGGCAAATTAAATGAAGATATTATTACCAAAGCATTTGTGATTGCAATCATTTTCTGGAAGAAAATGAGTATTATCTGACAGAATTGCAGGGGTGCAATGCACTGTAGGCCTTTAAAACCCTCTTCAGAACTGAAGTGGTCCCTAAAAAATGGGTTAGGGAAATTTTCTTGCAAGCCTTCTAACAAATACATTTAAGGACAATTTAAAGATAATGCCAATAAGCAGATATGGTAGAGACTTAGTAACAGATTTGGGTTTTATGACTATCCATCTAAAAAGCAGAGCATTTGACTCCCACAAAATTGATAATTTTTCCAAAATTCCTATTTTTTCCATAAATAAATGTAAAAAATATTGATCAAAATTTACCACTAACATGAAGTACTTTGCATCACGAAAAAACAATCCCAAAATTACTTGGCTGCGTTAAAGTGTTTCAAAATTATTGCCATGTAAAATGACACATCATTGCATTTTTTCCACAGCATTTTTCACGTGAGCTTTTGCTGTGATTTTTTCTGTTCTTTTTCTTCCTCTGTTAAATCTTTAGGAGAGACGCTAGTGATTCCACAGCTAAAATTAATATACTGCAATTTTCAAAACACATGCGTTTTTAAAACACAGCTTTTTTTCCACAATATGTTGATGAACTTGGCTGGTACTGTAAAACATAGCTTGATTCCACAGCATACAAAAACGTTGTATTTCCAGAACATGAGGCCTTAGCCTGTGGGAGAAGAAGTAAGTTGTGAAAGTCCTAGAGAGTAAGTTACTCATAGAAGCTAAGAGGCAGATGGAGAAATTGATAGGTTGTCAACAGGGATGTTAAAATCATCTAATGGAATACATTAAATAATTAAACTAATATAATTAAATAAAGTAATTTAATTAAAATCAGGTTTTTTTTTTTGTAAAATAGGAAATGAGGTAGCAGGGCACTGGCACGGTTGGAGATACTATCAGGTACAATAGGTGGAAAGGTTTGATGGTATGAACCTTAAGGCCGGGGGCCCCACGTGTTGTAAACGCCGCAGTTTAGACGCAGAAGGAAACGCTCCCGGAAACACCCCAGTGTTTTGCAGTCCCTGCAAGGTGAGTGGGATTCTATCGAATCCTTTTCACACATTGCAGAAAAATACACACAGCAGAAATGCTTTCATTTTCAAAATTGTTGCAGTTTTGGAAATCTCAGCAGGTCAATTATACCTATGGAAACTCCGGTGGTTTCCCTAGTAGTAGGTAGAAAGATGTTTTTCTGAGAAAAGCCCTGCTGGAAAAACCACAAAGCATTTCCACCACACGTGGGGCCTTAGCCTAAAGGAAGGGAATAGGAGTGTACTGGAAAAATTACCTAAAAAGCTCATTGTGGAGAAAGTAGCAAGCCTACTTTTCCACCATGACTATTCTTAGATCTGTGGAAGCGAAAGCCCACCATAGGATAGTACAGCAGGAGAATCAGTATCAGACTAAACCAATGTTTCTGTGAGACAGAAGGATGAGAAAAATAGAAATGCAGGAAACCTAAATAATGGGGGGTTTATTGCTCACTAACTGACAAATTCCAGAGTGCACAGTTAAAAGAGACAGAAGATATACAGTGCAACAAAAGTTCAGTACTGTCATCATTATTTTTTTTGCCACTGTAGCTCCTAATTAGTATAATTGTATTAGATATTAACTGTATTTGTCAAACACAGAATTAAACATTAAAATATGGAATTCAATTTCCAGTCTTTCACGTAGGAATGAGCCTGCTTACTGAGCAAAGTAAAATATGTCTCCTGCATGGGTAAAATTCTGCTATGTTTAGTGGCTTACGTAAATGCTTTCTAACTTTACACTTTGCTTTAAATACAATCAATGAAGTGTGAAAACTACAGATTCTTGTTTTGTAATGGTTCCGTTGGCAGTGTACCAAAGTTCAGATGGTAATAAATATATAACTAGATTGTTGAAGCTTGTATTAAAGTAGAAAATCAGCCAGAAATTTGACTTCTCATTACAGAATATCCTTCTCTATTTACTATATTTATGGAAGCCTAATTTTATTCATGCCTCAGTTTTTGACTAATTTAAACACATAGGTCTCAGGTGGCATGTATAGTACATCTCAGAAACCTAAATGAAGTCAATAACCATGCACATTCATTACTAGTGATACAAATGTGAAAAGACAGGATAGTTAATTGCTTGTACCCAGGAGGACAAGTCACTGGCTTCAGTGGTGCAACAGCAGAATAGCTATTTGAATTACTAGAGCACTGCGCTTCATCATTTTATATACTAATTTCAGCTCCCATAGTAGCCAGCAATAAAGCACATACAGGAATACTGCAATTTGACTAGAAAAAAAAAATTGCAATAATATAAAATACTGTCACATCATGCAGTATCCATTTATTTGCACCATAGTTCTGTTCTTGACAAGATTTTCATTATCAATAACATGCAGAAAATCCTGTAGACTCAGAAACAATATTGAAACAACATTTAAGGGGCACTAAAAGATATGCTATAAATGTCAGGGATATGCTGGTTTTACCTCTGAGGCCCATACCTATGTGGACAGCTAAGTATGAATTAAGTAGAGATGAGCGTACTGATTCATAGATAACCAGTTTGGTTGCTATGGGCAACAAAGACAGTTTTAATTTAAGTCACTTTTGATGACTAATGAGACAGCATCTAGCAGTGATAGACTATACATAACACCAATCACTACCGAGTATCAGGGGAAAAGGTAATTGTACAACCCTCACCCCCGATCGCTGCAATTGGTCAGTCTGGGATTCCGGGCAGAGCAGTCACTGTGCTGCCCTGTGAGAGAAGTCCTTGAGGGGTCTAGTTTTCAAAATGGGGTCACATTTTGTAGGGGTTTCTACTGTTTGGGCACTTCAGGGGCTCTGCAAATGCAACATGGTAACTAAAAGCTATTACAGCAAAATCTGCACTCCAAATATTATGTGACCATCCACATGTGGAGCATTTCTTCAGGAGAAATTGTTTATCAAACAATGGATGCTTTTTCTCCTTTAACACCTTGTGAAAATTAAAAATTTGGGGCTAATGTGACATTCCATTAAAAAAAAGTAATTTTTCATTTTCACATCCAAATCGTTTAAATTCTATGAAACACCTTTAGGCTGAGGCCCCACGTTGCGGAAAAGCAGCTTTTTTTGTTGCAGATTTTGTTGCGTTTTTTTGTGCCAAAGCCAGGAGTAAATGCGGCAGAAAATAGAAGTGTAAGAACTTCCTATATATTTCCCATTCCTTTTAAAGCCATTGTTGGCTTTGGCTCAAAAACCGCAACAAAATCTTTAACAAAAAAGCTGTGTTTCCGCAACGTGGGGCCTTAGCCTTAGGGTCAAAGTGCTCACTATACCCTTTTATAAATTAATTTAGGGGTCTAGTTTCCAAAATAGGGTCTGCAAATGCAACATGGTGCCTAAAGCAAATTCCAGCAAAATAGCGCTCCTCCCGTTCTGTACCCTACTGTGTGCCCATACATCGGTTTACATCCACTTGTGGGGTATTTCTGTATTTGGGAGAAAATGTTGGGTGGTGTGCATTTTCACCTTTAACTCCTTTCGGAAATGGGGTTAAAGCAACATTTTATTGAAAAAAATGGTGCTTTCCATTTTCACGGCCCAATTCTGTGAAACACATAAAAGGTCAAAGCACTCACTGTACCCCTTGGTAAATTCCTTGAGGGTTCTAGTTTACAACATGGCATCACATTTTGGGGATTTCCATCCTTTTGGCACCTTGGGGGCTCTCCAAATTGGACATGGTGCTTGAAAACTATTCCAGTAAAATCTGTCCTCCAAAAGCCAATTAGCGCTCCATCTGTTCTGTGAACTGCTACAGTGGGGGGGAAAAAGTATTTAGTCAGCCACCAATTGTGCAGGTTCTCCCACTTAAAAGGATGAGAGAGGCCTGTAATTGACATCATAGGTAGACCTCAACTATGAGAGACAAAATGAGAAAATAAATCCAGAAAAACACATTGTCTGATTTTTAAAGAATTTATTTGCAAATTATGGTGGAAAATAAGTATTTGGTCAATAACAAAAGTTCATCTCAATACTTTATATATACTTTTTTGGCAACTACAGAAGTTAAACGTTTTCTGTAAGTCTTCACAAGGTTGGCACACACTGTTGCTGGTATGTTGGCCCATTCCTCCATGCAGATCTCCACTAGAGCAGTGATGTTTTGGGGCTGTCGCTGGGCAACACGGACTTTCAACTCCCTCCAAAGGTTTTCTATGAGGTTGAGATCTGGAGACTGGCTAGGCCACTCCAGGACCTTGATAAGCTTCTTACGAAGCCACTCCTTCGTTGCCCTGGTGGTGTGCTTGGGATCATTGTCATGCTGAAAGACCCAGCCACATTTCATCTTCAATGCCCTTGCTGATGGAAGGAGGTTTGCACTCAAAATCTCACGATACATGGCCCCATTCATTGTTTCATGTACATGGATCAGTCGTCCTAGTCCCTTTGCAGAGAACCAGCCCCAAAGCATGATGTTGCCACCCCCAGGCTTCACAGTAGGTATGGTGTTCTTTGGATGCAACTCAGCATTCACTCTCCTCCAAACACAACGAGTTGTGTTTCTACCAAACAGTTCTACTTTGGTTTAATCTGACCATATGACATTCTTCCAATACTCTTCTGGAACATCCAAATGTTCTCTAGCAAACTTCAGACGGGCCCGGATATGTACTGGCTTAAGCAGGGGGACACGTCTGGCACTGCAGGATCTGAGCCCCTGGCGGCGTAGTGTATTACTGACGGTAGCCTTTGTTACGTTAGTCCCAGATTTCTGCAGGTCATTCACTAGGTCCCCCCGTTTAGTTCTGGGATTTTTGCTCACCGTTCTTGTGATCATTTTGACCCTACGGAGCGTGGAGCCCCTGATCGAGGGAGATTATCAGTGGTCTTGTATGTCTTCCATTTTCTAATTATTGCTCCCACAGTTGATTTCTTCACACCAAGCTGCTTCCCTATTGCAGATTCAGTCTTCCCAGCCTGGTGCAGGTCTACAATTTTGTTTCTGGTGTCCTTCCACAGCTCTTTGGTCTTCACCATAGTGCAGTTTGGAGTGTGACTGTTTGAGGTTGTGGACAGGTGTCTTTTATACTGATAATAATTTCAAATAGGTGCCATTACTACAGGTAATAAGTGGAGGACAGAGGAGCCTCTTAAAGAAGAAGTTACAGGTCTGTGAGAGCCAGAAATCTTACTTATTTGTAGGTGACCAAATACTTATTTTCCACCATAATTTGCAAATAAATTCTTAAAAAATCAGACAATGTGATTTTCTAGATATGTTTTCTAATTTTGTCTCTCATAGTTGAAGTCTACCTATGATATCAATTACAGGCCTCTCTCATCTTTTTAAGTGGGAGAACTTGCACAATTGGTGGCTGACTAAATACTTTTTTTCCCCACTGTATATGCCCGTACATCAGTGTACCAGTACATACAGGTTATTATTGTGGAGTGCAATTTTATTAGAAAAAAAGTAATTTTTAAATTTCCCATCCAAATAGTAAAAAATTCAGTGAAGGGTCAAAGTGCCCACTATACCCCTTGATAAATTCCTTGAGGGGTCTAGTTTCCTAAATAGGGTCATTTGGGGTGGGGGTCCACTATTCTGGCACCTCAGGGGCTCTACAAATGCAACATGGTGCCTGAAACAAATTCCAGCAAAATCTGCTCTCCAAAATCCCAATAGCGCTCCTTCCATTCTGTACCCTACTATGTGACCACACAACAGTTTACATTCACATGTTGGGCATTTCTATAGTCAGGAGAAAATGCTTAAATTGTGGGGTGCATTTTCTCCTTTAACCTCTTGTGGAAATGCAAAAATGGGGTTAAAGCAACATTTTATAGGGAAAAATGTTGATTTCTATTTTCACGGCCCAATTCTGCAAAACACATGAAAGGTCAAAGTACTCACTATACGCCTTGATAAATTCTTTGAGGGGTCTAGTTTCCAAAATGGGGCTTCCATTTTGGAAACTAGACATTTCCACTGTGTCCACTGTTTTGGCACCTTGGGGCTCTGCAAATGCAACATAGTGCCTGAAACAGATTCTAGTAAAATCTGCCCTCCAAAATCCCAATAGCGGTCCTTCCGTTCTTTACTTTACATCAGTTTACATCCATATGTGGGCTAATATCATGCTTGGGAGAAATTGCATAACAGATTGTAGAATGCATTTTCTCCTTTAACCCCTTGTTAATGTGTAAATTCTAGGGCTAAATTAATATATTAGTGACATAAATTGAAAAGTGTAAATTTCACCTCCATTTTGTTTTAATTGCTGTGCAATACTGAACTATAATAACTAACAATAACTAAAATAATGAAAGGGTGATTAAAGTTTGAATGCAATGTAAAGCAGAGATGTGATAAATTATATTTATGAAATAATTCAGTAATATGACTGTCTATATGAAAGGCATGCAATTTTCAAGTTTGAACACTTCATTTTTTTTCCATGTTTTCCTATTTTTCCTAAATTTTTCAAAAATTTCCTATTTTTTCATAATTAAAGACAATACATATCACCCAAAATTTACCACTGACATGGAGTACAATGTGTTACGAAAAAACAGTCTCATAATCACTTTGATAAGCTAAAGCATTTTAACCACATAAATTGACACATGTCAAATTTGAAAAATGAGGCCTGATCTTTAAGGTACTTTTAGGCTGTGTCCTTAAGGGGTTAACTACACATATCGATATATAGTACTTTTGGCAACATATGCAGTCTGCTGAGAAGTCACCATACTGTCTTCCTCCAGAACATATGAGAACAGAGATGGCACAATGACTCGGAACAGCACTTATACAAACAGTAACACACTGCAGGAACATCTCAAAGAAACATGTAATTACACCGTAGAATACTTTACAACATATTGCACAGTAACCACACATGCACAAAGTGTACACATACCCATCCTGAGTGAGGGCCTAAGGTCAGTTGCTAACTTGCCACTCACTTTCCTTTGTGGAAGGTGGTGGCTTCCACCACCTTACAACTGTTCAGAAATGATCTCTACAGAAAATAATAATAATAACAATAATACATTTTATTTATATAGCAGGACGTAACACTGTTATGAAGCTCTGTGGCATGCTTATATTGAAACTCTGTAAAAAGTAATTGTGCCTTTTATGAGAGCTGGATCTCTAATGGGCTTTGACTGTGATATGGCGGCACCTGAAAGACCTGTAGGAAACACAGACCAAACACACTGAAAGGTGACAATTTCTGTAAAGCACTGTGGACTATATTGGAGCTATAGAATAGAAGCAACAGGAAATCAACACCTGTGTTTTTTATTGCTTGATACAGACTGCACTCCATGCTAGTTAATACTAGAGTAAGGCAGTTACTGTGAACACAATAAGATTCAATGACATCAGGTTAGTCAGTAAGTCTGCTTCAGCAGGGTTCTTGTGACATTTTCACTTCAAAAATGTAAATCACTCCCATTATCACCTAAAAAAGGGTAATTGAAGGATGTATTAGCAGGGAGTGTTTTCCTCTCTCCTGCTGCTTTAATGATAACTGGAAGTTATTTATACTGTTAGATATAAAACTGATGTAGAGAATCACACCTTACTTTCATGATTGCCAATTTAATTTACATTATTGCTCTATTTCTACTTTACTTGAATTTGTGTGTTTATTCTCTACATTATTTGTCTGTATGGTTTAAAATGCTTCTGTGGGGGTTTATATTATTCATTTTCTCCATGTCATTTGCTGGAATATTTACTGCATTTTTTATTTCCTGTATTTATTTCCTTGTCCATGCAACTGTCTTTTTCGTCCTACATGCACCTAGTTCTCAGACATCCCTTGTCTCCTCAAGAGATCTAGCAGTATAACATAATATAATCAGGGGCGTAACTACCGGGGTAGCAGCGGGGTGTTTTTTCTTTAATAGGCCATTACCTGCTGGAGTAACAGACCCAGAGGCGTAGCTAGCGGGGGGGGGGCAGAGGGGCGGCTGCCCCGGGCCCACTGAATTTTTGGGGGCCCACCCCGGGGCCGCCATTAATACATCTTTTATTTTTAACTAGATCGGTGTCTGCAGACACCGATCTATTTACTGTAAAACGTAACCTGCAACTTAACGGTATTGTAAACCGCAAGCCAATACATCATCATCGCAGGTGAGTATGACTTTTGTTTTTGTTTTTTTAGCGCAGTTGTGGGTATATTAATAGTATAAGGAGTGGTTAGGAGTGGGAAATATAACTATAAGGGAGGATTCATTAGGGGGCATTATGACGATGGGGGGGTCATTTATATAAGGGTTATTAGGAGGTATTATTAATACAAGAGGGGAGGTTATTTATATATAAGGGGCCATTAGGGGGCATCATTTATATTAGGAGGCATTATGAACATAAGGGGGTGGTTATTAATATAAGGAGCCATTAGAGGTGCAGTATTTATGTCAGGGGGAATCAGGGGCATAATATGAGGGTCAATTAATTTAATTAAGGTGGCACTTGGGCTTTATTAAGACTAAGGCCCCATGTACCGGGCTGCAAAAAAAAAGCGCTGCAGGAAAAACCGCAGTGGTAACATTGTGGTTTTTCTTGCAGCACTTTTCACAGAAGGTCCACAGAGGATTCCCCTGTGGACTTTCTGATTTCAATACACCTATATGGAAACCACCAGTGTTTCTGTAGGTATAATTGAAATTCTTCAATTTCCAAAACTGCAGTGCATCTGCTGCACGTATTTTTCCGCAATGTGTGGATGGGATTTGCTAGATGTAAAATGCCGGGTTTTTTATTGTGGGTTTTCGCCACATGGGGCCCCCATCCCCACTTTGCAGTAAAATATGCGCAGTGGATACGCTGCGATTTCCAAAACAGACGCAGTTTTGGAAATCGCAGCATGTCAATTATACCTACGGAAATGCTGGTGGTTTTCCTGTAGATATAATTGAAGCAGAAAGTCTACAGAGGAAACCTCTGCGAACTTTCTGTGCAAAATGCTGCAGGAAAAACTCTTTTTTGATGCAGGACACCACGTGGGGCCTTAGCCTTAAAGAGGACCTTTCACGTCCTCATGTATATGCTGTTTTACATACCGCTAGAAAGCCGACAGCACGCTGAATTCAGCGCACTGCTGGCTTTCCAGGTATGTGCCCCGGGGCTGGAGATATCGGGGGTCTTAGTTTCACAGTTTATTGTCAGAAGGGCGTTCCTGGCAGTCTAACTGCGCTGGGCTATAAGGAACGCCCCCTCTCTGTACTTGCCCATAGCGCTGTACTGTCAGAGGGGGCGTTCCTTACTGCCTGGCGATGACGCTGAGCTGTGAGGAACACCCTCACAGCGTAGCTAGACTGTCAGGAATGCCTTTCTGACAGTAAACCGTGAAACTAACACCGCCGATATCTCCACCCCCGGGGCACATACCGGGAAAGCCGGCAGTGCGCTGAATTCAGCATGCTGTCGGCTTTCTAGCAGTATGTAAAAAAGCATATACATGAGGACGTGAAAGGACCTCTTTAAGGAGTTTTCCAGCTCATTTTTATTGATGGTCTATCCTCAGAATAAAACATCAATAAGAGATAAGTGATCTCCCACTGATCAGCTGTATGAAGGGGCTATGGCGCCTGTTTATATCACACGCTGTCTGTTTATAGTGACCGTGTGATGTCATTCCAGCCTTGTCACATAGACGTGTATAGGATGAGGTTGTAGTTTCATTACATGGCCGCTATGAAAGGAATGACACTATGTAAACAGAGAAGGGGTCACGGCACTTACACAGGTACCACGGTTCATTAAAACAGCTGATCCTGGGGTCCGGGGTATTGGTGGAACCCCAATAATTTTTTTTTCCCTTTTTTTTCCTTTTTAATTAGGAAACATCTGGGGCATTATTAATAAGGGGCACTATTTAAAGGGGTGCACAGGGAAGTTATTAACTTAAAGATACACTTGGGGGTATTATTCATTATGGGGGGTTATATTATATATTTTATAATTGGGGTAGCAGCAGGATGGGTGTGCAGGTGAGGACAATGTGGGTCAGGTGCCTGGAAAAGTGAGGAGCCAAAGATGTCTGTGCTGCAAACTTTACAGAGACTGGAAGAAGTGGTCATGGCCGTCCAGATGAAAGAGATGGGAAATGTGAAGGATTGGTCAGAGACGTCACCGGTAAGTCACTAAATGTTACTGCACTGTATTCACCTAAATCGTCTGCAGAGCCCTGTGTAGAGCTGCTATATACCACTATACGCTCACCGTATACTGATAGTATCGGTATACGAACAAGTCCAAGTTGGGGGGCCCACTTGGACATGTTCGCCCCCCTTTGCTGAACCCCTAGCTACGCCTCTGAACAGACCCTATTTACTTAACAATCCCCGCTCTTGCCCATGGCCACCTGCACTTCCCATTTTGTGGAGGGGGAGGTGACTGTGAGCAGCAGCGGAGATCGGTAAGTGAGGCCACGGTCCGTGAACCCCATAAACACTGCTATCATTATACTCTGGGGTCTTTTCAGATCCATGAGTATAATGATCAGAGGGCCAGGGGAGGTGAGGGAACATAAAAAACACTGTAACTTACATCTCCTACACTCCGCAGGCTTCTGGCCTGTTTGGTGACGTCAGGCGGGCCGGGCCTGTGTCATTATGCGTCGCAACGCCAGCCCGGCTCACGCAAGATCTGGTCCAACATTGAAGATGGCCAAAGTAGCGGGGACTGCGTCGGAGCCAGGAAGAGGTAGGTAACATTGTTTTTTTTGTTCTTATCCTCCCCTGGGTCTCCGATCATTATACTCTGGGGTCTGAAAAGACCCCAGAGTATAATAATTGTTCATAGGTGGTCCAATATGGGGCATAATACTGTGTGCATGGGCCACTATGGGACATAATACTGTGTGCAGGGGCCACTATGGGGCATAATACTGTGTGCAGGGGCCACTATGGGGCATAATACTGTGTGCAGGAGCCACTATGGTGCATAATGCTGTGTGCAGGGGCCACTATGGGCCATAATACTGTGTGCAGGGTCCAGTATGGGAAATAATACAGTGTGCAGGGGCAAAATACTGTGTGCAGGGGCCACTATGGAACATAATACTGTGTGCAGGGGCCACTATGAGGCATATTACTGTGTGCAGGGGCCACTATGGGGCATAATACTGTGTGCAGGGGCAACTATGGGGCATAATACTGTGTACAGGGGCCACTATGGGGCATAATAGTGTGTGTAGGGGCTACTATGGCGCATAATAGTGTGCGCAGGAATCCGGTTTGCGCGGGGGGGGGGGGGTTGGAGGGGGCGGCAGTTCAGGGAGCCCCGTGTGAAATGTTCATCTTGGGGCACAGCCATTCCTAGTTACGCCACTGACTATATTGCTTGTTAGTAGTATAATGTTGTACCGTGTTAGCCATAGAAAGTAGTGGAAGAGTGAAGAAATCAGGCGATACCTTTTAGAGGCAAACTGAGTATATTTGATAGTAAACTTTCGAGAGTCTAGCTCTCTTCCTCAGACATAAAAGAAACTGAAAATTCACACACTCTTTATACACACAAGACCTGGATCTTCAAAGGATTTTAGAATATTTAAAGAAAATCAAAATGCAATATAAGTAGAGAAGTTATTTAAAACAGGTCAAGAAATAAACAATCTGGAAACTTGTGGGGCGTGATGGAGGGATCAGTAATTCTTGCTGCTATCTGTTTGCAATCAGGTGGTGATTTGTGACCCTCACAGTTCATACATAGTGTGACATGAAACGCCTCAGGTTTGGTGGTTGTCGAAAGGAGAGGGGGGACTGGAAATATGTCTTTGAGTCTGTTGTCCCTATGTAGCACAGGTTGGAGCTCCTTGGCAATCCTTCGTAGGATCTCCAGCTGTGGGTTGTAGGTGACAACTAGGGGCACTCGGGCTTAGTTCTGGGTCTCTTTATATGTGAGCAGACTGTTAATGGCTTCCGCTTTGTTTAATTGGTTGTCTGTCACTTTTGGTTTGTATCCCAATCGGAGAAATTCCGTCCTCAGATCCAGGAGGTGCTTGTCCAGGTCTGCTTTGTCAGAACAAATACAATTGTATCATATAGCCTGGCTGTAAATAATAGATTGTCTTGTGTGCTTGGGGTGGAAGCTGTTGTTTTTCAGGTAGGCCGTTTTGTCTGTGGGTCTGTGGTATATTGATGTGAGTAGCTGGTGGTCTTTAATGTATATTGTGGTATCCAGACTCTCAGCACACACTGACCATATCAAACTCTGCAATGATATGGAAGAGTTTTTCAGAAAAATAAGATTGAGGGAATATTTTTATGACAAAGACCTTCCATACAGCAGCAACTCTGAGATAGAACAGCCCATACGGAAACCTACCAAAAAATCTATCTGGACCCCACGCCCTGGATCTAACGCAGCACTGGATAAATATATTTACTGTTTCAGAAGCAAAGTAAAATAAGAAATCCTGGAGAAACAAAAGAAACAGGTGCATAACCTAACCCTGCAGGAACAGAAGGCTATTACTTCACTGAAAGAAAATCAGAATATAATAATAAAACAGGCTAACAAAGGGGGCACAATAATCATAATGAACACCTCAGACTATATCCAGGAAGCAAACAGGCAACTGTCAAATCCCATCCATTACTCCAAACTTGGAAGTGATCCCACACAGGCCTATATGAAACAACTAAAGGATATGATCAAGAAGTTTCCAATCCAGGTCCAGAAACAGGTAAAAGGGCTTATCCCAGAGGATCCCAGGTCGGGCTGCTTCTATATGCTCCCAAAGATACACAAAGATGGGAGGCCTATCATTTCTGGCATTGGGACACTGACGGAAAACATCTCAAGTTGGGTGGAAAATCTCCTAAAACTCCTTGTCAGGGATACTCCAAACTATATCCAGGACACCACTGACCTTCTTAACAAACTGAATGCCCTGGGCCAACTACCTGAGGGTGCCATTTTAGCCACCATGGATGTGGAATCCCTGTATACCAACATTCCCCACAAGGATGGAGTTGCAGTATTTCGGGTACACCTGGGAAAACAAAACCTCCCAACAGAACCAGTAACGCAGCTCATACAATTCATCCTTAGCCACAACTATTTTACCTTTGGAGAGGATCTATAGCGAATGGGAACTTCAATGGGGACCAGATGTGCACTCCAATATGCAATTCTCTTTATGGCAGAACTGGAAGGAGCATATTTATGAACATGCACCACCAAACCTATGATTTACCTTCTTTATATCAATGATATCCTTTTCATCTGGACTGCAGGTGAGGAGGCCCTACTTCAATTCCATAATGACTTCAATGACTTTCACCCTACCATCAACCTTAAACTTAGCTATTTAGAGAGTGAAATCCACTTTCTGGATACCACAATATACATTAAAGACCACCAGCTACTCACACCAATATACCACAAACCCACAGACAGAACGGCCTACCTGAGAAACGACAGCTTCCACCCCAAGCACACAAGACAATCTATTATTTACAGCCAGGCTATATGATACAATTGTATTTGTTCTGACAAAGCAGACCTGGACAAGCACCTCCTGGATCTGAGGACGAAATTTCTCCGATTGGGATACAAACCAAAAGTGACAGACAACCAATTAAACAAAGCGGAAGCCATTAACAGAGACAGTCTGCTCACATATAAAGAGACCCAGAATGAAGCCCGAGTACCCCGGGTTGTCACCTACAACCCACAGCTGGAGATCCTACGAAGGATTGCCAAGGAGCTTCAACCTGTGCTACATAGGGACAACAGACTCAAGGACATATTTCCAGTCCCCCCTCTCTTTTACTTTCCACAACCACCAAACCTGAGGCGTATTATTGTCCGGAGTGCCCTGAAGGCCCCAACTGAAAATGGCACCTCACCTTGCCTGCAAAACAGGTGCAAGACCTGCAGACACATCCACACTGCTGACAGTGTACCTGTACCACAATCACAACAGGTGCACAGAATTAGGGGGACATTTTTCTGCAGGTCTTCCAATGTGGTGTATCTCATAATGTGTGTGCAATGTCCCACCACAGGCCTCTATGTAGGGAAACAGGGCAGAGACTTAGTCAGCGCATGAACTCATACAGATCCACCATTAATAACAGCAGAACAGATCTCCCAGTGGCCGCACATTTCTATGGAGAAGACCACTCTATTGAAGATTTGCGGGTTGTGGTTTTAATGGGACATTTTAAGACGCAGAGCGAGAGAAAGGAAAGGGAATGTAAATTAATGCAAAAATTTAAAACTCTGCAATTTGGACTTAATATTCATGCCAGTTTTATGTCACACTATGTATGAACTGTGAGGGTCACAAATCACCTCCTGATAGCAAACAGATAACATCAAGAATTACTGATCCCTCCGTCACGCTCCACAAGTTTCCAGATTGTTTATTTCTTGACCTGTTTTAAATAACTTCTCTACTTATATTGCATTTTGATTTTCTTTAAATATTCTAATATCCTTTGAAGATCCAGGTCTTGTGTGTATAAAGAGTGTGTGAATTTTCAGTTTCTTATATGTCTGAGGAAGAGAGCTAGACTCTCGAAAGCTTACTATCAAATATACTCAGTTAGCCTCTAAAAGGTATCGCCTGATTTCTTCACTTTTCCACTATAAAGCTTGTTATGATGCTGAATCCTTTCCTCTGTGATATGGACTCTGACACATCCCATTTATGGTATCCTGAGGTTCTTTAACCAACGTATGCATTGTGTTTCCGAGGTCCTGGTATGTATGTTAGACGTTAGCAGGGCTTTTGGTCATACAAATGGTATGAATGAAGATGACAGAGTAACCAAGCCACACACAGCAGATAACTGGAACAGATGTTTACTCAGGGTTTGAGGCAACAGGCTTGGTGGTTATCAATACCTTACAAAAGGAAACTAGCTGGGAGGCTACAACAGTGTCACTAACTTTGTGGTTGTTAACACTTTCTCTATGAGGACAAAGGCTTTGCATTTACACATCTTTAAAGAGGAACAGAACTGAAAACAGTCTCTAGCAGCAACTCCTCCAGATGTTACCAGTAATACCAGTGTACAGTCCAGTGCTAACCACTTGTACAGTCTCACACAGTGTATCCTTCTTTCTTTTAGCAGAACTATTAAGTGGTTATGACTTTAAGGCTAAGGTCCCACGTGGCATCCCACAGCAAAAGTGCTGCGGGAAAACCACAGCGGGAACGCATCATGGTTCTTCCCTCAGCGCTTTAGACAGAAAGTTTGCAGAGGTTTCCTCTGTGGACTTTCTGTTTCAATTATACCTATAGGGAAACCGCTAGCATTTCCGTAGGTATAATTGACCTGCTGCGATTTTCAAAACCGTGCCGGTTTGGAAATCGTCGCGTGTCCGCAGCACGGTTTTTACCACAAAGTGGGCATCCACTTTGCTCTGAATGTAAAATGCGGCGATTTTTTCCACGGCGTTTCTGCCGCGGGCAAATCGCAGCATTTACGCCATGATGTGGGGCCCTGGCCTCAATCAGGCTTATTTAATTCTCAAAGTAGTTTGTCATGGAATACAGTTGTGGCTCAGCTCAAACCATGATCTCAATTTGGTTTGCCACATAACAGTTATAACAGGTATTGCCATTTTTATGCAACTTGATATTGCAAGCTGACTGGTCTCTATAGAGGTCATACAGATCATATTTTTACATCTCTCTCTACTGTCAAGTAATCTCAGATAACAAGGACTTGGTCTTTCACCAGTTTTGGGTAGTCTCAGATAATCAGGACTTAGTCTCTCACCAGTCTTGGATAGTCTCAGAGAATTAGGGGTTAGTCTTACAACAGCCTCAGTTAATTTCAATAGACACACAAGGGTAATACAGCATGCTCACTAGTCTCTTAGGGGCATCTCGGGTGCAAATTCCATCACCGATTTAGATCCCAGGCTTCTCTAGTGTCAGTTGGACCAACTCTACAGTAGCAACATCCCTCATTTCTGTCTTGGGTGGTGCACCCATTTTTCTGCACTACTTTTTCTTTGGTGGTGAACCCATTTACAAATGTTACTCTTTTCTTCCTCGCTATATAATTACTGCCTTCAGGGTTGCCTAGGTACCCTCATATATGTTATAAGAAACTCAACTACAACTCCCCAACCACACTATTTGCTATGGTTTATCTACAAAAATGAGTAAACCAAACATTGGTCCGAACATTTTTCATCTAACTCTAGGTTCTGGAATCCATCAACAATTACTTAGCAGCTAGGATGTGCATATAAATATGGGCTATCATAAATATTCATTATAGTGATTAAGAATGTGGATATTAGAGACGAGGGAACTTTTCAAAGTTAATTTCAATTTTTTCAGTTCACGCCAAAAACAATCTGAACAAGTTCATTTCAGACCAAAAGTACATATTACCTTAAAAAGTTGATTATGACACTCTGAGGGCTCCAGGGACCCTATCTAACACCTTTCTGTAAACAGAAACCTTGTAATGTCAAAGTGACATCAAAAGATATTGCTATAGGTTAAAGGATGGTGATAGATGATTAAAAAAATATATTCTTTTTAAAATGAAAAAAAAAAACAAAAAAAAACAGAAAATCCCTTTTTGGAGAAGTTGCATATTGTCAAGAATCTCAGTTTAACTGTTAGCAATGGCATATCTATTTATTTTCATCAGATGGAGGCAGTGGCGTAACTAGGAATGGCTGGGCCCCAAGGCGAACATTTGACATGGGGCCCCCCCAACCCGCCGCCCCCAACCCTCCCAAGTCGCCGCCCCCAACCCCCCCAAGCCGCCACCCCCAACCCCCCCAAACCACCGCCCCCAACCCCCCCCCCACACACAAACCGCATTCCTGCGCACACTATTTTGCCCCATAGTGGCCCCTGCACACGGTATTATGTCCCATAGTGGCCCCTGCACACGGTATTATGCCCCATAGTGGCCCCTGCACACGGTATTATGCCCCATAGTGGCCCCTGGACAAGGTATTATGCAGCATAGTGGCCCCTGCACACAATATTATGCCCCATAGTGGCCCCTGCACACAGTAGTTTGCCCCATAGTGGCCCCTGCACACAGTAGTTTGCCCCATAGTGGCCCCTGCACACAGTATTATGCCCCATAGTGGACCACCCATGAACGATTATTATACTCTGGGGTCTTTTCAGACCCCAGAGTATAATGATCGGAGACCCAGGGGAGGATAGAAACATAAAAAACACTGCAACTTACCTCTTCCTCGCTCCGGTGCACTCCCGTGCGCTACTTCGGCCATCTTGTCGGATCTCGCGCGATCCAGGCCGGCGTCGCGACGCATAATGACGTCGGCTGACGTCTGGGACGTCACCAAACAGGCCCGAAGCCTGCGGAATGGCGGATAGGTGAGTTACTGTGTTTTTTATGTTCGCTCACCTCCCCCTGGGCCCCCGAGCGTTATACTCCGGGGTCTCAAAGACCCCGGAGTATAACGATAGCAGTGATTGTGGGGTTCGCGGTAGTGACTGCCACAGGGCCCCGGGCCCCGTAATGTTCCGGGCCCTGTGGCAGTCGCTACCACTGCTACCCCGGTAGTTACACCCCTGGATGGAGGTATGTGAAAATCCTTATGGATCCATGCTTGATTCGTTTTTACAAATGCAATGTTGGATGTGCATTTGCTGATGTGCGTCAGGTTGGCACTGTGGATGAAAATACTGTTCCATCATGCAAAGGTTAGCAAACTGTAACTGTAACAAATTGTCACTTGGATAAAGCGAGAGAAAGGAGATATACAGTCTCCTATAAATGCAGGCAGCCATCAGGAGGATTTAAATTAGATTTAAATTTATTTAAGTAATTGTCACTTGGACAAAGAGAAAGCCGTTTCTATTTCTATATCCTTATACACTCTGACTGGAGGATGGTGTGGCATAGGCTCTGTTTACTTTTACGTTCAAATTGACACTTCAGTAAAGTGACTGAAATTGGGTATAGAGCCCCCTATAAATTTTAATTTGATGAAGGAAGTATACCCCTAGCAGACCAAGTCACCAGAAAGATTTAAATTTAATATTATTTTAAGAATAAAAGGAGTTAAAAGTCATTTAGTTGCAGAATGGCACGCTATCAGCAGAGTTTTAATTTTTAAATTACAATGTAAAAAGATTATGCTTGAGATAGACTGAAGTGGGCTGCTACTGACGGGGAATGTGCTGCTTTCTTTGTTTGAGTTGCCTGTGCCTTACCATCAGCTGTTAGACAGACATAGCTGGGCAAATGGTGTTATGTGTTGTTAATAGTGTCCATTTTGCGTTATTATATGGACACTAGTTGCTCTGTGTAAGTGGTATAGTTAGGAGGAATTATGCATCTTAAAAATGTTGTCCAGGAATTGGACAAATCACAGAGGAGTGTAAGATAAAAAAAAAATCATACTTACCTGTCCCCGTCACTACTGTCGGTGGCGGACACTGGAGCACCAGGGGCAGGTGAGTATAATTTTTTATTTAATATTACACCTTCTCCAGCTTCCAGATTCCTGGCCAATCCCTTTAAGTGAGGGCCCTGCTTGTTGCGTGTTTTTATTCCTCTTGTATCTTGATTGCTGTTTCTTGGAATTTAGGAGAGGTTCTATGTATGTTTTATGTATTTTTTATATTTCTAATATTTTATCCTGAATTACTATACTTTTATTTTTATATTTTGATCTTGAAAGGAGGTTGAATTGTGAATATAAATTCTAGAGAATATAGGGAAAGACATTGAACGTAGAAACAGATACAGCTGAGCTGAAAGTTACCACAGGTTGGTTGAAAAATGAGATTGTTGTCTGTACTGAAATGCAAATAAAGGTGGCACTTGTACAAAGATGAATCTTTAACTACAGTGGGGAAAAAAAGTATTTAGTCAGCTACCAATTGTGCAAGTTCTCCCACTTAAAAAGATGAGAGAGGCCTGTAATTGACATCATAGGTAGACCTCAACTATGAGAGACAAAATGAGAAAACATATCTAGAAAATCACATTGTCTGATTTTTTAAGAATTTATTTGTAAATTATGGTGGAAAATAAGTATTTGGTCATCTACAAACAAGCAAGATTTCTGGCTCCCACAGACCTGTAACTTCTTCTTTAAGAGGCTCCTCTGTCCTCCACTCATTACCTGTAGTAATGGCACCTGTTTGAAATTGTTATCAGTATAAAAGACACCTGTCCACAACCTCAAACAGTCACACTCCAAACTCCAATATGGTGAAGACCAAAGAGCTGTGGAAGGACACCAGAAACAAAATTGTAGACCTGCACCAGGCTGGGAAGACTGAATCTGCAATAGGCAAGCAGCTTGGTGTGAAGAAATCAACTGTGGGAGCAATAATTAGAAAATGGAAGACATACAAGACCACTGATAATCTCCCTCGATCAGGGGCTCCACGCAAGATCTCACCCCGTGGGGCCCAAAATGATCACAAGAACGGTGACATACCCGGGGCCCGTCTGAAGTTTACTATAGAGCATTTGGATGTTCCAGAAGTTTATTGGGAGAATGTCATATGGTCAGATGAAACCAAAGTAGAACTGTTTGATAGAAACACAACTCGTCGTGTTTGGAGGAAAGTGAATGCTGAGTTGCATCCAAAGAACACCATACCTACTGTGAAGCATTGGGGTGGCAACATCAATCTTTGGAGCTGTTTCTCTGCAAAGGGACTAGGACGACTGATCCGTGTACATGAAAGAATGAATGTTGCCATGTCTCGTGAGATTTTGAGTGCAAACCTCCTTCCATCAGCAAGGGCATTGAAGATGAAACAAAAGACCCAAAAAAAAAAAAAAAAAAAAAAAAAAAAAAAAACCCCCCCCCCCCCCCAAAAAAAAAAAAAAAAAAAAAAAGTAGTAGTGACATGGGATGTGATACTGGTAGTCATGCTGGTTTAATCACTAGGGAGGAATCTGGAGTTGGGAATTGTGAGGGTTTAGAGGAATCCCATTGCCATGATGAGTCAAAAAAGTGGGAAAGATGATGAAATTACTGAATCCGAGGATAAATCTATTGCAGATAAGACCTGGCAACTTGGCCAGAGTGAAGGGCGACATCAGAGGAGAGGGTGATGGCAGCTGCAATAGTAACAATTCCATCCGATGTCCAGCCCCAATATCACCTTTAGGGAGCCCTACCGGACCCCTGCTGCTTTTTTAATAGGCTGCCACGTGGGGCCCCGGCCTTAAAGAGTTTATCAACCTTTATTATATTGATGGTCTGTCCTTAGGGTAGCTAACATAAAGCCACCTCAACCATCTTACCACACTTCAATTACCACATGACTCAAATCTAAAAAAGTAGAGTGTCATCACAAAAACAAATCACAGCTGATTAGAGATGAGCGAATCGATTCTGCAGAAATGGAATTTGATCCGAATTTCGGAAAATCTTCAATCGCTACGATTCCGGATTTCCTGATGCTTCACAGTAACGAATATTTAGTAAGGACCTTTGTGACATCAGACGGCCACATGATATTCTCTAATGATGTGATTGGGTAGGCGTGTCTTTGCTTGTTAGTAGATCCTTCCACATGAATAAAAGTTGTCCGTGCTGGGAGAGAGAGAGAGAGAGAGAGAGAGAGAGAGAGAGAGAGAGAGAGAGAGAGAGAGAGAGAGAGAGAGAGAGAGAGAGAGAGAGAGAGAGAGAGAGAGAGAGAGAGAGAGAGAGAGAGAGAGATATGACTGTGGCATCCAAGGGCTTCCACCATTTTGCCGCCCACCCAACCAACCCAGGCTCTCTACAGCCCGGAAATAGCTGTTTATTTGCTGCAAAGTAATTTGGATCGAAGCAAATTTTTTTGGAACTTTGAATCAAACTGCCGAATCGAACTTTTGAGAAATTCGCTCATCTCTACTAATGATTATAAAAATATAATATTTTATTTGCAATAAATAAATCAAATCAAGACTATGTACACAATACACAACCAGTTAAAAAAACAGGCCAGATGGAAAGGCATGTGGTGTCCCCCAAGACACCAAAGTGGAGAACCCTCAATACAGCACATGGCAGTATGTTTAGAAAGTACATTCAAAACTTATAATGAATATCTGCATAAATATAATATACACTGAAATAGCAAATTAGGGCTTCCAGAACTGGTAAACACTGCATCCCTGTACACGGAAATATAAAAGAGTTACGGGTGTCGCAATATGGTGACTTATAACAAAGTTTTGTTAAGGGGATAAAATGTAAATAAAACTATATAAATTTGGTATCCCTGGAATCGTACCGAAACATAGAATACAGGTGACATGACATTTTGACTGTACAGTGAATGCCTTAAAAACGAAGACCATAAGGAAGTTGCACAAATGCACTTTTTCTCCAATTCCACCTCATTCAGAATTTTTTTCCAGCTGCCCAGTACATTGTACAGAATAATAAATGTTACCATTATAAAGAACATTTTTTACCACAAACATTAAGCCCTCACATGGCTCTGTGAACGGAAAAATAAAAAAGTTATGGAAGGCAGGGAATCAAAAATAAAAATCGAAAAATGCCTCTGGCGGGAAGAAGTTAAAACTTGATACAGGTACAGGAATTCAGATGCAATTATGTCAAAGTGAAAGTGACATTGCTATACTTTGGGGTCTCTTCAGACCCAAGAGTATAATTGGTGGTGGCCCTGGGGAGGTGTACAAAATAAAAAAACATTCATACTCACTGTAACATCCTTGCCCGTCCGGGCTTTGGCGCCATCCTCCAGCTTCATGTTGGAGCACAGGAGGCATGTCCAGTTGTGATTCCTTCCTTTGGGTTTTTCTTGTATTGTCTCAACACTGTCCTATTCCCTCACCTC
This sequence comes from Leptodactylus fallax, assembly GCA_947044405.1. Taxonomy (NCBI): domain Eukaryota; kingdom Metazoa; phylum Chordata; class Amphibia; order Anura; family Leptodactylidae; genus Leptodactylus; species Leptodactylus fallax. The sequence goes on from CAMRHE010000379.1 coordinate 377,089, forward strand.
CTTAATTGATTTTCCACCACACCCATCTATTTCACCTTGCTTTCCCTCTGCTCCTCTAATAGTAAATTTTAGCCTTACCTGTGTTATTGACAGCCTATCCTCCTATCAAGTCTGGGGCGAGTTCTTCCTTCCTATTTATTGTTTCCTCTCATTCACATTGGCACTTGCTATTGCCTTGTGCATTCTGGCTATTTACTCTTGCTGTTTGGTTACCTGTATTCTTATTCCTGACCTTTAACGTTGATTATTCTCTTGGATTTTGATACTCTATGTTGCTCGACTGTTACCGACCCCTTGGCTAGCTGACCTCCCTTTTGTTGTTGTTTGTCCTGTCTGCATTCTGTGTTATCACTTATATTAAAAAGGGATCACCGCCCATTTGCTGGCTGTCGCTTAGGAAAGTTCAGGCAAGTAGCCAAGGACAGTGGGGGGGTTCAGCTTAGGGCTCACTGTCTTGTTGTGCCCCTCTGCCCAGGGTTCACCAGCAGCTTCTGGGGAATCGCTCCTTCAGCAATTCCCTTACAGAATAGCAAGCCTAAAATTAAAAACCCCTTACACTTTTTGCAAGTGGGCTCAATACATACTGAGGTCATAAGTGTTTTTTATGGGGGATCTCTCATCTGATATTATTTTGGGGCTTCCCTGGCTAGACCTCCATAACCCTACCTTTGATTGGTCCAAAAAAGAGTTGGTGAAATGGGGGAATCAGTGCTCCTCAATTGCATTGCTTTGCATACCTCCGATTGTCTCAGTGAGGAGTCGGTTGTACCTGAATTTTTGTCTGATTTTCATAATATATTTGATCCTAAATCTGCTGAAGATTAACCCCCGGATAGACCTTTATGATTATGCGATTGAACTCCTTCCCGAGTCCAAATACATCCGTCCATCTAAGTCTCCCATGGGGGCTGTGTTCTTTTTTGTTAAAAAAAAGATGGAGGATTGCGGCCATGCATTGATTATCGAGAATTAAATAAAATTACGGTTAAAAATCAGTACCCTCTTCCTCTGATCCCTAATCTTTTTAATCAGATTGTGGGTGCCCGCTAGTTTTCTAAAATTGACTTCCGCAGGGCATACAATCTGATCCGGATCAGAGAAGGAGACGAATGGAAGACTGCCTTTAACACCCTGGAAGGTCACTTTGAATATTGGTAATTCCTTTCAGGTTGTGTAATGCACCTGCAGTTTTTCAACATTTTGATAACGATATCTTTAGAGACTTGCTCGGCCGTTACGTGGTTGTCTACCTGGATGACATTCTGGTGTTCTCTCCTGATTGGGCCACACATATTGAGCATGTTAGGAGTGTTTTGCTACTGTTGCGTCAAAACAATCTCTTTGCCAAACTGTCCAAGTGCCTGTTCTGAGTCCAAAGGGTCACCTTCCTCGGTTACGTCATTACTCCCGACTCTTTTTGTATGGATCCACTAAAAGTCATGGCTATTAATAACTGGGAATGCCCCTCCAACCTTAAGGCCCTACAGCGTTTCTTGGGTTTCTCCAACTTTTGTCCAAAATTTATTAAGAATTTCTCTACTATAGTGAAGCCGTTGACGGATCTCACAAAGAAAGGTGCCGATCTGACCAATTGGACTCCTGAGGCTGAACAGGCATTTGTATGTCTCAAGAAATATTTTGTTGAGGCTACTGTATTAGCACCACCAGACTATGATCGCCCATTTGTTATTGAGGTTGATGCCTCTGAAGTGGGAGTTGGTGTCGTGTTGTCTCAGGGTTCTGAAAACTTTAAGTGTTTGCAACCTGCGGCCTTCTTCTCGATGAAATTCTCTCCTGCACAGCACAACTATGATATTGGTAATTGGGAACTCCTAGCCATTAAATGGGCGTTCGAGGAGTGGAGACATTTCCTCGAGGGGGCCAAACACTAGATCACAGTATTTACCGATCATAAGAACCTACTGTATCAGGACAGCGCTAAGTGACTGTCTCCCAGGCAGGTCCGCTGGGCGCTATTCTTCACTCATTTGAATTCTGTGGTGACTTATCGTCCAGTACCTCGTGCACTGGAAGGGTTATGGCCCGGAGGAGTGGACGTGGGTTTCTGGCAGGGACCTTCATGCGCCACATTTGATTAACCTCTTTCATCATCAGAACCTTGTCTATCTGGCGAGGGTCCGGAGGCCCCTCGTAAAAGGGGGGGTACTGTAACATCCTTGCTCGTCTGGGCTTTGGCGCCATCCTCTGGCCGCATGCTGTGGCACAGGATGCGGGTCTGGTTGTGATTCCTTCCTTTGGGTTTTTCTTGCATTGTCTGAACACTGTTCTATTCCCTCATCTCCTTAATTGATTTTCCGCCACACCCATCTCCTTCACCTTGCTTTCCCTCTGCTCCTCTAATAGTTAATTTTAGCCTTAACCTGTGTGATTGACAGCCTATCCTCCTTTCAAGTCTGGGGTGGGTTCTTCCTTCCTATTTATCGTTTGCTCTCTTTCACATTGGCACTTGCTATTGCCTTGTGCGTGCTGGCCATTTACTCTTGCTGTTTGGTTACTTGTATTCTTATTCCTGACCTCTGGTTTTAACTTTGACTATTCTCTTGGATTTTGATTTTGTGCTGTGTTGCTCCATTGTTACCGACCCCTTGGCTAGCTGACCTCCCTTTTGTTGTTGTTTGTCCTGTCTGCGTTCTGTGTTATCACTTATATTAAGAAGGGATCGCCGCCCAGTTGCTGGCTATCGCCTAGGACAGTTCAGGCAAGTAGCCCGGGACAGTGGGTGGGGGGGGTTCAGCTTAGGGCTCACTGTCTTGTTGTGCCCCCTCCCCCCAGGGTTCACCAACAGCTACTGGGGAATTGCTCCTCTAGCAATTCCCTTACACTCACCTTCCTTTACCTCGTTTTGGGTCTCCTCGCAGTATCTGGCGCTCTCTCTTGCTTTTCAAAAAGAAGGAAAACCATGCACAAGCATAACCTCTTGTATGAAAAATAGAAGTTCTATGCACATGGGGTTAGAAGTAACAGGTTTATGGCACAATTATTAAAACAGAGCATGGGAGCTTTCATCAAATCTATATTAAATAGATCGAAACAGAGGATCTGACGACAGACCTGTTTGCCTCTAAATTTCAAAAGTTCTATCAAGACTTATACAACCTGAAGCCAGTTCTGTCTCCCTAGACACTAACACCACCTTCCTGAAAAATGTATCAGTTTTTAACTTTCAACTTTCTGCACCTTAACCCAGACCTTTATTGAGGCAGGTTATCCTCATGGAACTGGAATTTATTCTTAAAAAGCTCCAATTGGGCAAAGTCCAAGACCTTACTACAAGAAGCTTTCTGCTGTCTTGCTTTGCCATATGACTAAATGTGGTGAGGTGATTAGGAATCGGAAGTCTTTACCTAACCAGGGATTGAAAGCAAGCATCACTATGCGGCCCAAGCAAGGGAAATAGTTGGAGAAATGTGGTTATCGACCCATATCTCTCCTTAATGTTGATATCAAGATATGGACAAAACTCCAAACAGAACACTTGAAGATGTGTCTGCTATTACTGATTCACCTAGAACAGACATACTTTGTTCTCGGTAGGGAAGTAAACCAAAACTCCAGTAGAGTTCTTTACGCAATCCAGTATGTGAAGGCTCCGCTCATTACTTTTAGTCATTCACAGATGCAGAGAAAGCATTTGATTGCGTCAACTGGTTCTGCATGGAAACTACCCTTGCTCGATTTGAGGTTCCAAGCCATTTTATACTTCTGTACACGTGCTAAGATACAGTCACAGAAATAGGTTCCTACGGTACTGTCAGTAAACTAAACTAAATTATAACTTTTATTAACAAACGGTTAAAAGGTAAGACAGACGTCAACTAAACACATAGTGTAGGGAATGTCTCATCTATCCCAAGAGTTATAGGGTAGAGATCTCCTGGTTAAAACAAATGCCCCTGATTCCTATAACCCTCAATAGCCCAGATAACAGTATGTAGACTAATCAAAAACCCATATATACAAAATATGAGATGATAAAGGTCATATATAAGATTGTTTAAATTATCTCTAATCACTATCTGAGCTAGAAAAAGGGGAACTGATGATTCTCCTCTCCACAAATATACTAGGTATGGCTGTAGTGTGAACATAAAAGATAGCAAATGTCTAAGTGTATGTATAGGGCGTTTCCCTTGCCCTAAGTATTAGCAAGTAAGTACCAGAGCCAATCATCAGGGCTTTGGGAACTGCGGTTTTTACCGCATTATTCCTCTCTTATACTACATATTCACTCCTGATGAACTTGCTAATACTTAGGGCATGGGAAACGCGTTGAGTTTTACTTAGGTTACTGGCAGATGTACGTATCTACGGAACATTATGCAGGCTTAGACCCGCTATGTAGTTACCTTCTGGGCTTTGACCTGCTCTTATAGTGGATGGTGCAGGTGTATACTTTAGCAGTGGGTGGGGGTGTGCGTGGTCTCAGCTGGTGGGAGAGAGCCGATCTAACATCTCCATATGATCTAGCTTTGTATTCGCTACATTTTTCACCTCCTCATGTGTTTTTAGCTCACTGCTCCTTGGTTGCACTATACACTAAGACATTTGCTTTCTTTTATGTTCACACTACAGCCATACCTAGTATATTTGTGGAGAAGAGTATCATCAGTTCCCCCTTTTTCTAGCTCAGATAGTGATTAGAGATGATTTAAACAATCTTATATATGACCTTTATCATCTCATAGTTTGTATATATGGATTTATGATTAGTCTACATACTGCTATCTGGGCTATTGAGGGTTATAGGAATCAGGGGCATTTGTTTTAACCAGGGGATCTCTACCCTATAACTTTTGGGATGGATGAGACATTCCCTATATTATGTGTTTAGTTGAGGTCTGTCTTACCTTGTAACCGTTTGTTAATAAAAGTTATATTTTAGTTTAGTTTACTGACAGTACCGTAGGAACCTATTTCTGTGACTATATTATTTCTCTTTGGGTATTCCTTTCACCTTCTGTGATGTATAGTGCTAAGATACAGGTCAACTGCACCTTATCTGGGTCCTTTTGCATAAGATTGGCACTATGCTGGCTGCCCACAGTCCCCAATTATTTACATACTGGTAATGGAGACCCTTTTTCAAGCCCAAGGGTTCATCTGGATGTTCAGGGCCTCAGAAAATGTAACATTCACCAAAATGCAGGATTTACTAGTCCAACTTCAAGGTGTACTATTACATACCTGAATATCTGATGCCCCAAATATTTGTGCTCCAGATAAACATATTCCAGAAATCCAAAGTTCTCTATCATTACCTTTCAAGTGGCAGCCCTGCCACGTATATACCAACAGATAACTGTGACCAACCAAATTCTTGGCCAGTAGGTTAGAGCAGCGGATGGATCTGTTCCAGTTTGCCATGGGAGTTTTGTCATGAATCGGCATCAGGTGTAATGGTCGAGAGGGTGTTCAGTGCTGCCAGTGGCATTGTAACACCTAGAGGGATGAAACTGTCCACAACTAGCATGGAAAAGAATGAATCAGGCATGGATCTATGAAAATTTTCAAACACCTCTGGCTGATGCCTCCGAATTGTGGTGCCATTGTTTCCCTGTATTATGTTCCATTTACTGTACTGCTGATGCTGTCTGCCACCACAAAGCCAGACATGTTCTGTGCCTGGTCCATCACATTCCACTGTACAACACTGTTGGTGCCACAGTTTTGGCATCAAAAAACCAAAACCATTTTGATTTCACATCTGCTCCCATAAAGAGATAATTTTTAGTGGCTTTTTTTTTTTTTTTTTTTTTGAAAAGCCAATTTTTCATCACGTTCATCTTGAGAGATTTGCTCATCTCTGGTCATCATCATCATAATTATCATCTTGAAACAAATTAGGACCAAGCTCATCCCCCACTGTAAAATATCAAGTCTCCCTCTACATCCAAAGGAGTGTTCCTCCTCTTCCTCATCAAACCTGGGAGTCTGAGGTCCTCCACCACATACCAGACCCAGTTCTTTATTTCTTTATCCTCCTCCAGCTCTTTTCGCACATAACATTGCTTGTGCAGATCCTTGACATTCTAGGACGGTGACAGTGACCAAAAGGTGGGAGCTGTTCTTTGTCTTCCATCCCTTGTTGCATAAGTGTGTTTTCTGTAAGATATAAATTAAGGGGATTACATTAACGATGTTGAAGTTGTCCCTGCTGAAAAATTTGGTGGCCTCCTCAAAGAGATTAAGTAGGTGAAATATTTCCCTCATGAGCCTCCAGCGACAGATTTCAAAATAACACATTATCCCTGTGGTTTGTTGCATCAAACAATCATTTGCCGACTTCTGCTTCTCCAGACATTCCAGCATGTGCAACATGACATTTCAGTGAGTTGAAACATTGTAGGTGGTTCAAGTGCAGACCCCTTTGTTGCTGCAAGTCTAGCAGGGTGTTTTTAGCCACATAAGAAAAGCTTAAATGTTCAGACACTTTTGTGGCCATGAACAGCACCTCCTTTAAGCCACTATACTGTATGTGTTTAAAAAGCAGTGCATCAGCAAATTTAGCACATGTGGCATGGAGGGACAATGTGTTATTGTACCCAACTGCAGTGTAGCCACAATATTTGTACCATTGCCACTGGCAAAATTCCCCAGTTGTAGTTTGCGGGCAACCATCCAGTAGGATACTGGTTGCAGGATACAGTGGAGCAGATCCTCCGGTGTGTGGCTTTTTTGATCCAGGCTTATTAGCTGTAAAACTGCATGCCATGAAACATAGGAGGAGGATTGGAAACAATGGTTTACCCTGGTGAAGTTGGGGGCAGGAGGTGGTCCAGTGCAGAGGAATTGGAGGGGGTCCCTCATGGTGTTGGAACTGGCCTGCACAAATGGATTCGTATCAGTACTAGCATCTGACATTGTTGCTGTTCTGTGTTTCTCCATGCTGTAGGACAGTGAACCTTCACAGCCTTCAGTGGAGCAGTAAAAGAAGATCTGACACTGTCTGCATTTGTTTAAGAAAACTATTGCAAAAATATGCTTAACAAAGTGAGATTTGGTACTCAAAGGGTGACCTGGCCAATCAGACTATTGTAAGATAGTGACAGCTATAAACTTCAGGGAAGCAATGACAGCAGGTCTGACACTGTGTGTATAAAAATAAAATTGCAAAAAATGCTTAATAAGATGAGATTTGGAACTCAAGGGGTGACCTGGCCAGTCAGACTAATGTAAAATAGTGGAAACTGATTATAGTGGAGCAGTGATGGCAAGTCTAAAATCTCTACTGCAGAAAAAAAAAAGGTTAACAAATTGAGATCTGGCATTAAAAGAGTGACCTCGTCAGTGTATGTAAGACAGTGAGTAGTCACATAACAGTGCAGTGCTTCTTTTGATTTTGAGGGGACCAGAGTAGGACCTGAATCACCCCCAGATGCAAATATGAATATCTCCAATAGAAGTGTCCAATCCCACTGGATAATGCCCAATGGATATACTAGCTTATCATAGGTAATCCTCAATTTTTCTCGACGCGTTTCGCCATTAAGGCTCATCAGGAGGAAACTATAGATGTCAAATATAGAGTATGGCGTACGAACCTGGGCTGGTGATAATCAATTGTCAACATATCTGGCATAACACCCCAGAGTGATGTGTGATTGCCCAGAAAAAGAAAGGCCTAAATAGAAGGGTGTGTGCTTATAATACTGTCCCTATTATGAATTTATGATGCAGCCACATTTGCTTATCAATTGTCATGTGGTTCATCCAATAGTGTTAGTATACCACAGTCTCCATTAAGATGGATATAACTTCAAAACATTCACTCTGGTGAACCATTAGAAAGGGTTTGCCCGATAACAATCTTAGTTTAAGGACATACCCCAATATGGTGAGCCTATTGGACTACTGCAAGGTCTATACTTTGGATTGGGAGAGATGGATAAACAACAGGACCAGGTGAATGGCTTCCCTCTCCGGTTGGATAATATGAATATGGCCAGGAAGTTTGTGTCACAAACCAGCCATATGTAAAAAATCGACCTAGTCTGGGGAGTTAGTCAATTACATACAGGTGCAGCTCAATAAATTAGAATATCTTTGAAACCTTTATTTATCTCAGTAATTAAATTAAAAAGTGCATGTCTAAATAAGTACATTAAATTGCAATCAGTCATGGTGTTACTGCTTCATGGAGTATTCAACTCTTGAAGATCATTTCACTAACACTTACTAACAGAAAATGTACAAACACCTAATATGTTTATATTAGTTAACTTTTAAAATCCATTTCAGTAAAATAAAAATAAAAATTTGTAATTCTCATATTTTTCTATGTACAAAATGGCATATCACAGTGTATGTATATGTCTCAATAGCAATAAACTACAAACAAACTGTGTTTCCTGATCCTGTAGTCATATTCACTTCCATTTGTCCCCTACTGTTTTTTAACCTACAGAATGTATGTATCAAGAAGCAGAGGTGTGGATGGAAGAAGTTGTGATTGAAGAATCATGCTTGTTTGCAGCATGTATCAATGGAGACACATCAACTCTGCAATTGGCCGTGTAAATTAAGCAGTGGCAGATTTTAACCAACGTTATTTATAATGTTTAGTTGCACTGCAGAAATAATAAAGAAATTCATTGCAAACGTGAAGGTAATCTTTAAAAGTGGTATATCACATGTACAAAAAGAAGGTGCAGTGCGTATTCTGAGGCAAGGACTACTATTTACAGGTGCATCTCAATAAATTAGAATATCTTTGAAACGTTTATTTCTTTCGGTAATTAAATTAAAAAGTGACCCCTATATTTTCTAGATTCTTTACACACAGAGTGTTCTATTTCAAGTGTTTTATTTCTGTAAATATTGATTATGGATTACAGCTAATGAAAACCAAAATCTAGGAAAATTAGAATATTGTAAAAAAGTTCAGTATCGTAAATTCAGTGTGTCACCTGCCAAGGTTTCCTAAACCTTTAAATGGTCACTCAGTCTGGTTCAGTAGGACACACAATCATGGAAGACGCTGATTATGAATTGTATTACTGAATTACTGAAGTGAATAAACGTTTCAAAAATATTCTAATGTGTTGAGATGCACATATACCATAATGAACAGCTGGCTCCCTGGACGAGTTGATAATAAGTCTGGTTGGGCAGTCGTATCACAGACCCGCCACACATACAGAGCCGACCAGGGACAAACAGCTGATCAATCATGGACCAGTTGGATTCTAGCCTAAGTCTGTGGTAAAAGCCTGTCTATCCCATGCCCCAAGCTTAAGACTGTCGCTATATCACAAGTAGGATCGGCATAGAACATACACACACTGTAAGATGCAATAAAAACTGCAGTTCCCAGTGCCCTGAAAGTTGGCACTGGTACATATCATCCAGCAAAGAGTGAATGGCTTGCATAGACAGCAGCTCTTTGTTTTCACAGAAGTCTCCTAAGGTAGAATTTAGCAATGGGTCCCAAAAACCTTTTGGGATAAACTAGAGGTCCGGCAATGAGTACGGAATTAACCCAGCTGGAAGACATATTGATGGAAATGGAGCTAGTTTTTGTTGTAGGATTTTCTATGTCTCACAAGCACCTCGGATAAGCTGGTTTCTGGGGAGTTTTATAGGGGTAGGTCGCATGGGTAGAACATAAGTCTGCAGCAGGGTGTTTTTCTGGGGTGCTATCTATTCAAACCACAACTGTAATTGAATAGCTTTGTAATAGATCTGTACATCTATCAAATTGATGTGGCATCAGTCTTGGTTCTAATCAGTGTTGAGTATGCTAGTCTCAGCTTCTTGTGACTCCAGACAAACTTAGAAAACATACTGTAGCTCTTACCGATTTGAAGAAAGATGGTACGTAGACCAGAAGCAAATGTAATTTAAACAAAATCTTGGTCATATTGTGCATTTGAATAAAAATTTTCCTGCCAAACCACAAGAGCAGAGTAATATCGTATGACTGCAGTAGGGTCTTAATTTCAGTGAGCAGAGGGGCAAAATTAAGGGCAAATATATTCTCTACGGAACTAGGGAGGTTAACCCCAATATATTTTATGTGTGAAGAAGTCCACGCAAAGGGTATGGGAACCTTTCCCAAATTTTTCTACAGGCAATGGTATGGAAATATTGAGGATTTCAGACTTAGCAATGTTCACTCTATAGCTATAACTTTCACAGTCCTAGTTCGAGGTTCATGACACGAAATAATACATAATCTGTGAAAGCCATGGATTAGACGAAAGTGGGGCCAACTTCTAAACCTCTAATATCAGGGCATTGCTTAACAGCTTGCAAGAAGTGTTCCAGTGAGAGAATGAACAAAGTGGGGGGAGAGGGGGCACCTCCTGACATGTGCCACTGGGTATTTGGAAGGGAGGGGATAAGGTTCCATTAATTTTTAATCTGGAATGTGGGTGAGAATACAATGTTAGCACTGCTTCAATAAAAGGCTGGATTGCAAATTTGTGCATCAAAGTTGCCATAAATAACCAGTTGACCCTATCAAAGGCCTTCTCAGCATCAATACCAAGAAGGACCAAGGGGATTTTTGTTCTCTTTGCAAAGCTGGTAGCATGCAAATGTTGAGTGAAATTGTGTCTGCCTTGTCTCGGTTTAACAGCCTGACTGTTCCTCGTGTATAAGTTCTGGAAGTAACGGTTGAAGTCTTAATGCTAAAGGTTTAACCTAAAATTTCAAATCTAAGTTAAGTAGCAAAATAGGTCTATAACTACTGCAGAGTAAAGGGTCTTTACCATCTTTAGCCAGTAATGTCACAAACACTACCTGCATTTGGTTGGGGATATCATGGTACTTAAGTATTGCATTAAATGTCTCAACAAGATAAGGAAGAAGTAAGTGGAGGAAGGTTCTGTAATATTTAATAGGAAAACCATCAGGACCTGGGCTTTTATTTGGTGGAAAACTCATGATCACTTTATTACGTTCTTCAATTGTGATTGGGACCAGTGGTTGTTTGTCAGTTGAGAGTCTAGATTCGGAAGTTGGAGGGAAACTGGAAACTCTTGGGTTCCCTCATTTCTATCTTTTATTGGCAGCTGAGGCCCCGAATCATGTATAAATTATATAGAGAAAAATAAAATGGCATAGGCAATTTGAAAAGTGGAAGATCGTAGGAAGCCGTCTGAAGATTTCACTGTAGAGATATATATTATAACCCTTTCCTTTTTGATAAGAGTCGGCATGATTAAAGCAATCGTTTTGCGGCTTGTGCATTAATAAGGGTTTTGAATTGCTCCCTCAGGTTCCTCAATTAATTTTGCAAGCCATTTGGTCTAGTAAGAGTCTACTTCTGCTTGCATCGCTTTTTTCAATCGTGAGCAATGAGCTATCAGGATGCCCCTTATATATTAATGGTGAAATGTTCACTATGATGTTTTGTAATGCTTCACTGCATTTCCTCTACATCTAGGGCTGCTTCATTTAGTCTCCAGGACCATTCGGGGTTGGGTAAGGGACAGGGCTGGCGTCAGCACCCGGCATACCCGGGCAAGTGCCGAGGTCCCATGCTCCTGAAGGGGCTCCCTCAACTGCCGGGTGCTGACTGTTGCTGCGTAACAATCTGGGGCCCTGGTCCACTATGATAGCAGTCGGGGAAAGCCTGGTTCCCCTACTGCTATACATATTGCAAATGAAAAGGGGACCGGCATGTCACCAAGGGAGGTGACTTAAAATAATAAATACTTATACTCACCTCTCCTGGGATCACATCCTTCCCGAGGCCACACTGAGGCCTGTGATTAGGCCCCAGTGGTTACATGGGGCGCAGTGGCGTAATGAGTCAGTGCGCCCCCACATGACCGCTGAGGTCCAATCACAGGCCTCAGCAGGGACGTCTGAAGATGGCCAAAGATGCTGAAGACAGCAGGACAGACCAAGGATGCCCAGGAAAGGTAATGCAAAGTGAGTATCAGTGTTTGTTATTTTTATTCACCTTCCCTGGAACTCCGATTATTATACTCTGGGGTCTAAGGAGACCCCAGAGTATAATAATAGCACTGGGGGCGGAAGGGGGCTGTTGGGAGCATATAATACTGTGTGGGGGCCCCTGCTGGGCATATAATACTGTGTGAGAGCCACTATGCAGTATATAATACTGTGTGGGGGCCCCTGCTGGGCATATAATACTGTGTGGGAGCCACTATGCAGTATATAATACTGTGTGGGGGCCACTACTGGGCATATAATACTGTGTGGGGAACACTGCTGGGCATATAATACTTTGTGGGGACCACTGTGAATCATATAATACTGTGTGGGGGCCACTGTGGAGCATATAATACTGTGTGAGGGCCACTGTGGAGCATATAATGCTGCGTGGGGGCCACTATGGAGCATATAATACTACGTTAGGGCCACTGTGGACCATATAATACGGTGTGGGGCCATTGTAGAGAATATGATACTGTGTGGGGCCACTGTGGAGCATATGATACTGTGTAGAGCCAATATGGAGTATATAATACTGCGTGGGGGCCACTGTGGTGTATATAATACTGTGTGGGGGCCACTGTGGAGTATATAATACTGTGTGGGGGCCACTATGGAGCATATAATACTGCGTTAGGGCCACTGTGGAGCATATAATACGATGTGGGGCCACTGTGGAGCATATGATACTGTGTGGGGCCAATGTGGAATATATAATACTGCGTGGGGGCCACTAAGGAGTATATAATACTGTGTGGGGGCCACTGTGGAGTATATAATACTGTGTGGGGGCCACTGTGGTGTATATAATATTGTGTGGGGGCCACTGTGGAGTATATAATACTGTGTTTGGGACACTGTGGAGTATATAATACTGTGTGTGGGCCACTGAGGAGTATATAATATTGTGTGGGGGCCACTGTGGACCATATCATATTGTGTGGGGGTCACAGTGGAGCATATGATATTGTGTGGGGGCCACTGTGGAGTGGCACTTAACAGTATCAGGCCCTGTTCACACGGTGAAATCTTTCACTGATTTTGCAGCAGATTCCCTCCTCATTCTGTCTACTATTGAAACTAATTGGAGCGGGAAGCTGGGAAAAAAAAAAAAAGTGTCCTGCTGGACCTTGCTGCAGATTCTACAGCTAATTCGGAGGCCGCGGCTTGAGACTCTGCACTGGTTAGACTCATTCATTTGGGTCTAATCAGTGGTGGAAAACCGCAAGAGCAAGCTGATGTTCTGCACTGTGAGCCGGGGCAGAAGATAAAGAATAATCCGAGGCAGATGTCCGCCTCAAATTCCTCTTTACTTTCCGATGTCTGAACAGATTGTACAGTATCTTCTTGTATGGAATGGACTGTATTGCACTCCACTCCAATAGGTCTGCCTCAGCAAAAAACACCCAATTTTGATTGTTTTTTTGCTGTATTGTGCATGAGTTACTCCAAAAGGGGCCCACTGGGACTCTGTCGCACAAGGGCCCAGACAAACCTGGAGCTGGCCCAGGTAAGGGAGATAGGAGCATAACAATCGATACTTTAGTATAGTCAGAAAAGTAGTGTTTTAGACAGTAAGATATAATTCAAGTGTTGAAAAGACTTGCATGGGTTTTAAATAGAAGGAATAGTATTTAGTAGTAGGATGATGGAGATGTCAGATGTCAATTAGTTAAAGATCATGTAGTTTAGTGTGAAGTGTTTTGATCGAACTTTAAGAGATACTAGATTTTCCTGAGGAGGTGTCAAGCAGAGGGTTGAAGACTACATTAAAATCTCCACCTAAAATAATTATGCCTTCTGCAAAAAGTTTGCAGTAGCCTGGAGATTTGTCTCAATGTCGGGGCATAAATTTTAGCTAAAGTATATTTAATGTTGGCAATCATGCCTTTTAGAAATAAGACTCTACCCTCTGCATCACGGTACTGTTGTACCCATTGGAATGGGATTGAGTGATGAATGGCCGGCCATAGATAGTCCTTTGGAAGCCGTGGAGGTACTACTGCTATGGAACCATAGGGAGAAGTAATTCCTTGGGACTTTAGGAATTTTGTGCATCTTGAGTTTCTTGGAGGAAGAGGATCTTATTTGCATCTTCCCCAAAAGTTAAAAAAAAACGCTTGACAAGGGAATATCACACTGATCCTACATCAAGCAAAGAATTTCTGCATTCCAGTACTTAAAGAACTTCTGCTTTTATTTGTGTTAATTTTTTTCAATGAGTAGTTTCACAGAATCATGAACGTCAGGCTCTGTTAAATAAGATCAGGTATCCAAACAAATCCCAGCCACACAAGAACATGTGACCCTGAATGTGACATTAAAAGGGGGACTCCGATTCCACATTTACTTCCATGTTCACCTGTAGCACTAGGTTATAAAAGTGTGAAGCACCTTCAACATCCATATTTGTACAGAAATAGCTGCCGTTGCCTGCCTTTTATGGAAGTTGAAAAACTGATATACTAGGACCACTCACACTCTAGCACATTGGCATACAAAAAGTCATAAAGCTGAACAGTATTTTTAAATTTTACAGTTGCAATAGAAAATAGATGTAATAAAAATATGGACACATAAACAAAACAGTATAAAAAATAAAATAGAGTAACATAAAGAAGACAGACCTCTCACTAAGGCTGGCCGTGGATATTTGAAGAGGGATTTGGATAGACTACAAACTTGGCTATATCCATAGTTATCTGACCCTTGAATCCTGTTCATGCCCAATTTTTGTAGGAACCAAGCCCTAGTCCACTTTGGGAACCTCCCACCTGTGACCAGGGCTGGCTAAGGCTACATTTACTTGAAAGAGGTGCAAAACATCCATTTTTCATGACGTCTTGCACCCAAGGGGCCCCTATTTTCACGGATACCCCAAACATTTCAAGAGTGCTTGGGCCAAGAGAACTGTAGAATTATGACATAGCTGGCTTTGAAGTTATATTTTTTCTTTGTTCCAAATAGGGACTTCTGCTTGCAATTTTCCTGGCCTAAACCATCCCGCAATCATGATGTTTTGAATCCATAATTCTTTTTGGTGTTGCAATATCAATGTGGAAGAGAGTAAAACCTGTACAATGTAGAACAGATTTTCCATTTAAATAAATTGCTAGCTTACCATATCATTCATTAATACTGTAGCAAACTCTATACTGACATTGTCAGAGGCATGAAATACATTAAATGTAAAGTTTGCACCATCATAGCATGTAAAGCATGTATAGTAATCTGTTAATTTAAAGCCTGCCTAGGGGACCAGGCGCATGTACAAGTTTAGATTTTTGGATGTAGGTTTTAAATCCAAGAGCCAAAAATAAATAAATAAATAAATAAATAAAACTAGCACCTGTCATTTTTGGGTTCTCTTTTATTATGATCCATACATGGTTTTGCTTGAAATAACTGCACGCAAAAGCCTGAACTCCTGGGTTGTTTAGGCTTCTTCAACTTCTGGTCTTGCGTGTTTAGTTAACCACACTGTATAAAAGTTTCACAAAAGCGTCTTCTGCATGTTAAAAGAATAGAATAGAATCATTTTTTAGAATTTAAATAATGTTTATATACAGTATATATAAAGAAAAATGTGACTTAAAGCTAGACTGATGCACATTGAACCCATTTAGATCACTTGTCAATGTTGAACCTGTAGGTTGGAAATTTGCAACTGATGTACTGTGTGACAGGCTTATGACTGAATAGTTCATTGAACCTAAATGTGCTCCATCTGTTTGCTTATAATGGGGTTGCAATTGCAACCATACCAACCCAAACAGCTGCTCTGGACCCAAGAGGATAGTTGCTGATTTGTCTGCAGCAATGAAGCGCTTTAACATTCCTTAAGATCTCATTGAGAGCCCACATGTATTTATTGTATTACAGTATTACACCTTTTATTTTAGTTTTCTACTCTTCTATACAAAGATTGACAACAGAAGTTCATATGCTTTTGATGTGATGCCTTTTTCAACTATTTCCTTTCTTTAATTGTCGATGAAATATAAAATCTCTCTTTATGTTTCAGCTTGGGGAAATATACTTTAAGGAATGTTTGTCTTATAAATAAACAAACTCAGCTGGACAATATTAACAGATACAAATGAACTATTTTCTCTTCTCATGTGGAACAAATTGGTATAAATTGAATTAGTATTGCAGGAAAAATAGGGAGTTAGGTTTCCTGTACTACTGCAGGGAGTTTGTCTTTTATTTGATTTGCGTACATTTTTGCATAGATTTGCCTAATATTTAAATATTAATCTTATACACATTCATGGCTATTTGTATGTGTAAATTATATTTAAAGTTAACACTAGAAAGGATAAGTTAAATATAGAATAAAAGCTTACAATGTTAATCTAATTGTAAAGACTAGAAGTCATTTATATTGTATGCATTATATATGAATGTCAATGCATATAGGAGAACTGACAGTTTTCCTTTGTTGTATACTGCTATTATGCAAATTTCCAGGTGGGTGAAAATAAAAAAAACAACTTGTGCAAGTATATTAATATGTAACACAAATAGCGCATACTCCTGTGTTTATAATTCAAAAGGAGGAAAATATTTCAAAGAAAACTAGAATTTTATTATGGCATATTCCACCCAAGTTCCACTAGACTAAATAATTGGTAGCCTTGTACATCCACATCAAATGTCTTAAAAATTCAACAGACAGTTTTAGTAAAGCCACCACAACATGGGGCCTAAATGGGATTTTATTTTGGTGGCATTTTGGAGGAATTACTGCAAGTCTTTCACTGTTTTCTACCACTGCACTAAAAAAAAAGTTGAAAACTGTGAGATAAACTTGCAATACAGGTCAGTTGCACTGTGGAATTTAGTCGCAACATGTAGCATAGGAAATCAGTGAAGGTATTCAAATGCCTCTCCTTTCACTAAAAAACATGCAAAACTAAGAGTCGATGCGTAGGTCTGCCTCTGCATGATGTACAACTATATTTAGGGCTTAGGCTATATTCACATGACAGTGAAAACTGGCCGTGTGCTGTCCATTTTTTTTAACGGATGTCACACAGCAGCATTAATTGGAGGCTATTCAAATGACCATTATTTTGATGGTCTGTTGTCATAGACTGTTAAAATATAGGTCATGTCCTATTTTTGCCAGTTTTCACGGATTCCTCTATACATAGATGTATGGGGGATCTGTGAAATGAGTGCCTCTTGGGTACAAGACAGTCGTGAAAAACAGATTTTTTTTTTTCAAGAAAAGGGGCGTGGCCTAAATTAAGATCCTTTTCACGCTGTATTTATGACTTGCGCCTTTTTTAAAAAGGGGGAAAAAGGTGCAAATGCACTCCAATACATGGGCAGCGTAAAAGAGCCCATCAGGTTAGAATGCATTAGAAAGGAGCAATTGCGCCTTTTTTGCACATTTTTGACCAAAAAGGGGCAAAGTGCACATGGCGCATCTAAACTAACTTGTGCACAACATTTAACGAGGAGGCGCGCAGACATCATAAACAAACATCACAGTAAAACTAGTCTAAAAAAAAAAGGTGCACCTGCGAATAGTATGGCCAAAAAAAAGGCAGATGATAACCTCCAATACGTTCTCAAAACAGCTGTGTCATGAATGTTGCAAAAACTGTAATGTGAATAAGCCCTTAAAGTGAGGAAATCAAGGTCTGATTTTATTACATGGACAATTGCTGGATACTGCTTCATTATTGGGCTCCATATCTACTGACCTGCTGCTTTGATTCCTGTAACCATGTGAACCATTCATGCACTGTTACCTCCATGTTGCAAGTCAGTGTGCTATCTGAACTCTTCTACTGTGTGCTTTGAAATGTGAATATTCATATTCAGTTGAATGTATTAGTATTAAATTCGAGTCCTGTCTGTTGTAAACTCACGCCAGACAGGCAACTGAAAAATGCTCATGTGAAAGGGCCCTTATACAGTATGCGAGTACTGCAGTACTGCTGACACAATGGTATTACTATTTTATAGCTCTGCAGCCATATTACTGTACCTCTAGAAGTATACAAAACAATAAATGGTTCAAGTTTTGATATAAATATTGTTTCCAAATAGCAATGTATTGCCTTTTTTGTTTCAGTTAGGAAAAAGGTGTCCCGAGGAGCATAATTTATCACAAAACATTTGTTGACTGAATGTGAAAATAACATCAGTTCTTAAAATGGACATGAACAGAAACTTAAATTTTATACAAAAAAACAGCAAGGAAACCTGCTGTTGTGTTATTGGCCATGTAAAGCTCCCACATTGCTGTAACTTACTGTAGCTTTTCATTTTATAATAGGGCTCCTTTTGTGTTTCTTGCAATTTTAGCTATTGTACTGTGCATGGTAATATGATTTATACTTTTCTAAAATGTATTTAAATACATTTTCACCCTTTTATGTAAAACAGCAGTGCAATACAGTTTATCTACTGGCACAAATATGTAGGAGAATAATGATCATTTTTAAGAAACCACCTCCAGCATACTTTTTTCTTGCAATAAATTACAGAAACACTTACTTACGTGGGCTCAAACTAACAGCTTTTTTTAATTAATGCAAATAGTTTGTTATGCGGCATTTAATATAATTATATAATTATCTTCTTATTAGTATTAATATTGGATGCTATAAGTAATGTTAGGAAAAATATCAACCATTTTTTAAAATAAATATATACTTTTTCAGCTAATACACAAGTATTATGCCCCTAGCTGTATATGACTATGCTTGGTTGGAATGGTCTCATGTGGCCAAGGTCTTTTAACCCCTTATAAAATCACTGACTAGTACAACTAAGACATCAGTACAATGATAAAATATACAAATCCAATTCAAAAAAGTTGGCCACTATGTAAAATGCAAAGATTTAGAAATCTTATCTAACCATATTTTATTCACAATAAAACATAAAAACACAAATCAGAGGTTGAAAGTTAGACAATTTCCATTGCAGCTGAAAAAAATTAAGTCATTTAGAAATTGACGGCAGCAACACGTCTCAAAAAAGTTGGGACAGGGCCATGTCTACCATTGTGTAACATGCTCTGTTCTGTTTATAATAGTCTTTGTTAGGATTCAGATGCAAGGCCGCAATAACAAGGATGGGATGACAACTGCGAGCAGTAGAATATGCTACCTAGACGCAACACATCTCTGTGAGCCAAGACCGGCCCCAGATGCCTTCACCAGAAGAGATGGACTTTGGCTAAATCTAGAGACCGGAATTGTCACCAAAACAGAATAGTGTACTACAAATAGATGCACTGCAACAGAAACCAAATACCAAATCCACAAACTTACTCACAGAGACAGAGAATAAAGAATGGTCATCACATCATGTGTCAGCAGCTGAAGAGGGCAACAAGGAACCAAATCGTGAGGTCCAAGTCAGGTCCAGTAAACAAGCCAAAAGTTGAATCCAATCGGGAGCGCCAAAACCAAATCGTCAGACAGAGAGGAATCCAAAAACATAGCCAGAGGTCAGTATAGGAGTATCAATACAAAGTCAGTAGCAAACTAGCAGAGAGCAAATAGAGCTAATAGTCCGCACATGAGTCAGGAGGGTGTGGCCTTATGTAGGCCTCCTCTGCTGCTAACTGGACCAACCCAGGAAGCCTCTGGAACTGCAAAAGCTTTCCAGGTTGTCCAGGTAACGTTAAAGGTGCAGCAGCCAGATAGAGAATCCTGATAGTCGACAAGTGAGAAGACCGATTGCTGGAGTTTTGGTAGAGGAATGCTGTCACACTCTTGGATTCTAGCTGCTCAACAGTCCTGTGTCTTCTTTGATGGATTTTACATTTCGTAATGTGTGAAATGTTTTCTATTGCTGAAAAGCCTGGACTGCAGGCAGGCCAGTCCAATACTCAGACTCTTCTTCTGTAAAGCCATGCTATAGAGATGGATTCAGTATATGATTTAGCATTGCCTTGCTGAAATATGCAAGGCCTTCCCTTAAACAGATATTGTCAGGAGCATTTGTTGTTATAAAACCTCTATATACTACTAAGCATGGATCGTGCTTAGTAAGTAAATTGCCCATGTCATATGCACTAATGCAGCCCCTTACTACCAGAGATGCAGGCTTTTAAACTGTGCACTTATAGCAAGCTGGATGGTCCCTCTTCTCTTGAGTCTGCAGGACATGGCGCCCATGGTTTCCATAAAGAATTTCAAATTTTGATTCACCTGACCACAGAATAAATTTCCATGTTGCCTATGTTTATTTGTCCAAATGAACTTTTTCAGATTGTGTTGATATATGGCTTTTTCTTTGCATGATACAGTTTTAACTTGCATTTATGGATTGTATTGGGAGATGGGTTTACCAGCATTGATTTTTGTTAGTATTCCTGAGCTGGGAACAGGATCTTCAGTTTGATCACTATAGCTAGATAGAGAGAGGTTGTCTGTAACTTAGGCAATGAGCTGTAAATACTGAGAGCACATATTCAGATGTATCTGGCAAGGTTTGAGATGGTCGAACCACTCAAGATTTGTTTCTTTTTTGGTCATGTTTGGTCCAAAGATTTGCTTTTGGTTGAACAAGTTCGGTATAAACCATAGCTTAAGATGCCTTAAAACATAGTGTATGACACTGTCAGGGCTCATAGCAACCTATTATGGTTTTGAGTCCTTCTTATCTCATTTATTGTTAAAAGTTTTAATTTTTGTGCAATTTAGTCCACTCTCCTCAGTGATATTTATTAGTTACTTTTGAGTGGTAACAACCCTCAGTGACTGTTGTCTTGACATCACATCGTGGCTGCAGGGCAGGCATAGTTTCAACACCAGAAGGGCGGACCCATCCGCCTCTTCCAATTCCTCCACACTGGACCATTTCCCACTCCCAACTTCACCAAGCCACTGCTTACACTCCCCTGTTTCATTTTATGGTTGTAAGGTGAAACACATATTGAGTGGTTGAATATGCTAGTTAGGCAATTAGAGCAGCAGTATATGATTGCCGCATGCAGCAAACCACAGAAACAATGGAGTGGATAACTGTGAGAGGAAGAAGACAACTACTTCTACCACATGACACAATCAGTTATGGTAGATTGTACAGCTTTTTAAGTTGGCAAGCTAGTAGGCAGTGGGTACAATGATAGCGTGCCCCAAATTGTTCTTGAAATTATGAAAATTGTCACTTACACTACACCACTTGGTGCCACACATGCATCCATAAAGGGGTCTTTTTGGTGACTTTTTTTCTACACTCAATTATTACTCTGATAGTGTTCCCCAAATTTTTCACGGAATTCCAAGTTACTGACACCTCCGGAGCTCGTTAAAAACAATATGGCGTCCAGAAATTAGTCCCTCTAAATCTATATTTGAAAAGCTAAAAAGCACAGTTCTCCTTCCCTTCTGTGTGCCAAAACAGCAGTTTACACCCACACATACAACTTTTTTGTACCCTGGGATATGTGGACACAACATATTGCACATCAAAATGGCATACTTATTTCATAATTTCAATTTTCACTTTGTACATTAATTTTTGGGAAGCACTCTTGGGATCAAAATGATAATGATACCCCTTGATAAATTATGTGAGGGTTGTAGTTTCCAAAACGTGGTCACTATTGGGGGGTTTCTTGTAAAAATGAAAAATTTTGGACTAAATTGATGGGTTATTGGAAAAAAATAGATAATGGACTCTACAATGACAATAAATCATATAGTGATAAATGTGAAGAAATATAATAATACACATCAAATATACATCAACAATAGTTGCATCACATTCAGTATATGGTATAATCAAGAGACCACATAACAAAGCTGGGGTGATCACCTGGAACAGTATTACATAATGCATCATTATAATATAATATAAGCTGTGAACCAAGGTGTATGGAGGGAAGTAGTAGTGTCCATATAAGTTCTGTATAGAGAGTCAAGGAAAAAGTGGTATGCAGATGGTAAAGAAATAGTATACAAACATGAAAGGCTGTAGTATCTAGGATAATAATAACTGTATGTCTGAGGAATATAGATTATAGGAGGTGAACAGAATTTACTTTTACCCATACTGGCACTTTTCATCAAATACAAACACACAGTGGCACAGCTCAGATTTCAAGTTTTGGAACATGTCACTTCCCCTAGGAGAGGTGGCAATAGGATCATGCTGCTACAAAAGAGAGAGGCATATTGGATTCACAAATTGCAGACCTTGGAGCCTCAAGGGTTAAACCGTGAATATGAAATTTCAGCATTTATCTAAGTGGACTGTTGTCAACTGTATTATCTACATTTTAAACTGTGCTGTGATTAAATTGCTTAACAATATGTCCTACTTTCTAGATATGTTGATTGGGTGGAACCCCTACACTATCTTCATCTGGAATCTCTACTACAGTATCCTTCTTCACACTATATGGGTTTGTAGTCCTCTTATTGTCCACCTGTGACTTCTCTATAGCTTTTACCTTACTCTCTTTTATCCTTTTCTCTTTTGGTTAATTTTTATTAATAGTTAATTACCTTCTCATCCGCCCCATAGTTGTATCTCAGCTATTACTATTTCATCTCTTATTTTTTCAGCTTTTATTTAGGTTATTAGTAGTCCCCTTTTGATCTATATTTGTTTACATATTTATTTCATCTCAATAGAGTACAGGTTTTTACCATATATATAGTTTAGACCATATATTCAGCATCCTTTTTGTTTATACAACAATTACTAGCGCTATTTACGTGAATGGACTAGGTTTGTCCTTGCCATATAGACCTTTTTTTGACCTTCTTCCTGTCCAATATGCCCCACTTCCGGTGGAAACGACGTCATCGGCGTCTCGCGCGCATACTATATGTATTCAAACATTACACAGCGACGGTAGCGCCTTACACATAGCAGATTTTTGCTGTCTGATGCACCTCATGTGCCTTATACCATTTTGGGATCATTTCCTGTATACTATTCTTCAAGGTGGGTCTACTATATTACTTTTAAACCATACTCCGCTATTTTATGTTATATCTGGGCTGTTTAGGTGGCAGGTGGAGTTTTCTACCCTTTTGTTCACCTCCTATAATCTATATTCCTCAGTCATACAATTATTACTATCTTAGATACTACACTCTTTCATGTTTGCATACTATTTCTTTACTATTTGCATACCACTTTTTCCTTAACTCTCTATACAGAACGTATATGGACACTACTACTTCCCTCCATACACCTTGGTTCACAGCTTATATTATATTATAATGATGCATTATGTAATACTGTTCCAGGTGATCACCCCAGCTTTATTATGTGGTCTCTTGATTATACCATATACTGAATGTGATGCAACTATTGTTGATGTATATTTGATGTACTGTATATTATTGTATTTCTTCACATTTATCACTATATGATTTATTGTCATTGTAGAATCTGATGAAGGTCAATTAGACCGAAATGTCACAACTATAATTTTACTCTACACACTATGTTTTGGAAATAAATTTCACTATACAAAACGCTTTGAAGCACAGAGTCCATTATCTATGACAAGTTAAGGGTTGGGACCCTACTCCGCACGGACTGGTGGCACTATCCACATCCACTGAGAAAGAATCTACCCTTATTGGAAAAAAAGTAATTTTTTATTTTCAGGTCCCAATGTTAATAAAATATGTAAAATGTCTGTGGGGTCAAAATGTGCACTATACTCCTTAATAAATTCTGTGAGGGGTGTAGTTAGTAAAACAGGGGGTTTCCATGTATTGGTACTTTGGGGGCTCTGACATGGCTCCCGAAAACTATTCCAGCAAATATATGGGGTATTGCCGTGTTCAGGAGAAATTGTGTAATGAACTGAGGGGTTCTCTTTCTCCTTTAACTGCTTGTGAATATGAAAAATTGGGGGATAAAGTGATGTTCTAATTATTTTTAATTTTCCCTTCCCAATGTTAATAAAATCTGTGAAACAATTGTGGGGTCAAAATGCTCACTATAAACCTTGATAAATTCCTTGAAGAATGTAGTTTCCAAAATGGAGTTAGTTTTGGAGGGTTTCCATTATGCTGGTCCTTTAGGGGTTGTGCAAGGCATGACACCTGAAAACGATTCCAGCAAAATCTGCTTTTCAAACGCCCAGTGGACTCCTTCCCTTTGGTGTGCTGCTGTGTGCCCATACATTAGTTTACATCCACATGTGGGATATTTCTGTATTCGGGTGAATTTGCCTAACAAATTATGAGATGCATTTTTGCCTCTAACCCCTTGTGAATGTGTAAGTTTTAGGGCTGAATGAACATACTATTGAAAAAAAAAAATGAAATATCTAAATTTCACCTCCATGTTGTTTTAATTCCAATGAAATGCATAAAGGGTTAACAAACTTCCCAAATGTGGTTTTGAGGGGTGCAGTTTTAAAAATGTGGTGATTTATGAGGGGTTTCTAAATTATAGTCTTTTAAAATCCACTTCAGAACTGGAGTGGTCCCTAACAAATGGGTTTGGGAAATTTTCTTGTAAATCTAGAAAATAACTATTTCACTTGTAACCCTTCTAACGTCGAAAATAAATTAAAGGACAATTAAAAGATTATGCCAATCTAAATGTTAATCTACATTTATTAATGAATTTTGGTGGTATGACTATCTGTCTGAAAAGCAGAGCATTTCACAATTTGGAAATTTTCCTTAAAATTTCCTTTTTTTTTTTTTTTATAAATAAATGCAAAAAATATTGTATATTGTGAAATAATGTTTACCACTAACATGAAGTACAATGTGTCATGATAAAACACATCATGTTAAATTGTCTCAAAGTTATTGCCATATAAATTGACACATATCAGTTTTTAAAAATTTAGATGTGTCCTTAGGGAATTTAAAAAACAGAGATTTTTCAGATCAGCAGACTATATCTGTTTTGATATTATAACTGGAACAAATATAAAAATTGCAGGATATGACTGACAACAGAGAGTAGTAGAATAAGCTATCTAAATCTCACACAGAACTGAGATTGCACTGATCCTGTGCACCCAAACATCTTCACCAGCGGCAGTTGTGTAGCCAAATGGACACAGGTTATCACCACAGAAACTATTATAAAAAACAAATGCTCTACAAACTGAAGTCAAACCAGAACCCACAACAAACTCACAAGGCAGATCTAAACCAGAGGGATGAATCAGAAGACTGAACATGTCCAAGCCAAAAGTTCAATTTGAAAGGTATTGTCAGAGCCAAAATCAAAAGACAAACGTATATCCAGTAACAGGTCAACGGTCAGTAATACAGCGATTTAGCACAAACAATCTGAGTTCAGAGCCTCACTTAAGTACAAACTAATAACAGGCAACTGGGTGAGCAGGAACAGAGTTTAAATATCCCTCAGCTGATGATTGGATCAGCATAGCAGAGCTCTGAAAATTGCAGATGCTTCATATGTTGGCACAGTAACCTTAAGGCTACAGCAGCTAGCTGTTTAGCACACTGAGATTCTTAACAGTACCCCCCTTTTATGAGGGGTCACAAGGCAATTAACCCTTAGACCAGGTTTTGATGGAAATTTCCTGTGAAGATTCCTAACCAGTAGATCTGTGTGAACCGAATGAACTAGTACCTAAATAAGTTCTTCTGGTCCTTAGCCCTTCCAATGTACTAAGTATTGAAGTGTACCTCTAACACTACGTGAGTCAATGATTCTTTACATGTCCAATTCTAAATCCTCGTTCACTTGAACAGGGGGAGGGCATTTATTGGATGGGGAACGAGCAGCAAATATTTCTTAAAGAGAGGTATTTATTGAATGAAAAATTAAAAAAAAGCAAATCAGGTATACAAAACAGAAGTGTACAAGAGAATAATAGGTGCAAAGCATTCACATGTCATCGATCTCTGCCATTTCATGTTAACAATGGATAATGTGTCATTATTACAGGTTAAACATTTGAACAGAGCATAAGAACAATATACATAATGCATAAAATATATTAAGAAAAATGGGGATAAACTATATATTTAAAAATGTTTGCAATAATGGAACTAAAAGAGAAACACACATAGCACTGTCTACTATTGCATTAACCACAACCTTTGGGAGGGGTGCAAAATCCTGATTGTCATATCCAAAGGTTATAATTGTAGATGGTATGACAAGCTTGGGATGTTTAACCTGTTAATCCAGGGAGACTGCACTTTATCTAAAAATGTCTGAGTGATTGATATGGCCGCATTAATCTTCTCAAACAGCATAATTGTGTCAACACACCTGATGACTTCTGAAAGTCAAAGGCCTATTGTCTTTCATTTGGATACTATATGGATTCTGGCAGACATTAGGATATATTGACATAATTTTTGGCTAGCATATCGGAGGCCTTCTGGTTTAAGACCTAGCAGAAATACAGGTGCCATTAAAGGCATTAATTGGCACAAAAGCACCTGGGCCAGCCTGTGATTGGACAGCCAGAAGTGACGGACAATAGGGTAAGTCCACCAGATATGGAAGGTGTTATCAATAGTCTGACACCCCTGAAAGCACATAGGGGAGACCATAGGTATGAGGTGTAGAGTGTCAGGAATGTTACATCTGTTGTTGCTGCTTTAAGGTTGCCGTGTCAACATAAAGAAGGATTGGTGGTTGCTGCTTTAAGGTTGCCATGACAACATAGGGAAGCTTCCTGAGCAGGCCTTTATAAACCAATCCCTCATCACTCAGCCTTGCTGGCTAATTAGTTTTCAACTTCCTGCTAAGCGCCTGACTTTGATTTGACTACTCTAATACCTGACCTTTGGCTGTGTTCTTGGATTCCTCTTTGTCTTGTGATTTTGTTCTGGCATTCATGATCAGTTATGACTATAGGCTTTGTTTCCCGGATTTGTCTTCGTCTCGTGATTTGGATCCGTGTTGTCCTCCTCAGCTGCTGACCCGTGATTGACGACCATTCTGCTTTCTCTGTCCCTGTGATTAGTGTGTGGATTTGGTGTAGGCTTCTGCTGCAGTGCATTTATTTGTGATACACTTTCTGTTCTGGTGACAATTCTGGTCTTCAGATTCAGCGAAAGTCCATCTCTTCTTGCGAGGAGCTCTGGTGAAGGCGTCTGAGGCCGGTCTTGTCTCGCAGTAGTGTTTTGCCTTTAAGTAGCATTTTCTACTGCTCACAGTTGTCAGCCCATTTCTGCTACTGCTCTCCTGAAGACCAGTACAGTTCTTACCTTGCATTTGAATCCTAACATAGCGTAGCTAGGACCTTCTAGGTCCTGTGTAGCATTCTCAAAGACAGTTCCATAAATATAACTTACGATTTGCATGTGGTAGACAGGTGATGAGAGATGTCCTGGATGTCCAGCTGTTGGAATTCACTATTGTAGGAGGATAATCTGGAGAACATGAGGTAGCAGGTGGTAGGATGAGGCACATGTGGGACTCCAGCAACAGTAAAAAAGAAGTCCAAGATGGCCACCCCTTACACTTGCAGGTTAGAGTCTCCTTTTGCACAGGGAAAGGGACAGAGGAGGGCAAGGGGCTGAAGAGGCTGGCGGTCTCTGCTGGAACGTGGAGCATGAAAGTGGACACTGTTAAACTGTTATACTTTATTTTATGTTCTGTGTCATTGTGTTATGTATTTAGCAGCTTCCAATTTGTTTTGTGTTCCACTTTTGGTTCCTTTTGCTGTGATCTGGCTACTCCTCTAGTTTAGATAACTTGGAACATTCCTGGCTAATCATTGGACACTGGGTTAGGGGTTCAGCCATCAGCCAAGAGACACCTGCTGTGAGTCCTCTGCAGCCCCTGAGGGAAGAAACCTGTCCACCAGCTATATACAGCCCTGAGACAGGAAAGAATTTCCTAATAGAGAGAAAAGTTTGCCTACTGTTGGAGGAAGTTGTGGTTCACAAAATCCACCAGCCAGGACCAATTCACATCCAGATATCTGGGCCACTGGGACTTTATAGAACTTAGCCCCCATAGCCATAGTGGGAGAGGTAAAGACTTTATATTGTTTGGAGTGAAGAATGGCACTATACCACCATCTTATTTTGGGCATCCTTCATCCCAATGCTGGGAATAGCCACCACAAACTACAACTCCCATCAGTAAGCTGCATGAATTATGTGTTAGAAGTTATCACAGTAAAGTTACTTCTTGGTTCACCACTGCCTCCTGAGTTGTTCCTGTGCTTACCATCAGGGCCCTTCGGAACACCACCACATGACTCAGGGTAAGAGAGGACCCCTCTCCAACTTGAAGCAATCCAGGGGAAAAACTACCACCACCATCAGGTGCCACGCAGGCCCCCCCTCATCAGTGAATGGCCTGGGAGGTGGGCTGAAGGAGTTAGTTGGGTGTTTTTGGCCTGCCCGTGACATCACCGCCACAACTACTACTCCCATTCTACATTTCCCGCCATCGGGTTGCGGCAAATGCAGCTACACCCAGCTAGGGTCTCGGCAGGGGTCCTCTCGTCCTAGATATTCGAGGTGAGAAGCAGGACCTGTCAGCTTCTCAGGAGGAGGCAGAGAGCTGGATGTCTGCAGGTGTGGGTGAATATGGGGGAATCATTGGCGGCTGGGCTGTTATAGTGCATCTAAGGCTTTTTCCCCATCGCTTAAGTGCGTCTGGGGGAGCCGTGTGGGTGGTAGGCCCCAAGCAGCACTAGTTGGTGGGAGATAGGATCAGGGCCGGTTTAATGCATTGGGGGGCCTTGTGCATACTTTTTGAAAGTGGTCCCCCCAATGTCTCCCCCATAATTTAATTTCCCCTGCCCCCCTCAACCACCAATGTTACATTAAAAAAGAAAAAAAAAATGAATACTCACTGAACTGCGTTCCTGTGGACCTGCAGGATCTGACTGTAATGTATGCGGCTCGGCGCTTATTGCGCCTCCCTGCCACAGACATTATCAGCCGATCGCTGAATAATGGAACACAGAGCTATCAACTCTGTGCTCCGATATAGTATTCAGCCTCTATCTGTGTCCTAAGGACACAGATAGAGGTGAAATCACTGCCTGCTGCCCGAAACAGAGGGACTGTCCTGCTCGATCCGGGGTGGCTGAGGGGGCTCCCACAACCATAGGACCCGGTGCAGCTACACTGCTGCACATATGGTTAAAGCGGCGCTGGATAGGATGACCCCCAAAACACCTCTAGATGGGTCCACTGACAAGTTCCTCAAGTGTAAGTATAGAGATGGCTCGGTAGATGCCATGAAACAGCGCTGTTTGAAGGAGGAATGAACAGAGCTCCGGTATGATGCATCTGGCAGCTTCAGTGGCAGGCCACACCACATTATGTATTTTAAAGGACGGGGGAAGATATAAAAGAAACAGTGTTAACAACCTCAAGTATTACATAAGGCCCAAAAAACCTAGGACCCAACTTGAGACAGAATCTTAAGACATAAATTTTTAATATATAGCATGTTTCTTAGAGATTAACCCTTAGGCACACAGGACGTCCAGTTATGTCCTGGTGCACTTGACTAAACATGTCGGCCGCTCTGAAACAGACCGGCCACACTAGCTGTTTCATGCAGCGGGGACCCAGCAGCATTGCCCATGATCAGAGATGACTCTGATCACGGGCATTTAACCATTCAGATGCCATGGTTCACTGCAACCACGGCATCTGAGTGGTTACTTTCACTCTCTATTTGCTTCTCGGTAAAGGGACGGCCCCCCCCGTGGCGCGATTGTGGGAGGCGCCCTGTTACCATGGCAGCCTGGAACCTTCTGAAGGCTCGCAGCCCTGCCATTGTATTGTAACTACTGAAGCCTACCTGCAGCAGGCTTCAATAGTTACATAGCAAATCTGCCATAGACTGCAATACAGTAGTATTGCAGTCTATGGCACAGGTGATCTAAAGATCACATGTTCAAGCCCTCTGGGGGGGAGCTAAAAAAAAGTTAAAAATAAAAGAAAAAAAGTTTTTAAAAATATAAATATGGCATGATCACGGGAGGCGTCCCATTACCATGGCATCCTGGAACCTTCTGAAGGCTCTCAGCCCTGCCATTGTATTGTAACTACTGAAGGCTGCCTGCAGCAGGCTTCAATAATTACATAGCAAATCTGCCATAGACTGCAATACAGTAGTATTGCAGTCTATGGCACAGGTGATCTAAAGATCACATGTTCAAGCCCCCCTAGGGGGGGGGGCTAAAAAAAAGTTAATAATAAAAGAAAAAAGTTTTTAAAAATATAAAAAAAATAAAAACACCTAATAGTTTAAATCACCCCCCTTTCCCTAGATTACATATAAATAAATAAAAGTAAACATAAACATATTAGGTATCCCCAAGTCCGAAAATGCCCAAACTATTAAAATATAAAAACATTTGTCCCATACGGTAAATGCCATAGCAGGAAAAAAAAAATCAAAATGGCTGATTTGGCGTTTTTTTGCCAAATTACATCCCTAATAAAATGGAATAAAAATTAATCAAAACATACATCCGCCAACATGGTATCAATAAAAACTACATATTGTCCCGCAAAAAAAGACACCTTACACAGCTCCGTATGCTGAAATATAAAAAAGTTACAGGGGTCAGAATATGGTGATTCAAAGAATTTTTTTTTTCTTCAAAATTTTAAATTTTTGTAACGTTATTAAAACATGAAAAAAACGAAATAAACTTGGTATCATTGTGATTGTACTGACCTGCAGAATAAAGCTAACATAGCATTTTTACCGCAGAGTGGAAGCCGTAAAAAAAAAGACATAAGAAAGCGGCGGTACTGCATTTTTTTTCTCAATTCCACCTCATTCAGAATTTTTTTCCCGCTTCCTGGTACATTTCACAAAATAATAAATGGTACAACTTTGAAGTACAACTTGACACACAAAAATCAAGCCCTCATATGACTACGTAAACAGAAAAATTTGAAAGTTATGGCTTTCGGAATGTAAGGAGTAAAAAACGAAAAAAAACACAAAAATGAAAAATGTCTGCATCTCCTAAGGGTTAATTAGGAATTCTTCAGGTTATACTAGACCTGAGCTCAGACTGTGCACAGTTTATATGATTTCACATGTACTTCTGGACTTTAAGTACTAGTGGACAACGAACAGAAGGATGAAACCCATAGCTAACGAAAACATGCAAAGTATTCAGATAAAGGTAAATAGTTTACCCATTCAGACTGATTATGAGAAATATAACATCTAAGGTATTGTTCAAGTGTTTGGTTAAAACATTCTGTCTGACCATTGGTCTCAGGATAAAAACCTAAGAAAAAAAAATGGTAACCCTAGTTTGGTACAAAAAGCTTTCAAGTTGAATACCTCTGTCAGAGATTACACAGCATTCCAAATTATTATGCAAATTTTATTTTTCTCTGATTTTCCTAAATGGTCCATGCAAATGGCAGTCAGTATAATGTTCAAAACTTCAACTGTTATAGCATATAAATCAAATTTTATTGGATATACCTCCCAATGACAACATTTTTTTCCATAAATTAAAAAATCAAAATCCACTGTTTCAAATTATTATGTACAACAGAGTTTCTAAACATTGGTTGTAAAGAATTGAAAATGGTCATTTGTTTACAGCTTTAAGAGGTCACATTTACTGAAATCAAAAGCTATTTCAATCAAAAACATCTTAACAGGCCAAGTTACACCTTAACATAGGACAGCTTCTTTGATATCACCCTCACAGTTCTAGTATCCATTGAACTTGTGAGTTTTTGGATAGTTTCTGCTTGAATTTCTTTGCAGGATGTCAGAATAGCCTCCCAGAGCTTCTATTTCAATGTGACCTGCCTCCCACCCTCATCGAACTTTTGCTTAAGATTACTCCAAAGGTTTGCAATAGGGTTAAGGTCAGGGGAGGATGGTGGCCACACCATGAGTTTCTCTCCTTTTATACAAAGCCAACGACTCAACAAGGGGTAATGAGAGGTATTCTTTGCTGCATGAGATTGTGCAAGGTCATGCATGAAGATGATTTTGCTATGGAAGGCACGCTTCTTTTTGTACCATGGAAGACAGTGGTCAGTCGGAAATTCTATATACTTTGCAGAGGTCGTTTTCACACATTCACAAACCTTAAAGGGGCCTACCAGCCCTCTCTCCATGTTTCTGGCCCAAAAAACGATCAGGTCACCTTCTTGCTGACGTCACAGCCTTGTTGGGATATGGTGGCTATCCACTACTCCATCCATCTGGACCATACAGACACTCATCAGAAAACAAGACTGTTTCAAAATTAGTCTTCATGTATGTCTGGGCCCACTGCAACTATTTCTGCTTGTGAACACTGTTTAGGGCTGGCCAAATAGTAGGTTTATGCCCGACTGCAAGCCTCTGGAGGATCCTACACCTTGAGGTTTGTGGGATTCCATAGGCACCAGCAGATTCAAATAGCTGTTTGTTGCTTTGTAATAATATTTTAGCAGATTCTCTCTTAATCCAATGAATTTGTCTGGCAGAAACCTTCCTCATTATACCTTTATCTGCACAATCCACTCTGTGCTCTGAATCAGCCACAAATCTCTTCATAGTACGATGATCACGCTTAAGTTTTCGTAAAATATCTAATGTTTTCATACCTTGTCCAAGGCATTGCATTTTTTGACGCTTTTCAGCAACAGAGAGATTCTTCTTTTTCTTTCCCATATTGTTTGAAACCTGTGGCCTGCTTACTAATGTATAACATTCTTCTTAAGACCGGGGCCCCGTGGTGCGAAAACACTGCATTTACAGTCCTTGCAAAGTAGACGGGATTCAGGCTAATCACATCCACACATTGCCAGCATTTCCATAGATATAATTGACATACTGCGATTGACATAGCAGTATGTCAATTATACCTACGGAAATGCTGGATTTTTCTGTTTAGGTATAATAGGGGCAGGAAGTCAGCAGAGGAAAACTCTGTGAAAAACTGACTTTCTGTGAAAAAACACACACACGTCTCTTCTGCATTTTCATTGCACATTGCATGTGCAATATGGAATATTTAGGTTAAACAAATTGGTTTGCCCATCTCTAGGCAAAATAGATAAAGCAATGTATTGAGTAAAAAACTTCAGTTAGCTTAAGCTTCAAGTCTGAACATGATCTTCTAGTTGGGTATACCCCTTTAATAAATAATGCATTAAATTACCTGAATTACAGTGCCTTGCGACAGTATTCTGCCCCCTTGAACTTTTCAACCTTTTGCCACATTTCAGGCTTAAAACATAAGGATATAAAATTTAAATTTTTTTGGTGAAGAATCAACAACAAGTGGGACACAATCGTGAAGTGGAACGAAATTTATTGGATATTTTAAACTTTTGTAAAAAATAAAAAACTGAAAAGTGGAGCGTGCCAATTATTCGACCCCCTTAAGTTAATACTTTGTAGCGCCACCTTTTGCTGCGATTACAGCTGCAAGTCGCTTGGGGTATGTCTCTATCAGTTTTGCACATCGAGAGACTGAAATTCTTGCCCATTCTTCCTTGGAAAACAGCTCGAGCTCAGTGAGGTTGGATGGAGAGCGTTTGTGAACAGCAGTTTTCAGCTCTTTCCACAGATTCTCGATTGGATTCAGGTCTGGAGTTTGACTTGGCCATTCTAACACCTGGATACGTTTATTTGTGAACCATTCCATTGTAGATTTTGCTTTATGTTTGGGATCATTGTCTTGTTGGAAGATAAATCTCCGTCCCAGTCTCAGGTCTTTTGCAGACTCCAACAGGTTTTCTTCCAGAATGGTCCTGTATTTGGCTCCATCCATCTTCCCATCAATTTTAACCATCTTCCCTGTCCCTGCTGAAGAAAAGCAGGCCCAAGCCATTATGCTGCCACCACCATGTTTGACAGTGGGGATGGTGTGTTCAGGGTGATGAGCTGTGTTGCTTTTACGCCAAACATATCGTTTTGCATTGTGGCCAAAAGGTTCGATTTTGGTTTCATCTGACCAGAGCACCTTCTTCCACATGTTTGGTGTGTCTCCCAGGTGGCTTGTGGCAAACTTTAAACGAGACTTTTTATGGATATCTTTGAGAAATGGTTTTCTTCTTGCCACTCTTCCATAAAGGCCAGATTTGTGCAGTGTACGACTGATTGTTGTCCTATGGACAGACTCTCCCACCTCAGCTGTAGATCTCTGCAGTTCATCCAGAGTGATCATGGGCCTCTTGGCTGCATCTCTGATCAGTCTTCTCCTTGTTTGAGATGAAAGTTTAGAGGGACGGCCAGGTCTTGGTAGATTTGCAGTGGTCTGATACTCCTTCCATTTCAATATGATCTCTTGCACAGTGCTCCTTGGGATGTTTAAAGTTTGGGAAATCTTTATGTATCCAAATCCGGCTTTAAACTTCTCCACAACAGTATCACGGACCTGCCTGGTGTGTTCCTTGGTCTTCATGATGCTCTCTGCGCTTTAAACAGAACCCTGAGACTATCACAGAGCAGGTGCATTTATACAGGGACTTTATTACACACAGATGGATTATATTTATCATCATCAGTCATTTAGGACAACATTGGATCATTCAGAGATCCTCACTGAACTTCTGGAGTAAGTTTGCTGCACTGAAAGTAAAGGGGCCGAATAATATTGCACGCCCCACTTTTCAGTTTTTTATTTTTTAACAAAAGTTTAAAATAACCAATAAATTGCATTCCACTTCACAATTGTGTCCCACTTGATGATTCTTCACCAAAAAATTTTAATTTTATATCCTTATGTTTGAAGCCTGAAATGTGGCAAAAGGTTGAAAAGTTCAAAGGGGCCGAATACTTTCGCAAGGCACTGTAGGGTACTTTCACACTGCTTTGTTTCAGTCCATTGTTTTGATCCATTAGGCTACTTTCACACTGCTTTGTTTCAGTCCATTGTTGTGATCCATCATGCATTAATAAAAAAATAATCAAACAGGACAGATGTTTTTAACATTAGAGTAAACAGTGATGAATGGAAACAGAGGGTGCTCCATCTACATCCATTATTCTATTAGTTTTTCAGTCCATTGTTCTGATCTTATGATTGACTAAAACAAGATCGTGTCAAAGTATCTTTACCTGTATTACATTATACTATTGCTTATCCATAAAAACATCTCCATATAGTATTGTATGGCAGTTTGACAATTGGATGAGAAAAGAAAACCCTCCTTTTGTTTATATCACTAAGATGCTGAGTCATTTTTGATTTATCTACAATCTTGGCTGATGCCATAGGTAACTGACTATAAATCCCAGGTGTCCTCCTGAGGGTGACTGATGCAGACACAGCCTTTGTATTCACATCATCAGTGTGTGGTACATTTATGGAGTTGGTTCTTAACTGCATATTTTTAGTGCATTGAATGTTTGGTGCTTTGCTCCTATTGAGTAATAATTTGGTTTGTTCAAAAGATTGGTTTAGAAAGCTTATAACAGAGGTTAAATCTCTAATCTAAAATAGATCTTTATCAGAGTAATGAGCATCTCCTAAGTGGTTCTTATTCATGCACTACACAAACAGCTCATTAATTTCGATGGACACAATGTAAACCATCACTTACCCTGTCCTGGCACTACAGGGGAACGTAAAAAGGTTTTCTTGGGTATTATATTGATGGTTTATTCTTATGATAGGCATTCATTGTATGGTCAGCATGAGTTAACACCATCAAGACCTCTAGCATTATATTTGTGGGCAGTGGCAGATTATAATATGGGCAATATGGGTTATTATTAATAGCAAAAACTAATTGCCATATTATAATCTCATAACCCTATGATCAACTTATTGGCATTCGATGCAGCCATTATGGGAAATTATATTATGTGATAGTACTATGGGATATCACACTGTGTGGAGGGCCACTATGGGACATTATACTGTGTGGTGGGCCACTATGGGACATTATACTGTGTGGGGGTCACTATTGGATATTTATTATAGTATGTGGAGGGCCACTATGGGAAATTATAATGTGCTGGGAACACTAGGAGACATTTTACTGTGGGGGTCACTATGGGACATTATAGTCTGTGGAGGGTCATTATAGGGTATTATACTGTGCTGGGGTCACTATAGGAGGAACAATATGGAGGGACAACAAACATGGTAAGATGTATGCTATTTATCTGGGGAGGTATGCTCAAACTAGTGTCATGGCTTCCAATTATAATGGAGCTATAACCACTGTGATTTATCCATGTTCCATGTTTCATGTTCCAATGTATCCATTGGAGTCTGCTCACTATTACATCATTAAACCCATTCCTTGGTTTTATAAAATACATTTCATAGTACTGGTAATTTTAGCAGTGCACAAATTATTCTACTATAGCTTGTTCAAAAGACAGTATGACTTTGATTTTTCTTGATTCTGAAAAGTAATTAGTAGAGTCTCTGCCTTGCTCCTCTTACATTAATCTGAATGGTACAGAGCACAGCGAGTGACATAAATCCCTCAGTTCTATATATGTAAGACATATATTTTCACAGAGAACATTCATTTTCAAAAAGTGTCATATCTGACAATGACAGTTGGTTATAAAATCTTATTAATGTAGTAAGCAGATGGCAAAAATATGCTTTGATGATATAGATAAAAATGGAACTCTCAGTTACAGAGCATGTCTAAATAAGTACATTAAATTGCAATCAGTCATGGTGTTACTGCTTCATGGAGTATTCAACTCTTGAAGATCATTTCACTAACACTTACTAACAGAAAATGTACAAACACCTAATATGTTTATATTAGTTAACTTTTAAAATCCATTTCAGTAAAATAAAAATAAAAATTTGTAATTCTCATATTTTTCTATGTACAAAATGGCATATCACAGTGTATGTATATGTCTCAATAGCAATAAACTACAAACAAACTGTGTTTCCTGGTCCTGTAGTCATATTCACTTCCATTTGTCCCCTACTGTTTTTTAACCTACAGAATGTATGTATCAAGAAGCAGAGGTGTGG
The DNA here is from genome assembly GCA_947044405.1 of Leptodactylus fallax. NCBI lineage: Eukaryota > Metazoa > Chordata > Amphibia > Anura > Leptodactylidae > Leptodactylus > Leptodactylus fallax. The sequence goes on from CAMRHE010000379.1 coordinate 413,885, forward strand.
ATGGAAGAAGTTGTGATTGAAGAATCATGTTTGTTTGCAGCATGTATCAATGGAGACACATCAACTCTGCAATTGGCCGTGTAAATTAAGCAGTGGCAGATTTTAACCAACGTTATTTATAATGTTTAGTTGCACTGCAGAAATAATAAAGAAATTCATTGCAAACGTGAAGGTAATCTTTAAAAGTGGTATATCACATGTACAAAAAGAAGGTGCAGTGCGTATTCTGAGGCAAGGACTGCTATTTACAGGTGCATCTCAATAAATTAGAATATCTTTGAAACGTTTATTTCTTTCAGTAATTAAATTAAAAAGTGACCTCCTATATTTTCTAGATTCTTTACACATAGAGTGTTCTATTTCAAGTGTTTTATTTCTGTAAATGTTGATTATGGATTACAGGTAATGAAAACCCAAATCTAAGAACATTAGAATATTGTAAAAAAGTTCAGTATTGTAAATTCAGTGTGTCACCTGCCAAGGTTTCCTAAGCCTTTAAATGGTACCTCAGTCTGGTTCAGTAGGACACACAATCATGGAAGACGCTGATTATGAATTGTATTACTGAATTACTGAAATGAATGAACGTTTCAAAGATATTCTAATTTATTGAGATACACCTGTATTTTGGTATTGATTTATGCTTAAAGTATTGTTTGTATTTTGAAGCCAAAAAATTAAAAAATAGTCAGAAGTGGTTCACCATTATTTTGTGATTAATAATAATAAGCCTGAAAGAACAATTTAAAATCTATAATTTTTAAAGTAAATTTAAATTATTACCAGTTACCAAAGGTCATTAGATGCCTAATAGCTAATATCAGACTGACCCGCCTTAGATATTAAATTCTTAATGGTAAGAGCTGACCTTCCTATTTATCCAGCTCTATCCCTAACTTCGTTCTTTCTATTGTCTATTCATGATAATGTTTTAAATGGAATTAATAAATTATAGATTTGAAATCATTGTTTCAGACTTATTTTTATTGTTTGCATTTTTACTGTTATGCATAGACTGTACTAACATCCCTGTGGATTGTCAATGAAGCTAAAAATCTATTATACCTTTCATTTACTGAAGCATATTCACACATTGATAGAAACTAATTAACCTGTGAGAGAATTAAATCTGTGCTTTCCCTTTTGTAGCTCATGGACTGCATACAAGTTTTGTAGGTTGCTTGTTTATTTTAATTAACTGATAATTTTTTTGTCCAAGAAACCATTATTACAAATACACTATAGTCAAAAAAGTGAAATTACAACTCATGGCTAACAGGAAGCTGAGACATCTGTCCCCTGAATTGACTTTAGATAATGTGTGTAACCATGTTCGGGTCTCTGCGCCACCCTCCACTCTCACGCTGCAGCGAAGGAGGCGTGTTCAGTTTGATTCCTTGTGTAGGTTTCTTGTTACTCAGTCTGAACACTGTCCTAATACCTCCTGTCTGTAATTGAATTTCTGCCACACCCATCTCCTGCATCTTTGTTTCTCTGCTACTCTAATAGTTAATCTCAGCCTTGCCTGTGTGATTGACAGTCTTCTACCAATCCAGTCTGGGGCAGGTCCTGACTTTCTATAAACAGGTTGTCAGCCCTCACATGGTCGCTGGCTATTGATTCTGTCTTGTGACTTGTCCCTGCTAGCTCCTATTTTGCTATTGTTGTATTTCTGACTTCTGACCTTTGGCTCCCCCTGTGACTATTCTCTTGGATTCGTTTTGGTACTGCATTGCTTGACTGTTACCGACCCCTTGGCTTGCTGACTCTGCTTCTGTGTTGTTTTGTCTTTTCCAGTTCTGTGTGTCACTTATTTAGTGAATGGAACGGCTCCAAGTTGTCGAATGTCTCCTAGGACAGTCAGGAAAATAGGCAGGGCCAGTGGGGGGGGGGGGGTTCAGCTTTAGGGCTCACTGTCTTGTTGTGCCCCTCCCCCCAGGGTTCTGCAGCAGCACTGGGGAATTGCTCAACTGGCAATTCCCTTATAACGTGACTGTGAGATGAGGGGCGACAAAATTATATTAGGTCTATATCAGGGAATCTTTTTTAGAGGTTGGATTGGGGGTGGATGGCGAAGTGATAAGTTAAGAGAGGTATGGTTGAATTTATTAGATTAAGAATAGTCTTTATAGGTGCAATCCAGGTTTGAAGGAAGTCATTAAATATAAAAGAAGACATGTTACTTTGGAAGATATATTTACTGGGTTATAAGTGTGGGAAAAGGGATAAGAGGGATGGTTACTGTCTAGGGTACTAATCTCTCTCAAAAGTTATGGTTTTTTTTCTTGTTTTTTTGTTTTTCTTGTACTTGTCTTAAATAATGAATAAGATATCATGATTAAATGGAATGTAAATGAAATTTCCACTCCAGCTAATAGGGAGAAAATGTTAAGACTTTTAAAGTTACAAATGGACATTTCCCTACTTCAGAAACCACATTCATCAGCTGAAGAAACAGTTAAAGGGATTTTCAGGCAAAAAAAATATTTTTAAAAAAGGTCTGTTAGTGCTATCAATGGGTTAATAAGTGCACCCAAATACCTTTAGCAGTGTTTTGAGTGATTTCTGGCTTTCTATGGGAGCTCCTGGTATCCTCTGCATTTGTTTACATGGGTAGCTTCCTGCTGTCTTAGCCTACAATTACCATCATGCATTGCAGTTCACTCAGATCCCCCCTCACAACCCCCCTGTTTCCCTAGCTAGCCTGTGAACTACTAGCCCTACCTAGCTCACTAACTCAGTCCCTCAGCCCCCCTCCCTACCTCATCAGACTTACCTGTCTTCTCGTCCTGGAGATGACTTTTGTCGGTGCCGCTGTCCCCTCTTCTGCCCGCACCTGGGAGCTGGCACCTGCGCAATAGAACGCTGGCAAATACAAAGAGAAGCAGCGGGCCTACCACGCATGCGCAATAGAACTCTGCTTGGCTTCTGACGGCGTTCTATTGCGCAGGCGCCGACTCCGGAACCCTTGTGAAGGAAGCAACGCCCAGCAGAAGAAGAGGACGTGAGCATTGGTGAGTATCACTTGACCGCCCCAGGTATATGGGTAAATATAATTTTTTTTTTAAAGGGAGCAAATTAGAAGTTAGGCGAGGGGAAAGGGGTTTAGCTTAGTGTTAAAGTTTTAGTTTATGCCGGACAACCCCTTTAAATTAGAGCATTTCTGGGTAGGGCAAGTTTTGGGTGTCGATTTTACAAAAAAAGCAGGGATGATAATCCTTTTACATAAGCATTTACAACATCAAGTTTTGGAGGTAGCTGGGGAAATGGTTGGGCAATTTGTTAAGAATAAATATAAAACAAGGTTCATTTATAGCTAAAACAGAAGCATGGATCAATGAAGATCATATTGCTTTAGGAAAACTTTAAAGTAGTGGTAGATGATAGGTCGACAAGTCAGAGACAGATGAGGCCTTGGTTATTCTGTATGTTGAAAACCACAGACATGTATGATGCATGGTCTGTGTTGCACGATGCAGAAACAGATTACACCTGTACCTTACACATACAAGATTGGAGACTGAATTATCTCAGATCACCCTACTGTGATAATGGACCTTAAATGGGTCCAAGAAAGGGGACCATATACAGTGGGGAAAAAAAGTGTTTAGTCAGCCACCAATTGTGCAAGTTCTCCCACTTAAGAAGATGAGAGCGGCCTTTAATTAACATCATAGGTAGACCTCAACTATGAGAGACAAAATGAGAAAACAAATCCAGAAAATTATTAAATAATAATAATAATAATAGTCCTTTAATAGTCCCACAATGGGGAAATTCAGTGTGTTAAAGCAGCAAAGATAAGCAGATACAAATACAAATACAACATGTACAGGAATGTTCCAAGGTGAGAGGCATTACATTGATAGTAGATAGACAGATAGGAAGTAGCAGAGGAGGGGGGGGGGGATTTAACAGGCAGAAAGATATTTCAGTTCTCTGTGTGTATTGATCTCCGCTTTGGTCGGTGTTGGTTGTACAGCCTAACCGCGGTGGGGAGGAAAGACTTCCGATAGCGCTCCTTCTCACACTTAGGGTGGAGCAGTCGGTCTCTGACAGTACTGCCCAGCGAGATCACGGTCTCATGCATGGGATGGGAGTTATTCTCCCGCATGGAGCTCACCACGGACAGTATCCTTCTGTCGCCCACCACCTGCACTGGGTCCAGTGGTCTCCCCAGGACAGAGCTGGCCCTTCTAATCAGCTTGTCAAGTTTCTTTCTGTCCCTGGTTGATATACTGCTCCCCCAGCAGGCCACTCCGAAGAAGATGGCTGATGCCACTACCGAGTTGAAGAAAGTCCTAAGAAGTGATCCCCGGATTCCAAAGGCTCTCAGCCTCCTAAGCAGGTAGAGCCTGCTGTGGCCCTTCCTGTACAGGACCTCCATGTGATCTGCCCAGTCCAGCTTATTATTAAGGAGCAAACCCAGGTACTTATAGGTGTTCACAATCTCGATGCCCGTCCCCAGGATGTCCACTGGTTTAGGAGGGCATCTGCATTTACGGAAGTCCACCACCATCTCCTTGGTCTTCCCCGCATTAATCTTCAGGTGGTTCCACTGGCACCAGTCCACAAAATCCCGGTTCAGTTCTCTGTACTCCCTGTCATCATCGTCTGTGATGAGACCTACTATTGCAGAGTCGTCAGAATACTTCTGTAGGTAGCAGCTAGATGAGTTGCACCTAAAATCTGCAGTGTACAGTGTGAAGAGGAAAGGGGTGAGAACTGTACCCTGAGGTGCCCCCGTATTACAGATCACGGTATCTGACACACAGTCTCGGGCTCTCACGTATTGAGGTCGATTTGTGAGGTAGTCTAGGATCCAGTTGGAGAGGTGGTGGTCCACTTCAGCAAGGCCCAGCTTGTCCCTCAGTAACCCGGGCTATATGGTGTTAAAAGCACTGGAGAAATCAAAGAACATTATTCTCACCGTGTTCCCTGGTTTCTCCAGGTGAGACAGAGCCCTGTGCAGAAGGTGGATGATGGAATCATCTACCCCAATGCCCGGCCGATAAGCAAACTGGAGAGGGTCCATAGCGGGGCTCACTAGAGGGCAGAGATATGTGAGAACCAATCTCTCTAAGATCTTCATCAAGTGGGATGTCAGTGCTACAGGTCTGTAGTCGTTGAGGTCCATAGGGTGAGGTTTCTTTGGAACTGGTACCACACAAGAAGATTTCCATAATTCAGGGACTATTTCCTGCCTCAGGCTCATATTAAACATGTATGTAATTATACCACACAGCTGGTCCCCACAAGTTTTAATTAGCCTTGCACTGATGTCATCTGGCCCTGCGGCTTTCCTCGCCTTGATCTTTTTCATCTCCTTCCTCACCTGGGCCCGTGTGAAGGTCAGACTGTGGTCAGATATAGACGGATTTCTGGATTTACTGGTCTGTTGGGGAGTAGCCGCATGGGGTGAAGTCAGTGTGGTGGGGAGAACTGAAGGATACGCTGGGGTGGGAGGAGCTGGTGTGAGATCAAATCTGTTGAAGAATAGGTTTAGTTCATTAAGCCAATTAACATCTGCCTCAATCTGACAGACAGACTGTTTATGACCCGAAATTGACTTAAGCTCCTCCCAGACCCCCCCATGTCTTTTCTTTCCATTTGCTTTTCCATCTTTTCCTTATAACTGGCTTTTCCCTGCCTGATTTGATGCCTCAGCTCCTTTTGTACTTCCCTCAGCCCCTCCTTATCTCTTGTCCTGAATGCCATCTTTTTCTCCTTAAGTAGTGTTTTTATATCAGAGTTAATCCATGGTTTGTTGTTGGAAAAGCACCTCACCACTTTTGTGGGTACTGTGTTGTAGTCCGTTATGCAGTGTGTGAGTCCTTCTATATCTTCTCCATAAGAATCCTGCAGAACTTCCCATATGGTTGTGTCAAAACAATCCCTCAGAGCCTCATCACTCTCACAGGTAATGAGTGGAGGACAGAGGAGCCTCTTAAAGAAGAAGTTACAGGTCTGTGAGAGCCAGAAATCTTGCTTGTTTGTAGGTGACCAAATACTTATTTTTCATCATAATTTGCAAATAAACTCTTAAAAAATTAGACAATGTGATTTTCTGGATTTGTTTTCTCATTTTGTCTCTCATAGTTGAGGTCTACCTATGATGTTAATTACAGGCCGGCTTCATCTTTTTAAGTGGGAGAACTTGCACAATTGGTGGCTGACTATATACTTTTTTTCCCCACTGTATCTGAAGATTTCCATCACACTTTTTTGGAAGATAAAGATCTCTGCTGCAAAAATGGTGGCAGGAATTTTTGGAAGATAATAGAAAACATATAGGAAAGCTCCTCTAGATCTGGAACCTTTCCTTACAGAATTATATAAATATTTACTTAGGGAGAAGATATATTTAAAATCAGGTGGGACCACTTTTTTGAGGTTTCTGTTGAAACATGGAAAGGACCCCACTAGTCAATGTAAATATATGAGGGCATGTGTTTTGAGGGACAAGTATTAGTGTGTAGGAACAGAAAAAACTGCATTTTTTTATGCTATAAATTTTGCGCCATTCATGTACCCGGCCCCAGTACTGTAATTCCTGGACAATCCCTTTAAGCCCTTTAAGTCACTCACATAAGTTCCCAGTTCCTTTCCTTAGGCCGCTGTGGCCACTGATTGGCCTCAGTGGTCACATGTGCGAAGACACAAGCCCTGCTGTGCGCTGAACCTGGCAGGGGACAGGTAGGGGACACCAGAGTACCGGGGACAGGTGAGTATGACTTTTTTTATGTTTCACCTTCTACAGCCTCCTGCCCAAGTACTGTAATTCTTTGACAACCCCTTTAAATAACCTGATAAATTTATTCACTATGTTGATACGATTAAATTGATACAAAATTTGTCTAGTTTTTTTTTAAGTTTTACTAGTTTTGCAAACCAAAAACCCATTTTGTAATTTTTTGCCCTCACCTCTTTCCAAGACTTTTTTGTGAGAAGACATTACGTTTTTATTGATGCCATTTTGGGGAACATAACTCTATTTGATCGCTTTTTATTATGCTTTTTCAGTGGCTCACAAAAAATGGCAATTCTGTTATTATGTTCAGCAAGTGGGTAAAATAACATTACAGTTGCTGTGGAACCACCTAATGCCACCGGACACTGCAAAAATGCCCAGGAGAGGTGAGGCAAGATAAGCAAGGTGAACTGTTTATTATATTTACTCATCACCCATGAAGTGACCCCAGAGTATAATAATGGTGAGTGTGAAACTTTTGAAAAATTTGGGTCCAATCCGGTTCTATCTGAATTATTTCTCTCATCCCAATTCAGTTATAATAATTTTTTTTTTATATTTTCATTATTCACATTATCCAAATCTACAATAACCGTGGTTCCACTACACTATCATAGTTGCAACAAATTCAGGAATGTCCAAGGGCTTACAAAATCTTCCCAAAAGTTCCAATGTAAATTATGATAAGTATACATTATAATATGCGCAGCTTCCGTTGTTACTTCCTGTCTGCTTCTTCCTTCCGTTGTAAAACATAAGTCCTCAAGAAAAGGATCTCTCTCTCCCCCTGTACCAGTCTGTCGGTCATTTAGTTCATGATTTTTGCACTTGCTCTTTTTTATGTGCTTTAAAAAAAATAAAATAAAAAAAAAATAATAATAATAATATGCAATCCTAGAATTGCCAATGAAAAATAATCAGGAAGCAAGGAAAGGTTTTAGGTTATAATTTGGTGTCTATGTCAGAAGCTAAACTAATAGTAGTTTTCTTCATTTGAGAGTAACCTCTCTGTAGCAGTGTTTATCTCTGGAGGCTTGTCAGGTAAAATGAACACTGTGTACAGTGCAAAATCTTTTAGCTGCCAAAGATAAACAAGATGTTTTGACTGCTTCTAACAGATCCAAATGTACTGACAAAAATATCGAAAGCTACTGTGATGTACAAATGATAGTTTCATTACCTCAGCTGAACAAAAATACTTTGTTTAGAAATAGAAAAAAAATCATGTTTTTTAGTTTTCATTAGTGCACGTGTGACTACCGTTACACTTCCATACTGTCTCTAGAAGACTTTATTTTTATATTTTGCAAATATATTTTTGTGGATGAATAAAGTAACATTTTCCAATGACTATATTTAGTAGATAATTACATTCTTTGAAGCTTTAGGATGCATGAACCTTTACCTGCGGTGGATTTGTTGACTTCCACAACAACTTACAGTATAAAACTTCATTACCAACAAAGACACAGATTTTAGAACATGATGCGCATATTCAAAGCATGCCATATACAAAGGGCACAGAGTTATCTACATCAAATATTGTGTTCCCTCTTCAGAACAGAATTGGCAGAAAGCGGACCAAATATTTGAGTAGGTTCTATTATACTAATTTTCCCAAAATATGAAATACTCCTATTTATTGTGAATCTTGAAATTGACTCGAATACTCAATATGACTCAAGTGGAATATTTATGAAAAACTGTGTTGCCCATAGCAACAAATCACAGCGCAGCTTTTCAAGGTTATTATATGACATAAAAACTGGGCTGTGCTTAGTTGCTATTAGCAACAGGGTTTTTTAAGACAATTTTCATAACTTTGCCCCATCGCAGTTCATGCTTTTTGCGCACTGTAGAACCAGAAATTACTGTGTATATGATGCTGCTGTGTATTGTAATGCTGTTGTGCTTTATTTTTTATATATTTTTCACTTCAAATCTCATTTTGGTGCAGATAAGGGTCTAATTCTTAGATGCTAAATACATAGCTTATTTAAAAGTACAAAATGTAGGACTTTTTTCTCTGCCGTTTTCAGTTTTAAAACAACAGACAACCCATTATAGTCAATGGGGTCCGTTGGACTCTGTTTGTTACTGCTATTTAGTGGTCCACCTCTCCATTGTTCTGGTCCTCAGACGGCCCAGAACAATAGATAAGCAACACTAGTGTGAACCTTGCGTAAGAAATAAAAAAGTGTAGTAATAACAGGAGTCATGTTTATAATGGAACCCAAAAATCTCAATATGGCTAAAAGCAGTTGAAAAGTTTATTTAGAAGTGAGGTTTACCGAGTTTAAGGTATTTAGAAGTAGAGATATTTTAAAGGATACCTCAGTTGAAATATTCATCAAAAGTTGAAATATCTGCAGGACGTTGCTGAAGAATTTGTTCTCTGACTGTATAAGCCTTCATAATGGGTGTCATATCAGTTTTTCTGCTGTTATTAGTCCCAATATGTCCACAGCACATTTTCAAATTTTGTATTTCTCTCACACATTTTGCACTCTGACCCCCTCCATCCATTATTAGTACAACTGGTTTCTTTGCATGTAATTCTGCCAGAAGTGTAACTGTAAACAGCTAGCAACAAATAGCTGAGAAAACACCAAGTGAACATAATATAAGAGATCAGGGACACTGGATTCCAAATCCAGGTTATGATGCAGCTATGTCTTCCAGAAAAAAAGAGATCTGAGCACAATGAGGAAAGCTTCTTGTTGCATATGACAAACATTCCATTAGTAATACACAAGAAGCTAGACAGAAGAAGATAGACTCTCTTTACATTCACTGTGATTGAGGTTGCTGATTTCTAAAGATGACCCTTCCCTAGTAACAGGGAGTAAATAGCAAATAGCAAAAAGGGTTTTCAGGCAGAGAACAGCAACATATTAAAGTAAAATGCATCACATTTTTGTCAAGAATCTCATGCTCTATCAAATGAGACTAAGATATTTATAAAATTAATGACCATTTAAGAGAAATAATGAAATAAATGAGAAAAAGAAACTTGATATACAGTTATTTCTTTTAAGAGAAGTCTGGCAGCCAGCCCAATAATATGGTTTCTGAAAAAGAACATTACAACACCTCCACAAACTCAAACTCTTTGCATCCTTCAATCGGTGTAACTACTGATTTCAGCACATTATTTTCAGCACTTTTATCCTCTCTGCTGTAAATTGAGTGGTCCTAGGCAGTTTGATCAAGCCCAGGTCCAGAGAGCTTAAAGAGGACCTGTCACTAAGTAGAAAATGCTAAATAAAATGCATCATTTCATTCTTGCTGTCACCCTGGACAATTTGGTGTTTTTCTTTGTAAAACCCATTAACTCATTCAAAAGAAATAGCCCCTTGAAGATCACATGTAAATAGCTCTGATTCTCTAAGTGTGCAGTAACCTTATGTTTTCTATGAGAAAATAAAAGATTCCCTCCCACATGGAGAATCAGCTAGTTTACATTTAATCTTCCAGGGGCCATGTTTCTTGAATGGGTGGATGGATTTTAAAAAGAAAAACACCAAATTGTCCAGGGGAATTGCAAGTGTTAAATGTTCAGCATTTTACACTTGTGACAGATCCTCTTTAATTAGCATATTTGGTGCTGAAACTAACAGCACCAATTGCTCAGGGATGGTGTGGGCGGTAAAGAAAAATTACAACTGTGCTAGAATCGGTGCCACCTATTAAAGGATGCAAAGAGTCAGAGTTGGTGCAAGTGGTGAGAGGTTTGAGGTTTATTCTATACACCACAAATTATTTTTTTAATTATATACTGTATAAAATTGAATTATGTGTTATGGCTGCCTTTTTTTTTCCCAATGTCTTATTTTCTCTCTTTATCTTGTTTTTCCTGCTTTAACTTGCTGTAGTGCTGTAAGCCTAAATCAATCTATCTAAGTTTGCTAGTGAGAACGCAGATTTAACATTTTCTGTTAATCTTTCACAATGTAGCTTTGAATGTCCACATAAAGGTCATGTAACATCTGTTATCAATTTCATATTACATATAATATGTACTTATGTTGCTGTAAGGCTAGGCTCAAAGGATAAGAGCAATGGACATTAAATGACAGATGCAGATGGAGACCCCTGTTGGGGGTCCCTCTGAATTCACCCTAATGTTAAAAACATGAAAAAAAATTTCTTCTGTCATGTTTTTTTACTTTTTCTGACAAAAGAAAAAGTCGTGCATGGAACTTTTTCTTCAATTGTGCGTTATGATGTTTACATTGACATCAATGGGAATCGGACATCTGTGCCCATTACTCTTCTACAGTTAATGTCCGTTGCTGTCATCCTATGACGGATGACAGCAGCGGCCTTTACACTAGTTTAAACAGCAGTTTAAACATAGACTAAGTGTGTATTTTCAGCTGGTATATCAGCTGGTATATATAGTAAAATTAGGCAACTACTGTATGTATAGTTTTAAAAATGTAATATAAAAATATGAATGGATTTCACATCAAATCTATTTTCACATTAATAATCTATTACTTGAAATGCTGACCTGATTACCAACTATGAATATTAATATATTTATGTTTTCACCAAATAAGGATTTTGTGGTGGCTAAATTGTTGTTATTATTATAAATAGCAAAGTCAGAATTTTAAACTCCATGTCTTGAGCTAATAAATGCATATAGCAACACTGAGGCAAAGAAAATTGACCATTAAATGTGTCTGATGTTTATTCTATGCTCAACTGACACCACAAATGAAATTATTCAATTGATTGACTTATTTATGTGTTATTGCTGCCTTTTTTCTAAATGTCTTATTTTCTCTCTTTACCCTATTTTTCTGGTTTAATTCGTTTTGTAGTGCTATAAGCCTGATCTGATTTTTCTAGGTTTGTTAGTGGGAACTCAGATTTTCTCTTAATCTTACACAATGTAGTTTTGAATTTATTATACATAGAGCTCATGTAACATCTGTTATCAATTGCATATTACATGTATTATTAAATATCTACATTTGATAAATAAATGATTAAGTATGGGGAACATGCACAAACACTATGTTCAAAACCTCACTAGGGAATGAATTTGAATTATAATGTGCCCCACAGCAAAATAAATTACTGAGCTATACCTATTATACAGCTTAATACATAGCATAAGAGTGTTTAAAAAACACATTAACATTGTGAAATGTGTGTCAATACTGTACCTGATAGAAAATACCTTATAGATAATACTTAATAATAAATACACGATAATTATCCAACTAATAACTAATTTCCAGATGGGATGAATAAAGTATTCTATTGTATTCTAATTCCTGAAATGACGCCATAGAGAATGTGTAGACGTATGTGGTGTTGGGCTAAAAAATGGCAATCTATAGATGGGGATATAGATGGGGTAAATTTACTAATGTGTTAACTCTTAGAATGTTACATAAAATGTGCAAAAAGGAGCATGGGTGCAGTGTGCTGTTAGCGGTATGGTATATCTCTCTTTTGCCTCATCACATTTATTTTATGTGTCTCTCTTACATACTGGTTTCTATTTGGGATGGTTGTTACCACCCTTTTTGATGTGTTACATCCAGATATGTATAGGCTATGAGTCCCCTGCATTGATATGCTATATCTTGTGATGGTTGTGCATTTATGATATTTTTCACTTCCGTTCAGCATGCCTTGTATTTCTGCTATTTATGACCATCCAGGTCTTTCCCCTATATGTTTTGTATTTTTTGTCTATTGTCTTTGTATGTTTTTATTATATTCTGAATAAATTTATCATTATTCATTTTTACAAAAGTGTGGGAGTTTTTCTATATTAATTATGTATATGACTTTGATCCTATGCGCTTGTTCTTTATTTGTCTTTTCTCAGTTATATAACTTTTAATAAATATAATTAAAACTGGGTCAAAATTTTATGAATATGTCACAAGGCTCTGATAAATTTCTGGATCGATGTATCAAATACCAAGTATAGTGCTATTGCATTGGTTTCAACAATATTGTGAATCCATCAAGCACACATCGTCTGCCCAGGTGATAATCAAAGTTTTGTTCATCACTATAGCCATTCACTTGTATAGATAAACAACCAGTGAAGCGTTCTACTAAACATAAAGAGTAAAAGTTCTCCTCCAGTGTTTCTCGGGCCGCTCTAATAGGTCAAAAGAGCAATACACTCTTTCCCAGGAACATATGTACAGTGTCCACACCCTTGACATGATACACAGACACTAGAGATGAGCGAAGTATTCAAAAATTAAATTCGGTAACTTTGCCAAATTTCGTGATACGATTCTATTCGATCCAAATCAAATCGTGGCGAATTGCATAACAAAAACAGCTATTTATTGGCTGCAGAGAGCCGGGGTGGGCGGCAAAATGGCGGAACCCCATGGATGCCGCAGTTATGTTTCACCGCGGCATCCAAGGTGTTAAAGCCCTGATCGGTTATGGAGCAGGGTGTTAGCTGTCAGCTGTGGCAGCAACATGAGGAGGCCATACAGTGACCCAGTGGCAGCGGTATGAGGAGGCCATACAGTGACCAAGTGGCAGCAACATGAGTAGGCCATACAGTGACCCAGTGGCAGCGGTATGAGGAGGCCATACAGTGACCCAGTGGCAGTGGTATGAGGAGGCCATACAGTGACCCAGTGGCAGCAACATGAGGAGGGCATACAGTGACCAAGTGGCTGCGGCATGAGGAGGCCATACAGTCACCCAGTGGCAGAGTGTGGAGGTGGCAGCAGCGTAAGTAGGCCACAGAATGGCAAGGTGATATAATGTGTAGGTAGCAACAGCCTTAGGAGGCCATTCAGTGACAAAGTGGCAGAGTGAGGAGTTGTCAGCAGCGTGAGGAGGCCATACAGTCACCAAGTGGCAGAATGAGGAGGTGTCAAGGTGTCAGCAGCATGAGGAGGCCATACAGTCACCCAGTGGCAGAGTGCGGAGGTGGCAGCAGCGTGAGTAGGCCACAGAGTGGCACGGTGATATAATGTGTATGTTTCAACAGCCTTAGGAGGCCATTCAGTGACAAAGTGGCAGAGTGAGGAGGTGTCAGCAGCGTGAGGAGGCCATACAGTCACCAAGTGGCAGAATGAGGAGGAGTCAAGGTGTCAGCAGCATGAGGAGGCCATACAGTCACTCAGTGGCAGAGTGCGGAGGTGGCAGCAGCGTGAGTAGGCTACAGAGTGGCAAGGTGATATAATGTGTAGGTAGCAACAGCCTTAGGGGGCCATGCAGTCAACCAGTGGAAGAGTGAGGAGGTGGCAGCATGGATCATTTAATCTGCTGCATCAGGCTTTGGTGGGTGGAAATCCTGGCTGATCCACGCCTGAATCATCTTCACAAAGGTCAGTCTCTCCAGATTTTGGGTGGACAGGCGAGTTCTCCTTGGGGTAACTATGGCCCCCGCTGCACTAAACACCACCTCTGATGCCACACTACTGGCCAGACAAGACAGCTTTTCCAGGGCAAACTCGGCCAGTTACGGTCACAAATCCAGTTTGGCTGCCCAGTAGTCCCGCGGATCTTTGATGACGGGTGGCAGGGTGCACTCTAAGTATGCCACCACCTACTGATTCAACTTCTGCTCTGTGTCTAGCTGCTGATGAGCAGCTTCTTCACTATGCCGCTGAAGAAAGCTGCTCATCAGCGACTCTAGGCTCAGGCTGCTGCTGATGGAGCCGATACTGCTCCTGCCACCCCCACCCCCTCCCACAGATGCCATATCAGTGCAAGTAGAGCGCTCAGGGCCCCCCTGGTCGGACATGCAAGAGGATGGACGATGGTGCAGATAGGCAGTGGCCAACTTACTACATAGCATGTCTCTATAGTAGTTCAGTTTGTCCTCCCTCTCAGCAGGTGTAAAAAAGGCCCCCATTTTTCCCCGGTAGCGAGGGTCTAACATGGTGGAGAGCCAGTAGTCATCCCTCTGCCAAATGCTGTCACTGCTCAAGGAAGTCAGCATGCATCGAGCCATTTGTGCAAGTGACTTCGAGGTACTCGCTGCATCCATCTCCACTGCATACTGCCACGGTGTGTCTGGGTCAACTGCCTCATCCTCCTCATCTCCCTCTGGCTGTTCTGGTTGCTCCTGTTCCTCCTCTCCACCCATTTGGCTACACATTGTTTGTGCTCCAATGTCCTCCTCATCCCCCTCCTCCTCCAATTTAACCACCACAGGGCTCATGTGGCCTTGAGATGTAGACGCCACATCTCCAGTCCCCTGACCAGCCAGATTGAAAAGCATCTTTTCCAGGATGTGAATCAGTGGAATGACGTTGTTCATCCCATAGTCCTGGCAACTGACTAACAAAGTGGCCTCCTCAAAAGGAAGTAGCAAACGGCAGGTGTCACACATGAGCTGCCACTGGCTAACGTTAAAGTTACACAGGGGAGTACCTCTGTTCACTTGGATCATCAAAAAATCGTTTATGGCTTTTCTCTGTTCATATAGTCGATCCAACATATGGAGGGTTGAATTTCAACGGGTGGAAACATCGCATATCAGCCTATGTTGTGGGAGGCCATTCTGCCGTTGCAGCTCAAGGAAGGTGTGCTTGGCGGTGTACGAGTGGCTGAAGTGCATGCAAAGTTTCCTTGACATTTTTAGGATGTCTTGCAAATGGGTGGAACACTTAAGGAAACGCTTGACAACCAGATTGAACACATGCGCCATTCAGGGCACATGGCTCAGCCCTCCATGACGCTTCGCCAACACCATGTTCTTCCCATTGTCGGTCACCATTATTCCGATTTAAAGTTCTCTTGGAGAAAGCCAGGATTCGATTTCTTGATTGAGGACATGAAGCAGTTCCTCCCCTGTGTGACTTTGTTCACCCAGGCAAACGAGGTGTAGAACAGCGTGACACCGCTGTGCCCTGCACATGTGGTATGCTGGAGGAGCACTGTGAATTGTCCCTGAAGTGGAGGCTGAGGACACAGTGGAGGATGAGGCGGACATTGTTGCAGGACCAACGGCATGTGAATGTGCAGGCAGAAGCTGCGTCACCTGTCCAAGTTGCTGGTGTGTCTGGGCAGGCACCACATTAACCCAGTGGGCCGTAAATGACATATATTGTCCTTGACCGTAGTTACAGCTCCACATGTCGGCGCTGCCGTGCACTTTGGCAGACACCAACACGCTCAAGGATTGGCCCCCTTCTCTTCTTCATATTTGTGCAGGGCAGGTACTGCCTTCTTGGCAAAGAAATGACGGCTTGGGACTCTCCACCTCGGCTCGGCGCAAGCCAATAGTTCTCTAAAAGGTGCAGATTTCACCAAGTGGAAAGGGAGTGACTGCGGCACCAGCAACTTGGACAGGAGCATGTTCAGCTTCTGCACTGTTGGATGAGTGCACGCATGCTGTTGTCTCTTACATATAGATTCTGTGATCGATTGCTGATGCAATAACTGACTAGGAGGAGGAGGAACATCACGACCAGCAGATGATGGGAAGGACACACAGCTTCCTTCAGCTGAGGTGGTGGAGCCTTGACTGCCTGAAATGGGGTGCGTGCCACTGGGTGCTGCAGCGGTTCCTGCGGCAGGCTGGACCACCACATTGGAGCCACAGCTCTTCCAGGCCACTTTATGGTGACGCTGCATATGTTGACGCAGGGTTGTGGTGCCAACATTGGCATCCTGGCCACGCTTCACCTTCTGCCCACAGATTGAACATATGGCCATGTTGACCTCCCCTGGCGGCTTTACAAAAAACTGCCACACCGCCAAGTAGGTGATTTTACCCCCAACACTCCACAGTAACTGACTGCTACCACCACTGCCTCCATGAACCTCTGCAACACTGCTTTCCAGGCAGGTATGCTGCTGCGAAGCGGCTGATCTACCCCGGGCACATTTAGCTCCTGACCTCACACTGCTGCCAACCTGCTGACTCCCCTTCTGCTTCATGCGCAAGCTGCAACCCTCTTCTCCTGATGACAATGAAGCTCCTCCGTCACCCGGCTCCCAATTACGATCGACTACATCGTCATCCACTACTGTCTGCAGGTCACCGATGTCCTCCGCAACGCCAGCTCCCACGCCACTCTCCTCATCACTACTTGCCAGCCTACTGCAGCATGCAGCAGATGTCTCCTCCACATCTTGGCTGAGCAGTAGCTGCTGACTGTCCTCTAGTACCTCCTCCTCACTGTACAGTGGATCTGAGCCCAAAGCATAGAGTACTTCTCTAGCTGAGGGAACAGAAAAGGACAGAGGCAGGTTGAGGACAGGTGAGGGCACAGAGCCTGCTGCTGGGCCATGCCAACTAAGGGTTGTGTCTGACGAACCCACCGACTCTTGGCTGGGGTGTCTGTTGTGACTTGGGATGAATTTGATGACCGAGTCAACCGGTCTGCAACCGTTGGGCTGCTGTTCAAGACACGACCGCTACTTGACACTGGGAGCTCAGGCATCTGTAACTGATTCCTGCTGCCATGCCCCCTTAATCTTCTACAACCAACGCCTGCGCCAGAATCATTTAGGCCTGTCGCCCTCCCCTGTGCATGGCTTCTCGCTTCTTTGTCTGACATACTGTTCGTTGAAAAAATGTTATTGCTAAGGACAAAAAGGTCTTTTATTTTCTACTTTGAAGAGAACAGCAAATATGCCCCTTATTCCTTCACTCACTAATGAACACCAATAAAAAAAAGCGTGATAAAGGCAGAGATTTGTGGCTCAGAATTATTGAATTATTGACAATACTGTATTGATAAATGGCCAGCAACTTTATACTGGTAACAAAATGGCGAATATGGTCCTCCTTATGGGTTTACACACTAATAAACACCTTTCAATAAGTGATAACCGCTCAGAATTATTGAATTATTGACAATACTGTTTTTCAAAATGGCCTGCAACTTTATGCTGGTAACAAAATGGCGAATATGGTCCTTTTTATGGGTTTAGACACTAATGAACATATTTAAATAAGTGATGATAACCGCTAAGAATTATTGAATTACTATTGACAATACTGTTTTTAAAAATGGCTTGCAACTTTATACTGGTAACAAAATGCTGAATATGGTCCTCCTTATGGGTTTAGACACTAATAAACACCTTTAAATAAGTGATAACTGCTAAGAATTATTGAATTATTGAATAATTATTGACAATACTGTTTTGATAAATGGCCAGCAACTTTATACTGATAACAAAATGGCGAATCTGGTCCTTTTTATGGGTTTAGACACTAATGAACATCTTTAAATAAGTGATGATAACCACTGTAACGTCTCTGCCTGTTCAGGTCTCTGCGCCACCCTTCACTCGCACGCTGAGGCGAAAGAGGCGTATTCAGTTTGATTCCTTGCATAAGATTCTTGTTGCTCAGTCTGAACACTGTCTTAGACTATGTAATTGAATTTCAGCCACACCCATCTCCTGCACCCTTGTTTCTTTCGGCTTCTCAATACCTAATCTTAGCCTTGCCTGTGTGATTCACAGCCTATCGTCCAATCAAATCTAGGGTAGGTCCTTTCTTGCTATAAACAGGTTGTCAGTTCACACATGGTGGCTGGCTATTGATTCTGTCTTGTGACTTGTCCCTGCTAGCTCCTTTTCTGCTATTTCCTGTATTCCTATTCCTGACCTCTGGTTTTGTCTTTGACTATTCTCTTGGATTGTGATTTTGTATTGCATTGCTCGACTGTTACCGACCCCTTGACTAGCTGACCTCCCTTTGTTGTTGTTTGTCCTGTCTGTGTTCTGTGTTGTCACCTATATTAGGAAGGGACTGTCGATCAGTTGCTGGCTGTCGCCTAGGACAGATCAGGCAAGTTAGCCAGGGTCAGTGGGGGGGGGTTCAGCTTTAGGGCTCACTGTCTTGTTGTGCCCCTCCCCCCAGGGTTCTACAGCAGCACTGGGGGAATTGCTCAACTGGCAGTTCCCTTACAACCGCTAAGAATTACTGAATTAGTGAATTATTATTGACAATACTGTTTTTAAAAATGGCCTGCAACTTTATACTGGTAACAAAATGCTGAATATGGTCCTCCTTTTGGGTTTAGACACTAATAAATACCTTTAAATAAGTGATAACCGCTAAGAATTATTGAATTATTATTAACAATACTGTTTTTAAAAATGGCCTGCAACTTTATACTGCTAACAAAATGGCGAATATGGTCCTTTTTATGGGTTTAGACACTAATGAACACCTGTAAATAAGTGATGATAACCGCTAAGAATTATTGAATTATTATTGACAATACTGTTTTGATAAATGGCCAGCAACTTTATGCTGGTAACAAAATGGAGAATACGGTCATTATGTCTTTCCCCATGTTAAAGGCGTTTATTACAGATAAGTGCAGATATTAATGGATGATAATTCAGTTTTCTTTGGCACAGTAGTACTGACAAATGTAATGTTATGCTGTGGAAGAACAGTGAATAAGCGCCTTATAATAAACACCTTTAAAAAGGCATTTTTTACAGATACAGTACATGCAGATATTATTGGATGATAATTCAGTTTTCTCTGGCACAATAGTACTGACTAATGTTATGCTGTGGAAGAACAGTGAATAAGCCCCTTCTAATAAATGCTTTTAAAAAGGCGTTTTTTTACAGATATGTGCAGATATTCACTGTTTTTTGCTGTACTACACTGCGAAAGGCTTGTTGTGTTCCACCTTGAAGACACAGATATGAGTAAAGAGCAGCAGTATAACAGCAGTGAGTGCTGCAATGTGAATTATGCTGCAAATTCTTTCTGTAAATGACCCTGCAACCATCCCAAATTCTTCTCTCAATTCCTCCCTATCCTTTCTCTACAGTTCTAAGGCTCAGCCTCTTTCCCTGAACTTCTATCTGTTTTCTAAGTCTTTCCCTAGTTCCTGCTGACGTCTGTCCCTACAGTAAGAGCGATCTGAAATGACTGTACCTAAAATGGTCGAAGGTTTTTATAGGGCTGTGACATCACAGGTCCGGCTGGCTGCTGATTAGCTTCACATTTGGCATTGTGGGTGATCCCACGCTCCCAGAGTCCCTTCCCCCTTGTCCTAACATGTGAGGTGGCCATTTTATAAAAAAATGCAATTCGATGCATCGAAGCGTAAGGAAATCTGGAATCGTGGCAAATTGAAGATTTCCTGAAATTCGGATCAAATTCCACTTCTGCAGTTTCGATTCGCTCATCTCTAATTATGGCTCTGAGAATGGAAAAATAAAAAAGTTCTGAGGTTTGGAAGGTGGGGAGTCAAAAACTAAAATCAAAAAATTCTTCCGGCAGGAAGGGGTTAAACAATAGAACCAATTGCCCATATAAAAGCCTCGTGGGCACTCTGGATTCCAGCACATGTACAATTCACCAGCGAATATGCTCCCTAGTGCCAGAGTTGTCTCCAGTGGGTCTTTAAGGACCTGAGATCCACAACACATGCATGGTGGATGTTGGTAAGGGGTTAAATTCCATACTTCTAATAATACCAACCTTTAGTACATTTTTTTATCAAGCTGATTAAAAATATATAATGCATGAATTTGTGTTTTTTTGTGCTTAATACATTTTGTAAAACATCTACTGGACCTAAATTGCATAGCTTTAGGCTATTCAGGAGGTAAACAATCTGTTGGATTGCTGGATTGCTAAAGAAGTGAAACATATTAACTTCATAAAATCATGCAAAGGACAAATGTAATTATTGCAATGGAAAAAGAAATGTAATAGCATGAGGTAAAGAAAGTTAGCCCCTTTCCAACATCCACCATATTAGAATGGCGGATGTCAGGTATTTAAACATGGTGCCCACCAGCTTATGAAGGTTGCCAGGCTTGTAATTCTAAAGTATGTATTGAGGCATGCTTGTAGCAAATCTCAACAGATACATAGCCATTGTACCATGTTCAAATCACACCCCCTTCCCTAGATTGTAAATAAAAATAAATAAGCAAACACAAACAAATTATGCATCCCTGCATCCATAAATGCCAGATCTACAAAAATATAAAATATATAAAAACTTATAAAAATATTTTTTTTTGGCGGGAAAAAAAATTCAAACCCGGCAAACCACCGCTTTTTCACCTTTTCGCCTCCCCCCCAAAAAAGTGACCAAAACATCAGATGTTCCCCAAAACGGTATTAAAAAAGTAAATCTAACCCCCCCAAAAAAAAAAAAAAAATGACGCCTTATGCAATCCCATAAATATAAATTTTGGTTGAGGTATTACACATATCAAAATCTATAATAATTTGTTGTCACTGTAATCATAGCGACCTGCAGAATACAGGTAAAGGGTCATTTTGGCTTCATAGTGAAGGTCGTAAAAACAAAACCCATAAGAAAATGACGCAAAAATGTTTTTTTTAGAAATCCCCCTCATTCTGAATATTTTTTTTTTTCAGGTTCCCAATACATTGTACCATATATTAAATAGTACCACTATAAATAGCATACATACAGCTCTGTGAATGGAAAAATAAAAATGTTATGGCTTTTAGTAAAAAATAAAAAATTACTCCGGCAGGAAAGGGTTAAAACTTTGCAAAATTTTAAATGATTTATATTTTCAAAAATGCTTAACTCTTATTTGTCAACACTAGAGATGAGCGAATTTCTCTAAAGTTCGATTCGCCAGTTCGATTCGAAGTTCCAAAAAAAATTTGCTTCGATCCGAATTACTTTGCGGCGAATATCGCTAGAAAAAACCTATTTCCTAGCTTCAGAGAGCCTGTATGGTGGTGTAGAATATTGTGCCTTGTAGTAACATGTATAGGGAGCCTACTTTGGTAGTCAACTTCACTTATTTGGACAGTTACGGAGTTTGGCAGTTACGGAACTCAAGAGTGAACCCAGCCTTACAGGTCCATGTTAGTGCCAGGTAGAAAGAACCGTGCAGAGGCCCAACATCCTACTGTATAGTGAAAGAGCGCACTCCTTTTATACCGTCGTCTGTTGATTCCACATATATGTCTACAGAGTGGCAAGGCAACATAATGTGGAGTTGGCAGCAGCATCAGGAAACCACAGAGTGGCAAGGCGACATAATGTAAGATGGGGAAGCAGCCCTCATGTTATGAATGTAACTGTTTCTGGAGCAAACCATCAGTGCTCCAGGAACTGCAGTTGTAACTGCAATTTTGAAATTTTAGCAGCTTAGACCAATTTATAAGTTTGAGTATTAGCTCCTGACGAACCTGACATAGATAACACAGGGGAAACGCGTAGAGCAAGTTTATCTTCAAGTTTATCTTTTGCTGCAACATAGGTGTTTATTGAGCATAAGGGTCAGAATATCGTGGTTTCCCTTATGGTTACAATATTTTAATGACAGGAAATAAAGTTACTGTGACCTGTACCTAGATTACTGGCTTATGTACATACTACATACTAGGGTTGTGGAGGCATATCATGGCTGTGTGGGAGTCTAGTCGGTGATGCTTTAGAAATTGTGTGTGGGGACCAGGTGTTTGGGTTTTCCTAGCACTAAGAGCAACTGACAAAATACTGACCTGTTGCATGACGCAGTCGTAAACATCAACAGTTCCAGCGAGATCTGGCGGAGTTCAGGGAAAATAGGGCGTATGCAGGCCTCGCTGTACCCCAACCCCCAAGTGATTTGTCTTCCTCTGATTATGATACATCTGATAATGACAGACCATCTAGATCGAGAGAAACTGGAGGGAGACCTAAAGGGAGGAATTTTACATTAAATTCAAGGGGGAGGGGACGAAATGAAAGAGGGATGGTTCCAACTAGTGGAATTCCAACAGGGAGAAATCAGGGAGCAACGGGTTTTTTATCCCAAGGGCCCCCAATAACTCAATATCTATTGCGGGGCTGTGCAGAAACCCAGTGAGATTACATGGGCCCACCACTGATTCCCATTTAATGCAGTCCAGTAAGGATGAGATGCAAATTATCAATTTTTCATCACATGTTCTAACTGATGCAGAGTCACATTTGTTATCTAAAGGACTATCCTTTGTACCTTCAACTCGATTTGATCTGTTCTCATGGATTAAAGATGTTGCTTTATTTACCAGAAAGTTACGCTGGTCTAAGTTTATGGCAATTATAGAACAGAGACGGTCTAGTGAATTAGGTCTGGAAGTTGAGGATCTTCAAGGCCTAGATATTTTGGAAGAATTGTCTAATGAGGGTGAGGGCCTTACGGGTCCGGGTCCCTTTACAGATCTCCAGTTGAGGAGTACAGCTACTCCCCCCGCCGTGTGATACATCAGTTATTGATATTTTTGAGAGAATGGTAGTGGGGAGATTATCGGAGTTGACGATCCCTCAGCGAAATAAAATTAACTTGACTGCCCCAGAGTTGAAGGCACTATTGAATTTAGAGAGAGATAGGTCCATTGTTATTAAGCCCTCCGATAAGGGGGGCAACATTGTGATCATGAATAGGGATGAATATGTGATGATGTGCATGGACATCCTCTCTACACGGGATAATTATGAGATCTTGTGTACTGATCCTACATCAGATTACATGATCGAACTACGTACCATTCTGGATGAGGCAAGACAGAATGGTCTTATTAGTAGGAAGGAATAGGAGTTCATGTGCCCTAAATTTCCACGTATGGCCACCTTCTACTGTCTCCCCAAGGTGCACAAGGGGTATCCTCCCCTTAATGGGCGTCCAATTGTCTCGGGCATCGGCGGCATAACTGAAGGGGCCAGCGCATACGTGGATAAGATCTTGCGTCCATTTGTGCTGGCCCTGTCGTCGTATGTCCGGGACACGATGGACGTTTTGAGGCACCTTGAGGGAGTACAGGTTACAGCTAATTCATCATTGGCAAGCCTGGACGTGGAGGCATTATACAGCTCCATACCTCATGATTTGGGGTGTGGGGCTGTGGAGTATTTCCTACATATGAGGGGCATACACATGGATTCCCATAATCAGTTGGTCATGGAACTGATGAGATTTATCCTGACTCGGAATGTATTTACGTTCGATAGACGCTTCTTCCACCAGCTGCAGGGTTCTGCCATGGGCAGCCCTCATCTCCGACATATGCCAACTTGTTTTTGGGGTGGTGGGAGGAGCGTCACGTCTTTTCTGAGGCATGGGAGGAATGGACGAGGCACATCCTCCTATGGCTCAGATATATTGATGATATATTATTAATATGGACTGGCTCAGTGGAATGTTTCTGGGAGTTTGTGAGGAAATTGAACATTAATGATCTGAACTTGAAATTCACAGCGACCATCAGTCAAAACAATATTAATTTCCTGGACCTCAGTATATTAATTGGAATTGATGGGAATATATCCACCACTTTACATCGCAAGGAGACAGCGACAAATAATCTCTTGAGGTGGGAAAGTTCCCATCCGAGACCACTTCGTAGTGGGATCCCCAAGGGACAGTTTTTGTGTGTACGCAGAAACTGTTCTTCTGTCCAGGAATTCAATACTCAATCCCAGTTACTAGAGCAAAGATTTAGGAGTAGAGGGTACCCGAAAAATGTGCTCCAGGATGGTAGACGTTTTGCGACAGAATGTGACAGACAAAGATTACTGATACCAAAAGATGAATCGCCTCCCCAGAAAATCATTAGATTAATCGGGACATTTGATCAAGGTTCCAGAATGGTGGTTGATATATTGAGATCATATTGGGATATCCTTCGACAGGACCCTGTTTTAAGGGATAGGGTATCTGAATATCCATCAATCACCTACAGGAGAGGTTGTAACCTCAGAGATAGACTAGTTCATAGTCATCTGGAACCAGAGGAGTCCGGGGGTACCTGGTTGGGGAGTGAAAGACCTGCAGGCACATTTAGGTGTGGTGGTTGTAGGGCCTGTGAATTTATTTTGAAGGGACGTGAGATTACGGCGGCAGCTACGGGTAAAAAATATTTTACTAGAGATTTCATTAATTGCCGCTCTATGGGTGTGGTATATGTCACATCCTGTCCGTGCCCAGTGAACTACGTGGGTAAAACGAAAAGGGAATTACGTTGTAGGATATTAGATCATGTGGGATATATTAACAGGAGAGAAGAACGTCCCCTGAGTTTACATTTCTGGAGTAAACATGGAGGTGACCCATCTACATTGAGATTTCAGGGCATTGAGCTAGTACGCAAATCACCACGAGGAGGAGATTGGGATAGGGCAATTTTGAGGAAGGAAGCAGAATGGATATTTAGGTTTAACTGTGTCAAACCTAGAGGCCTCAATGATTTGATATCCTTTGCGCCATTTATTGAAGAAAGATGAATAGGGGTGGGACATATGGGAGGAGTATCGTGTCATGTATTGCCCCGTATTTAGATGGGTAGACGTTTAGGGGTCTCTCTTCCGCTATCTATTGCATTGCCTGAATTGAGATGGTGAGGTACAATATAATTTTGTGGTGATAGATGGGTCGTAGTTATGATATACGGTAGTTTTGGTACGCAATCAGAGGGTTGAGAAATAGAAAAGAGTTATAGAGTTGGAGGGATTGACCATTAGGAGGTATACAAATGGATCTGAGTGGGGATGGTTAGGTTATCTATATTTTGATGGGGAACAATAAGGGAGAGCCCACTATATGTGAACTATGATAGGTAGATTTATGATCCATCCGCTGTCACGGTCTGGGGTTATACCTAACCTCCGGCTCATTTAGAGTACGGTTGTGAGAGGATAATATGGATCCGGATTTAACTCTCTTTTGAATATCTCCCCTCTGGTTTCATGACCTGGTATATGGAGGAATGGAGGTTAAGTATACAAAATTACCGCTTGGCACTTGATCATCGGAATTACTGAGACGCAGCGGCCAGATGATCAGCAGCTTATGTGGAATAGGTGAAGATCAAATGTGAATCAGTAGATTCACCGTCTAGCGACGACCACTGGAATTGTTTACATTCAGTGGTCACATGATCGGCAGTCACATGAACATAGTAGATGACTGAGGTGGACACACCCCCTAGGAGGCGTGACAGGTGGAGTGAGCTAGTGATTTCTATTGGCCCACTGCAGACAGCATCAGGAAAGGGGGTGGCACCGAATGAATGGGCTGACCTTTATAAAGCAGGCAAGGCTCAGTGTGGCGTCGGCTACTCTATACACTGGAGCACACCATCAGTGCTCCAGGAACTGCAGTTGTAACTGCAATTTTGAAATTTTAGCAGCTTAGACCAATTTATAAGTTTGAGTATTAGCTCCTGATGAACCTGACATAGATAACACAGGGGAAACGCGTAGAGCAAGTTTATCTTCAAGTTTATCTTTTGCTGCAACATAGGTGTTTATTGAGCATAAGGGTCAGAATATCGTTGTTTCCCTTATGGTTACAATATTTTAATGACAGGAAATAAAGTTACTGTGACCTGTACCTAGATTACTGGCTTATGTACATACTACATACTAGGGTTGTGGAGGCATATCATGGCTGTGTGGGAGTCTAGTCAGTGATGCTTTAGAAATTGTGTGTGGGGACCAGGTGTTTGGGTTTTCCTAGCACTAAGAGCAACTGACAAAATACTGACCTGTTGCATGACGCAGTCGTGATACCACAACCTTAGTCTAAGGGTGGTGAAAGTATCTAATTACACCCTAGGTCTAGTGGAAAGTTGGAGAGTGCGAATACTGTCTAACATTTAAACCCTGAATAAACTCTGAATAGACAGGCACAGACCACATTGATCTGTCTTTTAGTAGACTAGTGGACGTCCTTTGTATTTTTTATTTTAAGATATTAAAAGTTAAGTTTTATCGTTTGAAACCATTTATTTTCTGTGAGATATGAAGTAATAGGGAATGGTGTAGAACCCGCTGTAAGACTGTTTCTGAAAATAAGTTTATTTTTTTTATAAACTGACATTTGTTTTTTTGACCACAAGAGGCCACTGTTACCTCAGAAATGGGAAGGACTGTAATTCTGTAATTCCCTGGAGTAGTGACGTGGAGACCCTGTTCTGCAGAGGAGGATCAAGAAGGAGCAGAGTGTGTGTGGCAGCCATCTTAGGAGTGTGCTTTTGAGCTTTTAGAAGAAGAAGCACTGAAGTGAGAGGAAAAAGATTCCTAAGGGATCAGATATATAACAAGGAGGTGCTGAAGCAGAGACTGTTCCAGGGTTTGTTCAGACAGCATCCTAAGTTGAAGATTGCTATCAAGGACCTGGCTGAGAAGTGCCCTGTCAGTGAGATCGCATGTTTTCTGGATGAGCCCCGCTTTCAGCTGTTCAACATCAAGGCTAAAAAGGTACCCAACAAAGCTGGATCAGTAAGAGAAGTAATCGTGCATGCACCGCATTACAATGTTTTGCTTGGGACTGAGTAAGGGCCTGTAGTTAGACTAGTTAGGCATATTCATCTTCACAGGCCACGCTACTGGTGAATTACAGTGGCATGCAAAAGTTTGGACGCCCCTGGTCAAAATAACTGTTATTGTGAACAGTTAAGCAAGCTGAAGATGAAATAATTTTTAAAAGGCATAAAGTTAAAGATTAAACACACTTGTCTAAAATTTTAAGCAATATCAGTGTATTATTATGTTTGAGTACAATTTTAGAGTGAAAAAGGGAAAGGAGTACCTTGCAAAAGTTTGGGAACCCTTGTAGATTTGTTTGCTCAGATAACTTGACCAAGGTCTCAGACTTTAATTAGCCAGTTATGGTTAAGGCTTCCTCACTATCATTGTTAGGGAAGGTCAAGTGATGCAAAATTTACAGCTTTATAAATATCCAGCCTTCTCTAACCTTGTGCCATAAAACAGCAGCCATGGGTTCTTCTAAGAAGCTGCCTAGCTGTATGAAAATGAAAATGGTGGAGGCCCACAAAGCAGGAAAAGGTTATAAGAAGATAGCAAAGTGTTTTCAAGTTGCCCTTTTCTCAGTTCAAAAAGTAATTAAGAAATGGCAGTTACCAGGAACAGTGGAGGTCAAGATAAGGTCTGGAAGACCAAGAAAAATTTCAGAGACAGCTGCTCGTAGAATTGCCGGAGTGGCAAATCAGATCCCCGCTTGATTGCAAAAGACCTTCAGGAAGATTTAGCAGACTCTGGAGTTGTGATACATTGTTCTACTGTTCAGAGCTACCTGCACAAATATGGCCTTCATGGAAGAGTCATCAGATGAAAACCTCTCCTGTGTCCTCACCATAAAATTCACCATCAGAAGTTTGCAAAAGAACATCTAAACAAGCCTAATGCATTTTGGAAACAAGTCCTGTGGAGCAATGAGGTTAAAATAGAACTCTTTGGCAACAATGATCAAAGGTATGTTTGGAGAAAAAAGGGCACAGATTTTCAGGAAAAGAAAATCTCCCCAACTATTAAGCATGGGGGTGAATCAATCATGCTTTGGGGTTGTGTTGCAGCCAATGGCATGGGGAACATTTCATGGGTAGAGGGAAGAAGAGATTTAATGAAATTTCAGCAAATTCTTGAAGCAAACATAACACCATCTGTAAAAAAGCTGAAATTGAAAAGAGGATGGCTTCTACAAATGGATAATGATCCTAAACACACGTCAAAATCCACCATAGACTACCTAAAAAGGCGCAAGCTGAAGGTTTTACCATGGCCCTCAGAGTCCCCTGATCTATACATCATTGAAAATCTGTGGCTAGAACTCAAAAGAGTAGAGCATGAAGGTGACCCAGGAATCTCACAGAACTGGAAGACTTTTCCAAGGAAGAATAGATGGAAATCCCTCAAACAAGAATTGAAAGACTCTTGGCTGGCTACAAAAAGTGTTTACAAGCTGCGATACTTGCCAAAGGGGGTGCTACTAGGTACTAACCATGCAGGGTGCCCAAACTTTTGCATTGGGTCATTTTCATTTTTTGTTATTTTGAAAATGTAAAATATGAAAATATTTTTTTTTTCCCCAAAAAATATATTGGGAATGTGTCATCTTTAATGTTATGTCTTTTGAAGATCATTGTATCTTCACCTTGCTTAACTTCACAATAACAGTCACTTTGACCAGGGGTGTCCAAACTTTTGCATGCCACTGTATCTATCTATACGGTAGTAAGGACTAAGACTCAGAGAGTTCTATAGACTTGTAACTCCCAGAGAGGAGCTTCTGATGAAGTCTAGAAGCGACATTTTACACATTGTCACATTTCTTTGGCTTGCAAGCTGACCTACTATTATATTTACTTGGTTGTACTTTGTTTGTGGGGAATAGGGGTATTTTGAAAAGTTTGTAAGCTCTTGTGTTATACCGCCGGTGCCCCTATCACACTCACTGAATTGTTCCTGTGATAAAAAGGTAACAAGCGGCTGGTTAGTTGCAGCCTGCAGATAGGTAAAATCTAGGAGTGTTTTGGAGCCGCACATGAGATGGCACCGCGCTGTACAACACCAGGGCCTCAGCTTACTAGCTGAGTGTATGTAAATAGTTGGGAGTGTTTTTTTGGTAAAGAGGTGTTTCTAAACAAAGTAAAATCTTGTTTTTTTACTAAATTGATTTGGAGTCGCTTCCTTTGTTCGTGACTTCGCTGTATCCTGTGGAGTCCACCCCGGTACACAGCTTACAATAATGTGGAGGTGGCAGCAGCATGAGGAGGCCATATAGTGACCCAGTGGCAGCGGTATGAGCAGGCCATACAGTGACCAAGTGGCAGCAACATGAGGAGGCCATACAGTGACCAAGTGGCAGAAACATGAGGAGGCCATACAGTGATCCAGTGGCTGCGGCACGAGGAGGATATACAGTGACCCAGTTCCTCCCCTGTGTGACTTTGTTCGCCCAGGCAAATGAGGTGTAGAACAGTGTGACATCGCTGTGCCCTGCACATGTGGTATGCTGGAGGAGCACTGTGAATTGTCCCTGCAGTGGAGGCTGAGGAAACAGTGGAGGATGAGGTGGACATTGTTGCAGGAGCAATGGTGTGAGAACGTGGAGGCGGAAGCGGCACCACCTGGCCAAGTTACTGGTGACAAGGTGACATTGTGAAATTGGCAGCAGCATTAGGAGGCCATACAGTGACTCAGTGGCAGTGGCATGAGGGGGGTATACAGTGACCCAGTGGCAGCGGTATGAGGAGGCCATACAGTGACCAAGTGGCAGCAACATGAGGAGGCCATACAGTGACCCAGTGGCAGCAACATGAGGAGGGCATACAGTGATCCAGTGGCAGCGACATGAGGAGGCCATACAGTCACCCAGTGGCAGAGTGCGGAGATGGCAGCAATGTGAGTAGGCCACAGAGTGGCAAGGTGATATAATGTGTAGGTAGCAACAGCCTTAGCAGGCCATACAGCCACCCAGTGGCAGAGTGAGGAGGTGGCAGGAGTGTGAGGAGGCCATACAGTCATCCAGTGGCAGAGTGTGGAGATGGCAGCAGCGTGAGTAGGCCACAGAATGGCAAGGTGATATAATATGTAGGTAGCAACAGCCTTAGGAGGCCATACAGTCTCCCAGTGGCAGAGTGTGGTGAGGCAGCATGGATCATTTAATCTGCTGCATGAGGCATTGGTGGGTGGAAATCCTGGCTGATCCACACCTGATTCATCTTCACAAAGGTCAGTCTCTCCAAATTTTGGGTAGACAGGCGAGTTCTCCTTGGGGTAACTATGGCCCCTGCCACACTAAACACCTTCTCTGATGTCACTCTACTGGCTGGGCAGGACAGCTTTTCCAGTGCAAACTCGGCCAGTTGCGGCCACAAATCCAGTTTGGCTGTCCAGTAGTCCAGCGGATCTTCGATGACGGGTGGCAGGGTGCACTCTAAGTATGCCACCACCTGCTGGTTCAACTTCTGCTCTGTGTCTAGCTGCTGATGAGCAGCTTCTTCATTATGCAGCTGAAGAAAGCTGTTCATCAGTGACTCTAGGCTCAGGCTGCTGCTGATGGAGCCGATACTGCTCCTGCCACCCCCACACCCTCCCACAGCTGCCAGGCCAGTGCAAGTTGAGCGCTCAGGGCCCCCCTGGTTGGACATGCAAGAGGATGGACGATGGCGCAGATAGGCAGCGGTCAACTTGCTACATAGCATGTCTCTATAGTAGTTCAGTTTGTCCTCCCTCTCAGCAGGTGTAAAAAAGGCCCCCATTTTTCCCCGGTAGTGAGGGTCTAACATGATGGAGAGCCAGTAGTCATCCCTCTGCTGAATGGTGACAATTCGGTTGTCACTGCGCAAGGAAGTCAGCATGCATCGGGCCATTTGCGGAAGTGACTCCGAGGAACTCCCTGCATCCATCTCCACTGCATACTGCCACCATGCGTCTGGGTCATCTGCCTCATCCTCGTCATCTCCCTCTGGCTGTTCTGGTTGCTCCTGCTCCTCCTCTCCACCCATTTGACTACACATTGTTTGTGCTCCAATGTCCTCCTCATCCTCCTCCTCCTCCAGTTCAGCCCCTACAGGGCTCATGTGGCCTTGAGATGTAGACGCCACATCTCCAGTCCCCTGACCAGCCAGATTGAAAAGCATCTTTTCCAGGATGTGAATCAGTGGAATGACGTTGTTCATCCCATAGTCCTGACGACTGACTAACAAAGTGGCCTCCTCAAAGGGAAGTAACAAACAGCAGGTGTCACACATGAGCTGCCACTGGCTAACATTAAAGTTACACAGGGGAGTACTTCCTCCTCACTGTACAGTGGATCTGAGCCCACAGCATAGAGTACATCTCTAGCTGAGGGAACAGAAAAGGACAGAGGCAGGTTGAGGACAGGTGAGGGCACAGGGCCTGCTGCCGGGCCATGCCAACTAAGGGTTGTGTCTGACGAACCCACCGACTCTTGGCTGGGGTGTCTGATGTGACTTGGGATGAATTTGATGACCAAGTCAAGCAGTCTACAACCGTTGGGTTGCTGGTCAAGACACGACCACTACTTGACACTGGGAGCTCAGGCCTCTGTAACTGACCCCTGCTGGCACGCCCCCTTACTCTGCTGTGACCTGTGCCTGCGCCAGAAACATTTAGGCCTGCGGCCCTCCCCTGTGCTTGGCCTCTCGCTTCTCTGTCTGGCATACTGTTCGATGGAAAAACGTAATTGTAAAGGGCAAAAAGGCCTATTATTTTCTACTTTGTAGAGAACGGCAAATATGCCCCTTATTTCTTCACCCACTAATGAACACCAATAAAAAAAAAGCATGATAAAGGCAGAGATTTGTAGCTCAGAATTATTTAATTATTGACAATACTATTTATAAATGGCTAGCAACTTTATACTGGTAACAAAATGCTGAATATAATCATTTTTATATGTTTTGACACTAATAAACACCTTTAAATAAGTGATAACCGCTAAGAATTATTGAATTATTGAATTAATATTGACAATACTGTATTGAAAAATGGCCTGCAACTTTATACTGCTAACAAAATGGTGAATATGGTCCTTTTTATGTGTTTTGACACTAATAAACACCTTTAAATAAGTGATAACCGCTAAGAATTATGGAATTATTGAATTATTATTGACAATACTGTTTTGATAAATGGCCAGCAACTTTATGCTGGTAACAAAATGGCGAATATGGTTGTTATGTCTTTCCCCACGTTAAAGGCCTTTATTACAGATAAGTGCAGATATTATTGGATGATAATTCAGTTTTCTTTGGCACAATAGTGCTGAATAATGTTATGCCTTCTAAGAACAGTGAATAAGCCCCTTATAATAAACGCCTTTAAAAAGGCTTTTTTTTTACAGATATGTGCAGATATGGCTTTGGGACAATAGTACTGAATAATGTTATGCCTTGTAAGAACAGTGAATAAGCCCCTTATAATAAAAGCCTTTAAAAAGGCTTTTTTTACAGATATGTGCAGATATTAGTGTATGATATTTCACTTTTTTTTTTTTGCTGTACTGCACTGCAAAAGGCTTGTTGTGTTCCACCTTGATGACACAGATATAAATAATGAGCAGCAGTATAACGGCAGTGAGTGCTGCAATGTGAATTATGCTGCAAATGAGCCTGCAACCACCCCAAATTCTTCTCTCAATTCCTCCCTATGCTTTCCCTACAGTTCTAAGGCTCAGCCTCTGTCCTTGAACTTCTATATGTCTTCTAAGTCTTTTCCTAGCTCCACCTGTCACTACAGTAAGAGCGATGTGGAATGACTGTACCTAAAATGGCCGAGGGTTTTTATAGGACTGTGACATCACAGGTCCGTCTGGCTGCTGATTAGCTGCACACTTGGCATTGTGGGTGATCCCGCGCTCCCAGAGTCCCTTCCCCCTTGTCCTAACATGTGCGGTAGCCATTTTATAAAAAAATGCGATTCGATGCATCGAAGCGTGAGGAAATCCGGAATCGTGGCAAATCGAAGATTTCCTGAAATTCGGTTCGAATTTCACTTCTGCAGAATCGATTCACTCATCTCTAGTCAACACATTAAAATATGGTTAGGGCTTCACATCAAGGAAAAGTCTAGGAGCAGCTATTGCCAAATAGTGCTAGAGATGTTAAATGGCAGGGATTTAAATTCATTTTGAGTTCCTGCACTGCTATATTTATTACTATAATCAATCAAGTTTATTATATATATATATATATATATATATATATATATATATATATATTTAAGAAAATTCCGCAATTTGGCTGTGGTGGAAATGCCATGGCAAAAACTATGGCATTTTACAGTACTTGCAACATAGATAGGATTCTGAGTAAACCCATCCACACATGATAGAAAAAAATTTGCAGTGAAAATGCCACGATTTCAAAAACGCTCGCATATCAATTATACCCACAGAAATGCTGGCATTTTCCATATAGGTATAATAGAAGCAGAAAGTCTGTAGAGGAAAACTCTGCGGACTTTCTGTGATAAGCGCTGTGGAAAAAAACACGATGTGTTTCCGCCCCGGTCTTTTCCGCAGCCCTTTTTGGCTGTAGCATGCCATCACCCGCGTAAGGGAGTTCTATCTGGGCAGTATATTCCTTTTGACTTGGCTGTCGCTTTGTGCTGTGTTTTTTAACAAGTCCATAATGTTAGATGTGGGAATTGCATGTAAATAAACTCACTTTTATCATCGCACAGTTTTATCATCAGATTTCTGCAACATGTTTAGTAAATATTCAGAATTTTTTTTGAAAAGTGGATTGATATGGTCTACAATTTCATGGATTGTTTCAGCTTTATCAGACACTGGATTTGACAATTGATGATTAGGGACAGGAGGTGTAGCAAGGCTTATACTAGCTAGATGTAACATTCTGCATTAACTTGTTAAGCTCGTTTTGGGAACCAGGTACATTTTCTCTGCATGTTCCATTATTTGCTAGCAATAAGGCTTGTTATTAATGGAATTGCAAAACTCCATTTATAGCATCCCTATAAACCCTCTGGACTAATTCACTACGTGCTTCTTTTCCTTAATGCCTAATACTTCTTTAGTATATTTTTATGTTGTTCTTTTAGAAGAATTTTTCCTTTTAAGATGTTTAGGCTAAGGCCCCACATAGCGAGCAGCAGCCAAAAAATCACTGTGCAAAAAACCGTGGCAGAAACACATGGTGGTTTTTCCTACGACGTTTTTCATAAAAGGTCTGCAGAGTTTTCCTCTGTGGACTTTCTGCTTCTGTTATACCTATATGGAAACCGCCAGCGCTTCCATAGATATAATTGGCATGCTGCCATTTACAAAAACCAGAATCCCATCCACTTTGCAAGTACTGTAAAACGCAGCAATTTTTAGTGCGGCCTGTCTGCCTTGGCCAAATAACAGTGTTTTTATGCTAAGTGGGGGCCTGGCTTTAAAGTGATTTCCCTTATAAGCCAATATTAAATCTTTACTGGCAGTATGGAAAATATTCCTTCTGAGCTAGGGAGATGCTTTCATCAAAGGTTTTAAGACATACCAGTTACGTCACATTGTAAAATTGCATCGCAAAATTCACTTATTGCAGGGGTAAGCCAAAGCTAAATCTTTCAAACTGTCAAAATTAATAACCTTACTGTTGGCAACATTCAGCATTTTCCTCTTAACTTTTAAGACTGTTTTAGGCCAGGGCCCCACATGTCCCTGCAAAGTGTCCCTATCCCTTTACAGTCCCTGCAAAGTGGATGGGATTCTAGCGAATCCCATACACACATTGCAGAAAAATTAGTGCAGTGGAAATGCTGTGATTTCCAAAACCGTTGTGTTTTTTGAAATTGCAGCATGTCAATTATAACTATGGAAATGCTGGCAGTTTCTCTATAGGTAGAATTGAAGCAGAGGAAAACTGCACACTTTCTGTGAAAAGCACTGCAGGCAAAATGCAATGCATTTCCGCTGTGGATTTATATTGGAATCATCTTTTAATCATCCTTTAATTTATGTTGGATGTTAGAAGGCTTACAAGTGTAACAGTGATTTTCCAGATTTAAAAGAAAATTTCCTAAACTCATTTTTAGGGACCACTTTAGTTCTGAAGGGGATTATAAATACCTATATATTAGAAACCCCCATAAATCATCCAATTTTCAAAACTGAACACCTCAAATAATTCTAAACAGCATTTGTGAAGTTTGTTAACCCTTGAATCATTTCACAGGAATTAAAACAATATAGAGGTGAAATTTAGACATTTCATTTTTTTTTCAATGATAGTTTTAGCCCTAAGATTAACACATTCACAAAGGGTTAAAGGAGAACATGCATCTCACAGATTGTTATGAAATTTCTCCTGCGCACAGAAATACCCCACATGTGGGTGTAAACTGATGTTTGGGCACACGGCTTAAGTTAAGTTACTTCGTAGCGCCACCTTTTGCTGCGATTACAGCTGCAAGTCGCTTGGAGTATGTCTCTACCAGTTTTGCATATCACAAGACATTATGGGAAAAGGAGCTGGGAAGCTCATGCGCCCTCTGTTGGATGTAACAGATCCTCAATTTGCTTTTGACTCACTGAGTCTTGAGACAGCAAATGGGATTTTAGCCAAGCCAATTTCACTGTTTTGGGATTTTTGTCCCTCATCAGTGCAGAGAAGAGTGAACTGGCTGGCTTTGTGGGAGGCAATGAGTGGCTCAGGGATGGGAATCTCTCTCCTTGGGGAGAGCACCAGTGAAGGTGTGTAGAGTTTTGAATTGCCTTTTGCCCTCTACTAAGCATCTACATAGCACAAGGCATTATGGGAAAAGGAGCTGGGAAGCTCATGCGACCTCTGTTGGATGTAACAGATCCTCAATTTGCTTTTGACTCACTGAGTCTTGAGACAGCAAATGGGATTTTAGCCAAGCCAATTTCACTCATCTGCATACAGTGCTGTTTTCGCAGTTTCTATCAGTTTTGCACATCGAGAGACTGAAATTCTTGCCCATTCCTCCTTGGAAAACAGCTCGAGCTCAGTGAGGTTGGATGGAGAGCGTTTGTGAACAGCAGTTTTCAGCTTTTTCCACAGATTCTCGATTGGATTCAGGTCTGGACTTTGACTTGGCCATTATAACACCTGGATACGTTTATTTGTGAACCATTCCATTGTAGACTTTGCTTTATGTTTGGGATCATTGTCTTGTTGGAAGATAAATCTCCGTCCCAGTCTCAGGTCTTTTGCAGACTCCAACAGGTTTTCTTCCAGAATGGTCCTGTATTTGGCTCCATCCATCTTCCCATCAATTTTAACCATTTTCCCTGTCCCTGCTGAAGAAAAGCAGGCCCAAACCAAGATGCTGCCACCACCATGTTTGACAGTGGGGATGGTGTGTTCAGGGTAATGAGCTGTGTTGCTTTTACACAAAACATATCATTTTGCATTGTGGCCAAAAAGTTCGATTTTGGTTTCATCTGACCAGAGCACCTTCTTCCACATGTTTGGTGTGTCTCCCAGGTGGCTTGTGGCAAACTTTAAACGAGACTTTTTATGGATATCTTTGAGAAATGGATTTCTTCTTGCCACTTTTCCATAAAGGCCAGATTTGTGCAGTGTACGACTGATTGTTGTCCTATGGACAGACTCTCCCACCTCAGCTGTAGATCTCTGCAGTTCATCCAGAGTGAGCATGGGCCTCTTGGCTGCATCTCTGATCAGTCTTCTCCTTGTTTGAGATGAAAGTTTAGAGGGATGGCCGGGTCTTGGTAGATTTGCAGTGGTCTGATACTCCTTCCATTTCAATATGAGTGCTCACAGTGCTCATTGGGATGTTTAAAGTTTGGGAAATCTTTTTGTATCCAAATCCAGCTTTAAACTTCTCCACAACAGTATCACGGACCTGCCTGGTGTGTTCCTTGGTCTTCATGATGCTCTCTGCGCTTTAAACAGAACCCTGAGACTATCACAGAGCAGGTGTATTTATACGGAGACTTGATTACACACAGGTGGATTATATTTATCATCATCAGTCATTTAGGACAACATTGGATCATTCAGAGATCTTCACTGAACTTCTGGAGTGAGTTTGCTGCACTGAAAGTAAAGGGGCCGAATAATATTGCACGCCCCACTTTTCAGTTTTTTATTTTTTACAAAAGTTTAAAATAACCAATAAATTTCATTCCACTTCACAATTGTGTCCCACTTGTTGTTGATACTTCACCAAAAAATTTAAATTTTATATCCTTATGTTTGAAGCCTGAAATGTGGCAAAAGGTTGAAAAGTTTAAGGAGGCCGAATACTTTCGCAAGGCACTGTACCACTACGAATAGTGAGAGGCGAAGAGAGTGTACCGTTCATCTGTATTTGTGCATTTGGGTAGCTATAGAGAGAGCAAATGTGAGTGAGCATAGTGGGACCAAAACCTATCTGTGTAAGGGTGGCCTCCAGAAACCTCCAGTCCGCTGTATCAAAGGCCTTCTCCACGTCCAATGAGAGCAGAATCATTGGAATCCAAGAGCACTGAGCGTGATGGATTGCAGTGAAGACCTTTAGCGTGTTATCCCGAGCCTTCCTACAAGGGATGAACCCCACCTGATCCATGTGTACAAAATCCTCCATGTGTGGGCTCAGTCGATTGACTATCAATTTGGCATAAAGCTTTGCATCGGTTGATTAAGGAGATTGGCCTGTAATTAGGGCAGAGCAGATGGTCTTTACCCTCATTAGGGATAACCGTCATGTGTGCATGTAGGAAGGATGGGGGGAAGGGAGTATAGTGAGTATTGTGACGCCACAGATGTTTCACAGATTTTATTTATTAACATTGGGATGGGAAAATGAAAAATTACTTTTTTTTTCCAATAAACCATCAAATTAGTCCAAAATGTTTAATTTTCATGAGAGGATAAAGGAGAAAAAGCTCCCCAAAGAGTGTTACAGAATTTCTCCTGAACAGCTTTTGGTGGGCAGATTTTGCTGGAATAGTTTTCAGGTGCCATGTCATATTTGCAGAGCCCCTAAAGTACCACTACAATGGAAACCCCCAAAAGGTGACCCTGTTTTGGAATCCACACCCCTATACAATTTATCAAGGGATATAGTGAGCATTTTGACCTCACAGCTGTTTAACAGATTTTATTAGCATTGGGACGAAACAAATGGAAAGTTATTTTTTTCCAATAAACCATCCATTTAGCCCCAAATATTTCATTTTTACAAAGGGTTAAATAAGAAAAAAACACACCAGAGTTTGTTACACAAATGGAATGGAAAGAGCGCTATTTGGCTTTTGAAAGGCAGATTTTGCTGGAATAGTTTTCAGGTGCCATGTCGCATTTGCAGAGTCCCTAAAGTACCACTACAATGGAAACCCCCCAAAAGTGACACAATTTTAGAAACTACACCCCTCAAGGAATTTTTCAAGGGGTATTATAATTTTGATCCCAAGAGTGCTTCCCAAAAATTAATGTACAAAGTGAAAAATTGTTATAGAAATATGCCATTTCAGTGCCCAATATGTCCGTCCCACTTTGTGTCATCAGAGACACGCACTCCTAAAACTATGAAGTGGGCTATCCTGGGTACAAAAATTTGTATATGTGGGTGTAAACTGCTGCTTGGGCACACAGCCGGGCTAAGAAGAGAAGGAGCGCTATTTTGGTTTTTGGCACTGCACTTTTTAGCTTTTGGAGTACAGATTTTGACCGACTTTCTGGATGCCATGCTGTTTTTGGCCCTGAAGGTGCCAGTAAGTTGGAATTCCCCAAGAAGTGACCCCATTTTGTAGGGGCAATTTTAGGGTCTTTGCAAAAACCAACAACCTAAATTTGCACTCCAAAATCACATAGCGCTCCTTCATATCTGTGCCCTGCTGTGTGCCCAAACAGCAGTTTATGCTCACATGTATGACACTGCTGTACCCATGATAATGTACTTAATGCTATATGTAGGTATAAACTGCTGTTTCGGCACAGCCGGGCACAGAAGAGAAGGAGCGCTATATTGGTTTTTGGACCACAGTTTTGTTTTTGGACGTCATGCCACTTTTGCAGAGCCACTGAATTGCCAGTAAAGTGGAATCTGCAGACACGTGACCCCATTTTGGAAACAACACCCCTCAAGGGATATTTCAAGTGGCACAGTGAGCATTTTTAACCCTTGAGTGTTGCATTAATTTAATTTCCAAAAATGAATGTGTAGTTGATAATGAAAAGTGAAAATTTACATTTTTCCATAGATACGCCAATTCAGTGCCCAATATGTTGTGCCCAGCTTATGTCAGCAGAAACACACACTCCAAAAACTGTTAGGTGGGTATCCCGGGCGCAACAGCAAAACATCATCTCTGAGAGAAGCTGGGCACAATATATTGTGCACTGAAATTACGTATTCCTGGAAAAATTGCCATTTTCACCTTTCACCATCATCTGTGTATTCATTTCTGAAAAATAAATTCTAGCAACACTTGGAGGATAAAAATGCTTGCTGCGGGGAGTGCCGATGGGGGTCATTATTATTGCGCAACCCCTTGAATGCCACAGTCATATTTGACTGCAGCATGCAAGGGGTTAAAACCAAGGAGTTAATGTCAGTTACAGCTAACACCCACTGAAATAGTGAGTGGGCGGCCATCACAGGACATACTATTACGTCCATTTGCGCCAAGGACCAGGTGGTCAGGACATAATAATATGTTCTGTGTCCCTAAGGGGTTACATTTTCACTTTTGCTCTATGCCATCATGTGCACACAGCTCTGAAGTCTGCACATTATACACTTACACCACTCTACTAAATGATGCACCCAGCAAACAGAGCTCTGTTTAAGGTCGGAAGAGCTGCACCTTCATCTTCTCCTACCCTGTACAGATCTCTGATCGGGAAAAGCGCTTTATCAGCCCTTCTCCTAATGATTATGGAAGTGCACTGGCTCTGGCACTGCTGGAACCTTCAGACTATAAGATGCAGACACTTTTTAGCAAGATTTTTTCTTGCTAAAAAGTGAGTCTTTTCTAAGGCCATCTCTAGCTCTATAGTGCTCCACATTCCTGTCAGGGCCCGGTTTTCAACACTGTACATGAAAGGGTCAGTCTATGAATTTCCAGCACATAACAGAGTGAAAACATTATTTTTTTGTTAAGCTTCATCAGAAGTACAGGAAAAAAACAAATCTCTCAGGGGTAAAATTTATCTCTGGCAATACCAAAGTATTTTTTTCAGGTACCTGAAATTATCATAAATGATTTTGGGGTGCCTTACAGGATACATTTTATGCTGGTGAAATCATAGTAGTTTATCCCCTTCTTCCTGTTTGTGCTAAAGCTTAACAGCATTAGTTCTACTACTGTAAAGGGCATCACAAGGGTCTAAAGGCTCTGGGAATTGCATTGTAAGAAGATTGAAGGTTAGAATCTTCTTCAAGCATCTCTTTCCACTCATGCTCCCATAATACATATACTATGTAGCTGCAACTCAGCAGGTAGTGTTTTTTACATGAAAAAGTGTGATACAACTGACCATAAGTGGTGTTAGGGACATTATTTGTATCAGCTCAATTATAACAAATAGGACAGCCGTAGTAAAATCACTCCTGAAATTCAAATGCTACGCCCCGACCATTACCAACCACTTAGCAGTCTAAAAAATATTTTACCCACTTCTTTTTCTTCCCCACTGAAGCTGTAAGCTGAAAAGGATAAACACATGAAGACACTACAACATATCTCTTTTGATGTTTACTGTATTTTCAAATTTTTTTCCTTGTCATCTCCATTACACGAGATATACAGTATACCATTACTATACCATTCACATGCATTTTGCAACATCTTGTCTGCATTAAAATTTTAGTTTCACCTTAAAATCAAATGTTTTGCTTTTTTGTTCCTCATACCATTCAATGAAATCCTTTTAGCATATAGTCCACTCTTAGATTTTCTTCAGTATTAGAAAAGTGCAGAAAGTGACCCTTTGAACCAGGAACACCCATAGGTTGTTGTAATTTACTCAGCTTCATGGGAATGAAATTTAGGGAGTCTACAAAGCGCAATTACACAAACAAGAAACAAGCACTCTTTTATAAATCATTTACACACAGTTTTATGTTAATCAAATCCTTAACACCAAAGAGATGTTTGTACCAGCATTATCAGTTATAAAAGTATAACCCTGCAAATTTACTGCTGATAAAAAAATGAACAAACACATGAGCACTAGAGGTGGGCAAATTGGTTCACAACGAACCGGATTCGACCCAAATATTCCAAATCGTTCGATTTTTGCCAAAACCAAACAATTTGAGATTCGTCTCAGACTAACTAAAATGGCCTCTCAGGTAAATTATTATACTCTGGGGTCTCTTCAGACCCCAGAGTATAATAGCTGGAGGCCCAGGGTAAGTAACCAAAATAAAAAAAAAACATTTATACCCACCTTCTGTAAAGATCCCAGAGTATAATAATTTCCCTTCCGGGGACAAAACCAGAAATTTGCTTCGTCTGAACACAGAACAAAATGAACCTTCTGAGGTTTACCCATCTTTAATTAGCACATGTTTTACCCTTAAACTCCCAGAAAGTCTGAGCATACAACATTGTAGTGTAAATGTAATTTGTTACATTTTCATTTGTTGTCCCTTTCTCCTGAGTGCATTCAGAGTCATTGATAACATACAAATCAGACCGTGCTGCAAACTCACAAAGCTACATGTAACAGAGATGTCCATCAAATTTATTGAGACTCACACAACATATGCTGCAGCGCACATTTATGTTCTTCTTTGCTATTAGTATTCAAAAATTGACAACACCGATCACAAAATGTTTTAAGTCTACAGACTTCTGAGCTAATTGTACATGACAATGTAAGCAATCACCAGAGTGACAAAACACATGGTAACAAGGACATCGAGGCTGTGCTCCCACACTCTCAGAACAATCCTCTCTTCAATACGCTCTACATAAATATTGACATGAATTATTGTTCTTGTGGTGAAACACAGAATTACAATATTCATAAAATGAACATGCACAAAAACCTTTTATGTTCCTGATACCATAATAGTTATCATTATGTAGGATGTGTACTGTCTTTAGGAAACATGAAAAGACAGGGATGAAATCCAACAGCATCTTCTTTTATTCATGTCTACACACTCTGATATCTAACACAACACTAGCCTCCAGCAAGCAGTACTACTTCCTGGTTCCTGTATCCTGTGTCCTCCTCTTAAAGAGGCAGGAATGTTTGCTGTATGTTACAGGATGTATAAAATGTTATTTGTGAAAATAGCACCAATGATCCTGACTGTAATACAGAACTTTAATGGTGACTCCCAAGTATTGCTCAAAATAAGCGATATCACTAAAACTCACTAGATGATTATCAGAGATAGGGCCGGTTCACATCTGCGTTCAGCATTCCATTCGGGGAGTCCACTTGGGGACCCCCTGAACGGAAACCTATACGCATTGCAAGCGGTTTACCTGGGAAACCACACAGACCCCATAGCACTTTCCTTTCCGCCTGTTTCCGCATGTTTCGTGCGGAAATAGAGCGGAAACCACATGGACCCCATTATAGTCTATGGGGTCCGCAGGTTTCCTTAGGTAAACCGCTTTTCTATGCATATAAGTTTCCGTTCGGGGGGGGTCCACAAGCGGACTCCCCGAACAGAATGCCGAATGCAGATGTGAACCGGCCCATAGACAGATTCTAATGCACCTGTTTAGCATGATACAATAATATTCCATCGTCATCATCAGATTCATCCATCAATGCATGTAAACAACCAAGTATAAATTTGATTCTTTGTTAAAGTTATACAACTACCGCTTTTTTTGCTTAATGATCTAACTATAAGCGATTGAGCTTATGCACTTTTTTACACCTCCTCTCCTGTTTTTGACTACTGTGACTTCCAGCTTCAGACAATCACCAGCTAGACACTCTGTGTTACTCTGTAATGTCCGGGCTACAGCATTTAAAAATGGCCCCGCGTTGAAATCATCCTGGGATTGTTTTGTTGTTTAAACAGGGTCTAAAATACTGTACAGTGAGGAAGAAAAATATTTAGTCAGCCACCAATTGTGCAAGTTCTCCCACTTAAAAAGATGAGAGAGGCCTGTAATTGACATCATAGGTAGACCTTTGAACCAAATTCGACTCGAATATTCCAAATTGTTCGGGATGCGTTTCAGATTAACTAAAATGGCTGCTGCTGGCAAATTATTATACTCTGGTCAGACCCCAGATTATAATAGCTGGTGGCCCAGGGGAGGTGACAAAAAAAAAAAAAACATTTATACTTACCTTCCGTTACCTCTTTTGGGCCTTCTTGCAGCGTCCAGTGCTCTTCTGTGATGTCATGGACCCAGGGTCACTGCTGAGGCCTGTTATTGGGCCTCAGTGGTGACATGGGCATGCCAAGCGTCATGATTGGCATGCTTGGTGTGCCAATCTCACCGCTGAACACAGGATGAAATAAATCTTCTGGGGTTCATCTATCTTTACTGAGGGATTTTAAAATTTAGTGTTTGTAGCTGTAAAGGCTCTGTGTGATGTGAGACCTCTACTTTGTTCTCTGTGTTACATGCCGTCACTTTCTATTTTCTGACTGTTATTGAGTGCTTAACTTGGCCCAAAATTTTTATAGGCCGCTTTACAGCCTAGTAATGGCCAATGGAGCAGGTTTGTAAATACTCTTCAAATCACCTACAACCATGTCTAGTCATAAACACCATCACCATCAGAGTGAAATTACCATCAACAATAGCTTTAGACTAAGGCCCCACATAGCAGGCCGCACGGCAGCAATGCATTATTGTTTTCTCACGCAGCGCTTTTCATAGAAAGTCAACAGAAATATCCTCTGTGGACTTTCTGCTTCCATTATACCTATAGGGAAACCACCAGCATTTTTGTAGGTATAATTGACATGCTGCGATTTCCAAAAACCGCCAAGGTTTTGGAACTTTTAATGTGTCCACTGCGCATATTTTTCTGCAATGTGTGGATGGGATTTGCCACTTTGCAGGGACTGTAAAACGCCACATTTTTTCCCGCAGCATTTCTTCACTGGGTATTCAAAAGATGAGTGGTTTTCTCATTGATTTTACTAACTATACTAGATGTAGCATCTATAACTGTAATTGGTAATTGGATATTATGACAAACTTGAGTATTGTTTGGTGTTTGGAATCCCTAGTTTTACAAATAGGTGATAACGGTGATGATCTTTCAAATCCATTCCATACAGGCAAAATTTCTTTCGAAGGGGTATGGAATGGAATTGCAAGATCATCACCATTATCGCTTATTTGTGAAGCCTAGAAGCTGATCTTTTATGTTTTTTGTTTGTTTTGGTAGAGTTAATAATGTTGATAGGGACACATTTTTCTGACAAAGGCATTGATGTTACAGGTCCATTATGCACCGGCAATACATTCAAAGTCATGT
Organism: Leptodactylus fallax; assembly: GCA_947044405.1. Lineage (NCBI taxonomy): Eukaryota > Metazoa > Chordata > Amphibia > Anura > Leptodactylidae > Leptodactylus > Leptodactylus fallax. Next base: position 458,269 of record CAMRHE010000379.1, read on the forward strand.
TGTTTTCTTCTAAAAAGCCCTTACATCCAGGATCTGACAAGAGCCATTTTAATACGAGTGTAGAAATTTCTGTTCATCAATACTGAAAGATAAGTAATCATAAAGTATACATTAAGGTCATGTATAGTACAGTGTGTACCGCTACCTGATTAATACTATACAATTATTTATTCTACTTCTATAAATGATTTGTGTCGCTAGGATGAAGTTCTTGCTCTGTAATCATCTCATGTTAGGAGAGTCTGACTCGCAAATACTCTGGGATGTGCACTGATTATTTTCTTTGAATTCAAGCTTTCTGGTGAATATTTGCTCTGTAAACGGAGATAACATCCCTTCTTTTCTCAGCTTCACCTTCAACATGACTATGGTTGATGTTGTATAAGAAAGTACATCTAGTTTAATGCCCACACAAAGATAGTTGAATGTTCAGGCCAAATAATATAAAACATAACTTTGATAGCTTGATCTAAAATGTCATCAAGGATATTAGACTCAGCACAATCCTGAGGCTGTAGATATGTTCCGTCAATTACGCCATCCATAAATTCCGCTTAACATAAATGAAAGATACATTTTAGCAACTCTATGCAGCATAATGGTAAAAAGTAGTTACATAAACATAGAATATTTACCTTGTTCAGAATCCGTGATTACATCACAGGTGAACTGCGGATTATCATTATCTATTTTTCCATCTAGCAGTGTAAACAGTATATTATATTTATTATACACTAAATATTGTAAAATAGACTAGATACTTAGATAGACAGTATAATATCAAGTGTAAGGTATTTTTATGCAAAAATAATAAAAACATATCATGAAATTATTAAAACATAAAAATTACTAATAAGGTGATACAAGATGTGTTCACGTCTAATGCACCACACAAACAACTCTTTATGATACATTAAAGTATACCGATCTAAAACTATTGCTGGTATGGTATCTCCTAATATTTGGTTGCGATATAAAGGCAATGTGGCTTGTGGCAGGACATGTTGCGGTTTGTATTGTTACATACACAGGTCCACCTCATTTGTTTCGAAAGGTTACAGGTATTATTTTTCCTATTAGATGTTATGTAACGTGTAACAGCACATATATTGTATATATTGTATGTGCTGTCCCCTACAATATTAAGGCTGTACATGGATTCTTTGGATTCTCACCCTAGATACTCATGCCCGTAAGGGGTTAAATCTGAGATAGGATCTTTTGCATATTTTTGTGATTTAGTTTCATTTTTGTTGTGTCATTTCTCATATTATTGACATGTTTTTGATATAGCATCTGATGTATAATTTTGTAGCACTTGTGTATTATGTAATATGTTCACAGCTGAGACATGTCAGGTGAACAGCTATATATCAGCTTGTTGTGAGTTTGTACTCCATACTCTATGATTAAGAACTGGAGGATCCAGTTCAAAACATGTTAGAGGACAGGGGTTTCAAAGTGTGGTGCCAGATGGCGGCTTTTGTGTTTTTATGTTGTGTACATGGATGGATTTTAATGTTTAATGAACCAAATGAATTTTTAACTTCTTCACCACCATGCTGGATATCAAAATATGTGGTGCATTAGCCTGAGAAATAAGCCTGGTCTCTCTGTTGCAAAATCATTTGAACAGATATTTGAGAATGATGGGGCATGTACCGTGCAAATTACAGACTGATCGGGGCAGGGAATTTATGAATAATGCCATGAAGAATTTTGTAAATCACGCAATATACATAAATACTTTACTACAAAGACTGTGAAGGATGACTTTAGTGGGGAGGTTTAATTACATGTTAAAAACAAATATGTGGCGCTACCTTTCAAAAGATACCCTGTCATTTACCCTGACTTGGTATATAGTTACAATCATACTTATCATACTATAATTCAGTGCAAACCTGCTGAAGTGACAAAACATAACTCATATGGAGAAACATTTACGGCATGAATGTGGGGTTCTAACCTATTAAGCCAATTTAAAAAATTGGACATCATGTGAGAATCTTGCTGTATAAGGGAATATTCCGCAAAGGGTATGAACACAGTTACACAGATGAAATTTTTGTCATTGCAGGAATCAATACAAGATTCAGAAAGCCGTTGTATAAAATTGTTGATTTTGAGCAGCGAACCTATAGAAGATTCATTTTTTTCCATAAAAAAGTTTTATTGAGTTTTTCAAAAGGAAAACAATACAACACAAACCGTCAAAAGGGAGAAAGCAAATAATTGCCGGAACAACCGGCCAGAGGGGAGGTGGAACACCAGAGGGGGAGACAAGAGGGGAAACAAGACGAAAGGGCACAATGGAAAAAGGGAACTGCAGAAAAAATGGGGGGAACAAAAGAATAAAATAAAAGGGAAACAAGGGGGGAGGAGGGGGGGATCGCTTCTGACACAGCAGGGCAATGCGCAGTAAATCAGAGAACAGTAAAACAGTTATATTACAACAAAAGGCATGAGAAGAAGATAAGATCACTGAGTCTGAGAAGGGGCTCCAAGAGAAGGAGCGTAAAACGAGGATTGGAAAGAGGAAGAATAGCTATAGCTATACTTTATTACTTTATGGTGGGCACTATTATCCTGTTGGAGAGCTGCAACCAGATCCTCCATATCCCTAATGTGCAGGATCTCCTGAAGCCAATCCTATATGGATCTGGGAGAGGTAGACTTCCAACAGCAGGGGATGACGAACCTGGCCGCTATCAGCATTAAACCATCTTGCGAGGGAAAATAGAGAGGAGGAGAGGGGCTAGATCATCCTCCAATACTACACCATTAACGTCCCTAATGACAGACCTCATGCCAAAATGGATGGAGACAGGGACAATTCCACTAAACATGTAGCATTGTGCCTTGGCCCAAGATGCAGCGCAAACAGTGGGCAGAGACACAAAGTTATGACAGGAGCGGAAGGTAGAGAGCCACACGTCAGGAGAAAAGAAAGTCCCGATCTCCCTCTCCCAGCTAGCTACAAATGTAGGCAGGGGTTCATCTGTGTTAGCAGATAATAGGTCATAAATAACAGAGATCGGATGCAGGATCATTGTGGGGAATACACAGAGTCACTCAAATGGGAAGAGAGTACAGTGTAAGGCTGGTCAAGCATTTGGGCTTAGTGAGGACGCGTCTGGCAATTCTTAGTGGTCTAGAAGAACAGATAAATTTAGTGAAGGCATTATAAATAGAGGAGAAGGACTTCGTTGTAAGGACTGTAGGGACTGTCTGGAAGACGTAGAGCAATCTGGGGAGGACATTCATTTTTAGTAGGTTGATGCAGCCCAGCCAGGAGAGTCCCCTGGCATCCCATTTGGATAGGTCAAACTGAACTGTGTGCAGGTGTCGGAGGAAATTCAGTTTATAGATGTCCTTGGCCTTGGCCATCCAAGAGAAAGGGAAAGAGGAGCGGAGTGTGCAAACTGGAGAGTCGGGGAGGGAGACATTTAAAGCAGTGGTTTTCCTTTTCGACAGGTTGATTTTATAGTTACTATAAAAACTATAGGTGTCAATTTCTCATAGTAAGGAAGGGAGAGTGGTGATCGGGTGGGTAATAAATGCAACACATCATCTGCGAAAGTTGAGATTTTGAGGTGCAAATCTCCCGATCTCAGGCCTTGAACATTTGGGTTGTGTCAAATGGCCACCAGCAGGTGCTTATGACTAGAGCATATAGGAGCAGAGAGAGGGGGCATCCCTGACAGGTACAGTTGTGAATACTCAAGGGAGAAGAAAGGGTATTGTTAATTCTGATTTCAGCCTGTGGAGTGTTATAAAGAGCATGTATATGGGAAAGCATGACTGGGCCCATTCCTATTTGATGTAGAGTAGCTAAAAGAAAGTTCCGATCGATCCTATTGAAGGCATTCTCTGCCTCCAATGATACTAACATTAAGGGCGTCTGAGATCTGTGGGCATAGTGGATAGCAGAGAAGGCAGAAGATTCATTTTATAAGGAAGAGGTACAAAAAGTAACTGTGGATGAGAACCATGTGTACATGATTGAAAAAATATTGAAAAAGAAGATCCAGCTGTGAAACTTTTTATTTTGTAAAGTGGCTCAGATACCCTGAAAAGTTTAACATTTGTGTTAAAGGAGATCAACTGATCGACGTATAAATCATGGAAGATGGTTTACTCTACATAACACTGTCAGCTGACAAAATCTACCCAGAAAACACAATTTAGCAAAGCCTGGTTATTTCTCAGGGCCCTTTGAAGTTGCACTGACTGAAATTCAGAATATTCATCCATGGAATACTTTTAAATAACAAAACAGCTATTTTTTGTCAGTGAACAAGGCAAAGTGTTAAATAACTATTTTGTGAAATGTGGTTTTATCCCAGCGTGGGGGATCTGGTCAAAACCGCTAATGAACGAAAATTTAAAACAATGTCTTTAGGCTACACTATGATGAAATAAAAAGAACTGTAAGTTTATTCTTCATTTTGTAAGCTGTTGCATATTTTAGGAATGTCAGGCAATTCTGATGTTTCTACATGTACTAATCCAATTGTGAGGGAGAAACTTTATGCCAATATAAAAGTTATAAGAGGCCGGACCATACACCTCTGTGTAAACAGCACATGGATTCCTTAACAATCTCAATTTCTTCAGACCAGGCAAATCATATTAATATCAGTTACTGAGAAAAGTATTGTGAGATTACATTTTAGACCCTGCAAGGAACTGACACTTTAAAATGCGTAAGGTGACCTCACTGTTTATACCTGCTACTATGTTGCTCAAACTGGCTATGGTTTGGAGGGTTTCCATGGTGATGAATACATGTTTGGAGCGGGTCTTGCTGGTTTATTTAGTGGTCTTTTTAGAAGAGCCATACCTTGTTTTAGAAAAGGTATATAATTAGTGAAGTCTCATGTAAAGAACACATTTAGAAATAATGCTGAAGACGCTGAAACTCATCTTGATGGCTGTCATGAATAACTTGGTGACCCACTGCAAGCCTCTGGCTTCCTTCTCTACTCGTACGTAGCTCGTAAGCCACAAGCCACTTCAGGCCTGTGGCCTAAGAGCTGCCCTAAGATGTCCGCATCCTGGCACAGACGTCTTCGCAATGATGTCACTATCCTGAGCCGTCCGCACCAGGACGTAGAAGTCCTGCTGCTCTCCAGTAAGCAGCGGCAGTGCCGGCGGCGGAGGCTCCTCCTTGGGGGATCGGAGGTAGGTGAGTATCATCAACTTTTTTTTTTTTAACTCACTTTGGGCATTTTAATTGGGGGTGGGGGGATGGGCGTAATACAAGAGGCCAACTGGGAACACTGGGAATTTAGATACGAGGCCATAACCAATATAAGGGGTATTCGGGGGCTTTAATAAAAGAGGATATAAATTATAGTGAAAGGTCAGTGGGGGCTGTATGAATGTAAGAGGAGATAATATTATGGGGCATTGGGGCAGTATTAAAGGGGTTTTCTAGGGAATAATAAAGTTTACTGGTAAGGATTGTATTGGGCAAATTGGAGAGGAGGCAGGGAAAGTGAACCATTAAAAAAATACTCACTTGTCCCTGGGCTACCAATGTCTCCAGCCCTCTGCTGCTGTCTGTCCAGGCACACACACGCCGCTTCCCTGCCGCAAGTCCTGCACTGCACATGATTGGCCTCAGCAGTGGCTGGAAAGGACTCGGTGATGTCACTCATATACATGACTGGATTCTTTCCACTGATGCCCTCAGCAATCACGTATGGCACGTGTCTGAACAGACAATGGTGGCAGACACCAGAGCACTGGGGACAGGTAAGGCTGGGTTCACACTAGGGCTCGGTTTCCGTTTTGGGGTCCACTTGGGGACCCAAAAAATGGAAACCCAATCTGCTTGAAAAGCGGTTACCTGCGGACCCCATAGACTATAATGGGGTCTGCTGGGTTTCTGCCCGGTTTCTGCCTGAAAAATGCGGAGAAAAAAGTCCTGCTTGCAGGACTTTTCTTTCCACATTTTTCAAACGGAATGGGGGACAGAATCCCTCGACGGGGTTCAAGCACTGGTGTGAACTCAGTCTGAGTATGACTTTTTATCACCTAACCCACCTCCACTGTGAAAAGGTCCCTTTAAAGAGGACCTTTCATGTCCTCATGAACCTGTGATTTTATATACCGCTAGAAAGCTGACAGTTGGCTTTAACGTTATGTGACCCGGTGGAGGAGATATCGGTGCCGTTAGTTTCTGCACCTATCTCTCCCCACTATCAGAAGGGCGTTCCTGACAGGCTAGTGTCATCGCTGAATTCAGCACACTGTCAGCTTTTTAGTGGTATATAAAACTGCATATGCATGAGGACGTGAAAGGTCGTCTTTAACACAAAGGGGTTATTAATAGGCATTATTAATACAGAGGGGCATTTATGTAAGAGGGCATAATTTATACAAGGAGACATAAGAGGATATAATTAATAAAAGGGGATTTGGGCAATATTAATTTTAGGTGGCACTTGGGCATTATTGATTTAAGGAGGTACACAGGGCATTATTAATTAGGGGGAATTATTCATTGAGGGGCACTATTAAATAAATGGGGCACATAGGAGCATTATTAAATTAAAAAGGCACATGGGGTTATTATTCATTTCCAGGGGATTTTATATCATATATTTTATAATTGGGGTAGCAGCAGGATGGAGATTTTATGTAGTTGAGGACAATGTGGGTTGGATGCCTGGAAAAGTGAGGAGCCAAAGATGTCTGTATTACAAACTTTACAGTCACAGCTGGAAGAAGTGGTCATGACGGTCCAGATGGAAGAGACGATAAATGTAAACAGTCAGAGATGTCACCTGTAAGTCACAACATTATTTCCTGTACTGTATTTACCTAACTGGTCTTCACAGCCCTGTGTGGAACCACTATCTATCACTATACGGTCATTGTATAGTGATAGTGTTGGTATACCTGAGTTGGGGGCCTACTTGGACGTGTTCGCCCCCTGTGCTGAACCCCCTAGCTACGCCTCTGCTCGGGACTACTATATTTTGCAAAACCACACCGTAGAGGAAAAAGCCAATTTTATTCATTGCTGTCCCCAATACGCAAAAAGAATTGATAAATCTTTCTTTGTGGTAGTTCAACCTGTTGTAGCTCTGACAGACGATTCACCTCTGGAATTCCATTTCCTCTTGAATGTCATTTCATTCCTGGAATTTCATATCCGAAAGCAGGTAGTATTACTATGATCCTTTTGTACATAAACTCTCATATTGTTAAACAAGATAATAGTGCTATAGGTGATGGTGTGCCTGTCGGCTTTATTAGTTATCCTATAATGACTTTTTTTTTAAATCAGGTGGACATTGGTATGGCGATCGCCTTATTTCAGAATCGGATAACCTTTATAGTTATAAGAGTACATTAAAACTATTTTAAATTACAGCTTGCAGGCCCTCTCATGTCAATTTATAGCTGGTGTGTTCTATAAATATACCGCAGGGCAACATCAGGGTTCTTGATGGCAACAATTTAGGATTTATCAAAAAAGCCTTAGCAACCAGCCTTTCTAGGCTTAAAAAACTTCTGGGACCTATTTTTGGAGATATATTCAATGAGCCAAAACTAATACTTAATGGAATAGATTTAAAGATAAAACTAACCAGGATTAAAGAAGCTTTCTGCCTGATATCTGCTGACCAAGAACATTATAAAGTCCATATTCAGCGGCTGTCTTTGTGAAAGGAGACCAGATTCCCTGGCCATGAGAATAGGACACAAGGCCCTTCTAACTACTCCTGCTAAATATACACTTGAAAGGGCCTATTTGACGATATATAGCTTCCTAGCAGGAACAAGAATTACAAATCATGAGAATCTGTTCCTAGGACAGAGAGATACCTAAAACCGTCATATTAGGATTTGTGGATACTGAAGCATTCAGCGCATGCACGTAAAAAAATCTGTTGTGCTTTGACTATCGCCACATAAATCATACAGCTCTGTATGTGGACGGACAACAGATTCCTGTAAGGCCTTTCCAACCTGATTTTTAATGCTGAATTAGGTATCAGAGAGTAAACTTCAATGAAAAAAAAAACATATATGTCTCTGTCTATTTTTTATGCAACCAGAAGAGCAATGTTTTCCTGTCCTGTTAAAAAAAGAACAGAGACTTTTTTCAAACATTGAATTCTTTGTAAATTGGATGCCCTTTCCATACTGTTTTTTTAATGGATGCCTAAGCAGTTTAGTAAAAATATGAGATGAACCTAGCCTTAGATGTCTTCTTATAGCAGAATAGCATTGATGCTTATGTAACCACACAGAATTCTTGTCTAGTCATGTTCTTTCCCATCCCTTAGTTGAAGCCGATGTACATATGTCTTTTCTCTACCTACTATGCGACTATGTGACTGTGAAAACATGGTCCAAAATGTAATAAAAAAATTCATAAACCTCAATCATCATTTCTCTAAGCCAAACTATATTTATTCTTGATAGTCTTTTTACTGCAAGCTGTATAAGCAAAAATAAAAGCAAAGTCAAGGGAATGGAGCAGATGGGTTGAACTGCAATAGTAACAAGATGCAACAGGTATGAAAAAACAATATTCATCAAATGCCATGGGTCTCGATATGTTCAGAAAGCCCAGGTCTTCCCCTTCACGCCAAAGATTCCTGTAACAGAATAATGTCCCATAGTGGCCCTCCATGCAGTATAATGTCCCATAGTGGCCCCCATGCAGTATAATGTCCCATAGTGGGCCCTCTACAAACTATAATGTCCCATATTGGTCCTCTATACAGTACAATGTTCCATAGTGGCCCCGCTACACATTATAATATGCCATAGTGGCCCCTTCACACAGTATAATGTGCTATAATGGCACATTCATAGGGTTGACGAATGGGATCTCAATACAAATTTTCCAAAAAGTTTGAGTTCAACTGAACATAAAATTTTTGAGCTTTACCATCTATGAACTACTATTATACTCTGGGGTTTCATCAGACCCAAGAGAATAATAAGCAGAAGCCTTGGGGAGGTGAGCAAACATAACAAACAGTGTTATTCACCTCCCTGTCCTGCCATAATGAGTTTTCAGGTGTAAAATAAAGTATAATGCATATTTATAATGCATAGACAGTATATCCATACATATTGGAATATTGTAACTATTTTCTTGTACGCTTGTTTCCATCCACAATTAATGTCTAACTAGTTAATTAATGTAAAGCATTCTCAATAGAAAAGCTACCTTTGGTTAAATATGCTTTTTATAGTTCATATTATTTCAAGTGACAAATTGAAGCTTTTCTCTTCATCTTTGATCTTGACTTGATTATCTGGAAAGATACTGTTTGTTAATTCAAAACACATATCCAGTAGGCTAAAACCTTCCTTCATTTATCATAATAGAACATTCCTTCAACTAAGTTTTAATATATCAAAGGATTTTCGTTGATAATGTGTTCCAAACACCTTCAGGGATCTCATCAAAATACAAATACATATATTAGCAAATGAAATCTAACACCAATGGTTAAATAATCAGACTACAGAGAACTTTCAAGGATAATGAATCCATAATTAGACTTTAGGAGATTTTCAGATACCATCTCCAATTAAATATATATTTTATAAAAGTCATTTACAAAGAACAGAAGTGAAAGCAGCAGCCACATCGGTATGTATACAAAGGGTTGGACAAAATAACGTAAAAGGACACGCTGTGGTGGGAATTCTCACCTGGTATGGTGTGTGAAATAATGCTGTATCAAATGCCTTTCCGACCCAATAAGTCATTTCTAGAAATTCTCTTGGAATTTCAAATAGCTACAGTCCCCACATGTATGCTGTCAGCAGACCTCTTTTTGTGTAGTTTGTAGATGACTTTTGGATATTGTCATATAGGCAGCAATTTTCCTCCAAACAATATTCAAAGAGTTAATATTATAGTGTGAATCTATGGTTCTCTAGCTGTTGAAAAACTACAACTTCCAATTTTTTTTATTACTTTCATAACATTATTCATTCCAAGATGCATTTCCATTCATACACTAATAAAGGCAATAACATAATAGATGATAATAATAATAATAATAATTATTATTTTTTCAATATTTATATATGGAAACATTTGTGATAATGACTATGCTATAGACAGCAATAAGATAATTAGGTTAAAACATAAAGAATAAAGAGAAAAAAAAAGAAAAAAAAAGTTTTTTTTTAAAAATCCATCTTTTCAAGCAAATGAAATATTTATTCTATTAAATAAAATAAATAATAAACCAATTTAAAGCTTATAAATCAAATTACACAAAATAATGTTATGAAATCAGTATGAAAACAACTAAAAACACACACATAATTCAGTTCACCAATATAGAACACATGATAAAACAAGACCTGCTAAGATCCAAAATTAAAAATAAATGATGGCAGTCAGCATGTCGGCGTTTTCCTTTAACCCGCTGCATCTCCTTGCTAAACAAATTTGGTACCATATAAAGAAACTATATAATATTGAGGGCCTCCTGGTCTGTAGCATAATCCATTGTTGCTTGAACTACACAACCTCTCTGGGTGGGAGTTCTGGTCCTCCATTGGTGTCACCAGGCTGGCCCATCTGATAGATGGCTACACTTGGTGCACCTTTGAACAGTTACAGGAGAAATACAGCATTTCATATCGTGCTTTCAATCTTTTTTTGCAGCTGAGGCATGTCCTCCAGGCCCAGTTCTCTGCCTCACCTAATCATAATCTAGATGACCCTGTCATTATTCGCAACATTATAGAGTGTGACACCCCCAGTAGTGTATCGACCATATATGGGGCTCTATAACAGTACTCTAAGATTCCTCACCCAGGAAGGGTGAGATAAGGCTGTCTGGTTTGGGGATATTTCTCAGCTAGACGATGACACCTTGGAGGCGGTGCTCTATTTCACACTGAGGTTTCCTTTGCTGCTAATAATTGGCTTACCCAGCTATATATTATACCCCAGGTATAATTAAGCCTTGTACGCCTTCATAAAATGGCTAACTCGAAAGATCTATTGTCTTTCACAAGTGATTGAAGTACCTATTTCTCTAGCTCCTTCGCTGTGTGTGTTTGGAATGCTGGATGAAGACATCTGGTCCCATCATCAAAAAATTTTCCTAAAAGAATCTCTTTTCATGGCTTGCAAAGCCATTGCCCTCCATTGAATGGTTGCCAGGCCTCCAACTCTAACCTTTTGGAAGTCACTGATTATTGATATGCTAACCTATGAAAAGGTCCTATATCACAATCCTAAATGCCCTCAAAAATTTGGTAAGACTTGGTCCCACTGGTGCCTTTCTGATAGCACACTTACCGCATATGTAAAGCCACCATAACCATTGTCTGATGATCCCCGGTTACCCATGGATCCCCTCACACTGCACTGTTCAGGTCCATAAAAACAAACCGATTTGAATCAGGGTAGGTGCAGAAGCAGCTGTTGCTGTTCATCATTCTGGGTTATAAAGCCATTTCCAAACAATTTGACAATGAAAATGATTATGCACAAGTGAAAAACATTAAAGATAATAGACAATCATCACAGAATGGGACATCCCAGCAAATTTATCCCAAGGTCAGACCATGCAGTGTTCAAATAAATTGCAATAAGCACAAGAGAAACATCTCAGACCCAACAAGCCTTAGTTAGCATGTTAAATATTGTGTTTCATGGCAATATAATTAGAAAAAGATTCAAGGGTATGACTTCTTGAATGGGTGCCAGGATAAAGCCTCTTCTATCGAAAAAAACATGGCAGCACAGCTTTGCAAAGTTGCATCTGAAAAAAACCACAAGACTTTTGGAACAATGTCCTTTGAACAGACAAGACCAAAGTGGAGATGTTTGTCTATATTGCATACTGCCACGGTTATCAACAAGCAAGCACAGCATATCAGCACAAACGCCTCATATTAATGTCAAGAACGTAACAGGATAGTGATCAAAAGCACACTGGCAAATCAAAATGTCAGGAATCTCAGTACAGCTACTGTTGCTTTAAGGTTACTGTGCCAACCTGAGAAGCTTTTTCAATGTCAGAGTTCTTTGACCTTATTCAACTGGCAGTTGAGAAGGCATATTTAAACTTGCGTCCTCTTCAGCCAGGAGTGTTGTGTAGCTTTCATACCTGACTCTTTGTGTTACACAGCTTCATCCAAACACTAGGAACTGAGCCTTGGCTTGATACTGGAAAACTGCTTCTGTCCTCATTCTGATTCTGATTCTGACTCTGACATGATCTCTAGGAACTGACCCTTGGCTTGAAATCAGAAAACTGCTTGACTCCTAACTCTGGTAAAGACATTTCCTCCTGATCCTGATTGGCCTTGTAAGTTAACCGTGGGTTATGGTTTTGATTTCTGATAGTGGAGCCTTTATTTCTTGTATGGCTTCTGTGGTGATAACCGGGACCCCAAATTAATCTGGCTTTGTTGCTGGCGCAGGTGAAGGTGTTTGGGAGTTTGAGACCTATCTCTCTTCACTGTATAGGATTTAAACTTATCGTTCTACTGTTCTCTCTTATCAGCCAGCCTGATATTTGCTCCAGGGACTCTATCATAACACAGAATGGCCGAAAAAGAAAAGAACAAAGGTGCTGTTGTAACATGCGGGAACTGATGGACACAGACGTGCACAACCAGTTATTCTTAACTGCTTACTTTACTAGTAACAAAAACTGAGACACAGGAAATAAGGAAAAAGGATAAAATAACAGACAATACAGAACAATCGCAGTCTATACAGGCGAACTTGTTCCTGTGATTCTCCCTCTCTTGCAGGGCTCTCCACACCAGTCTGTTATTGTTGGTCTCTCTGGAAGTTCCTCTACTATCTCCCTCAATGCCTGTGTGACAACTCACAAGGCACACATGCTCTGATAAACCATCTACTAATTTTGTCTGCTGTAACTTTAAGTGCCCTTTCCTCCACTAGTAATGATATGGATGGTACCTGAGAGAGGGTTGAGGTTGGCTATATTGTCTCCTTGAATTAAGTATTAGCATCCCTATGATCTCTACACTGAGGATGAAGTTTCCATACCTTTTTGGCCTCTTCACATTATTCATACCGTGTGAATGCTACAGGGGCAGTGGACTGTCATATGGTTCCCCCTATCTCTCCTCCTCTGGAGCTAGTTTCTTCTAGGGTGATACTGGCTCCCTCCAGTATCAGTGGTGTGGAAAGCTTGATCCAGTAGTCTTCATATTCATAGATTTTGGCTGGCAGTGGGGTGATGGTGATGAAGGGGTACTTTGATTGTATCCCAAAGGTACAAGAAAAAACATTCATACTCACCTTTTGTTAACTCTTTTGGACCTCCTCACTGCATCTGGCGCTTTGTGTCCGCCTCCTCAGTGACATCTGGGGCTTGGTGACATCATGATGCTTGGCATGCCCATAGTCAACGCTGAGGCCCAATCACAGGCTTCAGCAGTGACCCTTAGTGCACAACATTACAGGAAAGCACCTGACACTACGGGGAGGCCCAAAAGAGGTAACAGAAGGTGAATGTGAATGTTTAATTTTTACACCTCCCCTGGGCCTCGATCTATTATACTCTGGGGTCTGAAGAGACCTCAGAGTATAATGCGGCGGCCATTTTAGTTTGCCTGAGATGGATCTCCATTTGTTTGAGCTTGTAAAAAACCAAACAATATGGAATATTCAGGTTGAATCCAGCTCAGTACAAGTCGGTTTGCCCATTTCCACTTGAGTCTGCTCCATTCCTGTTCTAATACAGACTCAGGGTCGGACTGGCCCACCGGGGAACCGGTGAATCCTCTGGTGGGCCCTGAGCTCCGACTATTAGTCCACATTTTGCCAATGCAAATGCATTGATCAGGGGCCCGATCTGGATGGTCAGGGGCCCGATTATTATTAACAGCACACGGTCCGATAGATTTTAATGGATCTATTCACACGAGCATTGTGTTAACGGTCTGTGAATGATTTTATGGATCCCTCAATAGACTCATGTCAATGAGGGATCCTTGAAAACAGATGCTCCTCAGGTGTACACTGTGCTGGGCACTGTCGTGTGAATGTAGCCTAGAATATTAGAAGGTGGATAACCTTTTTAAAGGGGTTATGCCATGAACAATAGTTATCTGTTATCCATAGGATAGAGCCCTCAGAATCGGGGTGTTTTTCTTCTAACTGAATCCAGGCTGATGGGAGGCGACCGTGCTCCCATTAACTTCAATGGAAGTGCCTGAAATAGTAAAGTACAGTACTTTGGCTATCTCAGGCACTCCCATTACAGTAAAAGAGGGCATGGATGCTTCCTATCCAGCAGGGCACGGCTACATTCAACCTGGATTCAATCAGACTAAATTCAATGTGGGGAGAAAAACAACCCCATTCTCAGGACCAGGAACCTGGATTAATTATCGTCTGTCCTATGGATAAAATAGTAGTAGTTAGGTGGCCTCTTAATAATTCTGGAGCATGTAAGGAATTCAGGTGCAGGAAGTGTAGGTCAGTGGGGACTTGTGTCACCACATTTCAAGAGCCATTGTCGGGGCACTTCTCTGTTCTTAAGGCCGGGGCCCCACGTGGCGTAGACGCACCGGTTCATCTGCGGCGTAAACGCTGTGGAAAAAAAAGTGGCGTTTTACAATCACCGCAAAGTGGATGGGATTCTAGTATTTCCCATCCCCACTTTGCGTTAATATATGTGTTGCAGACATTCGGCGATTTCCAAAACCGTTGCGGTTTTGGAAATCGCAGCATGTCAGTTATACCTATGGAAATGCTGGCGGTTTCCCTATAGGTATAATGGAAGCAGAAAGTTCACGGAGGAAACCTCTGCAAACTTACTGTCAAAATCTCTGCAGGAAGAACTGCGATGCGTTGCTTCCGTGGTTTTTCCTGCAGAACTTTGTTGCTGCGGGACGCCATGTGGGGGCTTAGCTTAAAGGGGTTTTCCAGGACTTTCCTTTTTTTTTTTTTATTGCTGACCTATCCTTAGAAATGTCATCAATTGGAGATCTGTTGGGGGTCCGACACCTTGTCCTCCTGTGGTTCAGCTGGTTAATGAGGCAGTGGCCCTCTCGGAGTGCTGCTTCTACTTCACAGGACATGTGACATTATGTTCATTGATCACATGGCGTGATCACAGCTCAGTCCCATTAAAGTGAATGGGCTGAGCTGTGATACCAAGCACAGTCACTATGGAGCTGTGCTTGGTAAGTACTGAAAAGGCTGCAGCACTCACATCACGTGAACAGGTGCTGATCCCTTTCCAATTTTTAATTGATGATTGCATAGGTCATCAATTACTCAGCCTTGGAAAACCCCTTTAAAGCCACAACTAGACTGTGTTCTACCGATATAAAATAAGATAATATAGCACCCAAGTCTGATTTCCTCTCTGCAGTGAATGAAATGATAGCATTAAGCATTCTTCTATCTAGGCTTAACGTGAAAACTGTGGAATCCACCAGAACATATGCCCTTGTGCAGATCTGAGACTACTGCACAGACGGTTGGTCTGGAAACATAGACAGTGATTCAGGATAGGTGCTTCACAACATCTATTATTGACTGTAATCATCTGTTTTTGTTTTTTAAGGGATTGTCCAGGATGTGAATACAATAGATACTGATGATCTATCCACAGCATCTGATCGGTGTGGGGGCTGACTCCCAGATCCTGCACCAAATGCACAGTGTGACAGAGTGTTGTTAATCTGAAAAAAAGTATTTTCTTAATCTTTTTTTATTTGCTGTGAATACAAACAGTATTTACAGCCTACACTAATCTAAAAAAAGAATATCCATTATTTAAGCATTTATTTTGTTGTATTCATACAATATACCTTTACAGTCTAGCATGCACTACTTTGAAAAAATGCTATTTTTTAATGATTTTTTTCTGCTCTGCTCATCAAATACACAATGTGACAGAGTGTTAATCTGAAAAAAATTTACATTTTTGTTTTGTTGCTGCACATATATACAGCATTGCAGGGTATACTAATCTAAAAAACAAAACTTTGTTATTTAAAGCTGACTTTTCCTAAAATACTTGTTTGTAAACAAAAACAACAAAAAAGTGTCAGAATTGTTGCCAATCACTATAATTAAGCAGTGCGTGCAGTAAAAAAAATGACTGGAAAAAACAGGCATCTGCTGATAGAGATATTTCTCATAACCCAAGACTTCCTCTTCTTCTTGATGAGTTGGATGAGAACTGCCAGTGTTTTTTGATGTAAAGGAAGTAGAGGTGTAAGATAGGAGTGTTGGTGGAGGTATTAGTGGCAGGGGGTGTTGCTGGTGGTAGGGGCACTAGGGGAAAATCTATTAGGAATATTTAAGGCATAAAGGACATCACAGAAACAGGGTGGTGGCAGGTGCAATAGTAAGACTTCCACCTGAAATGCAGCCCCCACCTAAAAGACCTTACTGGTGTAGATCTAAGGCAAACTCAGGTGGTGGTGGAACTGACAGACGTTTCCACTGCTGTTGGATTTGGCGGCAGCAGTACGTGCGGTCATCTCCCGTATGGGAATTTTTTTTGTACATTACTAAATGATAAATTAATGGCTAGATGCAAGATCTGTATGCAGATAATTAGCCATGGGCAAGCAGGCACATATGTAGGAATTAGATCTCTCCATATGAAATGGCATCACCAGCTCATTTGGCAAAATGGGATTGGCAGTGGCACCAAGTGAGTAAGACAGTTTCATTCCTTATCACCATGATCATCTTTGCAGTCAGGTGACATCCACACTTAACACATGGTCATTGTCATTATCATTCATTATCATCTCCATCTGCTTCTTCTCCTCCTCCTCCACATCCATAAAGGAATGTGTGTCCGGTAAACAGCAATCTGCACCCAGTCATCTGGCTTCTCTGCAACTTTAACTCCCACCTGGCCAAGTTACTGGCAGTGCAGTTTCGCTAACTGATGGCAGTCCCAATGAAGAATACATAGCTCTTATTATTTCACAAGGAAAGTTGACCCTGCTCGATATCGCCATGTGGGCATCTCCTTGTAAATATCTATGTAGGGAAAGGGGCATGCCACCGCCAATATGCAGAGTAGCACTTATGGGAATGGACAATACATAGCTTTCATGACCCACTGAGTCAATGTTTTGAGCGTCAGATGCCACAGTTTAGAAACACAGCAATGTCCGGTGTTTTCTAGTACTACTACTGACATCATCTCATGAGTGCAGAGCTAGCACGGTTTCAACACCAGACGGGACCTATCTGTCTCCTCCAGTTCCTCCACACTGGACCATTTCCCACCACCAACTTCACCAGGGCAAGCCATTGGTTGCACTCACCTCCTTTATTTCATGGTGCCACTGTGTGGTACTGTGGCACATGCTGGAGCATCAATTTGAGCAGCAGTAAATGATTACTGCATGCAGAAAACCAAAGACACAATGGAGTGGATAACTGGTCTGTGAGAATAAGAACAACAGTTTCTACTTCAGTCACGATGATCAGTTTTAGAAGATAGTCCACTTTTTCAGCAGCCACGCCGGGCACGTGCTGATAGTGAGCTCCAAATTTTTCTTGTTTGACCAGAACCAAATCTTGGACCTGAAGCTCCACCCTATTGATCTTAGCTTGGATCACTGGGCAGTCTCTCACCCATATACATGACTTTTATATTAGGGCATTAGGCAACTTTACAAGGTCTGGTTCAATTTGCCCCTCAATTTTCCCTGCAATTTGCCCCTTGGCAGGGCATACTAGTTTAAATTATTCTGTTGTAAAGTCAGCCTCATAAGCCCCCCCTCCCCAAGAAGTATGCCCCTCATGCCAGCATACCCAGCATGTACAGGAAGTATTCCACCCCTACTACAGACTGCAGCTGCATGCTCCAACTCCGTCTCCTTGGTTTACTATAGCTCCTCCAGGGTTTCCTTCAGGGGTGTTAGTCTCACCTCCATAGTACTTTCCTGTATCAAGGTCTCTTTCTCAAGTTGAACTTCCAGCAGGGAGGGTCAGCAACAGAGTCTCAGCCTGTTCTTCTCTCTCCCATGGCGGAATGGCTTCTGGACATGAGGCCTGTGTTTATTTTGAAGGGTATTTGAACATGCAGCAAAAAAACTCCTTAGCAAATCTGGGTTTTTCAGCAAATTTGCAGTGAAATCTTCATCTGCAACATATAGATTTGGTATGGATTTATTGTAGATTTCAACCTTTTAGATTGAAGGTGGTAATCTGCACTGAATATCAACTGCAGAAATTGCAGACATGCTGAGGATTTACAAATAAGTGCCATATGCCAATCTCTATGCATTTTCCACAGCATATGCATTTTTCAAATCTAATCTATGGAATATAGGTGGTTAGAGAAGGGGAAAACCCATTCTCTCATTCCCTTCCCCTGCATTACAAGGGATGGTCATATCTGCTGTCATGTACAGATGACTGTTAGGTCCAGCCAGAAAAAGGACCTAATAGACATCTAGTAAAATGTGCTACATACTGCAATACATAAGTATTGTAGTATATTATTAGAGATGAGCGAAGTTTTCCAAAATTCGATTCGGCAACTTCGCTGAATTTTCTGATACGATTCTATTTGTGTGAACCGAGAGCAAGGCAGGTGGTTTGGACTCCGCAACCAGAAATGAATGCACACGCGGTAGTTCAAGAAAAAAAAAATATATTTACTATAAGTTTATAAAGGCTAGTTAAAGGTAAAATGACAGGGCTAAAGACAAGCAAAATATACAATATAGCATGAACAATTTCAAGGCAAATTCTGCAATGGTTTCTACTTTTACTCTGTCCACTTCTGCAGTATGGACACTGAATGAACAATATACTCAAAACTATCCCTAACTGACCCTGACTTCACATTTGGGTGCACCCCCTTTTCCCCAGTGGTCCAGGTGGACCGCTTACAGTCCGTAGAAGCGCGCGGTGGGGCCCAAAGTCGGTCCTTTCTTTTATAGTGAAGCGTCCTCTCCTCACGGTTATCAGGATCTTGGGAGAAATGAAGTCCTCTTTAACAGACAGGGAAACCAACTGAATGCAATGTAATCCAACAGCAGATTCCACTCAGCACACTGACAGTCCTGCCGAATCCATACACTGAGCTGGGATGTAAAGCGGGATTTAGCAGGTGCCGTCCAGTACATCAACAGCACTGCGAGTCTCTATCTGTGGTATCCATATACACAGTCACAATGTCAGTCTCACTGATCAGCCACTGAGCACAGTTCCTTTCACGTGGACTCACTAGTCCTGTTGTCTCTTTACACTCTGTTTGTCTCTGGACCAAGATACAGCTTAGCTGTACAGAAAAATCTCCACACCAGTTCAATACAACACTTGCCAAGATGGCTGCTGCTCTCTGTCTCGTCACTTCCTGCTTCTCTGCTCACACTCTGTCTGTAGAACAGGCAGGCTGACATAAAAGGGGGGGGGGTCTCACTCCAGCATCATGTCACAATTACAATGGCTGCTGTCTTAAAGGAACAGAATCACAGAAATACATTCAACATTAACAGTTTATACAGACAAATGAAGCTTAAGACAACATTGGCTGTCTCTTACATTTGATCCAAATTAATTAGTGGTGAATAAACAGCTATTTCCTGTCTGCAGAGAGCCGGGGTGAACGGGTGGGCGGCAAAATGGCGGAAGCCCTTGGATGCCGCGGGCATATCTCTCTCTCTCTCTCTCTCTCCAGCACGGACAACTTTTATTCATGTGGAAGGATCTGCTAACAAGCAAAGACACGCCTACCCAATCACATCACTAGAGAATATCTTGTGACTGTCTGATGTCACAAAGGTCCTTACTAAATATTCGTTACCACGAAGCATCAGGAAATCCGGATTCCATGCGAATCGAATATTTCCTGAAATTCAAATCGAATTCCACTTCTGCAGCTTCGATTCGCTCATCTCTATATATTATATAAGTGAGCTTTCCGATGTTCAAGCCCGCTTGCGGGACAGGTCAAAAACAAAGTGAAAATGTTTGAAAAATTTCTAAATAATAAAAGTTGAAAAAACTAAATTATTTTCACTACATGTGTAAAAGTCCAAACTATTAAAGTATAATGTAATTTATGCCAATATAAAAAATATGTAATGAAAAAATTGTTGTCTGGTCACCTTGCATCCCCCTCAAAAAAGGAATAAAAAGTGATTGAAAAGTTGCATGTAACAGAAAATGGTACCATTACAAACTAAATCTTACCCAAGAAAAAAGAACCATCGCATAGCTCCATTAATGGACACATAAGAAATTTATGGGTGTCACAATAGGGTACCCTCAACATTTTTTTCCATAAAACAGTGTGTTATTTAGCAAAATGTTTGCAACCTAACAAAAACTATGTAAAAACAAATTCACGGTAATCATTATGACCGACTGAAAGAAATAGATTTTTTCATGCAATCCCACCAAAATAAGTAAAAGTTAAACAAAACATACTGTGGGAGAGTTATAAAACTGTCTTAAAGAAAAAACTGTCTTTGTTTCCCACAGCAGCGAATGACAGCACAACTTTGACGGCCGATATCAGTGTTGGAGACACTACTTGACACATGTAGTTTGTCTCTTCTGATGAAACTGATACTATATTTCAGGGGAAACGCGTTAGTATAATTAGACTAGCTCTAGTGTATTCATTGTCAACTACTGGTGATGCTAACTTCACCTGCTGATCACTGGCCACTCCTGGGGATTACACTATGATTTACCTCAGGTTTGAGCAGCTTTTTATCATCTTCTGTGCATTATGCTAATACACCAGTCCACATTAATATTTCCATTTTATGAGTATAGGCTTGTCTTGAGTTGAGGTGCTGAACCTGAATAACCCTATTTTTGGTTAACACAACAGCTGCAGCCGTACAATATCTATCACATGAAGGCTACAACATAAGTTTCAGAGAATTTGAAAGTATATTTCAGGTGTTCAGCATCACACTTCTGGGTACTGTGTACTAATTTGATGACCGCACATGGGCCACTATCAAGATGCATGTGATATGTAGGACATATTATTTTGCACTTGTATATATTGCCCAACCCTACAAATAATGATTATGTCGGCGTCTTAACTTGAGTCACAGTCAAAAATTGGGGTCCCTTCTATCACTATTAATACAAGTAATACCTTACTTTATCTATTTATGATTTTAAAATTACTCCGGGTAGTGTTGGAGATTGGTTGTGACAACTTCCTATTGTTCACCATCGATTGTGATAATAGCAGCCACGTGGTGGTGGTTCTTTTTAAGTCACTTATGCCATATATATGGTTTTAACGATATGTAATAAAAGTTATATTTTATTAGTGTCATTTTGATTTTTGTTTTTGGTACAGCACAGCTTTAATTTCATATTCTGCTCTTGAAAAATATAAGCTGTGCTATAATTGGTTGCTATGAGCAATACAGATGATTTCTGTTTAAGGCCGGGGCCCCACGTGGCGGAAATGCCACAGAAAAAATCGCAGTGTTTTACAGTCAGAGCAAAGTGGATGTACCTCCCACTTTGTGGTAAAAACCGCGCTGCAGACACGAAGCGGTTTTGGAAATCACAGGATTTCAATTGTACCTATGGAAATGCTGGCGGTTTCCCCATAGGTATAATTGAAACAGAAAGTCCTCAGAGGAAACATCTGCGAACTTTCTGTCTAAAGCGCTGCGGGAAGAACTGCACTGCGCTGCTGCCGCGGTTTTTCCCACAGCACTTTTTTTGCTGTGGGACGCCACGTAGGGCCTTAGCCTTAGACAGTTTTCACAAATCTGCCCCACTAGTTACCCCAAAATGGTGGCATCTAAAAGTACAACCCATGATGTGTACCTCTTTCAGGATAATGATATTCACAAGTTATGCTAATGACAGATTAACATTTAATTTTTCATTCCTAATTTATCTAATAATGGGCCTTAAACTCAATTTTTTTTTTTTTTTTGGTGTCTATTTAGTTTCTGATTTTATGCATGAAAGGTATGTAGAAGTTGCTGTATCTGTGACTACATGATGGTGAGCAAAGTTAACCCTAACTTCTGCAAATGGTTAATCTGTTGCAGAGTGATATCTTTTCACAGAAGAAAACAAAAATCATTAAAAAAAGAAAAGTCACTAAAAATGTTTTTACAATGACTTTTCATTGTTCTTTTGTTGTCTTCTGTGATAAAATATTCTGCAGCAGTTTAACCCTGCTACATCTGTACATCGCACAGTATTACGTGCCTATATGCTATTAAGCTGTATGTAAATGACAGTCACACTAAACTGCGTCGATCACAATTACTCAATTATAAACCACACAAATGATAGCTGTTACAGTACATTCCTGCATAACCAGATTAAAAGCAATGATCAGTTTATGCGTACAAAAAAGCAACACTTTTACTACTCTAGAAAGTATTAGTATGTATCTCATGTAGTGGACATGCATCGAGATGGCTAGAAATGTTGTCTGTAAAATGAAAAAATACCTATCTGTACCATTACATATGAGACTCTGAATTTTCACTGCAAAGCTAGATAAATTAAGTACTAAGCTTATCCTCTGCTATATTCATTGAATGTCAGTGTTAGCTTATGTAGAAGGACTTAAAGGCTTCTTCCGACTCATTTTTTTATTATTTAATAGTGCTGCTGAGGGACCCATAAATATAATAAAAAACATTACCTACCTATTTTTCGGACTATAAGACGCACCGGACCATAAAACGCACCTAGGTTTTAGAGAAGGAAAATAGGGAAAAAAATTTAGAAGCAAAAAAGTGTGGTAAAATATTTAATAACATATAGGGGTTGCGCTTTTGCAACAGCTGCAAGGCCGCATTGACAGGTGGCCCTGCAGCTGTTCGGGCATGCATAGGGCATCTTTTTTTTGCGTGGCCAGATGTACTTTTTAGTTATACCATTTTGGGGAATGTATATTGCTTTGATCACTTTTTATTCAAATCAGAGATGAAGCAGTGAAAAAAAACAGTAGCTCGGCACTGTTTGATTTTTTTTTTTTTCCCATTACGACGTTCACCCTACAGGAAAAATATTTTTATAAGTTTGCAGACCGGACATTTTCGGACACAGGAATACCTAATGTGCATGTGTTTCACAGTAACGCATATTGCAGTCTATGGGAGATTTTGTACATTACTATTGAGGCTGATCATAGACCAGCCGCAATAGTAATATTGCTATGACAAGCCTGGGAGCCTACATTAGGCTCCCAGCTGTCACAGGAACAGGTCAGCTCCTGCAATCTCACCGCGCAGGAGCCAGCCTGCAACAAGCCCTTTCTAGATGCTTTTTGAAGTATTTTGTTGCTCTGGAGGATATAGTGTGCCGATGAGCTAGGAAGTGGACACTGCACGACTGTCTAAATCCTATGTATTAGAAACAAAGATGTATTAAGGGAATATATAATAATGGATGAAGTTGGGCAGAGTCGCTCATGTAGGAATAGGATAAAGATAGCCACCACGAGTGGCTCTGCGCATGTCCGGCAGCCATCTTGATTCTATTCTGTGCAGCTCTGCGCATGTCCGGCAGCCATTTTGATTATTTTACTACATTAGCTAGGAGGACCAGGACATCGCAGGGGCCATGATGCAACAGCAAAGGTAGGAGTAGAATAGCCTTTCTAAAAGCTATTCCGACGTGTCCTTAGTTTAAAATGCGATTCGATACCACAAAGCAATTCGATACGAATCAAAGATTTCCTGAAATTCAGATCGAATTCCACTTCGTCAGCTTCAATTCGCTCATCTCTATTTGGTACTGTTGGTACTGGTATTTTTATATATATATATATATATATATATATATATATATATACAGTATGTGTGTGTGCTGTATGTATTTGGTTGCCACTGGTGAGGGTATTATGTGTACAGCACAGTAGCATTTATTGGCGCTCTGTGGTATTATTTCTCAGCTGGTGTGGCCTCAGGATCACAACAGATTGACCCGTGAGGCCTGTGTCAAAAAAGTTTGAAAAGTCCTGCACTAATGGATCAGACCAATGAACATTTACCAGCAGTGTGAACCTAGTTTAAGTTTAAATTAGTGAGTGCTGGCATGTAGGTACTTAATGTGATTTATCTGCATGCAATAAATAATGCGTGAACATAAAAATTATATCATATTTGTCTTTGTTTTATATCCGCCATGACCACCCTTTGCTGTGTGTAACTGTGGGAGGCAGGGAAGGGCACCATATCATTGTATGCAGGAGAAGATGCACACCTGAGTGTAACTTCTTAAAGTAGTGAAGGATTAACTCAGTCAGTTATGGTGAAACCACCCATGGGTTTTTGTGGAATCTGTGGCATGTCAGCTGAATTGTCTATGGAGTATATTAGAAGTACGTTTGCACTACTTTTTTGGTGCTAGAACTTAAAAAGAGTGCAAAAAACAGTACTGACAACATCTGATGTTTAGGGCAGTTTTTTTAGCTTGACAAAAAAGCAGTGTGAACTCACCCTAATAATCAAGGATTGAATGAAAACTGAGCTCTCGTCGATTGATATGGGCATCAAGGTTATTCTTCCTATACCATGGCTGTGTGCTCAGGATTCAGCAGCTATAGAAATGTACATTTGCTCATTTAAATTGTAGATGGTCCTGCAGCTCTCTGCTATAGTTTTGCCAGAAAGAATTAAAGTAATAATACGCAGAGAGACATTTTAAATTACGGTGGAAGTTTCATCCCCATTCACATAGATTTTAATTGGACTACCTGACAGATTGCCCAGGCTAGGGAAACTCAATTTAATGAGATTGGGTCTTTTACTGATAGGCTGCATAGAATTGTTGGTATTGAAGTTTTCACAAGCTGTGATCTTATTAATGACAACTCTTAGTAATATGGGAATTTGTAGGGGAGGAATAGTACCGTATAATTCACAGCAACTTGAGAGAATGAGAAATTAATTAATGTATGTCTGCCATAGTACAGTAGCAATGTAGAAACAATATTATGTATTAATTCTAAAAATCAATTGTGGTGGTTTAAAATATTGTATAAAATCTGAAAGGATCATCATGAAGAAATGAAAACATTTTTTAATTTTTTTTTCAATTTAAATTGAATGCATTTAACTCATAAAATCTGATAAATCTTTTGAATACTGTAAGTAGATGTTTATGCAATGTAGTGAGAAATTTGAAATAGCCAATGTTATTGCTTTTACCCCTTAGCAACCACTAACCTATATATCTATTGCTGATGGATGCTTGATCCCACTGTGTAATAGATTTATCTATTACTGGAATCTTGTAGGCAATACATATCCCATGAGGTTAAGGCTAAGGCCCCACATCACGAAGCGCAGCTTTTTTTGGAGCGTTTTTCCTTGTGATTTCGAAGAGTTTTTCTCTGTGGACTCTTTGCCCCTTTTATATCTATACAGAAAACACCAGCATTTCCACAAGTATAATTGACATGCTGCAACTTTAAAAAAAATAAAAATAAAAAAAACGTTTCTGAAAATGCAGTTTTTCCACAGCAGATTTTTTTATACAATGTGTGGATGGGATTAGCCAGAATCCCATCCACTTTACAGGTACTGTGAAATGCAGTGTATTTTGCCACAGCACTTTCACCGAATCTGAAACGCTGCGTTTTTGCAACGTGGGGAACCGGCCTAAAAGTTTCAAATGTCACAGTGAATAGCAAAGGTATCTGATAGAGAAAGGGAGTCATGCCATAAAAGACTTTCAAAAAGCTGCTGTATGTTTGGGGCTTCACAGTTGATAATCTCAGCTCTGATGTACAGTGGCAGCAGTGTAGATAAGATTTAATAAAATCTCAAACACATGCTGCACTTTAAGGCCTCATTCACATGTCCATATATACGGATATGTGTGGTCCATGCTTTTTCACGGACAGCATCCCACCCTGCTTATTTGCGTTTGGTGTTCTGTCCCTGGTCGATCACTTTTTTGTTTTCAGTGATGTGATGCATACATGATGCACTAGCATCTGTGAAAAAGAGATGTGCTTCTGTTTTTTTTTTTTTTGCAGACCTACCAACCGCAAAAAAAACACTGGTGTCTGAATAAACACATTGAAATGTATGAGTACATATGGCGTCCATGAAAACTATGAACGCCATACGTATATGAAATGGAGACATGTGAATAAGGCCTAAGCTTAAAATGCAAAGTGACTTGAATATGCAGTGGAAAAATAAAAGCTCTGACCTTAAGGTCCTAAATAGTGCATAAATATACATGTGCATCTCAATAAATTAGAATATCTTTGAAATGTTTATTTCAGTAATTAAATTTAAAAAAGTGACCTCCAATATTTTGTAGATTCTTTACACACAGAGTGTTCTATTTCAAGTGTTTTATTTCTGTAAATGTTGATTATGGATTACAGGTAATGAAAACCCATATCTAAGAACATTAGAATATTGTAAAAAAGTTCAGTATTGTAAATTCAGTGTGTCACCTGCCAAGGTTTCCTAAGCCTTTAAATGGTACCTCAGTCTGGTTCAGTAGGACGCACAATCATGGAAGACGCTGATTATGGATTGTATTACTGAATTACTGAAATGAATGAAGGTTTCAAAGATATTCTAATTTATTGAGATGCACCTGTAGATATGCAGGGTGGTCCAAAGGTATGGAGACACCTGAATAGATGGAAAATTGTGAATGCCATCCTGTTTTGGCATGTTACTAAGGAGAAGGGCTCAAATCTGTGTTGAATTCTGTCCTACACGGCGCCCACTTTGAACCCCACCATCTTGGAATCAAGTAGATTTTTTTTTCCAAAGTAAAGAAGTGTATGGTGCATGTGACCTTTGTATCTGATCAATAATTTGATGAGAAATCAAAATATGTGCTTGTTCCTACCAAAGATATTATCAATGTTTTGATTGTTAGACACAGATATGGATGCAAGTTTAACATGTGAGGAGAGGACAGTGATTGTGCTGATTTCTGGGGAACAAAGTACCCAAGGCATTGCAATGGATTTCAATGCTCAGCACCCTAACAAATCACCCATCTGCCATGGCATAGTTGGCAAATTGTTTGCCAAATTTCTTCAGTAAAAAAGCACCATGTAAACCCAACCTCAGTTGTATGTTGAGGTGTTTCAACTACTTGAGACAATTGTCTTTTACATCAGTACAAAAAGGGGCCAACCAAGTAGCTATAATAATACATTATTATTATTATTATTATTATTAATAATAATAATTAATAATAATGCATTTTATTTATATAGTGCCAACATATTCTGCAGCACTGTACAATTTGTAGGGTTCAAGTACAGACAAAAAAGATACATTACAAAGAAATAGTCAATTCACACAATGGGACTGAGGACCCTGCTCGTAAGAGCTTACAATCTATGAGGTAGAGAGGGTGACACAAGAGGTAGCAGGGACGGCATCCTAGGTACCATTGCTTATACAGTGGTCAGGCAATTTTGTAAAAGAGGTTACTATCATTACACATATATAAAGCTGTATGAGCCGTCACCAGTCGTGTCCTTTAACATGCAGATGGTGCCTGGACATATAAAGTTAGTCTGATACGGCATCATATGCTGTGTGGTAATGTTCGAGCGAGAACAGAAGAGGGTACGTTTTAGGGATTCTAACTACGCAAGGGTTTACATTAGGAGTTGGGATAGGCCTGTCTGAAAAGATATGTCTTTAGTTAGCGCTTGAAGCTGTAGAAATTGGGGGTTAATCTGATAGTCCGGGATAGAGCATTCCAGAGAAGTGGTGCAACTTGGGAGAAGTCTTGTATACTAGCGTGGGAGGTTCTGATTATAGGGGATGTTAGTCTTAGGTCATTGAGTAAACGGAGAGCATGGATTAGGGAATAGACAGAGATAAGGGAGGAAATGTAGGGAGGTGCAGCATTATGGAGAGCCTTGTGGATGAGGATGATAAATTTATATTGTATTCGGTATTGAATAGGCAGCCAATGTAGTGACCGACACAGACCGGAGGCATCGCTGTAGCGTCTAGACTGATAGATAATAGCTGAAACATATGCAAATGTCTCCCACAGAAAGTGACATAACACCACAAAGTTCATATTAAAATCAGTAAACGCAAGTGGTTAAAATGGCAAAGAACTCAGTTCCAAACAATGCAGGTGGAGTGAGGTCAACTACAATAATATACACATATGTTAAATGTAACCTGTCAGGTGGCTTTTCCACCCTAAACTAATTCCAGGATATAGCCGTAATAAAACTATGTTGATAATAAAAAAGTTATGGCTTTTGGTAGGTGATGATGACAAAATAAAAAAATGCTTGAGATGCAAGTAAGTTAATGTGTACAACATTAAGGAATGTGCCCTCAGACCTGGTGAGGGCATCACAACCAGGGACCAGATTTCTAGGAATTGCTCCAATATTTACTGCTTTAGTTGTTTACTACTTATATTAATAGCTCTGTTTTACATTGCTTATCTCATTTATGTCCTGTTGAGTATAAATATGTGACTCTTCAGATATTGTGTTATACCATTACTAATGGAAGAGTGAAGAAATCAGGCGATACCTTTTAGAGGCTAACTAAGTATATTTGATAGTAAGCTTTCGAGAGTACTAGCTCTCTTCTTCAAACATACAAGAAACTGAAAATTCACACACTCTTTATACACACAAGACCTGGATCTTCAAAGGGTCTTAAAATCTTTAAAGAAAATCAAAATACAATATAAGTAGAGAAGTTATTTACAACAGGTCAGAAATAAACAATCTGGAAACTTGTGGGGCGTGACGGAGGGATCAGTAATTCTTGCTGTTATCTCTTTGTAATCAGGTGGTGATTTGTGACCCTCACAGTTCATACATAGTGTGACATGAAACTGGCATGAATATTAAGTCCAGATTGCAGAGTTTGAAATTTTTCCATTAACTTATTGTGTGTGTATAAAGAGTGTGTGAATTTTCAGTTTCTTGTATGTCTGAAGAAGAGAGCTAGTACTCTCGAAAGCTTACTATCAAATATACTCAGTTAGCCTCTAAAAGGTATCGCCTGATTTCTTCACTTTTCCACTACTTTCTATGGCTAACACGGTACTACATTATACTAATACCATTACTAATGAAGATGCACCTTAGTAGTCTTTAAAGTTTGCTGTTTGCCCTCTTCTTTTTAGTTAGCCATTAAAAGGTATGAACTACTGATGGCTCACTTTTTATCTTTTATATCTAATGGCTTATATAGTACAAAGATACGTTTTTCCTTAAACAACATTAGTGATTCAAGGTAATAAATACACCATATACATATAAAGAGATAAAACTACCAATTATAAATGCAATTTATGGACTTGACAGAGGAAGAGGCTACTCACTAATCTCTTAGTCTATTGCACACACAGTATGCATGCATGCAACCCAACCCAATGATTTTGTACTGTCATGTGTACAGTTTCTTAACAAATAGGAGAGCCAAAAGAAATATTATTAAATAAACTGATCATGTGATAGTATTCACTCATTTTGGGTTTGTTTCATGCTGTACTGTATATGATTGGAGGTTTCTAAAACCCACCTATGTAACTCTGTTGTACTGTACTTTGTCTATTTTATGCCACTGTCACACTACTGTCGGGGTGTTTTTAACTGTCTGAGGACATTACAGTTTGCTTGATTGACAGATACAAATGGAAGCCTTTCTGTATCTAGTTAACAAAACAGACTGTGAATACTAACAGAGCTGAGCAATTTACAGTTGTATTAGTATAAAAGCCAAATGACATCTTGTTATTTTGAGCAATATTACCAGCCATTTAATACAGATTTTTGTATACAAAGAAAATAACCTTAAGGATAATAATATTAGGGGGGCATTCTCACTACCGTCGATCACCATCAGTAGTGTCCACGGCTAGTGTCCGTTACAAGATGTTAACAATGGACACCACCAGAACCGTCATAAATCCATTAAAAATTCCATTGATTTCAATGGGATTTCATCTGTTGTCTGTTACTGACTGTTGGTTTACATCAAATCCGACACATGTCTGTTATTTTTGGTGGACACAAAAATCCAGGGTGCAGGACTTTTGTGTCCGCGGAAAAATTCGGCTTTATGGACTGCAAGCATTTATCATTTTTAACATTATAAAAAACTTATAATGGATGGTAGCTGTTATTTTGTTTCCGTTTTTTTTTCTTTCTAAGAATGCTCAGAAATGACAAGACAACTCTGACGATACATGTGTAAATTTATTTTAAAATGTACAGTATATTTATGTAAAAAGTTATGGTTTACACACAAAAAAAGAGATACAATAAAAAAAATTAAAATAAAGGTTATTTTAATAAAAATTAATGAGTTTTTTTTAAAAAACAAAACAAGAAATGCAGAGGCAAAGGTGACTATTATGGTTTCTTTAAGATAGTGTCAAGTAGAACTCCTCAATGGGTAAAGTGTTGACGTACACTTTGACCACTTAGAATCCCTCCCCTAACACCACCTGATCCCTCCACCTTTAAAGAACCATGTGCAAAACTCAAGCTTAGTCAACGCTAAATAATGGTTTTATAAAATGCCGTGGCAGTTGCAATCTTTAAAAAAGGAACAGTCTGCATGCTAAGTAATAAAGTCTCTAATTTTCAGTGCTCAGGACTTTGATAATTGAGACTTTTACAGTACATTTGAATGTCCAAAAAAAAAAAAAATCCAATGAAAAATCTAGACTCTGTCATCCTGCCAGTCCTCCCAACCTGCGTTGGAAATAAAAAATGCTGCAAAATTTTCTCTCGTGCGGCTAACAGCAACTGTTGATCTTGGGCCCAATGAGTCCAGACCATGTAACCCAGACTCCTGTTCCTGAGTGTCAACTGGCAATGGTTGTCTTGTAAGTAGAAAGTTATGAAGAACCACGTAGGCTTTCACCACATCATCAACAGCTTCTGGGTTCAGTTGGATCGCAGAATTGAAAATACACCATTTTGAAGTGAGGATCCCAAATGCACATTCCATAAGTCGCCTGGCTCTTGTAAGTCTGTAATTGTAGATTCTTTTCTGGTAGTTGAGTCCATGACTGGAATATAGTTTAAGAAGGTTTCTGCACATCTGGAAGGCCTCATTGCCAACAACCACAAACGGCTTAGGAGGTCCATCAGTTCCAGGAAATAGCTTTGGTGTTGGCAATCCAAAATTTCCAGAATATAGTCTCCGTCTCGTTGTAGAGTCCTTGAAAATTCTGGAGTTGTTGGTGCAGCCGTGTGCCCCAACGTTCACAGCCACAAATCGATACTGGACATCAGCAATGGCCATCAGCACAATCAAAAAAGTACTTCTTGTATTTGAAGAACAGGGAGCCACTCCTTGCAGATTTCTGGATATGGATGTTGTTTCAATCAACTGGTCCTACACAATTTGGAAACTGCATCTCAACCCAGAACTTGTCTGCAATGTCCTTTCATTGTTCTGTTGTTAGAGGTGGGATAAATTCGTCATGAAATAAATCCCATAGGGCCTGGCAAGTATCCCGGATGATTTAGGATATTGTTCACATATATACACAGTGGGGGAAAAAAAGTATTTAGTCACCCACCAATTGTGCAAGTTCTCCCACTTAAAAAGATGAGAGGCCTGTAATTGACATCATAGGTAGGCCTCAACTATGAGAGACAAAATGAGAAAACAAATCCAGAAAATCACATTGTCTGATTTTTAAAGAATTTATTTGCAAATTATGGTGGAAAATAAGTATTTGGTCACCTACAAACAAGCAAGATTTATGGCTCTCACAGACCTGTAACTTCTTCTTTAATAGGTTCCTCTGTCCTCCACTCATTACCTGTAGTAATGGCACCTGTTTGAAATTGTTATCAGTATAAAAGACACCTGTCCACAACCTCAAACAGTCACACTCCAAACTCCACTATGGTGAAGACCAAAGAGCTGTGGAAGGAGACCAGATACAAAATTGTAGACCTGCACCAGGCTGGGAAGACTGAATCTGCAATAGGCAAACAGCTTGGTGTGAAGAAATCAACTATGGGAGCAATAATTAGAAAATGGAATACATAGAAGACCACTGATATTCTCCCTTGATCAGGGGCTCCACGCAAGATCTCACCCCGTGGGGTCAAAATGATCACAAGAATGGTGAGCAAAAATCCCCAAACCACATGGGGGGACCTAGTGAATGACCTGCAGAAAGCTGGGACTAACGTAACAAAGGCTACCGTCAGTAACACACTACGCCGCCAGGGACTCAGATCCTGCAGTGCCAGACGTGTCCCCCTGCTTAAGCCAGTACATATCTGAGCCCACCTGAAGTTTGCTAGAGAGCATTTGGATGTTCCAGAAGAGTATTGGGAGAATGTCATATGGTCAGATGAAACCAAAGTAGAACTGTTTGGTAGAAACACAAATTGTCGTGTTTGGAGGAGAGTGAATGCTGAGTTGCATCCAAAGAACACCATACCTACTGTGAAGCATGGGGGTGGCAACATCATGCTTTGGGGCTGTTTCTCTGCAAAGGGACCAGGACGACTGATCCGTGTACATGAAAGAATGAATGGGGCCATGTATCGTGAGATTTTGAGTGCAAACCTCCTCCCATCAGCAAGGGCATTGAAGATGAAACGTGACTGGGTCTTTTAGCATGACAATGATCCCAAGCACACTGCCAGGGCAACGGAAGAGTGGCTTCGTAAGAAGCATTTCAAGGTCCTGGAGTGGCCTAGCCAGTTTCCAGATCTCAACCCCATAGCAAACCTTTGGAGAGAGTTGAAAGTCCGTGTTGCCCAATGACAGCCCCAAAACATCACTGCTCTAGAGGAGATCTGCATGGAGGAATGGGCCAACATACCAGCAACAGTGTGTGCCAACCTTGTGAAGACTTACAGAAAACGTTTGACCTCTGTCATTGCCAACAAAGGATATATAACAAAGTATTGAGATGAACTTTTGTTATTGACCAAATACTTATTTTCCACCATAATTTGCAAATAAATTCTTTAAAAATCAGACAATGTGATTTTCAGGATTTGTTTTCTCATTTTGTCTCTCATAGTTGAGGTCTACCTATGATGACAATTACAGGCCTCTCATATTGCCTCTCATATTGCACATTTTCTGTTAGTACAATAAACCTCATTTCAATCCTGAAATATTACTGTGTCCATCAGTTATTAGATATATCAAATTGAAATGGCTGTTGCAAACACCCAAATATTTAGAACTAAAAATGATAAAGATTAATAGGGGTGCCCAAACTTTTTCATATGACTGTATATATATATATATATATATATATATATATATATATATATATATACTACCGTTCAAAAGTTTAGGGTCACCCAGACAATTTTGTGTTTTCCATGAAAACTCACACTTTTATTTATCAAATGAGTTGCAAAATTAATAGAAAATATAGTCAAGACATTGACAAGGTTAGAAATAATGATTTTTATTTGAAATAATAATTTTCTCCTTCAAACTTTTGCAGCAATTACAGCATTGAAGACCTTTGGCATTCTAGCAGTTAATTTGCTGAGGTAATTTGGAGAAATTTCACCTCATGCTTCCAGAAGCCCCTCCCACAAGTTGGATCGGCTTGATGGGCACTTTTTGCGTACCATACGGTCAAGCTGCTCCCACAACAGCTCAATGGGGTTGAGATCTAGGGACTGCGCTGACCACTCCATTACAGATAGAATACCAGCTGCCTGCGGAGACTCAGTCAGCGTATGAACTCACACAGATTCACCATTAATAACAGCAGAACAAATCTCCCAGTGGCTGCACATTTCTCCAGAGAAGACCACAGCAATTTAATATTCATGCCAGTTTCATGTCACACTATGTATGAACTGTGAGGGTCACAAATCACCACCTGATAGCAAACAGATAACAGCAAGAATTACTGATCCCTCCGTCACGCCCCACAAGTTTCAAGATTGTTTATTTTTTGACCTGTTGTAAATGACTTCTCTACTTATATTGTATTTTGTTTTTTTAAGATTCTAAAAAATCCTTTGAAGGTCCATGTCTTCTGTGCAGAAAAAGTCTGTGAATTTTCAGTTTCTTGTATAACACCATGTCTGAAGAAGAGAGCTAGTACTCTTGAAAGCTTACCATCAAATATACTCAGCTTCTAAAAGGTATCGCCTGATTTCTTCAGTCTTCTACTACTTTCTATGGCTAACACGGTACAACATTATACTACTATTTACAATTTTTGTAAGTATATATCTTTTTTATGATATATTTTTGGTAAGCACTGTACTGTTATGTATATTAAATATAACATTTAATAAGATTGTCCTTGGCTTTAAATGTTGCCACAAGTATGCAGAGAGTGAATATAGCTTAGTCTAAAATCCTTTCACAGCTGTCTAGGACATTTGCAACAGTTTCTTATAGGAATTGGCAGAAAACACAGTCAAATTGAATTTTTTAAACAACACCATAGGAACTTTTGACCTCCATTGCAAGTAATAGAAGTGATTTTATTAACATTAGTATCAAAGCAGGGAATTGAAATTCCAACAATATCTTACAATTTCAAATAATGTGTCCTCAATGTTTAGCTACTTCTTAAGGATTGGATTACACAGTACATTTCTGTTGTGTTTTTGTTGCAGCGCTGTTGCTTTTTTAATTCAAAGCATCTTTAGGTTGCTGTTACGCTATGTAACTTGCAGCTCTTAGCCATAGGCATCCTGGTGCTTTCACTTGAAGAAATGAGGATTCACAATGAGGAAAAACTGCTGATCAATCAGTTCTTTCACTTATTTGAAAGCACCAATGGCCCTATCCTAAAGAGCAGTTAAAGAGGTTGTCCAAATATTTGAGCCGGGGAGGGTGTAAAATAAAAAAAAAAAAAAAAAAAAAGCATATTCACCTGTCCCCAGTTCTACGTTGTCCGCGTCCTTTCCGCCTCATGCCGGAGGCTACATTGCCAGAAGCCATGTGTTAGGATTCCGATGCGGGGCCACAAAGACAAGGTAAGTAATGCACGAGTCTTCAGGAGAGCAGCAGCAGAAATGGGCTGACAGCTGCAAGCAGTAGAAAATGCTACTTAAAGGTAAAACACCTCTGCGAGTCAAGACCAGCCCCTGACGCTTTCACAGGAGCTCCTCGCAAAAAGAGATGGACTTTCGCTGAATCTGAAGGCCGGAATTGTCACCCAAACTGATAAGCATACTACAGATAAACATACTACAGCAGAAACCAAACACCAAAACCACACACTACTCACAGGAGCAAAGATCAAAGAATGGTTGTCAATTACGGGTCAGCAGCTGAAGAGGGCAACGAGAAAACAAATCACAAGACGAAGACGGGTCCAGAAAACAAAGCCAATAGTCAAATCCAATCGGGAACGCCAGAACAAAATGGTAAGACAGAGAGGAATCGAGGAACGTAGCCAGAGGTTAGAATAGGTGTGATCAAAGAAAGGACAGCAAACAAACTGGGGTACAACGAGGTTTTCCAGCAATTCTGGTTCAGAATGGAGTGGTTTATAAAGGCCTGCTCAGGAACTGATTGTTTAAGGCCTGAAAGTCTAGGACAGGAAGATCCCTATGTTTTCATGGCAACCTTAACCCCTTAACATCCAATGACAGACCTGTACATCATTGGTGACATGGGGATGTATGGAGAGGGCTCAGGAGTGGATGTCAGCTGTATAATACAGCCAGGACCTGCCACTAACAGCAGCAATCTGTGCCTTCACCGATCGCTGCTGTTAACCCTTTAGACACCGCGGTCAAACGGGACCGCGGTGTCTAAACTGCACAGGCGCTACCGGTTTCGCCATTTTTCACCAATCACCGCCCTCCTGAACGTCATCAGAGGGCGGCGATTGGTTGCCATGACAGCAGTGAGCCTATTGAAGGCTCCCAGGCTTGTCATTGTATTAGATCTATTGCATGCTGCCAGAGGCAGTGTGAAATAGAGAGCTAGGCATTTTGCTATTCACTGCAATACAGTAGTATTGCAGTGAATAGCATGAGCGATCAGACCCCCTAGGTTTCAAGGTCCCTAGGAGGTCTGACTATAAAAGTAAAAGAAGAAAAAAAAAAGTTTTTAAAAGTATAAAAAAAATTTTTAAAACGCAAAAGTTCAAATCACCCCCCAAATCAGATATAAAAGTAAATAAACAAAAGTAAACATAAACACATTAGGTATCCCCGCACTCCAAAATGCCCGAACTATTAAAATATTTAAATATTTATTCCATACGGTGAACAGCGTAGTGGCGAAAAAAAAAATCTAAAATAGCCAAAAAGCGTTTTTTTCAACACTTTGCCTCCTATAAAAAATTGAATAAAACGTGATCAAACCATCAAATCTTTCTCCAAATGATATCAGTAAAAATGTTATCTGGTTGTCCCGCATAAAAAGACAACTTACCCAGCTCCATACAAGTAAATATGAAAAAGTTACAGGTGTCACAATATGGCGACACAAATTTTTTTTTTCTATTTTGCAAAGTTTTTCATTTCTTAAAAGGTATCAAAACATTTCAAATACTATATAAATTTAGTAATGCAGTGTTTGTACTGACCTGCAGAATACAGGTAAGGGTGGGTTCACACCTGCGTTTGAGTCCGTCCGCTGCCAGTCCGAGTGAAAATCTCGGGAAACAGGATAGGCATCGGATACCGACAGGTTAGCGACGCATTGGTTAAAAACCCATTCATTTGAATGGGTTTTTAAAGCAATGCGCGGGTGTGCGCTTATACCCTCTGCGCTGCAAAGCTGTTTTTTTTTTCGTCGGACACGAAGTCCTGCATGTCCGACTTTGTTTCTGACTTAAAAAAAGGATTTGCAGCGTAGAGGGTGTAAGCGCACACCCATGCATTGCTTTAAAAACCCATTCAAATGAATGTGTTTTTAACCAATGCGTCGCTAACCTGTCGGTATCCGATGCCTATCCTGTTTCCCGAGATTTTCACTCGGATTGGCAGCGGACGGACTCAAGCGCAGGTGTGAATCCACCCTAACATTTCATTTTTACCACACAGTGAATGCCGTAAAAATTAAAACCATATGAAATTGGCGCAATTGCATTTTTTTCTCCAATTGCACCTCATTCTGAATTTTTTTCCAGCTTTCCAGTACATAGCACAGCATGTTGAATGGTGCCATTGCACCAAAGTACAATTTGTTTCGCAAACAATAAGCCATCATGTGAGTCTGTGAACTCAAAAATGAAAAAGTTATGGCTCTTGGAATGTGGGGAGCGAAAAACGAAAATGCAAATGACCCGGTCCTTAAGGGGTTAAAGAAGCAACAACAATTCCCCATGTTGACACAGCAACCTTAAAGCAACAATATTCCTGACACCATGAGGTTCACATGAATTCTGAGACCAATCAGTGGTCTCACCACCTTTATTATTCAAAATCACACTGCTGCAGAAAAGCATAAAAGGGTCTCAGATAATCACCCAAGACCAGATGGTCAACCACATGTAGTGTCTATGAGGAAATTCAGTAAAGGAATAAGCACTTTTCTGGTACATCCAATTATCATGCAAATGTGGGATAAACTGGTAGAAGTAACAGATTACACCATGTAACAATTTTCAAAAAAATATTTGTTCCCAGTTGTTAAGTGTGTTTTCCTGATTGTTTGTACCTTAAATGAATAGAAAAAAGTTATTATTCCCTGTAAACTTTGCTTTTGTGGTCAGCACAATGATATTTTGAAATTGATCTATTTTTAAGGATATTCGCAATATTTCAAGAAGTTTCTAGAACTGCCCAGAATTATCTAGAACTTTCTGGGACTGTACAGAATTGTAGGTAGCTGTATAATTACAGTTATATAGGGCCACTATAGCCCTTCCTGAGAGACGGAGAGACAGGATCTAATTGATTGGGATTGCATAGTAAGTGGGCAATGGCCATCACAGACAAAGGGGAATTGACCTAGACAGACAGGTGTGAATTTAATATCTATTCAGATTCTGATAATGACAGTATTCACACTTCACCCCACACCCATTACAGGAGGAGCTTAGGAATGTAAATGTATATACTGTATTGTGTGTTACTCTGGTTTTACTAAGTATCCTTGCTTTATTTGCCTTTGGGACAGCCAGGATACTGAAGCACACTACCACAGGCGGGACTGGCCTCAGCAGACAGAGTTCACTGTGGGGAAGAACAATGTAAAGTGGGAGCCACTGGTGGACCCACGCAAGGTGCTGATGCCACCACTACACGTCAAGTTGGGGCTCATAAAACAATTTGTCAGGGCTCTAGATAAGGAGTCGAGAGCTTTCAATTACCTCCAAGATCTTTTACCTAAGCTGTCTGAAGCAAAGATCAAAGCTGGTGTCTTCGTCGGACCACAAATCAAGAAGACCATAGAGTGCAGGGAATTTCCCAAGAAGCTGAATAGGAAGGAGAGAGCAGCTTGGAACAGTTTTGTTGCAGTGGTTCGCGGCTTCCTAGGCAATCATAAAGATGAAAACTATGTACAACTGGTTCAGACTCTGATAAAGAACTATGCTGCAATGGGATGCAGGATGTCACTCAAAATCCATATCCTTGATGCTCATCTTGATAAATTCAAAGAGAACATGGGAGCTTATTCAGAGGAGCAAGGCGAGCTCTTTCACCAGGACATTATGAACTTTGAACGCCGTTACCAAGGACAATATAATGAAAACATGAAGGGCGACTATATTTGGGGATTGATTCGTGAAACTGATTTTCAGTATAGTCGTAAATCTCGGAAAACCGCACACTTCTGAACAGTTTTTGGTAATCTGTGTAAATTTGCAATGCATATAGTGTTTAGTCTGACTGTATAAATGAGAAGATGCAAAATCGTCTGTTTCTATAGTAAAAATGCATAGTTTTCGTTGCCGTGGTCACAAAAGCGAAGTTTATGATGAATGTAAGCAATTTTTAATTTGTTTTAGACATAAGCAATTGGTATATAACATTTAAAAGCTGGGAACAAAATTTGTGTTACATAGTGTTATTTGGATAGACAAATTTTCCGCATGTTAGAGAGCAAAACCAATGCAATGGAGGCACATATAGCAGCTGTAGTTAATCAACAAGAAATAGTTCTGTATTTCCTTGCAGCTGTTCATGGAGGAGTATGTCAAATAATAGGCCCTACCTGTAGTCACTACATTGACCCTCAAGGAATACTCCAAGTTAACCAAAAAATAAAAGAGGTGGGATTAATAAGGGAGACATACTTTAAAAATCAATCTGACCAGATGTGTGGTGGAAAGATACATTTTCATTTCTGAATCTAAACACATGGTTTAAAGGAATCTGGGGATTTGATAGGAATATTGTATTTCTTGGGTAAAATATTGCTAGCTTTAATTTGCATTTACCTGTTTGATAAGATGATAATGTTCTATGTGCCAAAAATGACTGAGAACATAAGTTAGAAGACTAGAAGTAGAAGAGGAATAATAGTCTAACGATATATATAAAGTTTGGTTTGCTTATAGGAAAACTGCAACTCAGTTGGAGTGTTTTGTGTTGCTTGTTGAAATCTTTAAGATGGATAATGCGACAACCATAGAGATGACCGTTCAAAAGCCCAGCTTGCCTGCATACCTCTCCTAAAGACCCCTCAGCTGTTTGAGAGATGGGCGGAGGACATCATTTCTGAAAAGGGGTCCTATGGTTGCACCTCAGCAGTCATGGCAAGAAAGATGTTCTATCTGAGAGAATTGAGCCAGAATCTGATAAATTACACTGAACAACGTAGATTTTGCTTCTTGAACACTTTAGAGTGTTTCTTATATAATTTTAGCTGTTGATAATGAAAATCACCTCGAAATTTTCCTGTCACATACCATTTTTTTCAGAAATCTGATGTCTTAGCAATTTTTTTAAATATTTTCTGGCTGTTCAAGTATTATCCACAATATACAGTGCCTTGCAAAAGTATTCGGCCCCCTTGAACTTTTCAACCTTTTGCCACATTTCAGGCTTCAAACATAAGGATATAAAATTTAAATTTTTTGGTGAAGAATCAACAACAAGTGGGACACAATTGTGAAGTGGAACGAAATTTATTGGTTATTTTAAACTTTTGTAAAAAATAAAAAACTGAAAAGTGGGGCATGCAGTATTATTCGGCCCCTTTACTTTCAGTACAGAAAACTCACTCCAGAAGTTCAGTGAGGATCTCTGAATGATCCAATGTTGTCCTAAATGACTGATGATAATAAATATAATCCACCTGTGTGTAATCAAGTCTCCATATAAATGCAACTGCTCTGCGATAGTCTCAGGGTTCTGTTTAAAGCGCAGAGAGCATCATGAAGACCAAGGAACACACCAGGCAGGTCCGTGATACTGTTGTGGAGAAGTTTAAAGCTGGATTTGGATACAAAAAGATTTCCCAAACTTTAAACATCCCACTGTGCAAGCGATCATATTAAAATGGAAGGCGTATCAGACCACTGCAAATCTACCAAGACCCGGCCGTCCCTCTAAACTTTCATCTCAAACAAGGAGAAGACTGATCAGAGATGCAGCCAAGAGGCCCATGATCACTCTGGATGAACTGCAGAGATCTACAGCTGAGGTGGGAGAGTCTGTCCATAGGACAACAATCAATCGTACACTGCACAAAACTGGCCTTTATGGAAGAGTGGCAAGAAGAAATCCATTTCTCAAAGATATCCATAAAAAGTCTTGTTTAAAGTTTGCCACAAGCCAATCTGGGAGACACACCAAACATGTGGAAGAAGGTGCTCTGGTCAGATGAAACCAAAATCGAACTTTTTGGCCACAATGCAAAACGATATGTTTGGCGTAAAAGCAACACAGCTCATCACCCTGAACACACCATCCCTACTGTCACACATGGTGGTGGCAGCATCATGGCTTGGGCCTGCTTTTCTTCAGCAGGGACAGGGAAGATGGTTAAAATTGATGGGAAGATGGATGGAGCCAAATACAGGACCATTCTGGAAGAAAACCTGTTGGAGTCTGCAAAAGACCTGAGACTGGGACGGAGATTTATCTTCCAACAAGACAATGATCCCAAACATAAAGCAAAATCTACAATGGAATGGTTCACAAATAAATGTATCCAGGTGTTAGAATGGCTAAGTCATAGTCCAGACCTGAATCCAATCGAGAATCTGTGGAAAGAGCTGAAAACTGCTGTTCACAAATGCTCTCCATCCAACCTCACTGAGCTCGAGCTGTTTTCCAAGGAAGAATTTCAGTCTCTCGATGTGCAAAACTGATAGACATACCCCAAGCAACTTGCAGCTGTAATCGCATCATAAGGTGGCTCTACAAAGTATTAACTTAAGGGGGCCGAATAATTTGGCACGCCCCACTTTTCAGTTTTTTATTTTTTACAAAAGTTTAAAATATCCAATAAATATCATTTCACTTCACGATTGTGTCCCACTTGTTGTTGATTCTTCACCAAAAAATTAAAATTTTATATCCTTATGTTTGAAGCCTGAATGTGGCAAAAGGTTGAAAAGTTCAAGGGGGCCCGAATACTTTCGCAAGGCACTGTATGTGCTGTGCTAGTATGTAATTGATAGGCAAACAAAGGCATGAATTCCTTGCATTTCATTGAAGTTGCAAAACTTCAGTGGAATTGTTACAGATTAGGCACCCCTACACTTGCCTAGACATGTCTGGTCACTGCCTGCAGAGGCTGTAATATCTGCTTGCAAAGATTCTGATAGTTATTTCAAATCTAAGCAGCTATAAACTACTCCAGTACGAGCTGATATAGCTAAAATATCTCGTCAGTGTGTAAGAGACAGCCAATGTTGTCCTAAGCTTTATTTCTCTGTATAAACTGTTAATGTTGAATGTATTTCTGTGATTCTGTTCCTTTAAGACAGCAGCCATTGTAATTGTGACATGATGCTGGAGTGACTCCCCCCCCCTTTTATGTCAGCTTGCCTGTTCTGCAGACAGAATGTGAGCAGAGAAGCAGGAAGTGACGAGACAGAGAGCAGCAGCCATCTTAGCAAGTGTTGTATTGAACTGGTGTGGAGATTTTTCTGTACAGCTAAGCTGTATCTTGGTCCAGAGACAAACAGAGTGTAAAGAGACAACAGGACTAGTGAGTCCACGTGAAAGGAACTGTGCTCAGTGGCTGATCAGTGAGACTGACATTGTGACTGTGTATATGGATACCACAGATAGAGACTCACAGTGCTGTTGATGTACTGGACAGCACCTGCTAAACCCCGGCTTACATCCCAGCTCAGTGTATGGATTCGGCAGGACTGTCAGTGTGCTGAGTGGAATCTGCTGTTGGATTACATTGCATTCATTGGGTTTCCCTGTTAAAGAGGACTTCATTTCTCCCAAGATCCTGATAACCGTGAGGAGAGGACGTTTCGCTATAAAAGAAAGGAACGACTTTGGGCCCCACCGCGCGCTTCTACAGACTGTAAGCGGTCCACCTGGACCACTGGGGAAAAGGGGGTGCACCCAAATGTGATGTCAGGGTCAGTTAGGGATAGTTTTGAGTATATTGTTCATTCAGTGTCCATACTGCAGAATTGGACAGAGTAAAAGTAGAAACCATTGCAGAATTTGCCTTGAAATTGTTCATGCTATATTGTATATTTTGCTTGTCTTTAGCCCTGTCATTTTACCTTCAAATAGCCTTTATTAACTTATAGTAAATATATATTCTTTTCTTGAACTACCGCGTGTGCGTTCATTTCTGGTTGCGGAGACCAAACCACCTGCCTTGCTCTCGGTTCACAAATTGGCGTAGTCGGCAGGATCCGCTTACCAGAATGGACGGTGACGCACCCGTTCGGGAGAATGGTGCTGGAGGAAGAATGCCAGCAGGGGCTATAATGAGTCAGTTAGCTAAATTTGATGGCAATAATATGTCAGTGAGTATGTGGGTGGAACAGATACGAATGATACAGCGAATGTACCAGACCGCACCAGAAGTACTAGTAGAGCTAGCAATATTGACATTACAAGGGGATGCTAAGACCACAGTGATATTGAGGCCATTTGAACAAAGGCAGACATTTGAGCAAGTAGTCCAGATTCTAGAAACCATTTATGGAGAAACTGCATTGCTGGGGTCTCTGCAGGCTCGGTTCTTCCAGAGGGTACAACAGGAGAATGAAAGCCTTCCCCAATATGCAAATGCCCTACAAGAA
Organism: Leptodactylus fallax; assembly: GCA_947044405.1. Classification (NCBI taxonomy): domain Eukaryota; kingdom Metazoa; phylum Chordata; class Amphibia; order Anura; family Leptodactylidae; genus Leptodactylus; species Leptodactylus fallax. The sequence continues at coordinate 501,347 of CAMRHE010000379.1, forward strand.
CTGCTCCGAGATATTCAAGTGAAGGAAAGAGGGGGCTCGCCAGCCTTCTGTAACCCTGATCGGACTCTCCGTGACCAGTTTGTCCTGGGGATATGTGACGGCAGTTTAACTGTGACTATGCAGGATTTTATACGACGAGAGACTGATGCTAAATTCCATGATGTACAGGTAGAGGCCATCTCCCGTGCCAATAGTATGTTCCCGAAGCCCCAGACCGCAGTTGGAGTTACTTTGTCACAGGGGGCTAGTTCTGGCTCAGAGACAGTAGAAAAGGGGACGGTTAAAGAAATTCTCACAGTAATGCAGAAACTGCAAGAGCAAATGGAACACTTGCACACCCGTTGTGATGAACATTCTATGAAAATTGCAGACTTCCAGAAAACTGGAGGTGAAAGGGTGAGCCGTCCATACCCAGAAAATCAGAATCACCCACCACCCCGCTGGAGGGATGAGGATAGGACCTACCGAAGGGGTCCAAATCAGTTAATGCAGTGCTCAGGAGAAATCGAAGGGGCTTACCGAAGGGGCCCAAACAGATGGCCAGAACGACGGGAGATACGCTGCTGGGAGTGTGGACGGATGGGCCACGTTGCTGCTAGATGTCCAGAACAGCGACAAACTTATGAGAGACCGCCGTTAAACTGAAGTCCCCTGCTGCTGTAGGGCGTGTAGTAGGGGAGACTGACAAGGAGACTATGTGGGGAGAATGCCCTAATGATGACCTGATCGCTGCAAGTCCTGTTATACAGGTGGAAATGGAGGGTATTCCGGTTACCGGGATGATTGACACGGGTTCCCAAGTAACGACCTTGAGTAGAGACTGTTATGAACGGTACTTCCAGCAACATGTGAAATATGATCCCCATACATTCGTACGAGTGGTCGCAGCTAACCAGTTACCAGTTCCAGTCGTGGGAGTGGCCTGGATGAATGTCCGGGTATGTGGCCAAGATCTGGGTAGGAAAGGCATTGTGGTGGTACAGGAGTCACATGAAGTAAAGGTCCCTGTCATTTTGGGGATGAATGTGTTAAAAGAATTAGATCAGATCCTCTTTGAAAAGAAAGGTCACGGTTATTGGAAAGAAACCACCACCCATCGGCCTACTCAAACAGCTTTCCAGCGGCTGATCCGGACATGTGGCTTACAGAAAAGTTCGGATGCGCAGCGTCCTCTGGCTCGAATTTCAGTTCCTTTGCATACAAAAGTTACACTGCCACCCAGTCGGGAGACAATAGTGTCTATGCCCGTAGGCACCTGTCGGAAACTAGAGGGCATAGCTGTGTTGGTAGAACCACTGCAGGCAGCCGAAGGAGGTGTTGATCCGCTAGTGGCCCGTTCCTTGGCAATAGTTCGCAATGGAAGAGTACCACTTCGATGTGTAAACACTCAGGACCAGAGTGTGGACCTGACCCCAGGGAGGCAGCTGGCTAACATCTATGTGACTCCGGAGGAAGTAAGGAAAGTAACTCCAATGCAGCTGAAGCCGACTGAAAGGGATGAGTGGACCGTAACTGTGTCCATGGGAGAAGATGAGGAACCCACCTCTGAATGGAATGGCCGTGCAATTCGAGAACAGATGAAGATGGATGCAAGTTCATGTTCTCTGGAATGTGTGCAGAAGGTAGATGAACTGTTGTGGGAGAACCGAGCCGCCTTTTCACGGTATGCTGAAGATTTTGGATGTACCACAGGGATCTACCATGAGATTCCCACAGGAGACACCCCTCCAATTAGAGAGCGCTACCGACAAATTCCTCCACAGTTGTATCAGGAAGTAAAAGAACTGTTAGCTAAGATGCTACAGGGTGGGATCATCCAAGAAAGCCAGAGTCCCTGGGCAGCTCCTGTGGTGTTAGTAAGAAAAAAAGATGGGTCCATCCGATTTTGCGTAGACTATCGGAAGTTAAACGCTTGCACCGTACGAGATTCCTACCCCTTGCCACGGATTGAGGAGTCCCTCTCAGCGCTGGGGAGAGCCCGGTACTTCTCCTCACTAGATCTGGCTAGTGGGTATTGGCAGGTGCCGATGGCCACAAAAGACAAGGAGAAGACGGCATTCATCTTGCCCATGGGACTATACGAATTTAACCGGATGCCCTTCGGGTTGACAAATGCACCCGGAACGTTTCAGCGGTTGATGGAGAAATGTCTCGGTGACTTCAACTTTGAGTTCACTCTCATCTACTTGGATGACATTATAGTGTATTCTGCGACCTTTGAAGACCATCTCCACCAGTTGGGGCAAGTATTTCGAAGATTGCGGGAACATGGGCTCAAATTGAAACCCAGTAAATGTCGGTTGTTCCAATCTGAAATTGATTACTTGGGTCACCGCGTATCAGGAGAAGGGGTGAGACCATCAAGAGACAAGATAGCGGCTGTTCAAGATTGGCCAATACCGACTACCCTGCGAGAAGTGAGGGCGTTCCTTGGAGTAGCCGGTTACTATCGACGGTTTATTAAGGATTTCGCCAAGGTAGCAGCACCACTTAATGCTCTCCTACGAGGCACATCCGGTGGTCCAAAGAACCGGTCCGTGAAGTGGGGACCTGAACAGGAACAAGCCTTCCAGGCATTAAAGGATGCACTGACAACAGCCCCAATCTTGGCATATGCTGATTACCACTTGCCGTTCCAGCTGTATACGGATGCAAGCCTGTATGGTCTTGGAGCAGTGCTTTCCCAGCTTCAGGATGGCCAGGAGAGGGTCATAGCGTACGGCAGCCGGTCTTTGAGAGATTCTGAAAGAAACCCCGAGAATTATAGTTCATTTAAGTTGGAGCTGTTGGCACTGGTATGGGCCATGACCGAGAAATTCTCTGAATATTTGACCGGTGCTGAAGTTTTAGTACTGACTGACAACAACCCACTAGCTCACCTGGAAAATGCCAAGCTCGGGGCGTTAGAGCAGAGGTGGATAGCCCGAATGACTAAGTTCAATTACCGCATTAAGTATCGGTCCAAGACAGAGAACCAGAATGCTGACGGGCTTTCTAGAGTAACCGCCCAGACCCCCACAGTAGACGTGGATCATGAGTTGGAGCATGTGGAGGTGCCCGACTTCAGCAGATTTTCACAGGCCTTGACCGCCACTAATCAGTTTGAGATGGAGGGGACTGAAATGGCTCCTTTCTTTGGTCCCTCACGACAGGAATGGGCACAGATACAACAGACCCATGAGGGGCTGGCACAGATGATCAAGTGTGTTGAGAAAGGCAAGAAGCCCTGTAGAGAGGAAAGAGAACGACTGACACGTGAGATATTATCTGTTCTGAGTCAGTGGGAAAAGTTGGAGATGAAAAATGGAGTGCTATGCCGAAAGGTCTATTTACCTTCTGAGATCGACATTCGATACCAAATTGTGGTGCCTAGTGAACTGGCTCGCTCGTTGGCAGTTGAGGCTCATAATAAGAATGGACATTTTGGTCATGAGAAGACCTTTCGTTGGTTACAGCGACTGATTTACTGCCCTGGTCTTCGTCAAATGGTCGAAGAAGTATGCCGCAGCTGTCGAACTTGTGAGATCCATAAGGCAATAGAACAGAGAGCTCCCCTGCAAACCATCGTGACCCAGGAACCTTTAGAAATCGTCATGATAGACTATCTAATGGTGGGCCCATCCAATAGCGGACACCAGTATTGCCTCATAATGGTGGATCACTTCACCAAATTTGCGGTGGTAACCGCCACCAAGGACCAGACAGCTGAGTCAGCAGCTCGTGCTCTGTGCCAAGATTTCATTCGAGTATATGGGTGCCCTAAACGCATCCACTCCGACCAGGGTGCCTGCTTTGAGGGACACGTAATGAAAGAAGTTCAACGTATCTACGGGATAAAGAAGTCGCACACGACTCCATACCACCCTCAGGGAAATGGGGCCTGTGAAAGATTCAACAGAACTCTGCTACAGATGCTGCGGACTCTGGAGGAAGACAAGAAGTTACAGTGGCCTCAGTTCTTGTCTGAAATGGTGTGGGCCTATAACAATCAGGTCCATTCTACAACGGGGTACTCTCCTTATACACTTCTCTTTGGGCGGTCTGGGCGAAGTGTAGGAGAATTACAGTTGGATGATGTGGATGGGTTCCCTCCGAGGGATCCAACCTCTTGGGTGCGGGCGCACCGGCAGAGACTTGAGACGATCCATCGATTGGTGCGGCAGCGCCTGCAAGAACATCCCCATCCTGATAAGACCCCAGTGCAAGAAGCACCATTGCAACCAGGCGACCTGGTGCTAGTTCGTGTCAAGAAACCCCAAGGGAAATTGGAAAGCCGATGGGAGGCTTTGCCGTATCGTGTTGTTGGCCGCAAGTATGCGAATGGGCCAGTGTACCAGGTCCAGAAAGAAGGAACTGATTGTGTTCGAGTACTTCACCGAAATATGTTGCGCCTGTGTCATTCTGAAGGGACAAATCATGATGGGCTTGCCAATGTGAATGAGCTCCCACAGTCAGAGAATGGAGGTGCGGAATGGGCCTCAGACGAGGAGGATGATTGTTGGCCGATCCCTGCTCCTGGGGATGTTCCACCTGTGACTACTGTATCTCCGGCCTGTGCCCCCTCTGGTGCGGAATCCGCTGGTCCTTCTCAGCCCATAGCTGCAGCACCCCATAATATACCACCGGTCCTCAGACGGACCACTAGGCCAAATGCTGGTATTCCCCCTGTTCGGTATGCGCAGGATGAGTTTGTTTGGCCTGCCATACATCGGTATACTACCACCCTGTGCATAAAAGTACAACCCTCTGGATATACAGTCATAGGCAGGGACTGCCAATCTTAAAGTGGGGGGGAATATGTAAGAGACAGCCAATGTTGTCCTAAGCTTTATTTCTCTGTATAAACTGTTAATGTTGAATGTATTTCTGTGATTCTGTTCCTTTAAGACAGCAGCCATTGTAATTGTGACATGATGCTGGAGTGACTCCCCCCCCTTTTATGTCAGCTTGCCTGTTCTGCAGACAGAATGTGAGCAGAGAAGCAGGAAGTGACGAGACAGAGAGCAGCAGCCATCTTAGCAAGTGTTGTATTGAACTGGTGTGGAGATTTTTCTGTACAGCTAAGCTGTATCTTGGTCCAGAGACAAACAGAGTGTAAAGAGACAACAGGACTAGTGAGTCCACGTGAAAGGAACTGTGCTCAGTGGCTGATCAGTGAGACTGACATTGTGACTGTGTATATGGATACCACAGATAGAGACTCACAGTGCTGTTGATGTACTGGACAGCACCTGCTAAACCCCGGCTTACATCCCAGCTCAGTGTATGGATTCGGCAGGACTGTCAGTGTGCTGAGTGGAATCTGCTGTTGGATTACATTGCATTCATTGGGTTTCCCTGTTAAAGAGGACTTCATTTCTCCCAAGATCCTGATAACCGTGAGGAGAGGACGTTTCGCTATAAAAGAAAGGAACGACTTTGGGCCCCACCGCGCGCTTCTACAGACTGTAAGCGGTCCACCTGGACCACTGGGGAAAAGGGGGTGCACCCAAATGTGATGTCAGGGTCAGTTAGGGATAGTTTTGAGTATATTGTTCATTCAGTGTCCATACTGCAGAATTGGACAGAGTAAAAGTAGAAACCATTGCAGAATTTGCCTTGAAATTGTTCATGCTATATTGTATATTTTGCTTGTCTTTAGCCCTGTCATTTTACCTTCAAATAGCCTTTATTAACTTATAGTAAATATATATTCTTTTCTTGAACTACCGCGTGTGCGTTCATTTCTGGTTGCGGAGACCAAACCACCTGCCTTGCTCTCGGTTCACAAGTGTCAGAACAGTCACAATACCTTTTGTTACATTTGTGGTAAGTACACGCTAAAGGCCTCAAATACGCACATTGACAGCTCTTATCACGAAAGCCTATGAGCTGTACTTTGGATACAAGATTGGTGATCAAGACAAATCCTGGGCTCCTCACATCTGTTGTGCAAGATGTGCTGTTGATTTTAGAGGTTGGCTGAGAGGTTCTCGCAAGTCAATGTCATTTGCTGTCCCAATGATATGACGGGAACCGAAGGATCATGTGACCGACTGTTACTTATGTCTAACCAATGTCTCTGGTTTCTCTTCTAAGAATAAAAAATGCATTGAATATCCCAATCTACCTTCAGCTATGAGACCAGTGCCATATGATGACACTTCTTGAGTACCAAAGCCATCAGAGACATGGAGCCTAGAGGAGGCAGCCGATGAAGATGTTGCAGTCCATAGGTCAGAGATGGGGAACGATGCTGATTCAGACTTTGAGCCATGTATTTCTGGTTAGCCTCATCTTATAACACAGCTAGAACTGAATGACTTGGTCCAGGACTTATGTTTGTCAAAAGCAAATGCAGAGTTACTGGCTTCAGGACTTCAAGGATGGCATTTGCTATCACCTGATAAAAAAGTTTCTGTTGTTATCGAAACCTAAACTGTGTTCAAAATTCTGATTGTCAAGTGGTGCCAAATTATTTATAATCCATATAAATATATATATCTTGTGAGCTCACAGAGAAAGAACTAGCCTGACACACTCAGTCGCTGTTAAGCAAGTTGTGTGTTTATTAAAAACATAGCATAAGCTTTTATACAGAACAGTAAATAATTATGAATTATAACAGAGCATGCGTGAAACCTGGTAAACCTGATTGACCATTGCCGGGAGGAAGATCTTGACACACCCCCTTACTCATCTCAATAATCAAAATATATAAGTACTACGTAATGCAAAGCATGACTGGGACCTGTTGTTCTACATTGCACATCTGAGAGGAGAAATTGTGCAGCGATGTGCTGGGGGCTGTTTGCATAAACAGTGTTAATCTCCAGACTCTTCCAAGGACAGCTCACAGAAAGTATATAAACAAACAAGCCTACTAGGACATGTTGCTCTAGACTGGGTGTCTGGCCTTGCTCTCAGTGTATATCCTTATCATTGAAAGCTGTAAGCTTCTTCTACTAAATGCATTTCTATAATTTTTAAGAATATCAAGCTAATGAAAAGTTAAAGAGACAGACATTTCATTTCTATAACATTTCCCACCTTTTTGTGATTTTAACACAATATTATTGCTCAATGCCTGTACCTTCAGTTTCTAGAACTGCTGGACTTTTTAACCTTCTTCACCAGATTCCAGGTCATGTGGACATACTATTGTGTCAAACATCACAACATTCTGACTTCCTGCATGCTTTGAGTGGGATTTAATTGGATATATACCTTCTCAGCGGGGGTCATATTCACATATTTCCCTCTCTTACATGCAGTACATTTCTCTACAATACATATGATCAGTCTGTACATTGCATAGAAGCATAACAGGATTATGGGTGCAAATCCATCAGTCCAACATTCTTTAGGTTTTCTTCTCAGGATCCATATCCTTTAACAGTTTATTGTTCCATTTGTCTTTAAGAACATTATCCAGTGGGGACAAACCGCCATGACAACAAGGTTCTCCTTGTAGTTTCACAGCTGTACTGGTTGTCACTAGGACCTGGAAGGGACCGTCGAATCGAGGCCCTTCTCACGTGTCTCTTTATCCCCATCCAATCTTTGGGTTGTAGCTGATAGGTTCCTTCCACTAACTCAGGATCTGGAAGGAAGGAAGGAGGAAACTCGAGAGTGTACATTAGTCAAATGTTTTTGGCAATCCATCACATAGTCACATCTGGAACAATTGTGAAAAATACAATCCAAACACTCTAGGGGCTGAGGCCAATCCTTCTGTCAGGAGTGTACCTTACATAAAGACAAATACAAGTGACAATACTCTCCACTACTCTGGAGACGGTACTGGTAAGGAACACTTGTTGTATCCCCACAGCCTCCATTATTTCTCTCGTTACCTGTCCTGAATAGTGAGTTCCATTATCACTTTGATGGTCTCGGGGATCCCATACCTCCACACTACTTCTTTCAGTAGTTTATCTGCAGTTCCTTTTCTGCACCCTGGTGTAGAATTTACCATCCTTCCCAAATCGAGAGCCATCTATAAAAGAACTCAAAATCAAGGTTAGCAAAATCAGGGTTAGCAATAGGTTCATCATTTACATGACCAAACCCAACAGTTTCTTGTGGCATACAATCATACTTTTCTATATTGTCAGCAGAAAATACTTGTGTGGATAAGATGTCTGACTTTCCTTTCTCCCCCCTGAACCTATTGGCAACAGGTTAAAAGGGATTTTTTTTTTTTTTTTAGTGATGTGCAGCGTGCAAAAGTGACATGAGGAGGCATAAGTAAGGCACACTGTAGTCTGAGTTGTCCAGCCACTAAAATATGCTTAAACTGGACCTGGGACACTCACAAGAATGAATTTATATTATAATTTAATATTACCAAAACTCAAAATCTGCATTAACATTGGTTCTTGGTCTTCTATATTTTCTAAATCTTGTTATAAACAATTATATTCATGTATTAAATTACTTTGTGTTCTATGGAGGAGATTACTCTCAAGGACAAAGCACGTCCGACAGTGTGATTTTTTTTTTCTTATCATGAAAGCAGCAGCCCACGCACCGCTGCGCTGTTAAACTCTCTATTTCTCCCACCGTAGAACTACAAAATTCAGCAGAACCTACAATACATAGTTTTTAAAGGGCCAGTGGCTTGTGTGTGTGTTTTTTTTCCCCCTCTTTACTACTTCTACACACTCCAGAATTACAAACAATTCAATAAGGTTAGTAAATTCTCAGACTATATCAGCAGAGAGGGCAGAAGCCTTGAATAGTCGATCTCCTGTTCACATAACAAAAATTATACACAAAAAGACATTACAGCATAGCAGATATGTGAGTGACTTCTAATTCACTTAGTTAGCGTTGAAACACAAAAATTTGTCTCTTTTTTTTCTTTAAAAAAAACATTGTCACATAACAGTCTTTTGATTAAACATCGTACACATACATGTTCACAAATCTGGAAATTTGGGACAACTTATTCACTTTGTAAGTGTTCATGATAGTCTTTATACAATGGGGAATAGTCCTGATTTATTGGGGCATGGTTCATAACAAAATAACACAAAATGTAACAGATTTTTCTGTAAACATGCAAGGCAGGTCCAGCCTGCTGGTCACCTGTATAGTGAGGGGATTTAGACTAAAGATGGCGCCGAAACACTGGGGCTACGTCCTTCCCTTTGCATACCATAACAAATACTGATACCAAATCCTTTTTGCATTCTCAATGGACTTAAAACAACCCTTGTGCACTTTCTTGGGCAGTTTCAACCAGCACATTGCTTAGTTTCTCAAACCTTTGTCTGATAACCATCCTTTATGTGCATATTATCACATCTCTCCACATTTAAAGTTCCATCTTTTTGGCATCCTAAACCTTAGGCTTACTAGACTTACTGAACATTGTCTGGCATTCCTTCACTGCATCAGCATCCTCTTTTGCTCATACAATCTTTGTAACTGGAATTTCTCTATTCTTGGGATCAGCACCACACCGCCCAGGTAAATTCTCCATGATTTGCCTAACTTCTGCCTCAATACCTCACCTTCGGCACACCAAGTGTTAATGAGTGCAGTTTCTTGTTTAGAACCTGGAAAGATATATTCCGGGCTCACACAGTAGCCCCGGATTTCTACATTTTTCTCCACCACAATTTGGAGAAGACGAGCGGTGGGGCAACCTATCCTCCAAACTTTTCACATGATCGAGCACATTAATAAACCAAATGGGATGCATGCCAGAAACACAGCACAAAACCTCTTATTGGTGTGGTTATACATTGCTGAAACAAATAGAAGATGTGATTAGTATAATTAATATAACATGATTGGGTATAAAGTTATAACAGAAGTTTTAACACATAACTATTGGATAAAACACGAAGAAGTTTCAGAATATGACAAATAACAGTTTTCAGTAAAGCAAAGGGGATGAGCTGTGGGTGCGCCCGAGAATGGAATGTAAGATGAAGACAGACAAGCTGCATCACTCACATTCCTCACCTTTTGTAAATGATATAACCCATACTCAGGGTACATTAGGGGCTGCTAGTCAGATCCTGAGGACTTTTCCAGAAACTTCACCTCATTCCCCATGGATATGTTTATACCATTTACATACCTATCGGTTCAACACCCTTAGAGGCATGGCTTCACCGTCACGTTTGGCAGTATAACCAACCACCATAGTCCAACTGTCCCAGGTTTGTGTCTCTTTCTAGCAAATGTCTTTGCAAACCAAATTATGAAGATAATACATGAACACATAGATACATAAACACAGCAATAATATTCAGAATATTCCCTGCAATATTTCCCATAAAATATCTATCGAATCCCTTGCGCCTTACATTCTTGCACCAGGGATTTCACGTTAAAATAAAGATTTTCAAACCCGGCGTGATTTGTTTTCGGCGACTGAGGATGAGTGGCCTGCTCCCCCTCCATGGCCATCTACCCCCACGCAGTGGAGATCCAGAATCTTTTACTGTCACCTTTTTGCTCTTTTAGCGGATACTTTATTTCAGGTGATGATAACAGAACATAACTTCATATGTTTGAATATTTTCTTGAATATTTTACACATATATATTACACAATATTGTACACATATACAGTACAGACCAAAAGTTTGGACACACCTTCTCATTCCAAGAGTTTTCTGTATTTTCATGACTATAAAAATTGTAGATTCACACTGAAGGCATGAAAACTATGAATTAACACATGTGGAATTATATACTTAACAAAAAAGTGTGAAACAACAGAAAATATGTCTTATATTCTAGGTTCTTCAAAGTAGCCACCTTTTGCTTTGATTACTGCTTTGCACACTCTTGGCATTCTCTTGATGAGCTTCAAGAGGTAGCCACCTGAAATGGTTTTCACTTCACAGGTGTGCCCTGTCAGGTTTAATAAGTGGGATTTCTTGCCTTATAAATGGGGTTGGGACCATCAGTTGTGTTGTTCAGAAGTCAGGTGGATACACAACTGATAGTCCTACTGAATGGAGTGTTAGAATGTGTATTATGGCAAGAAAAAAGCAGCTAAGTAAAGAAAAACGAGTGGCCATCATTACTTTAAGAAATGAAGGTCAGTCAGTCCAAAAAATTGGGAAAACTTTGAAAGTGTCCCCAAGTGCAGTGGCCAAAACCATCAAGCGCTACAAAGAAACTGGCTCACATGAGGACCGCCCCAGGAAAGGAAGACCAAGAGTCACCTCTGCTGTGGAGGATAAGTTCATCCGAGTCACCAGTCTCAGAAATCGCAGGTTAACAGCAGCTCAGATTAGAGACCAGGTCAATGCCAAACAGAGTTCGAGCAGCAGACACATCTCTACAACAACTGTTAAGAGGAGACTGTGTGCAGCAGGCCTTCATGGTAAAATAGCTGCTAGGAAACCACTGCTAAGGACATGCAACAAGCAGAAGAGACTTGTTTGGGCTAAAGAACACAAGGAATGGACATTAGACCTGTGGAAATCTGTGCTTTGGTCTGATGAGTCCAAATTTGAGATCTTTGGTTCCAACCACCGTGTCTTTGTGCGACGCAGAAAAGGTGAACGAATGGACTCTACATGCCTGGTTCCCACCGTGAAACATGGAGGAGGAGGTGTGATGGTGTGGGGGTGCTTTGCTGGTGACACTGTTGGGGATTTATTCAAAATTGAAGGAATACTGAACCAGCATGGTTACCACAGCATCTTGCAGCGGCATGCTATTCCATCCGGTTTGCGTTTAGTTGGACCATCATTTATTTTTCAACAGGACAATGACCCCAAACACACCTCAAGACTGTGTAAGGGCTATTTGACCAAGAAGGAGAGTGATGGGGGTGCTACGCCAGATGACCTGGCCTCCACAGTCACCAGACCTGAACCCAATCGAGATGGTTTGGGGTGAGCTGGACCGCAGAGTGAAGGCAAAAGGGCCAACAAGTGCTAAGCATCTCTGGGAACTCCTTCAAGACTGTTGGAAGACCATTTCAGGTGACTACCTCTTCAAGCTCATCAAGAGAATGCCAAGAGTGTGCAAAGCAGTAATCAAAGCAAAAGGTGGCTACTTTGAAGAACCTAGAATATAAGACATATTTTCAGTTGTTTCACACTTTTTTTTAAGTATATAATTCCACATGTGTTAATTCATAGTTTTGATGCCTTCAGTGTGAATCTACAATTTTTATAGTTATGAAAATACAGAAAACTCTTGGAATGAGAAGGTGTGTCCAAACTTTTGGTCTGTACTGTATATTGTCATTCTAGCTTACTTTTCCATTTAACCATAGGTTAATACTTTTATCAAAATATTTTCCCTTTGGGCACAAACAGTCATCATACACAGGCTGCGGACCCTGGTAGCCCAAAGCCAAGTTTCACTTTGTAATAATTGGCATTTAATATTATTGGTTAACACAACATCATGTTCAGCTTGTGATTTTCTGTGTGTCCATCACATCAGATACAACTACTTGGCAGTCAATCAATGTTTTGGTTATTCCCTGCAGAACGTCTGCAGAGCGCTACAACAAAATACAGGAATACAATTCAAGCAGATAGCAGTTAATACTGACACCAAAATTACATATTATTATTTTTGTGAGATTTTCAGATATTTTCCAAACCCCACCTTTTGTAATTACCACAGGTGTTCAGAACCCCTGAGTTGTAGTACAGGTTACCTTAAGGGCAAACTGCCAGACTTTAGAATTTTCTTCACTGGATTCCAACCAAAAGTTGAACCCCTGTGGAACATCACAATATCCTATTTTCTTCTTTTTTAGGGGACATTTCCTGAAAGCGAATTTAATTTTACAAAAAGCATAAAAGTTGAATACTGGCATTGATATAGACAGAATGAATATTACAAATACAGGTTGACATATACTGTATATATAATGCATAATCCTCTAAACATCATACCAATGGTGTACAGTTTTTTTTTTCTCTTTGTACTATATCAGATTCTCTGAGTATTTTGTTAAGGTAAATAATATTTCACACAAAACTGGGAGATAAGATGGGTTATATTAAACAATAAGACTGAGAAGGGTGAAGTCCCCCTTCAAGCCTGATTCTCTGAGAGAGGTGGGGGTGATTCATTATTGTCATCCCCTTTGACCTTCCTTCTTGGAGTTCTACACTGCCTTTTCACATGTCCTGGTTTCCCACAATTGAAGCAGTAGATCACCTTTCGATTACCCATCCCATAACAGGGGTTAATGCCAGTCACTACAGGTTTGCGGGGTCTACTATCCAATTCTACCCCCTGAGCAACTTTACGCAAAGTGGCTGGATCCATTGTCCTCCATTCTGGGCTGGATTTTTATACTGCATTTCTTACTTGCCTTCCAAGCTCCTCCATGAAGGCAGAGGCTAACAACCTCAAATGCATCTTGTTATCTGCTTCATATCCCATATGTTTCCACGCAGCGTACACTCTGTTGTAGAATTTTTCTACACTTTCCCCTCTGTCCTGTGTCATGTCCGTCAAGTTGACTGATAATTCACTTTGTCTGTCTCTTGCCCATTTCTCCAATTGAGCAACATAGTCTTGTCCTGAAACTTTACTTATCAAATAGTCTTTTTCTGTCAACAGGGCATTACATTCTGGGGCTAAATCACATAACATGGTACTAGCCATTTTAGATTCAACCAACTGTTTCATGTCATTCCATGTGGCCCTATAACTAGTCTGTATTTGAGACAGTACTTTTACGAAGGGCAGGGGTCTCCAGACTCTTAATCTCCAGACTCTTCGACGGACAGCTCACAGAAAGTTTATAAACAAACAAGCCTACTAGGACATGTTGCCCTACACTGGGTGTCTAGCCTTGCTCTCAGTGTATATCCTTATCATTGAAAGCTGTAAGCTTCTTCTACTAAATGCATTTCTATAATTTTTAAGAATAGCAAGCAATGAAAAGTTAAAGAGACAGACATTTCATTTCTATAACACTGGCTTTCGAAGCCGCCAAGATGACTTAACACAGTTTTTTGAACCGGTTGACAACCTGTGTTTCTGCACAGACATTGATGGGTTGTTTGCAGCTTTGGGTTGTGTGCATGAGCGAATCAGTGACATCTCTTTATTGACTCATCAGTGTTAAGTCTCAAGGCTGTCTTGTTACGCAATGGAAATGTTCTTTCAATACCTGTTTGCTATGCTGCATACATGAAAGAAACATACGAGAACATGGAACTGTTGTTGAAACACATCAAGTACAGCAACTACAACTGGAACATGTGTGGAGATTTAGAAGTAGTGGCACTGCTGCTTGGGTTACAGCTCGGATATACCAAGTACTGTTTCATTTGCGAATGGGACTGCTGTGCTAAGCAGTCACATTACAGTAGAAGGAAGTGGCCAATCCGTAACCAGTTGACTCCCGGGCAGAAAAAATGTACACCTAAAGCACTTGTGGACCCAGCAATGATATTTCTGCCTCCACTTTACATAAAACTCGGGCTGATGAAAAATTTTGTGAAAGCAATGAACAAGGAAGCAGAAGGTTTTCGTTATTTGACACAAATGTTCCCAGGAATAACCGATGCTAAGATTAAGGAAGACATTTTTGTTGGTCCACAAATCCGACACATCATGAATGATAAGCACTGCCGAAGAGCTGCTGGCGGGGCCTAAGAAAATTGCTTGGAAATCTTTCAAAGATGTTTCAGAGAATTTCCTTGGCAACTATCGAGCACCAAACAACTTCAAATTGGTTGACAACCTTCTTGAAGCTTTCAAAGCGATGACGTACATGTCATTGAAAATTTATTTTCTGCATTCTCATTTGGATTTTTTTCCCTGCAAATCTTGGTGCAGTCAGTGACAAACATGGCGAAAGGTTTCACCAGGATATTGCCATGATGGAAAAGCGTTATCAAGGCTACTGGAATCCATCAATGTTAGCTGACTATTGCTGGACACTATAACGGTATACACCAGACATTGAGTACAAAGTATATTTCTGTTTAGTTTGAAAGAGTTTATCATAATCACTTGAAATTTTCAAGGAAGCAAAACTTTTGTAAAAATATGTTGTCCAGTGTTATCTTTTCATTCATGTCTCACAGAAAATAAATGGTTTCAAACGATAAAACTTAACTTTTAATATTTTAAAATAAAAATTACACAAAGGACGTCCACTAATCTACTGAAAGACAGATCAATGTGGTCTGTGCCTGCCTATTCAAAGTTTATTCACGATTTAAATGTTAGACAGTATTCACACTCTCCAACTTTCCACTGGACCTAGGGTGTAATAAGATACTTTCACCACCCTTAGACTAAGGTTATAGTATCACGGCTGCATCATACAACAGGTCAGTATTTTGTCAGTTGCTCTTAGTGCTAGGAAAACCCAAACACCTGGTCCCCACACACATAATTTGTAAAGCCTCACTGACTAGACTCCTGCACAGCCATGATGTACCTCCACAACCCTAGTCTGTAGTATGTACATATGCCAGTAATCTAGGTACAGGTCACAGTAACTTCATTTCCTGTCATTAAAATGTTATAACCATAAGGGAAACTATGATATTCTGACCCTTATACTCAATAAACCCTTATATTGAAGCCATTACTGATATCCCCTATGTTGACTCCAGGGATATACAGCTACCATTTCCATTAGTGACTCAAGTTCCACCAACTAATCTCCAGGCTAATCAGACTGCCCCAGTCTCCTGTCAGTCCTTCATGCCCCCAAGTGGTATGGCTTGTGGTCAACTAACTCAAAAATAGAAAATAGAAAATAAACTTGCTCTACGCGTTTCCCCTGTGTTATCTATATCAGGTTCATCAGGAGCCAATGCTAATAAACTTATCAGTTGGTCTAAGCTGCTATAAATATTTATCAAAAATGCAGTTACAACTGCAGTTCCTGGAGCACTGATGGTGTGCTCCAGTGTATAGAGTAGCCGACGCCACACTGAGCCTTGCCTGCTTTATAAAGGTCAGCCCATTCATTCGGTGCCACCCCCGGGGTTGAGAAATCCTATTCAGCCTGCAAGGAGGGTTAGATCTGTGAGTCTGTGTACACAATGGGAGAAGGAGATCACGGAATCATCCCTGAGATTAATTGCTCTACTGTTGGAAGAAGAAAAAGTGCGACTGACCAAATGTTCTAATACACTGAAGGAGGTTA
The DNA here is from genome assembly GCA_947044405.1 of Leptodactylus fallax. NCBI lineage: Eukaryota > Metazoa > Chordata > Amphibia > Anura > Leptodactylidae > Leptodactylus > Leptodactylus fallax. The sequence continues at coordinate 517,448 of CAMRHE010000379.1, forward strand.
TAGCTAAAGCCAGAACCTATTCAGGAGACCCTGAATTTGCAAAAAAAGAAAAGGAACTGCAAACTAATATTGAAAAGTACACACATTTTATTAAACATCGTAAACATCAACAGTTCCAGCGAGATTTGGCGGAGTTCAGGGAAAATAGGGCGTATGCAGGCCTCGCTGTACCCCAACCCCCAAGTGATTTGTCTTCCTCTGATTATGATACATCTGATAATGATAGACCACCTAGATCAAGAGAGACCGGAGGGAGACCTAAAGGGAGGAATTTTACATTAAATTCAAGGGGGAGGGGACGAAATGAAAGAGGGATGATTCCCACTAGTGGAATTCCAACAGGGAGAAATCAGGGAGCAACCGGTTTTTTATCCCAAGGGCCCCCAATAACTCAATATCTATTGCGGGGCCGTACAGAAACCCAGTGAGATCACATGGGCCCACCACTGATTCCCATTTAATTCAGTCCAGTGAGGATGAGATGCAAATTATCAATTTGTCATCACATGTTCTAACTGATGCAGAGTCACATATGTTATCTAAAGGACTATCCTTTGTGCCTGCAACTCGATTTGATCTGTTCTCATGGGTTAAAGATGTGGCTTTATTTACCAGAAAGTTACGCTGGTCTAAGTTTATGGCAATTATAGAACAGAGACGGTCTAGTGAATTAGGTCTGGAAGTTGAGGATCTTCAAGGCCTAGATATTTTGGAAGAATTGTCTAATGAGGGTGAGGGCCTTACGGGTCCGGGTCCCTTTACAGATCTCCAGTTGAGGAGTACAGCTACTCCCCCCGCCGTGTGATACATCAGTTATTGATATTTTTGAGAGAATGGTAGTGGGGAGATTATCGGAGTTGACGATCCCTCAGCGAAACAAAATGAACTTGACTTCCCCAGAGATGAAGGCACTATTGAATTTAGAGAGGGATAGGTCCATTGTTATTAAGCCCTCCGATAAGGGGGGCAACATTGTGATCATGAATAGGGATGAATATGTGATGATGTGCATGGACATCCTCTCTATACGGGATAATTATGAGATCTTGTGTGCTGATCCTACATCAGATTACATGATTGAACTGCGTACCATTCTGGATGAGGCAAGACAGAATGGTCTTATCAGTAGGAAGGAATGGGAGTTCATGTGCCCTAAATTTCCACGTATGGCTACCTTCTACTGTCTCCCCAAGGTGCACAAGGGGTATCCCCCCCTTAAGGGGCGTCCAATTGTCTCGGGCATCGGCGGCATAACTGAAGGGGCCAGCGCTTACGTGGATAAGATCTTGCGTCCATTTGTGCTGGCCCTGCCGTCGTATGTCCGGGACACGATGGACGTTTTGAGGCACCTTGAGGGAGTACAGGTTACAGCTAATTCATCATTGGCAAGCCTGGACGTGGAGGCGTTATACAGCTCCATACCCCATGATTTGGGGTGTGGGGCTGTGGAGTATTTCCTACATATGAGGGGCATACACATGGATTCCCATAATCAGTTGGTCATGGAACTGATGAGATTTATTCTGACTCGGAATGTATTTACGTTCAATAGACGCTTCTTCCACCAGTTGCAGGGTTCTGCCATGGGCAGCCCTGCATCCCCGACATATGCCAACCTGTTCTTGGGGTGGTGGGAGGAGCGTCACGTCTTTTCTGAGGCATGGGAGGAATGGACTAGACACATCCTCCTATGGCTCAGATATATTGATGACATATTGTTAATATGGACTGGCTCAGTGGAATGTTTCTGGGAGTTTGTGAGGAAATTGAACATTAATGATTTGAACTTGAAATTCACAGCGACCATCAGTCAAAAAAATATTAATTTCCTGGACCTTAGTATATCAATTGGGAGTGATGGGAATATATCCACCACTTTGTATCGTAAGTAGACAGCAACAAACAATCTCCCATCCGAGACCACTTCGTAGTGGGATCCCCAAGGGACAGTTTTTACGTGTACGCAGAAACTGTTCTTCGGTCCAGGAATTTAATGCTCAATCTCAGTTATTAGAACAAAGATTTAGGAGTAGAGGGTACCCGATAAATGTGCTCCAGGATGCTAGACGTTTTGCGACAGAATGTGACAGACAAAGATTACTTATACCAAAAGATGAACCGCCTCCCCAAAACATCATTAGATTAATCGGGACATTTGATCAAGGTTCCAGAATGGTGGTTGACATTTTGAGGTCATATTGGGATATCCTGCGACAGGACCCTGATTTAAGGGATAGGGTATCTGAATATCCATCAATCACCTACAGAAGATGCCGTAACCTCAGAGACAGACTAGTTCATAGTCATCTGGAATCAGAGGAGTCTGGGGGTACCTGGTTGGGGGAGTGAAAGACCGGCAGGCACATTTAGGTGTGGTGGTTGTAGGGCCTGTGAATTTATTTTGAAGGGACGTGAAGTTACGGCGGCAGCTACGGGTAAAAAATATTATACGAGAGATTTCATTAATTGCCGCTCTGTGGGTGTGGTATATGTCGCATCCTGTCCATGCCCAGTGAACTACGTGGGTAAAACGAAAAGGGAATTACGTCGTAGGATATTAGATCATGTTGGATATATCAACAGGAGAGAAGAACGTCCCCTGAGTTTACATTTCTGGAGCAAACATGGAGGTGACCCATCTACATTGAGATTTCAGGGCATTGAGTTAGTACGCAAATCACCACGAGGAGGAGATTGGGATAGGGCAATTTTGAGGAAGGAAGCGGAATGGATATTTAGGTTTAACTGTGTCAAACCTAGAGGCCTCAATGATTTGATATCCTTTGCGCCATTTATTGAAGAAAGATAAATAGGGGTGAGAAATATGGGAGGTGTATCGTGTCATTTATCGCCCCGTATTTAGATGGGTAGACGTTTAGGGGTCTCTCTTCCGCTATCTTTTGCATTGCCTGAATCTAGGTGGTGAGGTACGATTTACAATATAATGTTGTGGTGTTTGATGGGTCGTAGCTATGATGTACGGTAGTTTTGGTACGCAATCAGAGGGTTGAGAAATAGAAAAGAGTTAGAGTTGTAGGGATTGACCATTAGGAGGTATGCAAATGGATCTGAGTGGGATGGTTAGGTTATCTATAGTTTGGGGAACAATAAGGGAGAGCCCACTGTATGTGAACTATGATAGGTAGATTTATGATCCATCCGCTGTCACGGTCTGGGGTTAAACCTAACCTCCGACTCCTTTAGAGTACGGTTGTGATAGGATACTATGGATCCGGATTTAACTCTGTTTTGGATATCTCCCCTCTGGGTTTATGATCTGGTATATGGAGGAATGGAGGTTAAGTATACAAAATTACCAGTTGGCCCTTGATCATCGGAATGGCTGAGACGCAGCAGCCAGATGATCAGCAGCCTGTGTAGATGAGGTGAAAATCAAATGTGAATCAGTAGATTCACCATCTAGCGCTGGATCACTGTAATTGTTTACATTCAGTGGTCACATGATCGGCAGTCACATGAACACAGTAGAGGACTGAGGTGGACACACCCCCTAGGAGGCGTGATTGGTGGAGTGAGCTAGTGATTTCTATTGGTTCACTGCAGACAGCATTAGGAAAGGGGGTGGCACCGAATGAATGGGCTGACCTTTATAAAGCAGGCAAGGCTCAGTGTGGCGTTGGCTACTCTATACACTGAAGCACACCATCAGTGCTCCAGGAACTACAGTTGTAACTGCATTTTTGATAAATATTTATAGCAGCTTAGACCAACTGATAAGTTTATTAGCATTGGCTCCTGATGAACCTGATATAGATAACACAGGGGAAACGCGTAGAGCAAGTTTATTTTCTATTTTCTATTTTTGAGTTAGTTGACCACAAGCCATACCACTTGGGGGCATGAAGGACTGACAGGAGACTGGGGCAGTCTGATTAGCCTGGAGATTAGTTGGTGGAACTTGAGTCACTAATGGAAATGGTAGCTGTATATCCCTGGAGTCAACATAGGGGATATCAGTAATGGCTTCAATATAAGGGTTTATTGAGTATAAGGGTCAGAATATCATAGTTTCCCTTATGGTTATAACATTTTAATGACAGGAAATGAAGTTACTGTGACCTGTACCTAGATTACTGGCATATGTACATACTACAGACTAGGGTTGTGGAGGTACATCATGGCTGTGCAGGAGTCTAGTCAGTGAGGCTTTACAAATTATGTGTGTGGGGACCAGGTGTTTGGGTTTTCCTAGCACTAAGAGCAACTGACAAAATACTGACCTGTTGTATGATGCAGCCGTGATACTATAACCTTAGTCTAAGGGTGGTGAAAGTATCTTATTACACCCTAGGTCCAGTGGAAAGTTGGAGAGTGTGAATACTGTCTAACATTTAAATCCTGAATAAACTTTGAATAGGCAGGCACAGACCACATTGATCTGTCTTTTAGTAGATTAGTGGACGTCCTTTGTGTAATTTTTATTTTAAAATATTAAAAGTTAAGTTTTATCGTTTGAAACCATTTATTTTCTGTGAGATATGAAGTAATAGGGAATGGTGTAGAACCCGCTGTGAAACTTTTCATTCATGTGAGCTAGCTTGCAGATGCTGGGGTACATTTATAGCTGTTGTTATCATCCACATTTATAGCTACTGTTAACATCCACATAGCTAGAAGATGTGTCTGTGTTATGCTTCTGCCAATAAAGGTGTGTGGAGATGGCTGCTCTCAATCAGACAGAAAGGATGCAGGAATCCCCATCCCCTTATATAGCTTATATGTATACTCCGGGAAGTACTGTGTATTTAAAGGGCCATTTCTGGGAAGGTAGGATGCTAGTTAGATAAGCAAGAAATACAAAAATAAAGCAAAGAACTCCAGCTGAAAACTCAGTTTGGCTGAAGACCAGTTTCCAACTATGGTACCTTCAGAAATGTAAACAAAAGGAGGGAAAATATGGAGGAAATCCCTCTAATTATTGGCTGAGTTGCAGAATTAATAAGTAAGAATTAATATTGTGTTTGACATTTCTAAGTGCATAATAACTAGTCTGAAGATGGCGATTGAAGAGGATCATGAATTTGCATAAACGACTACAAGATGGTATTGAACGCTTGCCAATATGAAGTTAGAAGCTTTGGTTTTGTGAGAAGTAATGCCCTATTACAAGCTTATAAATAAAGGGCTTGACCTACCCACAAGTGGGAATTTTGCTGGGTACCACAATTTTTGGTGAACTCTGTTATTCCTCCGTCATTGTTTTTCTGCATTCCTGACCTTTGCTTGTTTACTGGATATTCTCTTGCTTACTGATTTTGGCTTGGACTGTTAACTCTCAGATTAACCTCGGCTTGGATACGTTTATTCCTTTGATTCTGCTCTCCTGATTTGACCTGCCTTGCGAGTTTTGCTGTGGGTTCAGGTTTGATTTCAGTTCGTATGCATCTATTTCTTATGCTAAGCTTAGACGTGTAGCTAGGGGTTCGGCACGGGGGGGGGGGGGCAAACATATACAAGTGGGCCCCTACCTGGGTATACCGATGTTATCACTATATGGTGACCACAGACATTGGCTGTACACAGGGCTCTGCATACAGTTTAAGTAAATATAGTACAGAAAAATGTTGTTACTTACAGGTGACATCTCTGACTGTAATTTTTCACATTTCTCGTCTCTTCCATCTGGACTGCCATGACCACTTCTTCCAGCCGCAACTTGTCTCTGTAAAGTTTGCAGCACAGACATCTTTGGCTCCTCACTTTTCCAGACACCTGACCCACAGTTTCCTTGCCTATACAAAGTCCCTATCCTGCTTGCCTATGCAAAGTCCCCAATTATAAAATACATGATATAAAAATCCCCTGTAAATGAATGATACCCCCATATGTATCTTAAATTAACAATGCCTCTTTGTGCCCCTTAATTAATTCCTACTGCGTGCTCCCTTAAATGTGTAGCCCTATTCGGGGGGTGGGGGGGGGGGGGGGGTATGAGTATTATCCCTCCCGCAACAGACTCTGGCGCTGACCTGTGTGTATAATGGGACCTGAAGCCTTCGCTGAAGGGAAGAGTGGGAACATATATGAAATATATCAGTGCCTCCACCCAGGTTAGAGCCTCTGTATTACAGGGAGGATCTCTTCCTGGGACATACCCATGAAGTACAGTTAGTAGCCTTAACAAGGATCGCTGTACTAATCTCACAGTCTGAAGAATACATACAGATACTACATAAGGTTATAACAGTAGCTTTATAAGAATCAAAAGGGTAATAGTACATACATACAATATACTCAGAACACAGCAGTACTACAACAACCAGCAAGTCCACAACAGTCTTAGGTTATATACCTGGGTATATATATATATATAGATATATAGCAAGAGTCCGGTGCACAATACCTCCAGGCAACAGAAGAGATGCAGGGGCCCCTGTGGATGACTGTGGATCCTCGGATTCTTCCAGGAGATGACAGACAGCCAATCAGGAGATGATGATGATAAGATTCTTCACAGGCAGCAAACAGGGCGACGGTGACGGCAGTAGATGCAGGCCTGACTACCCTAACACTGGGTCCTTAACCTGCCAGCTAAACTACTAGTGCAACCGGGCCTCTAACTAGCTAGTTGGCCTTCGGAAGCCTAACCTATCACTGCCCTGAACTATATATATATATATGGATCCCTAACTACAGTTTCTAGCTAGGTCCTGTGAGTATATAGGGGTAACACATACCTAGCTATATACTCTGAAGTAAAGTGGAACAGGTGGCTCTGAAATAAGGTAGAGCAGCTTCACTAGCTGATCTCAATGATATAGATTCTTAAATATCTACTTAGAATCTACTCCTTAGAGTTACACCTACCAACTGCCTTAGACTCCCCCAGACATAACATGTCTGTCTCACAGCAGCTCTGCTCACATCTCTCCCCCCAGCAGCTCTGCCTCACATGTCTCTGACTCACTGTATTTACAAAACAAAACTTGCACTGAATGCCTGGGGTCTCTGAAGCCAAACTGCAGGGGCAGAGAAGCTAGATACATTATATACTAGTAGAAATGGCAGTTCCCTACAAATGGATTGTTCTGGATCAGAAATATTAATGCAGGCAGCAGGTCAGGGTTGTAAATAAAAATGCACTGACACTTACCTACATCCCCCTCTCTGTCCCTGCCCTGGGCCAGCCATTACCTTCACTGCACTATTTGTATATGGAGCAGCTGCAGCACTGATGTCAAGTTGACGAGACCGCTGCAGCCAATCACCGCTCTTTACAGTACAGCAGTATATAGTGTTGGGCCGCTGTGGTTCCGCTGTTGTGACATCTCGCTGTGGCTTCTCTGTATACAAGGAAAGGTGACAGACAGCCCAATGCAGGTAAAGGGGGGGAAAATACATTATAACGCTCGCCTACTGCCTGCTTTAACATTTATGATAGTACAACCTTTTAAATGAATAGTGCCCTCCCCAATTAATAATACTCCTGTATGCCCCCTTAAATCAATAATGCCCCTTGTGTCCACCACTAATAATACTCCTGTATGCCTGCTTAAATCAATAATGCCTCAGCTAATAATGCCCCCTAATTAATAGTTCTCCTGTATATTCCCTTAAAGGGGTTGTCCAGGAAATGCAGAACTGGGGCAGGAGGCCGGGGAAGGTGAAACAGAAAAATAAAACAAAGCACAACATACTCTGCTGTCTCAGGCACTTTTGTTGGCCCGGGAGCTTGTTCTGGCGAAAGTCATTGCTGCATGTGGCCTAAGCGATCACAGGAAAGGAACCGAGACGTCACTCACATACGTCACTGGTGACATCCTGGGTCCTTTTCTGTGACCAGTGAGGCCACTGATTGGCCTCAGCAGTCACGTGTGGCGAGAACTTCTGCTAGAACAAGCCCCTGGGCGGCGTTCGATCAGACAACAGTGGGGGACATCGTAGTGCCGGAGACAGGTGAGTATGTTGGTTTTTTTTATGTTTCACCTTCCCCGGACTCCTGCCCAATTACTGTAATTTCTGGACAACTCCTTTAAATCAATAATGCCCACCTTAAATTAATATAGCCCAATACCCTCTTACACCCTTACATAAATACTGCCTCCCAAAAGCCCCCTTATATTAATAATGCCCCTGCTTGCCCTAATGACCCCTTATGGTTATTGACCCTTAATATTTTTAAGGCCTCTTCCTCCCGAACAAAAAAAAAAAAACAACAACAATAATACTCACCTGCCTCCAATCCCCTTGCTTGGACTTGCCACTGTCGACTCTCTTTGATGTATCCTGCAGCCCACAAGATGCCGTTACCACAGGACGTCTATGTCCCAGCACAGGCAGCGCTATGTAGTGATGTCATTGTGCCCACCTGTGCCATGACACTGACGTCTTAGTTGTCGCTAGGGAACCTGTAAGCCACAAGCCACTACAAGTCTGTGGCCTATGATCCCCAACCTTTTTCACACCAAGGACCATAGCTGTAATAGTGAGCTAAAAGCAACTCCCCCCCACAAGTAATAGCCCTCCCACACACATAAGTAATGCTGTTAGCTGTGGGGGCACTATTACTGTAATAGTGAGCTAATTGCAACCCCCCCACAGGTTATAGTCCTCCTCCCCCACATACCATTCCATATTCTGTTGCCCTGTATAGTTATACTGTACTTACAGAGCATTGATGGAGTGGACGGGGGCCTCCTCTTACACACAGCCTGTGCGGAACTACTATTTTCTTCCCACTGGAAACATGGAATAGGGATCAAGATTCCGGATGGGACCTCCTCTTCCACACAGCCTGTGCGCATCTTCTACTTTCCTCCAGGAACCTTGACCCCTTCTATTCTATGGTACCACTGAGAAGAAAATAGTAGATGCGCACAGGCTGCGTGCAAGAGGAGGTCCTGCTCGCCCCATCACTGCTCTGTAAGTACAGGTTATAGAATGGCAGAACAAAAAGCTAATAGCTTTCTGCTCTACCATGTATTTCAACAGCATAGGTGTCCTGTGCTGATGCAGTTGAAGTTTTTGTGCACATCGGGGCCGCCTCCCTGTCTGTCCCCCCGCTAGCTATGCCTCTGGCTAAGCTTCTGGAATGATAACCTGGGTCCAAATCCAGTTCAAGAATAATCGGCTTTCTGGCAGGCTCTGGTGAAGATTCAATCTCCCAGCGCTATGTGAGTTTTAGGTAGCTTGTTCTAATGTTTTCTGCTATCTGCCAGTTTCTGCATTTTTTGAAAATTGCTCCTGTGGCAATTTCATATAAAGTACATTTTTAGTGTGCATTTCAGCTATACGTCATAGACCATTGAATTTAAATAATGGCTATTACATACAGCTAAAATGCATAGTAAAAATGCAGTTCTTAAGATACATTGATTTAAAAAATTAACACAACTGCAACAAAAACACAACAGAAATGTACTATGTGAAGACATCCTAAGGCTATATCTAAATAAACATGTGCTGGGTTCGAGGTTAACCCACACAAACGGCACATGGATGATGCCCTTGTGTCGCCTATGCCTCCATGGACCCATTAAATTTCTTCAGTAAGTCTGGGCCACAAAATGGACAGATATAGGACCTGTTCTGAGTTTTGCCATGGGCTCATGGCTCCATACATGGGCCTTTGATATTACATGGGCACGGGGCCAATAGAATATAATGGGTCAATGCGCTAGCCATGAAAAACACAGCTGGCACACTGACAATCAGGGCCGACTCCAGGTTTGTGTGGGCCCTTGGGCGACAGAGCCCCAGTGGGTCCCTTTTGGAGTAAATTATACACACTCCACAGTGGCCCCCACACAGTATCATATGCAACACAGTGGCCCCCACACAGTATCATATGCTCCACAGTGGCCCCCACACAGTATTATTTGCTCCACAGTGGCCACAACACAGTATTATATGCTCCACAGTGGCCACCGCACAGTATTATATGTTCCACAGTGCTATTATTATACTCTGGGGTCTCCTCAGACCCCAGAGTATAATAGAGGGAGGCCCAGGGGAAGTGATTAAAAATAACAAACACTTTAAACTCACCTTTCCTCACCTCTCCTGTGTATCCTCACTCCTTCCGACTTTCTTTAACATCTTCCTTGGTCCTCTTCTGCTTGGTGACAGAGGTCACATGCCCCAGACGTCACTGCTGTGGACTGTGATTGGGCCCCAGCGGTCTCGTGGGGTGCGATGACATCATGAGACCGCTAGGGCCCGATAACAGGCCCCAGCAGTGATGTCTGGGTTGTGTGACCTCAGTCATCGACTGGAAGAGCCCCAGAGAGGATGCTGAGTATAAGTATTTTTTTTATTTTTATTCACCTTCCCTGGGCTGGCATCTAATGGAAAGAGGCCCGGCGATTGCCAGGCCTCTTTCCATTAGCAGTATGTATAGCAGTCGGGGAACCAGGCTTTTCTCGACTGCTATCATGGTGGTCCAGGGCCCCGGCCATTTCGAGCTTGCCATGGGCCCCGTACCGTTACGCCACTGCCGAGTGGGCCCCCTCAGGAGATTGGGGCCCCAGCACTTGCCCAGGTAAGCCGGGTGCTGATACTGGCCCTGCTGTGACAATGAACACATTCATGTGTATGGAGCCTTAGGCGAAAACACAGTGTTCTTGGCTGCTAAGGAAACATAGCGGGCAATACAAAAAAAGCTGTGGAAAAGCTGCATTAAAAAAAAAATAAAATGCACGTTAATTTTAGCTGCGATATCGCCCTATAGTTTTAATACTTGAAGAAAAAATGCTGAGAAAAATACAGCAAAAACGCAATGAAAAACGCTGCAGCACATTTTCACAAAGTTTTTTTTTTCCCATCCACACCATGCAAAAAAATACACGCTGCAGATACGCTGCGATTTCCAAAACCATTGCAATTTTGGAAATTGCAGCACGTCAATTATACCTACGAAAATGCCGGCAGTTTCCCTATAGGTATAATTGAAACACAAAGTCTGCAGAGGAAACACTTTTTGTGAAAAGTACTGCGGGAAAGACCGCGATGTGTTGCCTCCACGGTTTTCCTGCAGCTGTTTTTTGCTGCGGCCCACTACATGGCGCCTTAGCCTACAGTGGTAATCTGGTGGAAGAAAATTGACTGTCAATCATCTAATCATCTAATCACCTAACATGAGCTCTCTTGTTCTTCTTTTTGAATAATGGAAAGAAAATTCCAGCATCCATACAGTTAGGGCTACACAGCAACTTGATTCCTGTCAAGTGACCAAAGAACATCATGTTGCTCTGGGACTCCTTTACTGTTGTAAGTGAATGGAGTTGCATTGCGACCCCAAGGGTGCTCTCACTGTGACTTGTGATCTCTAAAAGATCAACCACTGCTGAATAGCACCCTTGCACTGCAACTCTTTTCATTTACTTTAGTGAAGGAGTCTCAGGGCAACATGATGATCTTTGGTCAACCATCAGGAGTTGAAACCAAAGTCATCGTGGAGCCATAGCCTTAAAATCAGCAACTTTATTTCCTATCCATAAAATCCACAGAAACAGATGAAGCAACTTTGGCAGTGTTTCAATTGTTATAGTAGATTTTATAAACATTAAATAAAGTTAGCGATTTTTATGGATGCTGGTCTTTCCTTTCCATAGTTTGCTGTTCCAGTGCTTCCTACACTTCCATATCAGGTAAGCTGGACTGTTTGCTTACTTGTGTTCTTCTTTATGGGTCAGTACCAACGTAAGGGCAGCCACTTGTGCAATAATCCCCTACCACTTTTAAGCTGGGACCCCACGTGGCATAAACGCCGCAGTTTTGCAACTGCGGAAAGGCCACGGCAAAAAACACTGAGTTTTACAGTCCCTGCAACGTGGATGGGATTCTAGCGAATTCCATCCACACATTGCAGAAAAATACACGCAATAAAAATGCTACGATTTCCAGAACCGTTGAGTTTTTGGAAATCACAGTATGTCAATTATACCTACGGAAACACCAGTGTTTTCCCTATAGGTATAATCGAAGCAGAGAATTTTCCTCTGCGGATTTTCTGTGAAAAGCTCTGCAGGAAAAATTGCGATGCGTTTCCACCGTGGTTTTTCCCGCATAGCTTTTTTGCTGCGGCCCGCAAAGTGGGTCCTTAGCCTTATGCGTGTTTGTACAGAACTTTTTTAATCTCATATCTGCTGCTGCAATATGCTAAAATGTATTGTAAGAGTCACATAAATACATTCCCAGGGCACATTAATTTTACTTAGTGAAATGTAATTAAGACAGCTTGGTATTTGCAGAATAAAAGTGATTAAAAGATTCAATATTTCTAAACACGATTCTTGACCGAGCAAGCTATTAAAAATGAGTCAAGTCTGTATTTTTATATCTCATTTTAGCAAATACAAATTAATTGAATTTTAATATGTTGGATCATTTGAATGCACTCATTGGGGACTTTTACAACTAGGAATTCTCGCATATAATATTATGAGAATTGCACCTTTTCCAAATAGTGGCTATTACATAAAAACAGGGATGTAGGCAATTTCAAATACCTTGTCACTACAGTAAAAAAGCTGTTACACAATTTACAGTAGCCTATATGTAGGCTTTTCTGATGCCTGTTAACACTTTATGACAGACCCTGTGAACACTGCCTTAATAGAATTCCAGTTATCATAAACAGCAGCTCTATTCATCTGCAAGGCATTAGACAGCAATATGAAATTCTCTGCAGCACTGAAGGCACCAACAGATCACTTCTGCTTGCAAAGCAAGTACCACTGCACATATTAACTTAATGTTATGTAATTCCCTAATTCCCAAGTCAGTAAAGTGGTTCCAAACACTGACTTCACTTGAAATAGACAGTATTTCACATTGACTATATTACATAGTGTGATACAGGCTGATCCATTTCGGCACTCAATACCGGATTTCTAGAATAAGATATATTTACAATGATTTCACACAAAATTAAAGGGAACCTATCAGATGGTTTTTCCATCATATACTGGTCTTATCATGTGCAGGATGAAGAAACTTTCTTTGCATTGATGCCCCTCTATAATCTGTGGCAGCAAGGTGAAAGTATAAAAAGTCATATGTAAATTAACCTATTTAATCAAGGAGGGGGAGGAGTTTCAGCCTAGTCAGCCTATCCCATTGCTAATGACATATCCTGGGTGTGAGGAGGAGGTGTGATTAGTAAGAGAACACCATGGCTAGACTGAATCTTCTCCCCGCCCAATGTGACTACTTAGATATTAATGTGCATTTCAAATATTTATAACTTTACTTTGCTGCACAGAAAGATTATAGAGGGACACCAATGAAAATCGAATTACTTCATCCACCACATAATGAGGCCAGTTTATGGTGGAAGAACCTACTGAAAGGTTAAAAAGGACCTTTCATCACCTCCACCAATGGAAGTGCTTTATTAATAGACACTGCTCCACTGATTCCAGCACAGTTGAAATTTCTCTCTAGCCTTCACCATTCCTGAACAATAAGCCCAGTTAGTTTTGGTGCCTGATGTTCTATTTAAGCTCTGTAATGTTAGAAGGGCAATGTCAGGTAGGGGGACGTGATTCAGAGCTCCAATCAGAGTCAGCCAGTGTCAGAGCTCCGAATCACACCTCTTGCCTGCTCCTTCCTGATACCACCCTACTGACAGTACAGAGATAAAATAGCACATCAGGTACCTAAACTAAGAGCATCTATTTATCGGGAACAGTGGGGGGTAAAGAAAAAATTCCAACTGTGCTGGAATCAGTGGATCTACGTCTGTTAACAGATGCTAAGAACGAGTTGGTATAAGTGGTGAAAGGTCCTCTTTAAGACTAGGATAGTATATAAGCTCCTGGGACCCTATCTAACCAATCTCTAGCTCTCTAAGGCAAACAAAAGAATAGTAATGGGAAAAGGGATGGTAAACAACTTGTTAATGACACACTGCACTGTCACTGTTTCCTGCTTTTTAAATGGGAAAAAGCTCCCAAAATTTGCCTAGTTTTGGCTGAAGATGCCTGTCTGTGATTTTACTACTCCAAAAATTATCCTGCTTTGGGGACTTGCATGTGAAATAGGTTTGGTGTTACTTTGAAGAAACTTTTGTGACAGCGTACATAGGCAAAAAGCGAAGTGGTTTTAAAAAAAAAAAAGCCTCCAAAAATTATCCTTTTATGGGAGCTTATGCTGTGCCAACATGGCATTGGTACTGAAGCAATTACTTTTTTTTTTTTGGTGTGGTGCTGTTTATTTGGGGAGGGAGTTTTATATTAATATTTTTTTATTGTGCCAACAGTGGTACCAACAGTATGAAATACAACATGAACTAGGCTGAAGGAGATGACGGTGGTGGTAGCAGTGGCAACATCAGTGAAGTCTTCAATACAGTATGAAATAGAATACAACAGACCAAGCTGCAGTAGAGTTTTGGCTATGTAATAGTAGCAGTGGCAATATCAGTGTCAGTTTGTTAGGAATAGAACACAACAGACCAGGCTGTAGATTATGTCAGGCTGTGTGGGGTCAGCAGCATCAGCATTACAGTAAATTGAATATGATAGATTGGCAGACAGCAGCAGTGGTAGCATTGGGCCAGTGAAAAATAGCCAGTACCCTCACTTCCTGCAATGGCAGATCTATTCATTGGAATCAGCTGAAGGTGTGTGAAAATCCTCATGGGTCCATGCCTGATTCACTTTTACTAATTTAATGTTTTCTACATTCATGGTGGATGATTTCATCCGTTTCGGTGTGAGGATACTACCCGCATTTTTTAAAGGAAACTTGGCAGGGAGGTTATTCCAAACATCTTGGAGAACTAATCACAAATCTTCTGTGGATGTAGGCTTGTCCAGATCCTTCTGTCTCTCTTCAAGTAATCATCTGACCAGAGCACCTTCTTCCACATGTTTGGTGTGTCTCCCAGGTGGCTTGTGGCAAACTTTAAACGAGACTTTTTATGGATAGCTTTGAGAAATGGCTTTCTTCTTGCCACTCTTCCATAAAGGCCAGATTTGGGTAGTGTACGACTGATTGTTGTCCTATGGACAGACTCTCCCACCTCAGATGTAGATCTCTGCAGTTCATCCAGAGTGATCATGGGCCTCTTTGCTGCATCTCTGATCAGTCTTCTCCTTGTTTGAGATGAAAGTTTAGAGGGACGGCCGGGTCTTGGTAGATTTGCAGTGGTCTGATATTCCTTCCATTTCAATATGATCGCTTGCACAGTGCTCCTTGGGATGTTTAACCCCTTAACGACGCAGGGCGCAATAGTACGTCCTGAGTCGCATGACGATGTATGGAGAGCACTCAGGAGCTGAGCGCTCTCCATACACCGCGGGTGCTGGCTGTATAATACAGCCAGGACCCGCAGCTAAAAGCAGTGATCGGTGCCTGCACCGATCGCGGCTGTTAACCCTTTAGATGCCGCGGTCAAACGCGACCGCGGCGTCTAAATTGCGGAGCCGACAAGGGCTTGGTTGCCATGACAGTCGGGAGCCTATTGAAGGCTCCCAGGCCTGTCATTTCAGTATAGCTATTACACGATGCCAGAGGCATCGTCTAATAGCAGTGAAGGCATTTTGCTATTCACTGCGATACAGTAGTATCGCAGTGAATAGTATGATCGATCAGACTCCCTAGGTTTCAAGGTCCCTAGGGAGTCTGATCATACAAGTAAAAGTATAAAAAAAAAAAAAGTTTTTAAAAGTATGTAAAAATTAAAAAAAACACAAAAGTTCAAATCACCCCCCTTTCCCTAGATCAGATATAAAAGTAAATAAACAAAAGTAAACATAAACATTAGGTATTAATTAGGTATCCCCGCGCTCCAAAATGCCCGAACTATTAAAATATTAAAATATTTATCCCATACGGTGAACGGCGTAGCGGGGAAAAAAAATCAAAATGGCCAAATAGCATTTTTTTCAACACTTTGTCTCCTATAAAAAATTGAATAAAAAGTGATCAAACCATCAGATCTTTCCCCAAGTGGTATCAATAAAAATGTCATGTTGTCCCGCATAAAAATACGCCTTACCCAGCTCCATACATGTAAATATGAAAAAGTTACAGGTGACACAATATGGCGACGCTAAATTTTTTTTTCTATTTAGTAAAGTTTTTAATTTTTTAAAAGGTATCAAAACATTACAAATACTATATAAATTTGGTATCGCCGTGTTCGTACTGACCCACAGAATACAGGTAACATGTCATTTTTATCACACAGTGAATGGTGTAAAAATTAAACCCATATGAATTTGGTGCAAATGCAGTTTTTCTCCAATTGCACCTCATTCTGAATTTTTTTCCAGCTTCCCAGTACATTGCACAGAATATTGAATAGTGACATTACAAAGTACAATTTGTTTTGCAAACAATAAGCCATCATGTGACTCTGTGAACTGAAAAATGAAAAAGTTATGGCTCTTGGAATGTGGGGAGGGAAAAACGAAAATGCAAAAACAAAAAATGGCCCAGTCATTAAGGGGTTAAAGTTTGTGAAATCTTTTTGTATCCAAATCCGGCTTTAAACTTCTCCACAACAGTATCACGGACCTGCCTGGTGTGTTCCTTGGTCTTCATGATGCTCTCTGCGCTTTAAACAGAACCCTGACACTATCACAGAGCAGGTGCATTTATACGGAGACTTGATTACACACAGGTGGATTATATTTATCATCATCAGTCATTTAGGACAACATTGGATCATTCAGAGATCCTCACTGAACTTCTGGAGTGAGTTTGCTGCACTGAAAGTAAAGGGGCCGAATAATATTGCACGCCTCACTTTTCAGTATTTTATTTTTTACAAAAGTTTAAAATAACCAATAAATTTAAAAAAATTTAAATTTTATATCTTTATGTTTGAAGCCTGAAATGTGGCAAAAGGTTGAAAAGTTCAAGGGGGCCGAATACTTTCGCAAGGCACTGTATATATATATATATATATATATAGTATATATACAGTGGGTACGGAAAGTATTCAGACCCCTTTAAATTTTTCACTCTTTGTTTCATTGCAGCCATTTGCTAAAAGGAAAAAAGTTCATTTTATTTCTCATTAATGTACACTCAGCACCCCATCTTGACAGAAAAAAACCAGAAATGTAGATATTTTTGCAAATTTATTAAAAAATAGAAACTGAAATATCACATGTAGATATTTGCAAAAATATCTACATTTCTGTTTTTTTCTGTCAAGATGGGGTGCTGAGTGTACATTAATGAGAAATAAAATGTACTTTTTTGCTTCTAGCAAATGGCTGCAACAAAACAAAGAGTGAAAAATTTAAAGGGGTCTGAATACTTTCCGTACCCACTGTATATACACAAATACATACATACCTTCTATGTTAAATGTGTCAGGAAAGAGGTCTCCTTTTTAGCCTTCTGTCAAACTGCAGCAACATCTAAGGACTGACATAAGGTTCTCAGATTCTACACAAATGACACTAAACATCTGCAGCTTACTTCTCCTTGTCTCATGGCTGCAGCACTAGCTCTACTCACACACAATGTAATCTCTGAAAGCTGGGTTAAGACTCTTAGTCTTCTCCCACTACACAGTATTGCGCTTGCTGGACCAAAACAATCACTCTCAACTTTCCCATTCACAGTGGGACAGTCCATTAAAGGGAAATATAACAGCTACACATGTACAACTATGTAGAAGTTGCAAATTAGTGATGGGAGCTTTGGCTGATTTTAGTGAGCTGGATCATTTGGATACACTCACTAAAAAGAGACTGTTATTTTGCTCCCGAACAGTCCCTTATAAATTATAACTGTCTATCATATATAGACACTCAGAAACCCCTTTTCACTTCTCCTGACTCCCATTCATGACTCCTGGCTGCTGTCAGCCACAAGAAGTCATTATATTAGGTACTAAGGAGACTAAGGCCTCTTGTAGACTACCGTGGCCGAGATCAGTGTGCTATCTGTGTTTTTCCTGGATAGCACACTGACCCATTCATTTCTATGGGCCCATACACATGACCATGAATTACACAGTCACATGTGCAGGCCGACAGTCCGGGCCGCAAAATATAAAACAGGTCCTATTCCTGTCCTATTTTTCAGCCCTGCTTCCGTGGCTCCTATTCATTTAATAAAAGGGGCCACGGAAGCACGGCCAGTGCAGCCTTTAATTCATGGCTGGCTGCAAGCACACAGTCGTCTGCAACCTGCTTAGGTGACCCTTATGGAGACAGAGTTACTTGATTACCTAGAGTACCTGGTTGTGGTTAGCCATGTATTGAGTTGGGTTAACCATTAAGGGTGCTGGGTTAAGTGAGCTGTCGGCTCCCAGTCCGTAGCCGACTCCTGTCGTTCACTTCTGAGAGACAGTATATAGAGCTGGCTTGTTTGTGAACGACTCATCACTATTGCAAAGAGTAAAGCAGATACACAATACACAATGTACTAATCTTTTTAACAGTGTCTATTGCAGCATCCCAGAGGCTGCTGCTTTAATTTGTTTGTCTTTGTGCCTCTCGGTTTTGTATTGGTACATCCTGTTCTATGTTAAATGTATTGTTTGTAGCTTTTCCTCGGCATTATTTCACCCTACAGTGTTCAAAACCTAGCCTTGGTTTAGCCCTGGTCTATCACAGGCCACTGGGCAGGGTTGTAGGGAGACATCATCTCCCCGGCGACGGTTGGTCTCCTCAGTCTAGTGTGTGCAGTTGACTGGAGAAGGTGTGCAGAGCTTGCCTGCCACAGCCTCTGGACTGAGGGTCAATGGTCGCCTTCACAGCCCCAGGAGGGATATCATCAGCCCCAGGCTCAACTAGAGACAGCCCTGAGCAAGGGAGAATTGCTGTCAGTACTTTTGGACACTTTCTGTGCCGTGCCAGGAGGAGCAGGAATGGACTCTGACAGGAAGAACTAGTATAAGGCCTAGTATACAGGTAACCAGACCCCTGTCAGGACTCTCTGTAACTCCATCCCGGTATATCTAGCTGGGAGAGGCATGAGAGGAGGAGTAGTGGAGAACTATACTGCAGAGCCTGTATCATCCCTGGGCACCCTCCTAGAACCAAGGCTGGGGATTGGAAACTGTAGAACTACTACCCCCATTTGGAAGCTGATGTTACCTTTGTTCCTGTTGCCAAATAAAGGCTGGAAGCACCCCGGGGGAAAGAACTACTACCACCACCATCCGGTAGTGCTGCAGGATCCCCCTCGACTTTGTCCGGCCCAGGAGTGGGACTGGAATGGTTGGTGAGTGTGCTCGGCCTGCTAGGTGGCACAGCATCGGCCGCTACTACTCCCATCCTACGGTCTCCTCCATCTGGGTTGCGGCACTATTGGGATGCTGTAGCACTCCCCCTATCCCGTGAGATTCATGGAAGAAGCTGCTGCAGAAATCAAGTAAAGGGAGAGGTGGACACAGAAAGACAGGAAAGCTTCCTGCTTTGGACCTGCTGGTTCAGCTCTATAGACTGCTGCTACAGTGAGATTTCCTCGTCCTCTCTGATCCAACAACTTTTGTAACTTACAGAGCCTCTGCAGTATCTTGCATTGCTTCCTTTGTCAGGAAACTTAGTAGGAAGAATCCATAGTGAATGCACTGGATATACACTGTGTTCCAAATTATTATGCAAATAATATTTTCTCATATTTTCCAAAATTACCTATATGAATTGCAGTCATTGTAATTTTCCAGTCATCAACTATTCAAGTATAATTGAAAGGTTTTTGAACAAACTGCCTATGATAACAGTATATTTAAAAAAAAAAAATAAACACTCAAAATGCATGTTTTAAATTATTATGCCCAGCAGAATTTGCAACCTTTTCATTTTTATTAAGAACAAAAAAATGGTCATTGTGAAATTATAAGCATTAGCAGGTTATTACAAACTGAAATCAAACCGTTTTCAAGCCAAAACTTTATTCGAGGTGATGTTACATTTGCACATAGGACCCCTTGTTCAAAAGAAGCTTCTGAACTCTCGTCCATTGAATTTGTCAGTTTTTGGATGGTTTCTGCTTCAATTGTTTTGCATGAGGACAGAATACCCTCCCAGAGCTGTTGCTTAGATGTGAACTGCCTCCCGCCATCATAGACACTCCTTTTGATGATGCTCCAGAGGTTCTCAATGGGGTTGAGGTCAGGGGAGCATGGGGGCCACACCATAATTTTGTCCCCTTTTATGCCCATAGCAGCCAGAGATGCAGATGTGTTATTTGCAGCATGAGACGGTGCATTATCATGCATGAAAATGATCTTTCTGTGGAATGCATGGTTCTTCTTCTTGAACCATGGCAGGAAGTGCTGTTTGAGAAACTCCACATACATTATGGAGTTCATCTTTACCCCTTCAGAGATCCTAAAGGGGCCGAAAATCTCTCTCCCCATGATTCCAGCCCAAAACATTACTCCACCTCCTCCTTGTTGGCGCCGCAGCCGTGTTTGCATGGGGTGTCCATCAACAAGCCATCCTCCACTCCATCCATCTGGACCATCGAGCGTTGCACGGCACTCATCGGTGAACAAAACAGTTTTGAAGTCAGTCTTCATGTATTGTTTGGCCCACTGGAGCCGTTTCTGCTTGTGTGCAGTGGATAGAGGAGGTCGACAGGATGGCTTACGCACAGCTGCAAACCTCTGAAGGACCCTGCATCTTGTTGTTCGCGGGCCGTTGGAGGCACCAGCAGCTTCAAAAACTTGTCTGCTGCTATGACAAGGCATTTTTGAAGCTGCTCTTTTAACCTGACGTAATTGCCTGTTGGAAAGAGTCCTCAATTTTCCCTTATCAGCACGCACACGTGTGTGCTGTGAATCAGCTACATACTTCTTGATTGTGCGATGATCACGACGAAGTGTCTTGGCAATGCTGATTGTAGTCATGCCTTGACCTAAACACTCCACAATTTGTTGCTTCTCAGCAGCCGACACATCCTTTTTCTTTCCCATTTTGGCTGAAAATGTAGGCTGCTTAATAATGTGGTACAGCCTTCTTAAGTAGTCTTGCCTTTAATTGGACACACCTGCCAAACTAATTAGCACAGGTGTCTGCAATTGCTTTCAGTGATATAAAGAGCCCTGACACACATCACCATCAATGAGTTTAACTGACAAACAAAAAAATTCTTACCTTATCACTCCTAAACACTTTTTGCATAATAATTTGGAACACAGTGTAATGGAAGGAATTCTGTGCATCCTTAATTTTATATGTATCCCCCATCGCTCTCTGCACTGGGGAATATGCCCCATCTTTACCCCTTAGGTAGGGTTCACACTACTGTTGCATTCCGCTATGAAGGTGTCCGTTAACAAAAAAAAAACAGACACCTATCATAACAGACATTAACGGACACTAACTGATGTTAATGTGTCCGTTTTTTTAACTGATCCAATTAATGGATCAGATATAAAAACGGGCACATTAGCATCAGTTAGTGTCCATTTTCTAACACTCTGTTTTTTTTTTTTGGTTTGTTTTTGCTTTCTGAGCATGCGCAGAAAAAAAAACGGACATAAAATAAAAATATTACTGTCCGTTATAAGTCCGTTACCCATAGACTTCAATGTTAAAAAAATAACGGACACTTGCTGTCCGTCAAGAATCCGTTTTGCCCGCGGAAAAAAACCCGGACTTCTGACAGATTGGGTGTAAACGGACACAAACAGACACTAACGGACAGAATATAAAAACCCATTGAAATGAATGGAAATTTGAATGGATTTCTGACGGTTCAGCTAGTGTACGATGCTAAAATCTTGTAACGGACAATAGCAATGGACACTACTCAAGGTCACCAACGGTAGTGTGAACGCCCCCTTAGCTACACTCCTGCTTTATTCCTAACTGATGTAAAATTTTAAATAGCTGTGGTCTGTGATATCATTAGCAAAACAGTATGATAGTTTAGTATCATTTTTTGGCAAAAAAAATGTCTTAATGTGAAACATATTTTTATTTTATGCTGCTCTGTCTTGTAATGATTTTTTATGATCTTACTTAAATGCAAAAATGCCATTAGCAAGCATCATCTGTTCATGTTGTACCTGTATATCAACTTGGTTTCAAATAAGGATTTTGAGAAAATATAAACTAGTAGGAGAAAACGCAAAAAACATTATTTTTGCTCCTGAATATCTTCTTTTTGCTGCTAAGTATCTTAATGGATTGAATAATACATATGTATTATGTGGGCCCAATGGTTGAGGGATATGATCATTAAAATCCCTTAACTGTTTTTCTTTTTTTTCTCTTTTTTTTCTAATTATCAACTAATATTCTGTGTATGAATTGTGTTCTAGCCACATACCGGTAATGGAGTTTTTTTGTTTTTTTTTATTAAGTAGTTGAAGTGTCTTTCTTATCAAGATGATTTATTATGGAGCATATGGAAGTTTTTGAGGGGGTACCATGCTTAGGACTGCCCTCTATGAATCACAACAAAAAGCCTCTGATAGAGAATGGATCTTATTCTGGACCTGTCTATGTATTTACATGAAAATCCATTCATTTGAATAGTAATACTAGTCTCCTGTAGTAGTGCTGTGAGAAGGTTCTCTTTAATCCTTTCCCGACATCCACCATTTTACTGGTGACCAGTTGCTATGACAGTCAGAATTGAAGGCTCTCAGGCTTGTCAATACATTCGTTAGACAGCCTGAAATAGAAAAATAGGCATTTTACAATGCATTGCAGTATATTGTATTAGTGAATAGACCCCTTGGGTCTAAAGATAAAAGTTAACAAATAAAGTATAATATATACAAATATTAAAAGGTTCAAAACACCCCCCTTTCCCAGATTAGATATAAAAATAAATAATTAAAGTAAAACACACAAACACATTAAGTATCTCTGCATATGAAAATGCACAGTCTACAAACTTCTAAAAATATTTTTCTCATATGGTGAACATTGTAGTGGAGGAAAAAAATCCTAAAATTGTCAATCTGCTTTTTTTTTCGCCGTTTCACTTCCCATAAAAATTTTAATAAAAAGCGATAAAAGCATCAGACATTTCCCAAAATGGTATCAATAAAAACTTTACACTTTATGCTCATGCTCATTGTTAGATAATCTTGTATGAGGGTTTGAACCTAAAGGGCACTGGAGAGCAACCCAAAAACAGGGTTGAAAAGGACCTTGACCCCACCCATACCTGGGGCTTCACTCCAGAGGGAGTGCACACAGCAGGAGAGTGCTGCTGGTAACCTGCAGGGAGCAGGTGGATTGTGGAACCAGCTGGAGACGGACAAGTGATCTGTCCACGGAAACTGGGTTCCAGAAGGGACTGGTTAAGCAAGTGTGAGCCAGATCACAAAGAAGTAACCTCAGTAAAGCTTCTTGCCCCCAGAAGTTAGTCAGGGTTCAAGAAGTGAGGTATTGCCCTGTGTGTGGGCTAGGCTGCTTTGTTATTTTTGTTCCTGTTTACTTTTACAAGCTGAATAAAGCCATTTCTTTTGGATTGCTGTTACCTGCTCTGCTGTTTATTTGGCACCCAGCGCCACAAACACCTCTGTTAAGTCCAGGAAGCTCCTACCTTTGATGCTAAACTACACTCAATTGTCACACTTACTATGAGTTAAAACTGGATAAAATTGATAGAACACTTTCATATGTGTGGCTTAATTTCTTGAGGATGCTCAGTAACGAAGAAGATTGACGCCGCGTGGCATGTTGTGTGGCCTTCTCACAAACGGAGACGAGTTGAACCTTTGCCTAGTCACGTATTGATTCGTGGAGTGGTCCAAGGTTAGGGTGGCAGCGGGTATGGTTTTACGTTGATAACGTCAAAAGGTGAGTAGATGGAATCTATGGTTGCCCAAGGATCCAATATACCATCCCGCGCTTATAGGAAATAACCCCCGATCACAGTTGGTGATAGAAGAAAATCACATTTATTGAGGCAATGAGTAAAACGCGTTTTGCAGCAAAAGCTCCTTTTTCAAGTGCATAAAAACTGTTAAAACAATAAAACACAATATTCAATGTATAGTCCCTTTCAATCAAATCAAATAATAGCATGCATCATAAAAACATCAAAAAGTTAAAAAGATGATAAAAGGTCTCGAAATCATGAGTGGAAATAAACTTATAATAAATGGTGTGGGGGGGGGTTAAGATGTTAATATGGAGTTTCTAGCTAAACATTATTTACACAATACAGTTATTGAGTTCCAGTGAAACCAACTGGAAGGGGTTAATCCAAGGACTGACATGGTTATATGTATTAAGTGTATCTATAATTAGGAGATACAGATGATTGACATGTGTCCTTTTTATATTCATAAGTAGGGAATACAGAGTGTTTATTACCCAATAAAATGTTGTTTAGACTTGGAGTATATGCAAATAGAAGAAATAATAGGGATTCCCTTACGTCCTACAGCAGCACAATATGGGGTATTCCTGTCCCTGTGTGTTGGTAGAATAGGTGGAAATTTAAATTAACATAAATTATGCATGACTACCCTATAATAGGGCAAAGGGACCTCCCCCCCCTTGTGTTTTTTTCTGTCCTGTGTGGTGGGACAGGTGGAGGGAGGTCTTTTTTCCTCCCATGTTTTGTTTTTCCCCTATAGTTTAACTTCCTTTGGGGAGTCATCTTTACACCTCCCTTCTCTTCTGTGGAAGAGAAGGGGGGTTTTATTTAGGCAGTTTTTTTTGTGCTAGCCAAGCTTTCAACCTTCACTCTGAAAAGGTTGATTTCAGTAGTTCATGCAGCTGTACAGTAGTTGCATGCTGCATGGTCAAAGGCCGGTATGCAGGTCTTGTGGTGGAGCATTGCCGTTTCACTTACCTTTTTTTGTGCCTAGCTAAGCTTGCAACCTTTGCTTTGAAAAGGTTGATTTCAGTAGTACATGCAGTGGTGGTTGCATGCTGCATGTTTAAAGTCCTGTAGTCCAGTTGTGCGGCCTTGATGTGGGGCATTACCGTTTCACTTACCTTACAAGCTCTGCGGCCGCCAGAAGTGACGTTTGTGACTTTGTTCCTCCGGAACCTTTGTTTGTGTTCCGGTTTTCCGGGGGCTAAATTTTTGGTCGGACTTTTTGCGGCTTGGTTTTCCTCCTTTTGCAAGTTTATATTTGCTGAGCCTCTTTTCTGGAATTGGTCTGTATATTTTTAGCTTAATTCTCTGTACAAAGTATTAAGATTTGCAAAATTTGCAGGGAGAAGGTTTTTTGTGAGCACTACTTACTCATTCCTCCTCCCCTCCTATAGAAGCCTTCATCTCAGTGCAGGAATTGGCTTGTCTCTTAGTGAGGAAGGCCTCAGTATTCCACTTGGATTACTGTTCTTGCTGCTGCAGCTCTGGGCAGCACAGTGGCTTAGTGGTTAGCACTGCAGCCACTAAGCACTGGATTCAAACCCTGGAAGGAGTTTGAAAAAAAAAAAAAAAAAAAAAAAGAGGATCTAGTTTGTGTGCAGTGTGATACACTGTGAAGCTATTGAAGATTTCCAGGTGATTGATGAAACACTTTCATCTGATGATAGCTTGGAAGATTCCAGCAGACCTCTCTTTCATCCTGAGAAGATAAATAGGCTGCTGAAGTCCATCTGGTCAAGGGACCGTGATGTTGATGGGGAAGCCTCCTGTTCCACCTCTAGGGGGCCTAGGGCCTTCCAAGTGGACAAGTCACTGGAAAGACTCATGTTTGCGGAATTGAATCATCCAGAAAGAGCTCCCATATATTCCAGAAGATTTAGAACCTTGTTCTCTATTCCGGGGGCTCAGCAGGTTCGGTGGGGCCTCCCACCTAAAGTGGACACGGCAGTGGCCAAGTTGTCCTGTCCTATGGTGGTCCCAGTGGATGATGGTTCTAACCTCCAGGACCCCGTGGATAGTCACATAGAGAGTACCTTTAGGAAGGTTTATTCTCTGGCCTCTGGTCAGACTTCCGTGGCTATTACCTCTAATGAAGTCTCAAGCAAATTACGTGCTGACATCGACTCTGGAGTCTCCAGAGATGATCTCCTAGCTTTTTTTAGTTTGGTTTCCTTGTCGGCAGATTATTTAGCCGAAGCCTCCCAACATCATTTAAGGCTGGCGGCCAAATCTTTGGCCCTTTCTACGGCAGCTAGAAGGCCGCTATGGTTAAAACCCTGGAGAGCGGATAATGCCTCCAAGTTCAACCTTTGTTCTCTAACTTTTGAGCCGGGTAAGCTTTGGCAGAAGCCTGGATGAGATTATGGAAGACCTTAAAAGGGTAAGACTCTGCCTAAGGCCTTTAAAGGCAGGTCAAGACCTTCCGGCCGGGGTAGAGGTTACCAGCCTCAACCCAGACCTCTGTTCCAGAGAAGTCCTAGAGATCAGCCTGGGGGTTCTGGACGAAGGTTCCCCAAGGATGAGGACAAAAAGAAGTCTAGCTTGACATCGGCTGCCTTCTTCCTGTGGCCGAGACTCCTGTCGGAGGTCGGTTTTCTCACTTTTACACTGTCTGGCAGGAAAAAATTCAGGACCCTTTGGTCTTGCAGATTGTTCAGCGAAGTTATGTGATCGAGTTTCTTCAGCCGCCTCAGGATCGAATCGTCATAACCTGCTCCCTTCCTGCGGCTCAGTAGGATATATTGGAATGCTCCATTCACGATTACATCTGGACTTTGGAAGAGTTCCCCCCTTGGAGGAAGGATTCAGTGTCTACTCCCCAGTTTTCTGGTGCCAGAACCATCATACCATTCTGGCCAAAAAAGGACTTGGTTTGCCCAGCTCATCTACATGAGTCGAGGGACATATTGGAGGCTTCCCCCCACCCAGAAACTGGTTTTCCAAGAAACTTAGAAGCACCAGGATCTGAGGAGATTCAACCTGACAGCCTGGAGATTGACCAGTCCCTACGGAGATTTAGTGGACTGTCAGAAGCCATCTTGAAGACCCTTTCCTGTGCCAGAGCAGAGTCTACCAAGAAAAGCTACCATAGGATAGGTAACATCTTCAAGCAGAAATTGGGATTTTCTTCAAAGCGACTAGGATTCAGGCCTTTCTCCTGCTACACTGAGAGTACAGGTTTCAGTCTTATCTGCTTGTTTAGGCAGACGATTGTCCCAGGATTCCCTTATTGTTGGGTTCCTTAAGGGCGCTACCAGACTTAGACTGGTGGTCTCAGCTCCGGTTCCCCAGTGGGATCTCTCGACTATTCTTTCAGGTCCTCCTTTTTGAACCTTTGGAGGATGTAGATCTTAAATTTCTTGCCTTTAAAACCACCTTTCTATTAGCCATCACTTCAGCCAAAAGGGTGAGTATGCCCCAGGCTTTTTCTTCCAAGGAACCTTATATATAATTTTTTGCGGATAGGGTCCAACTTAGGAGAAAAAAAAAAACAAAAAAAAAAACTTCACACACTTTTGAGATGTCTCCAGATTTGCGTGGAGACACATTCCTTTAGGAGAGCCGAGAATCTCCTTGTCAACATGTATGGTAGAGACAAAGGTCTCAGGGCTTCCAAACCTACCTTGTCTAGGTGGATGAAGGAGGCAATCGAGGTCTCTTTCTTTTTTTTTTGCTCAGGGGTTAACTCCACCTGAATTTTGTACAGCCCATTCAACCAAAGCTGTATCAAACTCTTGGGCTGAGAACCAGACCTTACGCTGGATCAGATCTGTGCAGCTGCTTCTTGGTCATCTCGCCTAAACTTTGTAAAACATTATCGACTAGATGTTCGGAGTTCTGTGGCGACTGCCTTTGGACAGTCAGTCCTAGGTGTTGTAGAGCAGGGAAACCGTCTCTAAAGGAATTACTTGCTATATCCCCATATTGTGCTGCTGTAGGACATAAGGGAATCATTGATTATGATCTGTTTTCCCTTAGTCCTAACAGCAGCACAAGCTTCCCTCCCTAAACTTTTTACTTTATAACTTACACAAGGGGGGGGAGGTCCCTTTGCCCTCTTATAGGGTAGCGTAGTCATGCATAATTTATGTTAATTAAAAGTTATGTCTCTCCTACCAACACACAGGGGCAGGAATACCCCATATTGTGCTGCTGTTAGGACTAAGGAAAAACAGATTAACATCATAATCAACGATAAGTGCAGTTGAGCAGTAAATTTCTGTCTGTTGTCTATAGCATTCCAAGGCTCTTCTCCCTCTATCTTTCCATACCCCATCCATCTGTAATATGTGATTTATGGTCTACAGTTTGTAATTCATAGCATCCCAAGAATCAATATTCTCCAACTTCACTTTATCCATTCCAATATTATAAGCCCTCTGCTTCATTCTGATTTTATTTTATGGATTTAGGACTCTTAAAAACCTTCTAGCACCGAGTAAACTAAGGTCCACTACCAAACACCATATACCCATAAGTGAAGACATAATGAAAGGAAGTTTCAAGTGCGGTCATCCTAAATGTAAGTGTTGTCTGTCCATTGGGCACAAGATCAGTAAATTCACCAGTTACTCCATAGGAGAAAGTTTTGAAATAGGGTCATTCCTCAATTGTTCCTCTACAAACGTGATCTATCTGTTAGAATGCCCCTGTGGTATACAATATATAGGCAGGACAACGATGGATTTATGCGAACAGCTTAACAAACATAGCTCTAATATAGTGAATGGGTACATGAAACATAGTGTATCCAGACATGCTTTTCAATACCATGACAGTAAATTTGATGGATTTAGAGGCCTCCTAATTGATCATATCTCTACACACCCAATCGATCTAGCGCCCTCAACAAACATGAGACCTATTGGATTTACAAAATGGATACATTATTTCCAACAGGCCTCAATGAAGTTTTGGAGGGCACCAATAGACAATGACAATATCAATGCACTCATTTTTTGCAACCAATACTCACATAATATGCATAATATATCTTTTCCTTTTTTTTTTTTTTTTTTTTCCCTCACTCCCTCTATCTTTCCATATCCCATCCATCTGTAATATGTGATTTATGGTCTAGAGTTTGCAATTCATAGCATCCCAAGAATCAATATTATCCAACTACACTTTATCCATTCCAATATTAGAAGCCTTCCGCTTCACTCTAATTTTATTTTATGGATTTAGCCTCTCTAGCCCATTAGTCATGTTAATCAAACAGTTCCCCTAGTCTACAGACAGTCAATATCCACCTACGCTTGCACACTGCCACCGGGTTGGGAATCCCCACTACCCGGGAACCTCCACACGTGCAGCGTCATAGAGTTTCCACTGCGCATGCGTGAATCTTTGCAGCGTGGGGAATTTCCTTTCTTCGCTGTGCTTAGCAATCGCTTAGATATAAGAGTGAGCGCCTGCAAGCGCTGCTCTCATAGAACTGACACTTGGAACACTCTACTAGATTGGTAAGTTTATGCCGCCAAACTCACTAAATTGGTAAGTTTATGCCACTATTCCTGAAGGGATATTTGTCCAGCCTATATATATTGTTCTACAATGTACAATGTTTATCCCCACACAATTATCAAGAGCCTTGGAATGCTATAGACAACAGACAGACATTTACTGCTCATCTTCACTTATCCCTATTATTTCTTCTATTTGCATATACTCCAAGTCTGAACGACATTTTATTGGGTAATAAACACTCTGTATTCCCTACTTCTAAATATAAAAAGGACACATGTCAATCATCTGTATCTCCTAATTATAGATATACTTAATACATATAACCATGTCAGTCCTTGGATTAACCTCTTCCAGTTGGTTTTACTGGAACTCAATAACTGTATTGTGTAAATAATGTTTAGCTAGAAACTCCATATTAACATCTTAACCCCACACCATTTATTATAAGTTTATTTCCACTCATGACTTCGAGACCTTTTATCATCTTTTTAACTTTTTGATGTTTTTATAATGCATGTTATTATTTGATTTGATTGAAAGGGACTACACACTGAATATTATGTTTTATTGTTTTAACAGTTTTTATGCACTTGAAAAAGGAGCTTTTGCTGCGAAACGCGTTTTACTCATTGCCTCAATAAATGTGATTTTCTTCTATCACCAACTGTGATCGGGGGTTATTTCCTATGAGCGCGGGATGGTATATTGGATCCTTGGGCAACCGTAGATTCCATCTACTAATTTCTTGAGGACACAGAGATTTTCTATTTTTCATTTTACTTTTTTTTCCAGTCTTTCAAGAGCGCTAACCTTTTTCCATAAAAAAAAAAAAAAAAATTTCTATTAGGGCTTGTTTTTTGTAGTACAAATTATATCTTATAATGGCATCACTCAGTTTTCCATATATTGTATTGTGCTGTTACCGTTAGGCTGAGACACCACATTGTTGCAGATTTTGCTGTAAATTTGAACTTTTTTTTATTTTTTTTATTTTACAGCATTCACTGTATTAGATATTTATATATTTTAATAGTTTAGTCAATACCAAGTATTTTCTGTTTTGAATTTTTTTAATTTAATTTAATTTTTTTTATACTTTAACATTAAAAAAATCTCATAGGGATGTTAGCCTGTGATCTACCACTGTATCGCATTATATACTGCAGTGTGGCAGGATGTAATAGAAGTTCCTTGATGCCCATCCAAGGAGTCTTCAATATGCTTGTTTCTCATGACTGATCGTCATGAGAACTGATGGGTGCTCACCTATGATGCTGCTGATGCGGCCATTGGGTCCTCCATGAAATGTAGCAACTTAGCAGCTGAAATTGAAAGCTCCATCTATGTGGTTAAACAGCTTCAGGCCAGGGGCCCCACGTGATTTAAGCAGTGCAGTTTGCCCCTGGTGGAAACACCGCTGAAAAAAATGCAGCGTTTTACAGTTCCTGTAAGGTGAATCCCATCCACACATTGCAGAAACCGTTGCTGTTTTGGAAATCGCAGGATATCAATTATACCTACGGAAACGCCAGCGGTTTCCCTATAGGTATAATTGAAGCAGAAAGTCCGCAGGTCTGTGATAAGCGCTGCGGTAAAAACTGTGATGCTTTAGCCAAAGCCAGGAGTGGATTGAGCAGAAGGGAAAAGTATAAGAGCTTCCTAGATATTTTCCATTACTTCTGTAGCCACTACTAGGCTTGGCTAAAAAAAAAAAAAAAAAAACGCAGCAAAATCTGCAACAAAAAAAGCAGTGTTTTCCCAATGTGAGGCCTTAGCCTAAGGCTATGACCCCAATTTGCATAAAAGCAGCATTTTTGCCAGCTGCAGAAACACAGTGCAAAAAAAAGGCTTTGTTTTACAGTCTCAAACTGGCATAGAAGGGTTAGTAAATTCCCCCATTGCCTCTTTTCATAGCTGCTTGCATACCTCTCTATTACATGGTGTAAGGACGTGATGTAATTAACTACTGTCACGAGACACAATAGAGCCCTACTACTGAAACACTGTTTTGCTGCGTAGGATAAAAAATAAATACAGAGCAGTGGGGAGAGGCACGGAGCAGGGGAGATCAGAGGAATGTGATGTGTAACATCCCTGTACATCATGAAGAATATAAGGGGAGGTACACTGAGGTACATTAAGTTGGGCCTTAACCTAAAGGCTAGGGCCCCATGTGGCGTAAACGGTTTGGCTGCGGCAGAAACGCCGTGGCAAAACTCCCAGCGTTTTACAGTCCCTGCAAAGTGGACACATTGCAGAAAAATACATGCAGCAGAAATGTTGTGATTTCCAAAACTGTTGCAGTTTTTGAAATCACAGCATGTCAATTATACCTACGGAAACACCAACGGTTTCCCTATAGCTATACTGTAATTAAAGCAGGAAGTCCACAAAGGAAAATTCTGAAAACTTTCTGTAAAAAGCACTGCGGGAAAAACCATCATACTTTCCCGACGCGTTTTTTCCCACAGCAGTTTATCGCTGTGGCCCACTACGTGGAACCTTAGCTTAACAAACTTTAGTAGGTTTGGGCAGCACAGTGGCTCAGTGGTTAGCACTGCAGCGCTGGAGTCCTGGGTTCGAATCCTGCCAGGGACAACATCTGCAAGGAGTTTGTATGTTCTTCCCGTGTTTGCGTGGGTTTCCTCCGGGTACTCCGGTTTCCTCCCACACTCCAAAGACATACTGATAGGGAATGTAGATTGTGAGCCCTATATGGGACAGTGACTGTCAATGACTGTAAAGCGCTGCGGAATATGATGTCGCTATACAAGCAAGCATAGTAAATAAATAAATAAATAATAATAGTAGGTGACTAACTGTACTTTGCATGTTAACCATTCACACATAAATTTTAAGAGTGGATGAATTGTTACAATGGGAAAAATGTCAAACATCCTATGTGTAAATTTGCCTTTGGTGCATCCTCATAAATAAAACATTGCATCTCACATTGTTAGTGTGCTTCTTTAACTATTTAGGCAACATTGTAAGACATGTCAATGAGATTAATTCAAAAGTTCAGTCTTTATTTCTTAACAAAGTTTCTTAGTATTAAGAACACAAAGTAATATGTTAAAGTTATTATATAAAATTATAGGTAATAATATGGTACATTAAAGATAAAACACATTACCAGAAGAAACATTTTGCCCAATGGGGGTCCATTTGTAATCCTTACAAATATGTTTAACTAAGAGCATCATGCAGGTGTAAGGAATTGTGTAGTGTCTCTTCATGCCTTGAATGTCTGAAATGTCAATGAGTCTCTGCTGTGAAGTCGCATACTCATAAAGCTCTCCAGCTGTTTCAGTCGCTTGTTTTGCCTTCATTCCAGTTATGGAAAGATCAGACATGATGGATCATTTCTGAATGCCAGTCCTCTTCTGTTCTGGCTGAGAAAACACATTAATTGTTTGGTGTACTTGTTTTTGAATGACAGCTATGAATATATTAAATAGAGCAAGCAATGGCTATATGTTCCCAAGAGTACAAAAGTATAAAGGGTTATAATTAATAAGCATGACAAACAGTTTTTGTTATCTGGATGTATGGTGAGGTTTTTCCTACAGAGAAATATCTTATTTTCTAGTACAAAAGAAAAGTGTCATTGTAAAACTCATGGGTTGAAACAAAATAAGTAGATTTGAGCTCAGTGTTTTCTTGCTGATGTATATGAATTTTAATATATACATAGATATTGCTAGAAGGTTAATCTGTCATAGTTATAGCCTAAATTGAATTAAAGAACTAATGTTCTGAAATCTAGGGCCCATTTAGATGACTATAAAAGCATGTTTACGTGGTTATGCCACAGAGCTTTTACTATGAAATTATGGGTGGGTAATATATCTCATCCAGACTGAAATTTGCAGCATTTCAGTTTTTGTGGATCAAAGTACAGACACATACATTTCAATGGGCCCAGACACACAGCCGTAGTTTTTATAAACTGAAGAGCCGCAAATTATGTGTGTCATCTGTGTGATTTTTACTGACCCATTTTGTGGTGGTCTTGTGTAAGAAGAGGAGTGAAGAGGAGGAGATGCGCCAGGAGCAGAAGAGAGAGGCGGTGCTAGAAACCTATGACGAGCCAGTGCTTTGAGAGCAGGGGGAATGCCCCCTGTGCTTTCTGAACACAGGGGGAACCATCCCCTGTGCTTTCTGAAGACTAATTTGCATAACGAAGAAAGAAGACAAAACTCAAAAACGGAGACGCGGACATGAAAAATAAAGGTAGGAGAAGAATAGCCTTTCTAAAGGCTATTCCGACGTGCTTTTAGTTAAAAATCGATTTTTTTAATGATAGAATCCCTTTAAAGGAGAAAATACACTCACAATTTGTTAAGCAATTTCTCTCAACTATGGAAATGGTTCACATGTGGATGTAAACTGCTGTATGGGCACACAGCTTTTGGAGGACAGATTTTGCTGTAATAGCTTTCTGGAGCCATGTCTCATTTGCAGAGCCCCTGAGTCTTAGAACAGTGGAAACTCCCAACACATGACCCCATTTTGGAAACTAGACCCCTCAAGAAATTAATCAAGGGGTATAGCGAGCCCTTTGACCCCACAGGTGATTCATAGAATTGGCAATAAATTTCGAACATGATCTCTTTTCCAATAAAATGTTGTTGTAACCCCAATATTTTCATAACTACAAGGGGTTAAAGAGAAAATGCACTCACAATTTGTTAAGCAATTTCTCCCGACTACAGGGCAACTTGTGGAAGTACACTGCTGTTTGTGCACACAGTGGCACTCAGAAGGGACAGAATGCAATTTGTAGGGCAGATTTTGCAGAAATAGTTTTCTGGCACCATCTCATATTTACAGTTCCCCTGAAGTGCCAGTACAGTGAAAACCTCAACTAATGGCCTTAGTTTGGAAACTTTAAAAATGTATCAAGGGGTATAGGGAACATTTAGACGCCACAGATATAGCATTCATTTATTCTCCAGAAATTGATGCACAACAGAAGTTGAAAAGTAAATCTGTGTGGAATACATGACGGTATAAGTAGGTGATATCCCAGGGCAAATAAATTATATAATTAATAATCCATGGATGTGTGGTATAATCTAAAACACTACTTTATGTCCAGGCAGGTTTTTCAGGGCAGGTATCAACACTGATTAATGGTGTCTTTCCTTATCCCCCTTTTGGAACACATACCTTTTTTCGGTCTTCCCTTATTTTCCAGGTAGTCGGACTTCACTTGAAAAGTGTTGCCCTGTTACAATATGGGCACCTTCAATTCCAGAAGTCCTGGGGCCCTGCTGTTCCTGGGCCCCAAATATCAGGGTCTTGATAAATTCCCCCTGAAACTGAAGAAATGTTCCTGTCCTGCCTGCACATCATGATAGCACATACAGTAAGCGTTTTACAGTTCCATCTGTAGGATGTGCACAGCCAGCTTTTTCTACCAGACTTGTGTTTTCCTCATGGTACTATACAGCTTCAGGACTGGGTCATATAGATCAACCCCTACTGTGTACTTAGGATAGGATGCAGTGTGGTTTGGGAGTAGTGGTGCTGGTACTGCATACAGGAACATGGGTCCTGTCGTAATTGTGGTCAAGGACATCCCTCTTGTCCTTATACTTGACCAACAACATGTTCTCATTGCAGTCCGCCCTGCTCTCACACCTTCTGAGGGGTTGCGCAACTTGTGCCCTAGGGAGGCCTCTCTGATTTTTGCACACTGTCCTACAAGCTGCAGTTCCTCTGAAAGTTATCCACATAGAGGTGATAACCCTGGTCCAGCAGTGGGTGCAGCAAATCCCACACTATTTTCCCACTAACTCCTAGGATTTGGGGGCATTCTGGGGGCTCACTTCTTGTTTCCCTTCCTTTATAAACCCTAAACTTGTAGGTGTACTCTGAGCTACTCTCACACAATTTGTACATTTTAGTATTGTACCTTGCCCTTTTACTGGGCAGGTATTGGCAGAATTTAAGCCTCCCTTTGAGGCTGGGGCCCCATGTAGCGTAAATGCCGCGATTTTACAGTCTAATCCCACCCACACACTGCATAAAATAATCGCAGCAGAAATGCTGCAATTTGAAAAACACTTGCATTTTTGCAAATCACAGCATGTCAATTATACCTACGAATGCAGTTTAATGGAAGCAGAAAGTCTGCAGAGGAAAACTCTGCAGACTTTCTGTGAAAAGTGCTGTGGGAAAAACCTCAATGCTTTTCTGGCATAGTTTTTCCTGCGGCGCATTTTGGCTGCGGCATGCTACGTGGGGCCTAGCCTGAAACTTATCAGTGACTCATCTAAAGAAATATTCTGATCTTGGATATATGCCTTAGCAAATTTGGTGCTGAAGTGGTCAATAACTGACCTGATTTGAATAGGCAGTCAAAATCAAGAGCATCTCGGATAGGCACTGTGCATTATCATTATAATGCAGAAATGTTAGGATCGCTTCAAAACGTGTCCTAGTCATGGCCATTCAATAGATAAGAGTGTTATACAAAATGTCTGTACTCCGGTACTGTCTAATTTTTGATGTCTTTAATATGCCCATATGACGCGAGCCTAGAATATTTTCATCTCTGCTACAGTGGTCCACCTCAGGGGCCTAGCATATGAAGAGGTGGCATTTTGTTTAATAAATTGCAGCACATATAAATTTGCTTGGGCCACTACAAAATTTATGAAATCATCAGAGAAAGAGGTTCCTTGATTGGGTTCCTGACCCACAAAATCAGGAAGCTCATAGTTTTCAGGGGGTGGGGTCCACATTGGTCACTAATTTCAGGAGTTGCCTCAGCAATTGTTCTGGGGCGCCTGCTTTTTGATTGCTTATCATTGGTTGATGATGAAGAGGGGAAGGAGTAAAAATAGAGGAATGGGACATTTCCCTCTACCTCGCTGCCGTATTAGAGTTAGATGCCAGGAAGGAATACCCTCCTCTGCTGAATATGTATGTTTGGGAACTCTGGGACATTTTTGATTTGTGTTGTGCTTTTGGACATGTATTGAAAGTTTGAAATTTATTGAAAATGTGTGGTGTATGTTATGCTTCAACATGTGTATAGATGTTTAGATTTATTGAGTAGAAAAAATAGAGCTAGAAAAGAACAACGTGAAATTTACCTATATATAAGGCCCTGTCCTAAAAGCTATATATATATATATATATATATATATATATATATATATATATACAGTATAACTAATTATGAGCACAGATGCCGGTCAGCTCAGGATGCACACAAGGAAATGGCCTGTGCGCTAAAAAATTAGCTGTAGTATAAAAATGTACTACAGTAAAAAAAAAAGACCCTGTCCTAAAAGCTACCTAAAATTTTTCTATATTTATAGATAGAGACTTCTAACTATAGATATAGCAATTCTAACTCATTCTAACTCATTCTAACTACTATTTAGATTATTAGAAAAAAAACTTGTGCCTAAAAATAATTGCGCACAAGTCCGATCAGTAGCTTAGCTCACTGAACAGAGTTCGGCAGAAAAAGGTGTTGATGCAGGAATACAAAAAAAAAAATCAGGGGATTAAAAATAAAAAAATAAAAGAAAAACACAAAAAGAGGACAAAAAAATGCTCCCAAAAAGGGGCTGGGATTAATTCCCTAATCAGCAGCCAGCAGAGAGGGAGAGACTAAAATGAAACAAACAAAAAAGCAGATTCAGGGACAGGCATGGAGGAAGAGAGGCAGGGAGAGACATACTGTAGGCACAGTGGATCAGCCGGAAGCACAGTACAGAGGCACCAGGGTACCACAGAGGCAGTAACTATTAATTTGGACAGTCTGTTGTAGCCGCTATTGGTCGTTCTGTACAGCATGAATCACTGTCGGAGGCTGTCTTACATATGGGCAAAGATCATTGACTCTGTGTTCACAAGCTGCTATTGGCCAATCAAATCAGATTGTCGATGCAGGATGGGTGGGGGCAGCAATCCTCTCTCAGTCACCGTGCTCAGTGCAGTTTGCCATAAGACCTTGGCAGCCGTGTACAGTACAGCGTGTGTGGCTAAGGGGTTAAAGAGATGCTCAGACCAAGATACTGCAGTAGTCTAGGTAGAAAATGATGAGTGCAGGTACTAGCATTTTTATTGACGTGAAGCTGGTAAAAGAACAGGTTTGAAAAATTTTTTAGGCTAAGACCCCACGTTGCGAAAAAGCTTTCTTCTGTCATGTTTTTTACTTTTTTGACAGAAGAAAAAGTTGTACATGCAGGACTTTTTCTTCTGTTACAAATACAGTATAAACAAACATGACGGAAGAAGGTGTTCATCATGTTTTTTAAATTAGAGTCAATGGGAATGGACACAGATGGAGGGAGCTCCGTCTGCATCTGTCACACTACTATTGCTAATGTCTGTTGTTCTCTTCCTATGATGGATAAGAGCAATGGATATTCATAACAGTAGTGTGAACGTCCCTAACAGTACTTTTTAGAACATGATATAATATATACACACTTGGCTAAACTTGTAGGTTTTTGCACCATTTTATGAACAATTTAGTGAAGAAATATTTCAGCTGCACATATGTTTTTCTATCTCTGTTTCCATGCTAGATACAAGCATTGGTAAAACAGCTGCTGTTTCCAGTTACTGGGAAGAGTTTGGCTTTGTTATATAAAACAGTCTAAAATGTGGAGATCGAAAATTTAATTGCACATGTCTATAAATTTAAACCTTCTATGTCTTAAGCCATAAATTATAAGCTTTTAGTTAGATTGCGAAAGCATTTTACAAAGAGAAATTTTGTGAATGGTGATTTCCTGAGCTATTTAATATTGACGGCACTAGAGTACTCTTTATATAGATATTGCTCATTTTGGCTTTCCAGATACAAGTAACATCTTAAAGGAAACCTAGCAGTAGATTAAACTTTGTTTTACACTATAGTGTTTCAGAGAAAACTTACATGTAAACAAAGCTGGGCACCGGAAGTAGCGTTCACTGGACGTCTCTCTTTTCATACACTGAAATAAGGAGAGACCTGTCAATCAAGCACAGATAGATGGGGAGAATCCATAGGGGAGCGATGCAGTAGTAGTTTCCTCCCATGTCTAGCTACTTTTACTATTATGTTTTCTCTGAAGTGCCTTAGCAATTCACAGTAAGATACAGTGACAAATATACTTAGCTAAATGCACCACATAATTCTTATGCCGTCACAATTTACCTTACTAAAATATTTAACCTCTCTCTCTCTCTTCTTGAGTTTTCCCATCCTCTTTCAAACATGCTGTCATAACCCCACTACTGAAGAAATCCTCCCTTGACCCGTCCTGTGCTGCTATCGACCTGTCTCTAACCTTCCTTTTATCTCCAAAATCTTGGAACGCTTGGTCTATTCTCGTTTAATCCGCTATCTTTCTGCCAACTCTCTTCTTGACCACTTACAATCTGGCTTCCGCACTCTGCACTCTACAGAAACGGCCCTCACAAAAGTCTCCAATGATCTCCTGACGGCTAAATCCAAAGGTGACTATTCTCTTCTTATACTTCTAGATCTCTCAGCAGCATTTGACACTGTTGACCATCAACTCCTCCTCACTATGCTCCGCTCTGTCGGCCTCACAGACACTGCTCTCTCCTGGTTCTCCTCTTATATCTCTGACCGCACTTTCTGTGTATCATTTGCGGGCTCTGTTTCTTCCCCTCTTCCCCTTGCCGTTGGGGTTCCTCAGGGCTCGGTCCTAGGTCCCCATGCTTTTCTCCCTCTACACAGCACCCATTGGACAAACCATCACTAGATTTGGTTTCCGGTACCATCTTTATGCTGATGACACCCGATTATATACGTCATCCTGTGACATCACCAACTGCACTAATACAGAACACCAGTGACTGCCTCTCTGCTGTCTCAAATATCATGTCTTCGCTCTATCTGAAACTGAATCTCTCAAAGACTGAACTACTGCTGTTTCCACCATCTAATAGGTCTGTTCCTGATATCTCCATTGAAGTCTCCGGCCTTACCATAACTCCTAGGCAGTATGCCCACTGCCTCGGGGTTTTGTTTGACTCAGACCTTTCCTTCACCCCCCATATCCAATCACTCGCACGCTCTTGTCATCTCCACCTCAAAAACATCTCCAGAATCCGCCCTTTCCTTACCACAAATACAATAAAGACACTTATTGTTGCCCTGATTCACTCTTGCCTTGACTACTATAACTCCTTACTAATCGGTCTTCCCCTTACTAAACTCTCCCCTCTACAATCTATTCTGAATGCGGCGGCCAGGCTCATCTATCAGTCTAGACTCTACGGCGATGCCTCCGGTCTGTGCCAGTTACTACATTGGCTGCCTATTCAATGCAGAATACAATATAAACTTATCACCCTCATTCACAAGGATCTCCATAATGCTGCACCTTCCTACATTTCCTCCCTCATCTCTGTCTATCGCCCAACCCATACACTCCGTTCACTCAATGACCTAAGACTAACATCCCCTATTATCAGAACCTCCCACGCTCGTATATAAGACTTCTCCTGAGTTGCACCACTTCTCTGGAATGCTCTATCCCAGACTATCAGATTAACCCCCAATTTCGACAGCTTCAAGCATAAACTAAAGACACATCTTTTCAGACAGGCCTATCACAACTCCTAATGTAAACCCTTCCATAGTTAGAATCCCTAAAACGTACCCTCCTCTGTTTATGCTTCAACATTATCTCACAGGATATGATGACGTATCAGACTAGCTTTATATGTCCAGGCACCATCTGCATGTTAAAGGACACGACTGGTGACGGCTCATACAGTTTATATATGTGTAATGACAGTAACCTCTATTACAAAATTGTCTGACCATTGTATAAACAATGCTACATCTGTTGGCGCCCCTGCTACCTCTTGTGTCACCCTCTCTACCTCATAGATTGTAAGCTCTTGCGAGCAGGG
Source organism: Leptodactylus fallax (assembly GCA_947044405.1). Lineage (NCBI taxonomy): Eukaryota > Metazoa > Chordata > Amphibia > Anura > Leptodactylidae > Leptodactylus > Leptodactylus fallax. The sequence goes on from CAMRHE010000379.1 coordinate 557,558, forward strand.
CCCTCAGTCCCAGTGTGTGAATTGACTATTTCTTTGTAATGTATCTTTTTTGTCAGTACTTGAACCCTACAAGTTGTACAGTGCTGCGGAATATGTTGGCGCTATATAAATAAAATGTATTATATTATTATTATTATTATTATTTTATTGAAAGAGTCAGAGAGATATTATTCAGCGCTATACATAATAGTCGAGCTGATGCTGCCACCACCACATTTGACAGTGGGGATGGTGTGTTCAGGGTGATGAGCTGTGTTGCTTTTATGCCAAACATATCGTTTTGCATTGTGGCCAAAAAGTTCGTTTTTGGTTTCATCTGACCAGAGCACCTTCTTCCACATGTTTGGTGTGTCTCCCAGGTGGCTTGTGGCAAACTTTAAACGAGACTTTTTATGGATATCTTTGAGAAATGGCTTTCTTCTTGCCACTCTTCCATAAAGGCCAGATTTGGGCAGTGTACGACTGATTGTTGTCCTATGGACAGACTCTCCCACCTCAGCTGTAGATCTCTGCAGTTCATCCAGAGTGATCATGGGCCTCTTGGCTGCATCTCTGATCAGTCTTCTCCTTGTTTGAGATGAAAGTTTAGAGGGATGGCCGGGTCTTGGTAGATTTGCAGTGGTCTGATACTTTGGGATGTTTAAAGTTTGGGAAATCTTTTTGTATCCAAATCCGGCTTTAAACTTCTCCACAACAGTATCACGGACCTGCCTGGTGTGTTCCTTGGTCTTCATGATGCTTTCTGCGCTTTAAACAGAACCCTGAGACTATCACAGAGCAGGTGCATTTATACGGAGACTTGATTACACACAGGTGGATTATATTTATCATCATCAGTCATTTAGGACAACATTGGATCATTCAGAGATCCTCACTGAACTTCTGGAGTGAGTTTGCTGCACTGAAAGTAAAGGGGTCGAATAATATTGCACGCTCCACTTTTCAGTTTTTTATTTTTTACAAAAGTTTAAAATAACCAATAAATTTCGTTCCACTTCACAATTGTATCCCACTTGTTGTTGATTCTTCACCAAAAAATTAAAATTTTATATCCTTATGTTGGAAGCCTGAAATGTGGCAAAAGGTTGAAAAGTTCATGAGGGCCGAATACTTTCGCAAGGCATTGTACTATTACGTTCTGGCCATCTGGTACTTAACCCAAATGAATGTAATAGTACGTCCTGGCATTAAGTGGTCTCCCTGTATGGTGGCATGGGGATCTTGAAAAGATTAGTGTTGTCCATTACAGTAGACAATCATCACACGTAGACTGGGGGGGTTTGACCCCCACCCGCAATGCATATTGCTGCTATTGGCCGATCAAATCTGAGCAGCCAATAGCAGCTTACCGGCACACATCATTGTCACATGATTTAGGCCAGCTCAGAATTCAGCAGTGATTGGTGCTATACATAGCTCTGTACAGACCAACCAACTGCAGCTGCACAGTGCAGTGCAAACTAATGGTCAGTGCTCTGCTCGCATCACTCCCACTGTGCTGCCCTGTGCGTTTATAGAGAGCTATCTCTAGCTGCACCTGCCTGCCTAACTCCATACTCCTCTGCGACCATCCATCCTCCTCTGCCATTCTTTTCTGTCACCCTCCATCCTTCTGCCAACCTCCATCCATCCATAGTGTACAAGCCGTCTTTTTGTGCATGTCCTGCTGACACTGAGCAGCAGGACATGCACAATTTGCTCTGTGCACAATTTGCACAATTTGCTCTGTGCTCAATTTGTTTGGTCCAGTTGCTGTATATAGATAGAAGTCTCTATCTATCTATTGTGAGTATGTGAGCCAGAGGGCGCTGTGGAGAGACCCAGGCCCAGCCCTGAAAAGGCCTTCAGCCACACCTTTGGGTGGGGGCGTGTAACTCCAGTAGTCTGGAGTATCCTGCAGGGAGCAGGAGATGGTGGACCCAGCTGGACAGATAGACGGTCTGTGCCAGAAGTGCTGGGGTCCACAGGGGACTGTTGCTGGAGCTGAGCAATAGTCAGGACAGTTAGGGGCTCAAGGAGTGAGTTAGGACCTTAACTGTGGCCTAGGTTTTTTGTTGTTTTGCTATGTTGCAGTTAAGCTGAATAAAGCTACTTTTATTTTACACTTGGACCGTCTGAAAGCTATCTTTCCGGCGCCCAGTACCACGAACCACCGCTGTCCAGACCAGGAGTCTGCCGCCATTTTGAGTCTAATTCCCCCAAGTTGTCACACTATTTATCTATCTATCTATCTATCTATCTATCTATCTATCTATCTATCTATCTATCTATTTAGATAGAATCAGTACAACCTTTTTTTTTCCTTTCTTATCTAATAGTAGTTAGAATCAATTGCTATATAGTGGGTAAAAAAGTATTTAGTCAGCCCTCAATTGTGCAAGTTCTAGGTAGTAGGTAGACCTCAACTATGGGAGACAAAATGAGAAAACAAATCCAGAAAATCACATTGTCTGATTTTTAAAGAATTTATTTGCAAATTATGGTGGAAAATAAGTATTTGGTCAATAACAAAAGTTCATCTCAATACTTTGTTATATATCCTTTGTTGGCAATGACAGAGGTCAAACATTTTCTGTAAGTCTTCACAAGGTTGGCATACAATGTTGCTGGTATGTAGGCCCATTCCTCCATGCAGATCTCCTCTAGATCAGTGATGTTTTGGGGCTGTCGCTGGGCAACATGGACTTTCAACTCCCTCCAAAGGTTTTCTATGGGGTTGAGATCTGGAGACTGGCTAGGCCACTCCAGGACCTTCAAATGCTTCTTACAAAGCTACTCGTTCGTTGCCCTGGTGGTGTGTTTGGGATCATTGTCATGCTGAAAGTCCCAGCCATGTTTCATCTTCAATGCCCTTGCTGATGGAAGGAGGTTTGCACTCATAATCTCACGATACATGGCCCCATTCATTCTTTCATGTACACGGATCAGTCGTCCAGGTCCCTTTGCAGAGAAACAGCCCCAAAGCATGATGTTACCACCCCCATGCTTCACAGTAGGTATGGTGTTCTTTGGATGCAACTCAGCATTCACTCTCCTCCAAACACGACAATTTGTGTTTCTACTAAACAGTTCTACTTTAGTTTCATCTGACCATATGATATTCTCTCAGTACTTTTCTGGAACATCCAAATTCTCTCTAGCAAACTTCAGACGGGCCCGGATATGTATTGGCTTAAGCAGTGGGACACAACTGGCACTGCAGGATCTGAGTCCCTGGCGGCGTAGTGTGTTACTGACGGTAGCCTTTGTTACGTTAGTCCCAGCTTTTTGCAGGTCATTCACTAGGTCCCCCCATGTGGTTCTGGGATTTTTGCTCACCGTTCTTGTGATCATTTTGATCAAGGGAGATTATCAGTGGTCTTGTATGTCTTCCATTTTCTAATTATTACTCCCACAGTTGATTTCTTCACACCAAGCTGCTTGCCTATTGCAGATTCAGTCTTCCCAGCAGGTCTACAATTTTGTTTCTGGTGTCCTTCCACAGCTCTTTGGTCTTCACTAGAGATGAGCGAATAAAAGCTGCAGAAGTGGAATTCAATCTGAATTTCAGAAAATCTTCGATTCGCCACGATTCCGGATTTCCTCACGTTTCGATGCATTGAATCACATTTTTTAATGAAATGGCCGCCACACATGTTAGGACAAGGGGGAAGGGACTCTGGGAACGTGGGATCACCCACAATGCCAAGCATTCAGCTAATCAGCAGCCAGCAGGACCTGTGATGTCACAGCCCTATAAAAACCCTCGGCCATTTTAGGTACAGTCATTCCACATGGCTCTTACTGTAGGGACAGACATCGGCAGGAGCTAGGGAAAGACTTAGAAACCATATAGAAGTTCAGGGAAATAGGCTGAGCTTTAGAACTGTAGGGAAAGCATAGGGAGGAATTGAGAGAAGAATTTGGGGTGGTTGCAGGCTCATTTACAGCAAGAATTTGCAGCATAACTCAGATTGCAGCACTCACTGCCATTATACTGCTGCTCTTTACTCATATCTGTGTCTTCAAGGTGGAACACAACATGCCTTTTGCAGTGCAGTACAGCAAAAAAAAGTGAAATATCATACACTAATATCTGCACGTATCTGTAAAAAAAGCCTTTTTAAAGGCTTTTATTATAAGGGGCTTATTCATAGTTTTTCCAAGGCATAACATTATTCAGTACTACTGTGTCAAAGCCATATCTGCACGTATCTGTAAAAAAAGCCTTTTTAAAGGCCTTTATTATAAGGGGCTTATTCACTGTTCTTCCAAGGCATAACATTATTCAGCACTATTGTGCCAAAGAAAACTGAATTATCATCCAATAATATCTGCATTTATCTGTAATAAACTCCTTTAACGTGGGGAAAGACATAACAACCATATTCGCCATTTTGTTACCAGTCTAAAGTTGCAGGCCATTTTTCAATACAGTATTGTCAATAATAATTCAAGAATTCAATAATTCTTAGTGGTTATCACTTATTTAAAGGTGTTCATTAGTGTCTAAACCCATAAAAAGGACCATATTTGCCATTTTGTTACCAGTATAAAGTTGCAGGCCATTTTTAAAACAGTATTGTCAATAATAATTCCATAATTCAATAATTCTTAGCTGTTATTATCACTTATTTAAAGGTGTTTATTAGTGTCTAAACCCATAAGGAGGACCATATTCGCCATTTTGTTCCATTATGTTGATGGAGCCGATACTGCTCCTGCCACCCCCACCCTCTACAACAGCTGCCATGCCAGTGCAAGTTGAGCTCTCATGCCCCCCCCCCGGTCAGACATGCGAGAGGATGGACGATGGTGCAGATAGGCAGCAGCCAACTTACTACATAGGATATCTCTATAGTAGTTCAGTTGGTCCTCCCTCTCAGCGGGTATAAAAAAGGTCCCCATTTTTCCCCGGTAGCGAGGGTCTAACATGGTGGAGAGCCAGTAGTCATCCCTCTGCTGAATGGTGACAATTTGGCTGTCACTGCGCAAGGAAGTCAGCATGCTTCGGTCCATTTGCGCAAGTTACTCCGAGGGACTCCCTGTATCCATCTCCACTGCATACTGCCATAGTGTGTCTGGGTCATCTGCCTCATCATTCTCATATCCTTCTGGCTGTTCTGGTTGCTCCTATTCCTCCTCTCCACCCATTTGGCTACACATTGTTTGTGCTCCAATGTTCTCCACATCCTCCTCCTCCAGTTCAGCCCCCACAGGGCTCATGTGACCTTGAGATGTAGACGCCACATCTCCAGTCCCCTGACCAGCCAGATTGAAAAGCATCTTTTCCAGGATGTGAATCAGTAGAATAACATTTTTCATCCCATAGTCCTGGCGACTGATTAACAGTGTCCTCCTCAAAGGGAACAAGCAAACGACAGGTGTCACGCATGAGCTGTCACTGACTAATGTTAAAGTTATAGTTATGCTACAGGCACAGGAAACTTGGTAAAAGTTGAAGGAAAGATGAATGCAGCACGTTATCAGCAAATACTGGAGGAAAATTTGCACTCATCAGCCAGGAAGCTACACATGGGACGTACTTGGACGTTTCAACATGACAACGATCCAAAACACAAGGCCAAGTCGACCTGTCCTTGGCTACAGCAGAAGAAAGTGAAGGTTCTGGAGTGGCCATCTCAGTCTCCTGACCTCAATATTATTGAGCCACTCTGGGGAGATCTCAAGCGCGCAGTACTTGCAAGACAGCCCAGGAATTTACAGGAACTGGAGACTTTTTGCCAAGAATGGACAGTTTTACCATCTGAGAAAATAAAGAGCCTCATCCACAACTACCACAAAAGACTTCAAGCTGTCATTGATGTTAGAGGGGGCAATACACGGTATTAAGAACTGGGGTATGTGAACTTTTGAACAGGGTCATTTTGATGTTTTTGGTTGTCATCATTATGATTTAAAAAGAGAAAACACAGAAATTTGATAATAAATGGCTTCAACCAACCACTAACCATGAGTGGAGAAAAGGTTTTTGTGTTATAGTTCATATTCTCTGAAAAAAGGCCAAAAAAACAAAAAATCTGCCGGGGTATGTAAACTTTTTAGCACAACTGTACACAGGGGAGTACCTCTGTCCGCTTGGATCATAAAGAAATCATTTATGGCTTTTCTCTGTTCATATAGTCCATCCAACATATGGAAGGTGGAATTCCAATGGGTGGAAACATCTCATATCAGCCTATGTTGTGGGAGGCCGTTCTGCCGCTGCAGCTCAAGGAGGGTGTGCTTGGTGGTGTACGAATGGCTGAAGTGCATGCAAAGTTTCCTTGACATTTTTAGGATGTCTTACAGATGGGGGGAACGCTTAAGGAAATGCTTGACAACCAGACTGAACACATGCGCCATGCAGGGCGCTTGGCTTAGCCCTCCTTGACGAAGCGTTCTTCCCGTTGTCGGTCACCATGGTTCCGATTTTGAGGTGTCGCGGAGAAAGCCAGGATTCAATTTCTTGAGGAAGGACACAGAGCAGTTCCTCCCCTGTGTGACTTTGTTCACCCAGGCAAACGAGGTGTAGAACAGCGTGACATCGCTGTGCCCTGCACATGTGGTATGCTGGAGGAGCACTGTGAATTTTCCCTGCAGTGGAGGCTGAGGAGACAGTGGAGGATGAGGCTGACATTTTTGCAGGACCACCGGCGTGAGAACGTAGAGGCTGAAGCTGCGTCACCTGTCCAAGTTGCTGGTGTGTCTGGGCAGGCACCACATTAACCCAGTGGGCCGTAAATGACATATATTGTCCTTGACCGTAGTTACAGCTCCACATGTCAGCGCTGCCATGAACTTTGGCAGACACCGACAGGCTCAAGGACTGGCCCAACTTCTCTTGTACATATTTGTGCAGGGCTGGTTTTTGGCAAAGAAATGACAGCTTGGGACTCTCCACCTCTGCTCGGCACAAGTCATGAGTTCTCTTGGGACTCTCCACCACTTGGAAAGGGAGTGACTGCAGCACCAGCAACTTGGACAGGAGCACGTTCAGCTTCTGCACTGTTGGATATGTGCACGCATACTGTTATCTCTTCGAAATCGCTTCTGTGATGGATTGCTGACACAATGACTGACTAGGAGGAGGAGGAGGAGCATGAGCATCATGACCAGCAGATGATGGGAAGGACACATAGCTTCCTTTGGCTGAGGTGGTGGAGCCTTGACTGCCTGAAATGGCGTGCATGCCTCTGGGTGCTGCAGCGGTTGCTGCGGCAGGCTGGACCATCAAATTGGAGCCACAGTTCTTCCAGGCCACTTTATGGTGACGCTCAGAGGCGTAGCTAGGGGTTCAGCACAGGGGGGCGAACATGTCCAAGTGGGCCCCCAACTTGGACATGTTCGTATACCGATACTTTGAGTATACGATGAGCGTATAGTGGTATATAGCAGCTCTACACAGGGCTCTGCAGACAATTTAGGTGAATACAGGGCAGTAACATTTAGTGACTTACAGGTGACGTCTCTGACTAATCCTTCACATTCCCTATCTCTTTCATCCGAACGGCCATGACCACTTCTTCCAGTCTCTGTAAAGTTTGCAACACAGACATCTTTGGCTCCTCACTTTTCCAGGCACCTGACCCACATTATCCTCACCTACACAAAGCCCCCATCCTGCTGCTACCCCCAATTATAAAATATATAATATAACCCCCTATAATAAATAATACCCCCAAGTGCATCTTTAAATTAATAACTTCCCTGTGCACCCCCTTTAAATAGTGCCCCTTATTAATAATGTCCCAGGTATTTCCTAATTGAAAAGGGAAAAAAAAAAACACGGGAAAAAAAAATTATTGGGGTTCCAATACCCGGGACCCCGAGGATCAGCTGTTTGAATGAATGAACCGTGGTACCTGTGTAAGCGCTGTGACACCTTCTCTGTTTACATAGTGTCATTCTTTTCATAGCGGCCATGTAATGTAACTACAGCCTCGTCCTATACACGTCTATGTGACAAGGCTGTAATTACATCACACGGTCACTATAAACAGACAGCGTATGATATAAACAGGCGCCATATCCCCTTCATACAGCTGATCAGTGGGGAGTCACTTATCTGTTATTGATGTTTTATTCTGAGGATAGACCATCAATAAAAATGAGCTGGAAAACTCCTTAAGGCTAAGGCCCCATGTGGCGTCCCGCAGCAAAAAACAGATGTGGGAAAAACCGCGGCGGAGACGCATCGCGGTTTTTCCTGCAGCACTTTCCACAGAAAGTTCACAGAGGTTTCCTCTGTGGACTTTCTGCTTCAATTATATCTATAGGGAAACCGCAGGCGTTTCAGTAGGTATAATTGACATGCTGCGATTTCCAAAACTGCAACTGTTTTGGAAATCTCAGCGTTTCTGCTGCGCATATTTTACTGCAAAGTGGGGATGGGATGGGGCCCCTTGTGGCGAAAATCCACAGAAAAAAAACGTGGCATTCTAGCAAATCCCATCCACACATTGTGGAAAAATATGTGCAGCAGACACACTGCGATTTCCAAAAACGTTGCGGTTTTGGAAATCGCAGCATGTCAATTATACCTACAGAAACTCTGGAGGTTTCCATATAGGTGTATTGAAAACAGAAAGTCCACAGAGGAAACCTCTGCGGACCTTCTGTGAAAAGCGCTGCGGGAAAAACCACAATGTTACCGCCATGGTTTTTCCTGCAGCCCACTACGTGGGGCCTTAGTCTTAATAAAGCCCAAGTGCCACTTTCATTAAATTAAATTGACCCTCATATTATGCCCCTGATTCCCCCTGACATAAATAATGCACCCCTAATGACCCCTTATATCAATGACCACCCCCTTATGTTCATAATGCCTCCTAATATAAATGATGCCCCCTAATGGCTCCTTATATAAATAACCTCTCCCTTGTATTAATATTACCCCCTAATAACCCTTATATAAATGACCCCCCCATTGTCATAATGCCCCCTAATGAATCCTCCCTTATAGTTATATTTCCCCCTCCTAACCACCCCTTATACTATTAATATACCCACAAAAAAAAAGTCATACTCACCTACTTGCGATGATGATGAATGGAGCCGCCGGCGCTTCCTCCCTGTCCACGCACAGGACGTCTGTGTCTGAGCGCGGGCGGCACAATATTGTGACGTCATCGCTCCACCTGTGTGAGAAGCAGACATCCGTCTGTGGTCTCAGCGTCTTGTAAACCACAAGCCTGCATTGGCTTACGGTTTACAAGACAGTTAAGCATCAGGAAGCCTTTTAACTAGATCGGTGTCTGCAGACACCGATCTAGTTAGAAATAAAGGATGTATTAATGGCGGCCCCGTGGTGGGCCCCCGAAGATTCAGCCGCCCCTCTGCCCCCCCCCGCTAGCTACGCCTCTGACTGTAGGGTTCAGTTTTGGGATTCACTGTCACCTGACAGAGGAGAGGTCACCAGTATCAAATATCTTCAAAACTAAACAACTCTTTTAAAAGTGCTGAAAAGGGACACTGTTAAGATCACACAAATACAGCCTATTAAACTTAGTACTGACCACTTTTGAAACTGCAGCTTGGCCTGGAAGGACCCTGATGTGGAGGACACCCTGCAGAACGACCTGTTGCTACTTTCTGCAGTATCTGTTAGCACATAGAGCACAGGCAGGGACCAGGGGGTGGAGTTTCGGCACGCTGCGCGTCATGTGCCGGCGCTCTGCTCTAATCAGTTGCAGGTATCGTTCCCTGCTCAACCTCAGTCAGCCAGTAAGCGGTGAGCAGGATAAGTAAGCGCTGTAAAAGTCAGCAACGTGCGCTGCTCAGCGCTACACATCTTGGGCTGGTTCCTCACTCGGTTAATATGTCTTCCTCAGCCAGGGAGCGAGGAACCAGTCTAGGATGTGTAGCGCTAAGCAGCTGATGTAGATAGAAATCTTTTGATACCGTTAGTGGGCCCCCACCTTCTCACTGGGCCCGGGGCCATCGCCCCCTCTGCCCCCCCCCCGCTAGCTACGCCTCTGGTGACGCTGCATATGTTGACGCAGGGCTGTGGTGCCAACTTTGGCACCCTGGTCACACTTCACCTTCTGCCTACAGATTGAACATATGGCCATGTTGACCTCCCCTGGCGGCTTTACAAAAAACTGCCACCCCGCCGAGTAGGTGATTTTACCCCCAAAACTCCGGGCTAACTGACTGCTACCGCCACTGCCTCTGTGAACCCCTGCACCACTGTTTTCCAGGCACGTAGGCTGCTGCGAAGCGGGTGGTCTACCCCGGGCACGTTTAACTCCCAACCTCCCACTGCTGCCACCCTGCTGACTCCCCCGCTGCCTCATGCGCAAGCTGCAACCCTCTTCTCCTGATGACGATGAAGCCCCTCCCATCACTACTTGCCCGCCTACTGGAGGAAGCAGCAGATGTCTCCTCCAGATCTTAGCTGAGCAGTAGCTGCTGACTGTCCCATGGGTCTGCTGCCTTGGGATAACCTTGGACTCTGACCTATCCTTCAAGCTGGATATCCAAACCGTCAACACCTCCTGCTCTGCTCTTATCTGCTCTTCACACAACCGTCTCCAAGACTTCTCTCGTGCATCCCCCATACTCTGGAACTCATTACCAAGACACATAAGACTGACCCCACAATCACAAGGTTCAAGAAGGCCCTGAAGACTCACCTATTCAGGAAGGCCTAGAACCCCCAATAACGCTACTGTCTCCATACCACCACCTGAACAGCCTCTATCGCCACCTTCTGTCTTTATCCCTCTTCCCTCATAGATTGTAAGCCCTTGCGGGCAGGGCCCTGTATCCCACTGTGCCAGTTGGTCACTGTTAGTATTATCTGTTTTGTATATCTTGTGTACCGTATGTAAATCCTCAAATGTAAAGCACCATGGAATTAATGGTGCTATATAAATAAACAATAATAATAATAATACCTCCTCCTCACTGTACAGTGGATCTGAGCCCACAGCATAGTGTACTTCTCTAGCTGAGGGAACAGAAAAGGACAGAGGCAAGTTGAGGACAGGTGAGGGCACAGGGCCTGCTACCAGGCCATGCCAACTAAGGTTTGTGTCTGACGAACCCGCCAACTCTTGGCTGGGGGTGTCTGTTGTGACTTGGCATGAATTGAATGACCAAGTCAACCAGTCTACAACCGTTGGGTTGCTGGTCAAGACACGACCGCTACTTGACACTGGGAGCTAAGGCTCTGTAACTGACCCCTGCTGCCACGCCCCCTTACTCTGCTGCAACCTGTGCCTGCGCCAGAAACATTTAGGCCTGCGGCCCTCCCCTGTGCATGGCCTCTCGTTTCTCTGTCTGACATACTGTTCGATGAAAAAACGTAATTGCAAAGGGCAAAAAGGCCTGTTATTTTCTACTTTGAAGAGAATGGCAAATATGCCCCTTATTTCTTTCCCCACTAATGAACACCTATAACAAAAGCGTGATAAAGGCAGAGATTTGTGGCTCCAAATTATTGAATTAATGACAATACTGTATTGATAAATGGTCTGCAACTTTATACTGGGAACAAAATGGGTTTCCACACTAATAAACACCTTTAAATAAGGTGTATGCTCCATGCTCCACCAGCATATCACATGTGCAGGGCACAGCAGTGTCACGCTGTTCTACACCTCGTTTGCCTGGGTGAACAAAGTCACACAGGGGAGGAACTGGGTCACTGTATGTCCTCATGCTGCTTCCCACTGGGTCACTCTGTGTACTCCTCATGCCGCTGCCACTGGGTCACTGTATACCCTCCTCATGCCGCTGCCACTGGGTCACTGTATACCCTCCTCATGCCGCTGCCACTGCTGGGTCACTGTATGGTATCCTCATTCTGCTGCCAACTCAACATTATGTTGCCTTGCCACTCTGTAGACATCTATGTGGAATCTGCAAACGAGGGTGTAAAAGGAGTGCGCTCTTTCACTCTACAGTAGGATGTTGGGCTTCTGTATGGTTCTTTCTACCTGGCACTAACATGGACCTGTAAGGGTGGGTTCACACTTGAGTTAGTTGGACAGTTTTGGCCCCGTAACTGTCCAAATAAGTGAAGTGTGCATCGATTCTAAGAGCAACGCCTGTCATGTGTGTGTCATTTGGACTCACAGTATTGTTTGACTACCACAGTAGGCTCCCTATGCGTGTTACTGCAAGACAAAGTGTTCTACACCACTATACAGGCTCTCTGAAGCCAGGAAATATGTGTTTTTTAGCGATATTCACTGCGAAGTAATTCGGATCGAATCTAATTTTTTGGGAACTTCGAATAGAAGTGCCGAATCGAACTTTTGAGAAATTCGCTGATCTCTAGTCTTCACCATAGTGGAGTTTGGAGTGTGATTGTTTGAGGTTGTGGACAGGTGTCTTTTATACTGATAACAATTTCAAACAGGTACCATTACTACAAGTAATGAGTGGAGGACAGAGGGGCTTCTTAAAGAAGAAGTTACAGGTCTGTGAGAGCCAGAAGTCTTACTTGTTTGTAGGTGACCAAATACTTATTTTCTACCATAATTTGCAAATAAATTCTTAAAAAAATCAGACAATGTGATTTTCTAGATATGTTTTCTCATTTTGTCTCTCATAGTTGAGATCTACCTATGATGTCAATTACAGGCCTGTCTCATCTTTTTAAGTGGGAGAACTTGCACAATTGAGGGCTGACTCAATACTTTTTTTCCCCACTGTATATATAGATCTCGCTCATATATATAGTTAAATTTTAGGTCCTTTTTTTCTTGATATCTTTACATATAAACATGTGCTGAAGAACAACATACACCCCACACTTTCAAGTTTCAAGAAATAAAGTTTCTTTACATATTTAAAAACACAGCAAACACAAAATGTCCCAAAGTTTCCAATCGTCCCAAAGAATGTATTCAGTAGTAGAGGAGTATGCCTTACTGTCCTCTGAATACCACCAGCGAGGGAAAATAGAAGGATGCCGCATTCTTCTATTTTTATTCCTCTCCTTCCTCATCATCATCCACTGATGAGCTACCCCAAAAGAGGCACCCCAGAACAATTGCTGAGGTAACTTCTGAAAGTGCAGAACCCATGTGGACCCCACCCCAAGAAAACTATGAGCCTCAGCTTCCTAACTTTGTGGTCAGGTCAGGAATCCAAATTGAGACTGAAGTCTTCAAAGAAATTTACCTTTTCTAAGTCTTTTTCTCTGATGAGTTTATAGATTTAATAGTGGCCCAAACAAATGGCCATGGCATGTTTCAAAATTATCATGAATTTTTAAACTCTAATGATAATGAACAGTGTCTGCCCCAAGGTGCCCCAAACTTTGACAGCCTATTCAAAGTCAGGCCAGTCATTGACCACAATGCCTCCCAATCACTACTAGACCAGGCTTATCACCTATACTGTATGTATACCTATATGATATATAATATATTATATCAACACCAGAATCCCACTCTTAGGGTCAAAGTGCGCATTATACCCCTTGATAAATTCCTTGAGGATCCTAGTTTAAAAATGGCGTCATTTTCTTTTGGGAGGGAAGGGGGGGTTCCAGTGTTCAGACACTTCAGGTTCTCTGAAAATGCAACTTGGTGTCTGAAACAAATTTCAGAAAAATCTGCCCTCCAAAATCCCAATATTGATTTTTCTGTAGTTGGGAGAAAATGCTTAACAAATTGTGGGGTGCATTTTCTTTTTTTTAACCCTTTGAGAAAATGCAAAAATTGGGGTTAAAGCAACATCTTATAAAAAAAAAGTACTTTTCCAGTTTCCTGGTCCAATTCTATGTAACACATGAAAAGTCAAAGTACTCACTATACCCCTTGATAAATTCCTTGATGGGTCTAGTTTCCAAAATGGGGTCACATTTTGGGTGTTTCCACTGTTTTGGCTCCTTGGGGGCTCTGCTAATGAGACATGGTGCCTGAAAATTATTCCAGCAAAATCTGTCCTCCAAAACACCAGTAGCGCTCCTTCTGTTCTTCACCCTACTATGTCCATTCATCAGTTTACATACACATGTGGGATAATTTCAAGCTTGGGAGAATTGCATAACAGATTGTGGAATTCATTTTCTCCTTTAACCTCTTGAGAATGTGTAAATTCTAGAGCTAAATGAATATATTAGTGACAGAAATTGAAAAATGTGAATTTCACCTCAATTTTGTTTTAATTGCTGTGAAATGCTGAAAGGGTTAAGAAACTTTCTAATTGTTCTTTTGAATTATTTCAGGAGTTCAGTTTTGAGAATGGGGTGATTAATGGGGATTTCTATTACAGAACCCTTTCAAGTCCCCTTCAGTACTGAACTGGTCCCTGGAAAAATAGGCTTTGAAAATATTCTTGAAAATTACTGTTTGACTTACAATATCTGAAAAAAATTAAAGGGTTGATTGCTACATAAAGCAGAGATATGGTAAAGTATACTTATGAGGCAATTTGGGTAGTATGACTATCTATGTGAAAGGCAAGCAATTTCAAAGTTTGAAAATCCACATTTTCACCATATTTCCTATTTTCGTATAATTAAAGACAAAACATATCCAGCAAAATTTACCACTGACATGAAGTACAATGTGTCATGAAAAAACAATCTTAATCATTTTGATAACTAGCGTCTCAAAGTTATTATCAGATAAAGGGACACATGTCAGATTTTAAAAAATGAGGCCTGGTCATTAAGTTACTTTTAAGCTGTGTCCTTGAGGGGTTAAAGATTACAAGAACACAAATTAATAAAACATATACCATTTTCTAACAAAACAATCAATTTAATTGTTATTAAAGAGGTATTCTGAACCAGAGACATAGACCATATAGTACATACCAGACTAGAAACAAAAGGGAAAATGGGGAGAGTAGGTAGCAATAAATAGCACTCCAATGTCACTCAGAGACCCAGTAAACCCAGGGGCACCCATAGTCAAAAATGGAGGAGCCTATTTAGTTCACTTGCTGTATCCAATAAACATCCTACATCAACCAATGTGCCACAACCAATGTGCCTCAAACCTCCAAGTTTGTTATTCAAAGGTGCAGTCAAATGGTCCATGTTGCGAACTTCCCTAATTCTGGCTCACTAATCTGGAAGTGAAAGGGGAAACAGGTTGTCCCCAGCATCTAGAAATCAGACATCATGCGGCAGTAAGAAAATGTAAAATCAAACTAGAGGTTCGATGCTCCAATTTGACATGGGGAACTGATTCTATAAGCTCACGGACCTGCTGTCAAAAATACTGTATAAGAAGCAGTCCTAAAAGATATGGTAAAGTGTAGCCTTCCCCCCCAACCCGATTCCACAGCGACAGAAGACATCCCCTGAGTCAGGGTATATCACGTGTAGCTGATGTGGTGTGTAGTACCAGTGCATTAACAATCTGTATTGATTTTCCTTATACGTCACACAATGAGAGGTCTTAGCAACTTGTTACCCGCGGAAGTCCACAGACCCCATAGGCTACTGCTTCCAGGACTTTTCTCTCCGCATTTTCAAGCGTAATGGGGGAC
Organism: Leptodactylus fallax; assembly: GCA_947044405.1. NCBI lineage: Eukaryota > Metazoa > Chordata > Amphibia > Anura > Leptodactylidae > Leptodactylus > Leptodactylus fallax. The sequence goes on from CAMRHE010000379.1 coordinate 572,999, forward strand.
GGAATCCCCAAATGGTAACACAGTGCTAGCATGACCATAGTCTTAGTGTGGAAAGTGTGAAGATTCTATAATAATAGGTATGCAGTAATTTTGCAGTAATTTTCTTCAAGTGATTTCTAGAGGCAGCCATAACTAGCTCTATGTTTATACAGTACAAATTGGTGCTCTGGACTGGAAAAACAGAGCTCTAACTACTACAAAGAAGTTATAAAATGAATCAGCACAGAATGCTGGACCAAAAAACGACATGGTTCTTAAAGTAGACATTCAATTTAAGGATCTGCAATTACTGATTTTATCTTCTGAGTTTTCTTCTTAATCCTAACAGCTGTAACATTTTTTTAGCAAAATGCCTTTGTAGGGCTTAAATGAAGCCATTTTGTGGGAAACGCTTATTATTATGCGTGGAGCTGTTTGGCATATTAGATAAAATAAGAATGTAATGCAACCTGCATAAAGTACTACGGTGTATTTTAATTACAGTTCTTTTTATATTTTCTAGTGATACTTGAAGAATATAAAAGTAAGTGATTAAATAACTTCCCACAATACATATTCATCTTTAATTATGAGGGTGACTACTCATAAATTTTTCCAATCTATATTGTGTGATTGTCTTTGATCAGGAGACATCTGTTTTTCTGTTTATTTGTTTCATCTTCTTTTGAAGTCTGTGTTGCTATTCTAATGTAGCAGGAATACAGTTCCTTCAATTCAATACACATTCTTAAATTCACTATTATTTGCTTTCATGAACATTTTGTTCTTTATTTCATTATATCACATTTTTCTTAAATGACACAATATATTCTAAAGCCAATGAACATATTATATCTGGATATAGGCTTGGTAACAAATTATATAAAAAAATGTTAACATTAATATATAAAATGTGCTTGCAAATAAAATGCATATAAAGCATATTAAAATTATAATGTACACAATGCATTTGTTTTTGGTGCTTAATATGAAAAGATGAATCAAATACACAGAAACTGTACATTTTGTCCCTAACACACAAAAATCTAAAAGTTCAGTACTACTGGATATTCATATTATTTGGCAAAAGTATAATTTTTCTGACAAGCTTTATATATACTGTGTATATATATATATATATATATATATATATATATATGGACAAAATTGTTGGTACCCCTCGTTTAATGAAAGAAAAACCCACAATGTTCACAGAAATAACTTGAATCTGACAAAAGTAATAATATATAAAAATTCTATGAAAATGAACAAATGAAAGTCAGACATTGCTTTTCAACCATGCTTCAACAGAATTAAAAAAAAAAAGAAAACTCATGAAACAGGCCTGGACAGAAATGATGTTCCCTTAACTTAATATTTTGCTGCACAACCTTTTGAGGCAATCACTGCAATAAAACGACTCCTGTAACTGTCAATGAGACTTTTGCACCTCTCAACAGGTATTTTGGCCCACTCCTCATGAGCAAACTGCTCCAGTTGTCTCGGGTTTGAAGGGTGCCTTTTCCAGACGGCATGTTTCAGCTCCTTCCAAAGATGCTCAGTAGGATTTAGGTCAGGGCTCATAGAATGCCACTTCAGAATAGTCCAATGTTTTCCTCTTAACCATTCTTGGGTGTTTTTAGCTGTGTGTTTTGGGTCATTATCCTGTTGCAAGACCCAAGACCTGCGACTGAGACCAAGCTTTCTGACACTGGGCAGCACATTTCTCTCTAGAATCCCTTGATAGTCTTGAGATTTCATTGTACCCCGCACAGAATCAAGACACCCTATGCCAGATGCAGCAAAGCAGCCCCAGAACATAACAGAGCGTCCTCCATGTTTCACAGTAGGGACAGTGTTTTTTTCAAGATATGCTTCATGTTTCCATCTGTGAACATAGAGCTGATGTGCCTTGCCAAAAATTTCGATTTTTGTCTCATCTGTCCATAGGACATTCTCCAAGAAGCTTTGTGGCTTGTCAACATGTAGTTTATATATTATTACTTTTGTCAGATTCAAGTTATTTCTGTGACCATTGTGAGTTTTTCTTTCATTAAACGAGTTGTACCAACAATTTTGTGTGTATATATAAAACGTGTGTATGTGTATATATATATACAGTCATATGAAAAAGTTTGGGCACCCCTATTAATCTTAATCATTTTTAGTTCTAAATATTTGGGTGTTTGCAACAGCCATTTCAATTTGATATATCTAATAACTGATGGACACAGTAATATTTCAGGATTGAAATGAGGTTTATTGTACTAACAAAAAATGTGCAATATGCATTAAACCAAAATTTGACCGGTGCAAAAGTATGGGCACCTCAACAGAAAAGTGACATTAATATTTAGTAGATCCTCCTTTTGCAAAAATAACAGCCTCTAGTCGCTTCCTGTAGCTTTTAATCAGTTCCTGGATCCTGGATGAAGGTATTTTTCACCATTCCTCTTTACAAAACAATTCCAGTTCAGTTAAGTTTGATGGTCGCCGAGCATGGACAGCCCGCTTCAAACTATCCCACAGATGTTCAATGATATTCAGGTCTGGGGACTGGGATGGCCATTCCAGAACATTGTAATTGTTCCTCTGCATGAATGCCTGAGTAGATTTGGAGCTGTGTTTTGGATCATTGTCTTGCTGAAATATCCATCCCCGGCGTAACTTCAAATTCGTCACTGATTCTTGTACATTATTCTCAAGAATCTGCTGATACTGAGTTGAATCCATACGACCCTCAACTTTAACAAGATTCCCGGTGCCGGCATTGGCCACACAGCCCCAAAGCATGATGGAATCTCCACCAAATTTTACAGTGGGTAGCAAGTGTTTTTCTTGGAATGCTGTGTTTTTTTGACGCTATGCATAACGCCTTTTTGTATGACCAAACAACTCAATCTTTGTTTCATCAGTCCACAGGACCTTCTTCCAAAATGAAGCTGGCTTGTCCAAATGTGCTTTTGCATACCTCAGACGACTCTGTTTGTGGCGTGCTTTCAGAAACGGCTTCTTTCGCATCACTCTCCCATACAGCTTCTCCTTGTGCAAAGTGTGCTGTATTGTTGACCGATGCACAGTGACACCATCTGCAGCAAGATGATGCTGCAGCTCTTTGGAGGCGGTCTGTGGATTGTCCTTGACTGTTCTCACCATTCTTCTTCTCTGCCTTTCTGATATTTTTCTTGGCCTGCCACTTCTGGGCTTAACAAGAACTGTCCCTGTGGTCTTCCATTTCCTTACTATGTTCCTCACAGTGGAAACTGACAGGTTAAATCTCTGAGACAACTTTTTGTATCCTTCCCCTGAACAACTATGTTGAACAATCTTTGTTTTCAGATCATTTGAGAGTTGTTTTGAGGAGCCCATGATGCCACTCTTCAGAGGAGATTCAAATAGGAGAGCAACTTGCAATTGGCCACCTTAAATACCTTTTCTCATGATTGGATACACCTGGCTATGAAGTTCAAAGCTCAGTGAGGTTACAAAACCAATTTTGTGCTTCAGTAAGTCAGTAAAAAGTAGTTAGGAGTGTTCAAATCAATAAAATGATAAGGGTACCCAAATTTTTGCACCGGTCAAATTTTGGTTTAATGCATATTGCACATTTTCGGTTAGTACAATAAGCCTCATTTCAATCCTGAAATATTACTGTGTCCATCAGTTATTAGATATATCAAATTGAAATGGCTGTTGCAAACACCCAAATATTTAGAACTAAAAATGATTAAAATTAATAGGGGTGCCCAAACTTTTTCATATGACTGTATATATATATATGTGTGTATATAAAAGATATAACAATGTCCTGCCATAATTTATTTTTTTTTCTCACTTATTCATTAAAATAACTTCATAAGGATAAGGCCCCACGTGGAAGAACACAGCTAAAACATGCTGTGGAAAAAACACAGCGCAATGCTGAGTTTTTCTCTTAGGTTTTTCTTCCCTTATTAAATCTATAGGGAAAACACGAGCATTTTTCACAGGTAAAATTGACATGCTGCATTTTTAAAAAACACATGCATTTTTGAAAACGCAGCTTTTCCGCAGCATTTCTTTTTCTGCAATGTGTGGATGGGATTGCCAGAATCTCATGCATTTTTCTGGTACTGTAAAATGCAGTATTTTTTTCTGCAGCAGGAAAAATTGCATTTACGCAACATGGAGCCTTAACCTAAGGCTGAGGCCACATGTTGCGAAAATGCAGCTTTTTACAGTACCTGCAAAGTGAATGAGATTCTGGCTAATACTATCCACACATTGCAGAAAAAATCTGCAGCGGAAAATCTGCGTTTTCAAAAACTCTCTCATTTTTGAAAATTGCAGTATGTCAATTATACTTGCAGAAATGCTGTCATTTTCCCTATAGGTATAATAAGGGCAGAGAGTCTGCAGAGGAAGGCTCTGTAAAAATGCTGTGGAAAAAAACGAAATGCGTTTCTGCCATGGTTTTTCACACAGCGTTTTTTTGCTGTGTTTCGCTACCTGGAGCCTTCGCCTAAAAGAGGTTTGAAAAATAGATGAAAGATATGAACATAAGAGAGAATCAAAGAATCAGGACTCAAAGAAATAAACAAGAAATAAATGTTATACATATTATATTACAATTTGGACACGATTTTCAGACGAACTCGTTTGTATTTTAGATAATACATTGATAATATTTTATTTTCTACAAAATATTTCTTTTTATGCCAGAAAGTCATACTCTAGCTCAAATAAACCTGAATATTGGAGCCAGTTCAAAATGAATGAACAAGATCCTTTGATTTTACTGAATTTAGGATTCAAAGAAAAGAATATAAGTATCTGTTTGTACTAAAGCTGAAAGGCAGTCGATGCAACCTGCCTGCAATTTAGAACTAAATTGCTTTTAAAAATACTTTAATGGCTGAGGCTAGCTGAGCATGGAGCAAGACATTACATTCAGTTCATGTCACAATACTCTGTCAGGGAAGAAGGCATGTTAGGTTTACAAAATTATGCAAAAAGAATGGATTGTAACATTATATGTTTAGTGTTGGAAAATGTATTTCTTTGGGTAAAATTCATTTAATGCTATTTTGGATAATATCCTTATCTATTGATGAAGTGTTTTAAAGCCTGTTGTTTCATTTGACTTTTTAGGAGAAGCTGTTATTCATGTGTACACGAGGAGCAACACTATTTCTCACCATTAAATGATTTGCATTCTGCAGTTTTTAGCAGTTTCCCACTCTGCATGCTATATCTATAGTTTTCATTACTCTCTGAGCTGGTGAGTGGAGATTAGCTGCCTGATAAGAGCAGAAAGAATCATTTCTCTTTGATAAGATATGTTACAAAGTTACTTACAGGCAGTGCTGCCCTTTCTTCGCCGGTGCTATTCTTTTATACAAAGATTGTTGAGATGACAGTGCCTATTCAAATTGCTTCCATCTATTTGGTCATATTTTTAGTACAGTAACTCATTTTCAATTTGTAAGTAGTACTGGAAAGTGCTTCATTATAGACAATGATAGAATTCTGAGCATGGTTATCCTAAATTGTGCCCTATTAATTAGCCTCTAAGGTATTAACTATATTGTATTGACCATACAAGGTAACAAGGTGATAACTGCTATGATGACTCTCCATTTACACTTCCAATGACAGTCTTGTCTTTGAACTTAAAAGTCAAATCTTATTCATTTTCAATAGCTGGGATGAATGCATTGATACTCTGCAATCTTTGGCCATTAAACAGGTGTCTTGTAGCCTTAATCTTCTTACTCTCACACACAGTGTTGCACTGCACTGCCTCTTTATCTATCTCTGTCTATCACCTCATGCTTTACATTACTACCCTAGGTAATCTGTTTCTGTAATGTAATTTTTAATATTCACAGTTTTGATCATACCCTAAATGGCATTATCGTATTTCATAATCTTAACTCTTTCCTGTCCAATTCTTTTTGCGTTATTCCTCTGAATTTGATCCTCTTATACAAAATGATCCCACATGCTCCATGCCTTTAAAGAGAATTTTTCTCCATCTTCACCAGTTCCAACTCTTTGCATTCTTTAATAGGCATCACTCCACTGATTCTGGCAATTTTTTTTCTCTGGTCCCCACCATTCTTCAGCAATCATTTCTGTTAGTTTCAGCACCCACTATACTAACTAGGCTCTCTACTGTCTGCTCTGGTCCAGTCAGTGGAGTAGAAATTATTGAAGGATGCAAACAGGTGGATTTGGTGAGGTATTGAAAGGTCCTCTTTAAATGCACTGATAATGACCCAGGTTTACTATTGTGGTAAGGACTTGACACTGATATAATTAAGGTGCATCACTAGCATAGTGAGGCATATATTTGATGCAATGTGGTGCATCTTGGCACATCTAGTTTGTGCTAAAATTTTTAGACATGTGGGAGTGAAAATCTTAAAAAGCAGGCGCGACTTAAATGTGCCACAGTGTGCTAAAAAGTGTGCCACAATTGTGTCCTAAAATTCTGACTCAAAGTGAACATTGCCTAGACAGTCCAAAGATATGCCAGATTTATCTTCCAGCATCATCCACTTTGATAAATCTGACTTACTTTTAGACTGCCTAAGTTTGCAATGTCTGACTATTAATCTGGGCGATTGTCAGATGGTTGGCTAACACAGCTTTATGTTTATTACTTTGTTGTATAAAAGATGACAGGACCATTGTACAAAGCAAGTACTTAACCTTCTGTGTCACCCTTATTTCCTAGTAGATTGTAAGCTCTTACAAGTACGGCCGTCGCTCCTATTGTATGAATTGCTGATTAGTTTATGAGAAGGTATCATCTAGCTAGTATGTAGTATGTCATATGATGTTTAGTATGATATCTAATATTTTTCAAATGGAATTCGAGTTCCCTTTACCACAATTATTTTTATATTTATGTTTTAATTTTTGTGAGAAGGTAACTTCTCGTTAGTATGCAGTATGTCATATGACATTTAAAATGTAATATCTTATCTATGTAAAATGATATTTGGGTATTGCAATTTCCTTGTAGCAAATGGGGACAAATAATAGACAAAATAGCTTTTGCACCTACATAGAGAAATATCTTTACAAGTGAATGAAGGTGAATTGAAACTGACCGACCTTGCCAGACCCTGAAATATGGACAAAGGGGGCACTGTGTCTGATGAAATCCAAAGTATTACTTTAAGGATATCTCATCAATCACTGTTAGTACAGAACCATTTTAATAAAAACTTTAGATAGAACTTTGTAAGTCAGTACTGGATAAGGAAAGAACCCAGTCTATAAATCAATGTAATATTCTGAACTGAAGATTGTTTTGAACCTAGTACGGTAAATATACTATAATATGTCTACATGAGAAGATATATATACCAAAAGTTTGGACACACCTTCTCATTCCAAGAGTTTTCTGTATTTTCATGACTATAAAAATTGTAGATTCACACTGAAGGCATCAAAACTATGAATTAACACATGTGGAATTATATACTTAACAAAAAAGTGTGAAACAACTGAAAATATGTCTTATATTCTAGGTTCTTCAAAGTAGCCACCTTTTGCTTTGATTACTGCTTTGCACACTCTTGGCATTCTCTTGATGAGCTTCAAGAGGTAGTCACCTGAAATGGTTTTCACTTCACAGGTGTGCTCTGTCAGGTTTAATAAGTGGGATTTCTTGCCTTATAAATGGGGTTGGGACCATCAGTTGTGTTGTTCAGAAGTCAGGTGGATACACAGCTGATAGTCCTACTGAATGGAGTGTTAGAATTTGTATTATGGCAAGAAAAAAGCAGCTAAGTAAAGAAAAACGAGTGGTCATCACTACTTTAAGCAATGAAGGTCAGTGAGTCCGAAAAATTGGGAAAACTTTGAAAGTGTCCCCAAGTGCAGTGGCCAAAACCATCAAGCGCTACAAAGAAACTGGCTCACATGAGGACCGCCCCAGGAAAGGAAGACCAAGAGTCACCTCTGCTGAGGAGGATAAGTTCATCCGAGTCACCAGCCTCAGAAATCGCAGGTTAACAGAAGCTCAGATTAGAGACCAGGTCAATGCCACACAGAGTTCTAGCAGCAGACACATCTCTACAACAACTTTTAAGAGGAGACTGTGTGCAGCAGGCCTTCATGGTAAAATAGCTGCTAGGAAACCACTGCTAAGGACAGGCAACAAGCAGAAGAGACTTGTTTGGGCTAAAGAACACAAGGAATGGTCTTTAGACCTGTGGAAATCTGTGCTTTGGTCTGATGAGTCCAAATTTGAGATCTTTGGTTCCAACCACCGTGTCTTTGTGCGACGCAGAAAAGGTGAACGAATGGACTCTACATGTCTGGTTCCCACCGTGAAGCATGAAGGAGGAGGTGTGATTGTGTGGGGGTGCTTTGGTGACACTGTTGGGGATTTATTCAAAATTGAAGGAATACTGAACCAGCATGGTTACCACAGCATCTTGCAGCGACATGCTATTCCATCCGGTTTGCGTTTAGTTGGACCATCATTTATTTTTCAACAGGACAATGACCCCAAACACATCTCCAGACTGTGTAAGGGCTATTTGACCAAGAAGGAGAGTGATGGGGTGCTACGCCAGATGACCTGGCCTCCACAGTCACCAGACCTGAACCCAATCGAGATGGTTTGGGGTGAGCTGGACCGCAGAGTGAAGGCAAAAGGGCCAACAAGTGCTAAGCATCTCTGGGAACTCCTTCAAGACTGTTGGAAGACCATCTCAGGTGACTACCTCTTCAAGCTCATCAAGAGAATGCCAAGAGTGTGCAAAGCAGTAATCAAAGTAAAAGGTGGCTACTTTAAAGAACCTAGAATATAAGACATATTTTCAGTTGTTTCACACTTTTTTTGTTAAGTATATAATTCCACATGTGTTAATTGATAGTTTTGATGCCTTCAGTGTGAATCTACAATTCTTATAGTCATGAAAATACAGAAAACTCTTGGAATGAGAAGGTGTGTCCAAACTTTTGGTCTGTACTGTGTATATGTTATATATATATATATATATATATATATATACAGGCATATTTATAGAGAAAGAGAGAAAGTGATGCATGAATTTGAGCGCTGAGACTATGGAAAATAAGCATTTAGATGTTCCATGCATTGTAGTCATGGCTTATGCAATTGACAATTCAAATTATGTAGCAGGTTTCTGCAGGGAGGAGGCACTGAATCTCTATCCTGCAGCCTTTGGGTTTATTTTGAGCTCTATAGTTCTTTTAAACAGAGCCATAATACTTCTGACATTTAGGCTACGGCCCTAAGCATCATATTCTGTTGCAGATTTTGCTGCGGTTTTTTGAGCCAAAGTCAGGAGTAGATTAAACAGAAGGGAGATGTGCTTACTTTATATTTTGCATTCTTTTTAAGCCACTCTTGACTTTGGCTCAAAAAAAAAATGCAGCAAAATCTGCAACAAATAACACTGTGTTTCAACAACGTGAGGCCTTAGCCTAAATGGGAGTCTCAATCAAAGTATGTTTTTCTAATAACTCAAAAATGCCTTTTGTTATCCACTATATTGGCTGGTATAACAATTTATATTTATTTTCTAAACTGTGTGCCATAATATTTTACTTTATTTTTTGTCTACATATGGTGTACAAAATAATAAAAATAACAAGGCATGCCAATAATTGTAGTGGGGATTCACAAAACAGCACAAAATAGTACACAAGCCAACACTATGCCTTTACATTCACCTACAAACACTTGAAACATTAAAATAGTGAGAGATATGGAGCTTACAATGAGCCATTTTCTATGTTTGGACACAAGGATTAAATACATGAAAAAAACAAACCTCACTGATGTTAACAGCCAATTTCTTTTTAGCATTAAATAGGACAGTCTTTTTTTCTTGTCATGCCTATTTCATTACAAGTTAAATAACCAGTATCCAGTTATTATTGCCTGCATCACAATTCATGAATAACAATCTACTGATGTACAGGGTGAACTGATGTAAATGGAATTTGTGGAGGCATCTGTAGAATTTTTTCGGGAACAGCCATTCAAAGTTGATTCACTAGAAGCAGCTCTTTTCTTGTGGCTGTGAACAGACTTGGAGTTTTCACCATCATTTGGATCAAATACAACAGTCATGCTGGATTCCATTCTGGATACTGTATACAGACTGCTTTGTCTTGTTGGGTGGAATCTGGTAGATTTGAGCTCTAGCTCATCATAACTGGATACTTCAATAAATGGACACCATCTGAATGCTCTTTTGAAACCAGCACGAAATCTGTCAATAAATAAAACAGTAAAAGGACTTAAAAGGTGAAAATAAGTGAGAGATTATACATAGAGATGAGCCAATCAAAGCTGCAGATGTGGAATTCGTTCCGAATTTCAAGAAATCTTCAATTCGCACGGAATCCAGATTTCCTGACGCTACGCGGTAACGAATATTTAGTAAGGACTAGAGATGAGCGAATCGAAGCTGCAGAAGTGGAATTTGATCCGAATTTCAGGAAATCTTTGATTCGTATGGAATCTGGATTTTCTGATGCTTCGCGGTAACGAATATTTACTAAGGACCTTTGTGACATCAGACGGTTACATGATATTCTCTAGTGATGTGATTGGGTAGGCATGTCTTTTCTTGTTAGCAGATCCTTCCACATGAATAAAAGTTGTCCATGCTGGTGAGAGAGAGAGAGAGAGAGAGAGAGAGAGAGAGAGAGAGAGAGAGAGAGAGACATGTCCGCGGCATCCAAGGGCTTCCGCCATTTTGCCACCCACCCCGGCTCTCTGCAGACAGGAAATAGCTGTTTATTCGCCACAAATTAATTTGGATCAAAGAGAATCGTATCAGAAATTTCATCGAAGATGCCGAATCAAATTTTTGAAAACTTCGCTCATCTCTAATTATATATATGACATTCCACATTCTGGAGGACTGACATCTGGAGGCAAAGATGTGTATGAAATGTCATCACTTCCTGTAAAAGAACAGCTGCCCCGTACCATCTGATTGTTTCTCAGAAATCACATATGTTAGCACTATTTTGTAAGTGAATAGAAAGTATCTGATTCTGAGATGTATGGAAGGGTGGACAATAATACAAATGAATCTGGAGCCCCTTTAAAGTATTTCTGAACTAAAAACCATAAAAATCTATCATGATCTCAGTTCAGTATAACCACAGATGATCTTTATGTATCAGCTGTGGCATAGCTCTTAAAGGGGTTGACAAGGAATATATACAGTGGGGAAAAAAAGTATTTAGTCAGCCACCAATTGTGCAAGTTCTCCCATTTAAAAAGATGAGAGAGGCCTGTATTAGACATCATAGGTAGACCTCAACTATGAGAGACAAAATGAGAAAACAAATCCAGAAAATCACATTGTCTGATTTTTTTAAAGAATTTATTTGCAAATTATGGTAGAAAATAAGTATTTGGTCACCTACAAACAAGCAAGATTTCTGGCTCTCACAGACCTGTAACTTCTTCTTTAAGAGGCTCCTCTGTCCTTCACTCATTACCTGTAGTAATGGCACCTGTTTGAAATTGTTAATCAGTATAAAAGACACCTGTCCACAACCTCAAACAGTCATACTCCAAACTCCACTATAGTGAAGACCAAAGAGCTGTGGAAGAACACCAGAAACAAAATTGTAGACCTGCACCAGGCTGGGAAGACTGGATCTGCAATAGGCAAGCAACTTGATGTGAAGAAATCAACTGTGGGAGCAATAATTAGAAAATGGAAGACATACAAGACCACTGATAATCTCCCTCGATCAGGGGCTCCACACAAGATCTCACCCCGTGGGGTCAAAATGATCACAAGAACGGTGAGCAAAAATCCCAGAACCACACAGGGGGACCTAGTGAATGACCTGCAGAAAGCTGGGACTAACATAACAAAAGCTACCGTCAGTAACACACTACGCCGCCAGGGACTCAGATCCTGCAGTGCCAGACGTGTTTCCCTGCTTAAGCCAGTACATATCCGGGCCCGTCGGAAGTTTTCTAGAGAGCATTTGGATGTTCCAGAAGAGTATTGGGAGAATGTCATATGGTCAGATGAAACCAAAGTAGAACTGTTTGGTAGAAACACAAATTGTCGTGTTTGGAGGAGAGTGAATGCTGAGTTGCATCCAAAGAACACCATACCTACTGTGAAGCATGGGGGTGGTAACATCATGCTTTGGGGCTGTTTCTCTGCAAAGAGACCAGGACGACTGATCCGTGTACATGAAAGAATGAATGGGGCCATGTATCGTGAGATTTTGAGTGCAAACCTCCTTCCATCAGCAAGGGCATTGAAGATGAAACGTGACTGGGTCTTTCAGCATGACAATGATCCCAAGCACACCACCAGGGCAACGAAGGAGTGGCTTCGTAAGAACCATTTGAAGGTCCTGGAGTGGCCTAGCCAATCTCCAGATCTCAACCCCATAGAAAACCTTTGGAGGGAGTTGAAAGTCCATGTTGCCCAGCGACAGCCCCAAAACATCACTGCTCTAGAGGAGATCTGCATGGAGGAATGGGCCAACATACCAGCAACAGTGTGTGCCAACCTTGTGAAGACTTACAGAAAACGTTTGACCTCTGTCATTGTCAACAAAGAATATATAACAAATTATTGAGATGAACTTTTGTTATTGACCAAATACTTATTTTCCACCATAATTTGCAAATAAATACTTTAAAAATCAGACAATGTGATATTCTGGATTTGTTTTCTCATTTTGTCTCTCATAGTTGAGGTCTACCTATGATGTCAATTACAGGCCTCTCTCATCTTTTTAAATGGGAGAACTTGCACAATTGGTGGCTGACTAAATACTTTTTTTCCCCACTGTAATTTATGGCCAACCCCTTTAAATAAACCTGAGTGTTTCTCAAGAAATGCAAACCTTTTTTCCCCCATTTTTTACTTATTTATATTATCCTAGCAGTGGCATTCTCAAAAACATTTATGCCCATGAACCATTTTTACATATCTGTTGTTATATAGTGTTGTTTATAGGAGAACTTGAGCCACATATATTAACATATTTGAAGGTAGATCTAATGTACACTGATGCACATACAGTAGACAAAACAGATCTATTTACTAAGAAATTAAGTGACTTCTCAAAATTTAAATATACAAAGCTAAAGTTAAAGAGGACCTTTCATGTCCTCATGCACATGCGGTTTTATATACTGCTAGAAAGCTGACAGTGCACTGAATTCAGCGCACTGTCGGCTTTCCCGTTATGTGCCCCGTGGCTGGAGATATCGGTGCCTTTAGTTTTGGCACCGATCTTTTCCCACTAGCTGGACTGTCAGGAACGCCCCCCTGACAGTACTCGTCCATAGCCCTGTACTGTCAGAGGGGGCGTTACTTACCGCCCTGCGATGACGCTGAGCTGTGAGGAACGCCCCCTAGCACAAGTCTATGGACGAGTATTGTCAGGGGACGCATTCCTCACAGCCCAGCTAGACTGTCAGGAATGCCCTTCTGACAGTGGGCAGAGATTGGTGCCGAAACTAACAGCACCGATATCTCCAGCCCCGGGGCACATACCGGGAAAGCCAACAGTGCACTGAATTCAGCGCACTGTCGGCTTTCTAGCGGTATATAAAACCACATGTGCATGTGGACATGACAGGTCCTCTTTAAATATATCCACTGCGGTGTACACCACCTAAAAAACTTTACATAAATTGAGAAGGAAGGGAAAGTGAAAGAGGTAGTGGAGTTGAAAGTAAAGTAAAATATAACTTTTATTACTTATCCCTAAAATAATAATATATTATGATTAAAATTATATTTGTGTGAAACTGGAGCAGTAAGTCCTCTCTTTATCATTCCTCAGGGATTTTTCTAAATTTTATCACCAATCTAAGTCATGCCAATGTATGTTTTAAGACATGCAGTTACCCCATATGCATGTTATAACAAGAGGGGTATTAGTACACCCAGTATTATTAATTTAACAAGGTGTTGAGCTGGTTTGTTCTTATAGTCCTATGATAAGAATTTGTGCAAACTATTTCTGGATATAATGTACTGCAAGTGTTAAAGGGGTTGTCTGGCATAAATTGAAACTCAAACCCTAAACTAAACCCCCTCTCTCCGCCTAACTTCTAATTGACTTCATTAAAAAAAAAATGTATATTTACCTATATACCTGGGGCTGTCACGTGACTGCCCCAGGCACATTTTCTGATGATCCAGTGACGTTCTGTTTCTGCATTTCCGGAAACGAAGCATCACCAATACTCCACCCGTCCCCCTCATACTTACCCATCTTCAGTATTCTGGCATGAAGAGTCACTTCCTCTGCTTTTGCTGACGCCTGCGCAATAGAGCTTTATTGTACAGTTGCCAGCAGAAGTGAAAAGCGCATACCATGCATGCGCAAGAAGTCCACAGAAGAAGATGCTAGCGGGTCAGAAGAAAATGAACTCCAGGACACAGAAGACAGGTAAGTATGATTGGGGGGGGGACTGGGGCTGAGTTAGGTAGGTAGGTAGCTAGATAGAGCAGTAGTCCGCGGGCTAGCTAGGTAAACAGGGAGGGGGGTGTGAGATGGGGGATCATGGAAGTTGTAGGCTAGGGAAGCAGGAAGCTAGCCATGTAAACAAATGCAGAGGATGCTAAGAGATCCCAGAGAAAGCCAGAAATCACTCAAAACACTGCTATAGGTATTTTGGTGCAATTATTAACCCATTAATAGGACTAAAATACCTTTTTTTTAAAAAAAAAACGTTTTTTTGCCCAGAAAACCCCTTTAAATCACTTGTAGATCATACCCATAGGACTATAGAACTGAGGCCCATTATCTGCAATGTTTCCTATGTGGCTCATAGTAGTGATATTAATTAATAGTCTAGACCCTCTTGGTGTGTGAAGATAAATTCAAATGTAAAAATGAAGGCAGGAGGACTCCCATATCGGGTGTGTGCCTACGATATGCCAGAACCCGCAGGAGAGTACTTCTGAGTTGCATGAGAAGACGCCGTGGAGAGGTGAACGCCTTCAGCCATCTGTGTAAACCTCAGGATCAAAGCCTCGCAATACTCCGCGAGACTTCAAATCTTCTCTAACACATGGAGCCCAGACACTGCTGCTACATGCCAAAGGTAAGTATCAGTGCCGACTTTGTTGCCTGATGCTCAGGAAGAAATAAAAGCGTTGCGAGGGTATATACCCACAGCACTAACTGATGGTATTAACTGTATATGGCGTGATTGGCACAATATGCTTCACAATAAGCTAACAGTGAAGGAGAATAGTATGAGGGTATTGGTGAACTATACCTGAATGAAACCATTATCAATACGCGTGTTTTGCCAGTTAGATTATCTGGCTTTTTCTGGGGGTGGGTTCCTTTGAAATCCAGGACCTTTTATCGCATGTGGTAGATTGACAGCTCAATCGTCCAATTGAAATCAGACAGTCAGGGCAAAAATAGATACAAAAAGCTCTCATATAAAGAAAAACAAATACCAAGGTTATTCTGTAACAGTTTACCTAAACATGCCTAGTATATGAATTTATCTGCATTATGCCAATGTTTTATTATTTGTAAATACAAAACAAGCATGAAAATAAAATAAAATATTTATATTTATATTGAATCGCTTACTTCATACATAGTAATTCTTCCATTTGATACATGGATACCTGTAATACATAGACTCATCCGTAAAGTTTCTTAAAGAAAACAGCCACAATTGTAACTATTGTTTAGTCTGAAAGGTTTCATTGTTTTTAATATCCAACAGCTTTCTGTTGGTAAAACTTGATGACAACCTAAAATCAGGATTCGGGAACACATCTTAAGCATTAAAAATGTTGATTAGTGGAAAGCAGATAATTCTGATAAGTATACTCAAGTTCCATCAGTAGCCAGACACTATAAAGAAAAACACAACTCCAATGACAAAGAATTGGAGGGCTGGGGCATCCGTCATATTTGTTTGGATATCCTTACTGTTACAAGAAGAAAGCTGTTGGATATTCAAATCAAAAACAATAAAACTTTTCAAACTAAATAATAGTTGCAATTTTGGCTGTTTTCTTTAAGAAACTTTATGGATAAGTCTATGTATTATACAGTAAGTATCCATGTAACAAATAGAAGAATTACCATGTATCCATTAATTCAAAAGTCATACAACTTTAATACTTTCCCTGCCATAAATTTACATCTGATACTTTTTAGATTGAAGTGATCCAATATGTATATTTAATTCCAGATTTACTCTTGACGTTAAAGTATAAACAATTAGATACCAACAAAAATTGTGCATTTGTACACAATAGATATTATATGGATGTATTTTTGCATTATCCAGACATCAGGTGTAAAAACTGACAGACAAAGATTATATATTGATATAAATTGCCTATTTTTAAGGTGTATTCATTCATTATAATAAAAATCCTCTATGCATAAATCATATAATTGTTTATTTAGGAGCTATCTAGCAACAATATTCTTCTCTCATTATTCTTTACTTCTTGGAAATTTATACCAAGCTCCTTTTAGGGAGATAGTAATATGAAGTAAGCGATTCAATATAAATATAAATATTTTATTTTATTTGCTTGCTTGTTTTGTATTTACAAATAACAAAACATTGGCATAATCCAGGTAAATTCATATACTAGGCATGCTGTAGGTAAACTGTTACAGAATAACCTCAGTATTTATTTTTCTTTATATGAGAGCTTTTTGTATCTATTTTTGCCCTGACTGTCTGATTCCAATTGGACGATTGAGCTGTCAATCTACCACATTAAAAGGTCCTGGATTTTAAGGGAACCCACCCCCAGAAAAAGCCAGATAATCTAACTGGCAAAACACGCGTATTGATAACTGTTTCATCCAGGTATAGTTCACCAATACCCTCATACTATTCTCCTTCACTGTTAGCTTATTGTGAAGCATATTGTGCCAATCACGCCATATACAGTTAATACCATCAGTTAGTGCTGTGGGTATATACACTTGCAACACTTTTATTTCTTCCTGAGCTTCAGGCAACAAAGTCGGCACTGATACTTACCTTTGGCGTGTAGCCGCAGTGTCTGAGCTCCATGTGTTAGAGAAGATTTGAAGTCTCGCGGAGTATTGCGAGGCTTTGGTCTTTAGGTTTACACAGATGGCTGAAGGAGTTCACCTCTCCACGGCATCTTCTCATGCCATTCAAAAGTGCTCTGCTGCGGGTTCTGGCATATCGGGGGCACACACCCGATATGCTAGTTTTTGGGAGTCCTCCTACCTTCAGTTTTACATCTGAATTTATCTTCACACACCAAGAGGGACTATTAATTAACATCACTACTATGAGCCACATAGGAAACATTGGAGATAATGGGCCTCAGTTCTACAGCCCTATGGGTATGATCTACAAGTGAATTAACACCTGCAGTACATTATAGCCAGAATAGTTTGCACAAATTCTTATCATAGGTCTATAAGAACAAACCATCTCAACACCTTGTTAAATTGATAATACTGGGTGTACTATTAGCCCTCTTCTTATAACATGCATATGGGGTAACTGCATGTCTTAAAACATACATTGGCATGACTTAGATCAGTGATAAAAATTTAGTTGAATCCCTGAGGAGTGATAAAGATGAGACTTATTGCTCCAGTTTCACACAAATATAATTTTAATCATAATATATATTTATTTTAGGGATAATTAATAAAAGTTATATTTTACTTTACTATAAACTCCACTGCCTCTTCCACTTTCCCTTCCCAATTTGCATACATACTGTAGACATAAATGTCTTTCAACAAGTAGGGTTCACAATTAAAGAACATTGTACAGCAATACAGACAAAGGACCTAATTTTTCAAGAATCTCTAACAGCGAAACTGTCTTTGTTGCCCTTAAAATATGACCTCTGATTGGTTGCTATGGACAAAAAAGACAGTCTTACTGTTAGGCAATTTAGACAAACCCGGACCAGAGCAGTAAGATTGTTTTAACAATATTGCAGTCGTAGACACTTGCTCAAAGAAGTAATGCCAACCTTTGCTCTAGGGGCAAGAAGTGAGCTGACAACTATGTAACTAACTTTGGCATTTTATACCCAGTCAAATTATTCACTTACATACAGTATCTCTAAATGTAAAGTCAAAATTATGATCATGATCTCAAAACAAATGAGGGAAAGATGCTTTTTAGTTTCACCTGTAACCCATCAGAATACAAAATTGTTTTCTACATCAAAGCTTATGATGGATATGTATCACATGAAACATATTATTTCAGATCATTGATTCTGAATGCTTCTAACACTAATTATAAGACAGAATTGCAGTCTGGAATTTTGTCAAATAATTTTTCACTCCCTACGGAGTGGCTTTTGCTGCCTTGTTAAACATTCTGAACGGCTGATTTAATTCTTGAAGGGTAATTGTTATATCAGGTTCGCTAATTGATAGATCTGGGAACAAGGTCTTCCTGCATTTTCTTCTTACCTTTTATTTAGACAGCAATATATTATGGGGTTGTACATCGTTGAACTCATTGCCAGCCAAAAAATGGCCAAGTAGATTTGTTGGATGTATTTCCATCTTTCCACTTTGATATCAAGGGCAGTTACAATAAAAAATATATGGTAAGGAAGCCAACAAATTGCAAAGGTCACCACCACCACAATCATCATTTTTACCACCTGCAAAAAGAACAAACAAACTTATTATGACAGAAACTAATGGAAAAGTAATTTATCCATGCTAAACATTTATGTATAACATTTAGAATGTTTGCATAATATGCAACCCCAATTCCAAAAAAGTTGGCACATTATAAAATGTAAAAAAACCACCATCTCATATCATTATATTTTATTTACAATACAACAAAGAACAAATATCAGAAGTTGAAAGTTTGAATGTTTTCATTAAAAAAAATAACAAATGTATAAATTGATGTCAACAATACATCTAATAAAAACCAGCTGGAGACAGTCACTTTTTAAGTAAGTCACATAACTGTGTATAAAAAGAGCATGTTAGAGAGGCAGAGTCTCTCAGAAGCAAAAATGAAAAGAGATTCACCAATACTTCTATGAGTTTTTTTTAAACACTGCCACCAGTGTTTTAAGTTATCCCTGTACTGTGACATCATAGTTCACAGCACAGGGATAAATCAGCGCTGCCCGGTAATTCAAATGAATTTGCTTGGAGCATGACTTTGCAGGAAGATGTGATCTGCCCATTATGTTAACAAGTGCTACATCTGTATGTCATATAATGAATAGAAATATTGTTATACTTCATGTACGTATACATGACAGCTTGTTCTAAAAAGTCTAATGAAATGGCAGGTAGGCTTAAAATGGGAAATTTCATATGTATAATCAATAAAGTATATTTATAATTTGTACAAACCAAGTTTCATTGTCCCGTGTGTGGGGGAATTGTTAGGGGGGTTATATTTGTTGTGTTGATATTCTCATACTTGTAAGAATCATCTGAGATTTGTAGAAAATAACATTTCCATTTTCCTCAAACAGGATCTGTCATCACAAACTCTACTCTTTATAAACTCTTAACTTCTTTATCATCCCAATAGTGCAAGTGACTACTGTCTTCTTTTGTTTGTTAATGCGAAGGGCATACAGTAGATAACAAATCACTGAGGGACTCCTCCATATAGTAGATAATACAGATCTGAACAATATATATATGCTTAATAAATTATAAACAAAGTATTTCATTTAGACTGGACAACACTGGAATTAAGAATTATAATTAACAATCATTCATGTATTAGAGGCAAATGAAAATCTGCCAATCCTCTTTTTACTGAAGACAGAAGAAAGAAACATTTACTGCAACTAGAGAAACATTTCCATTACTATGGCAGGAATTGATTTTTTTGCCTTGCTAGGCTGTATTTCCAGCTGAATGAAGATGAATTGGATGCCTTCTTAACATGGTGCTTTATTGCTTAACTATTATCAACCAATTAAAACATACAAAAGACCTGATCTAAACTATATAAGATTGGCCATGGACATAAAATGTCGGTGCTTGTTGGACAAACAATAATCTGATCAACAGTCATCAGGTTTTATTCGCCATTAGGGATGAACAATACAGCTCATAATGAGTCATGTTTGTAACAAAATTTCCAAAGATTTCGGGTTCAACTAAACCACAAATTTTCAGGGTTTGTCACCCATGAGACACTGTTATTTTCTGAGGTCTCTTTAGACCCCAGATTATAATACGCAGAAAGCCATGGGAGGAGTGTAAACATAAGAAACAGTCATACTCACCTTTCCTAGGCTCCGGTACTGTTCCTCGTCCTCTTTGAGCCTCTGCTTGTGTCTAAGCATCATAGCATTCCGTTCCAGGCCATTTAAGTCTTTCAGGTGGGCAGAAGAGGCTCAAAGAGGATGGTCATCTTCACCAGATACAGCAATGGAGCTCTGGAGAGGTGAGTATGACTGTTTGTTATGTTTACGCCGCACCACTGGGCCTCCCGTTATTATACTCTGGGGTCTGAAGAGTATAATAATAGTAGTTCTGGTTCAGACCAAACAAGTTCAGATTTAAAAAAAGCTGCCAGGCAAACTTTGCAATTAGATTCATCTGACAAGGTTTGCCCAACACTGTTCACCATGAAAACGTATGTTCAGCTTTGTATATGTTATTTTCTAATTAACTCCTAATTAAAAGTGTGTCTTCCAATAATAACTAAATAACTGATTAACAAAATCTATGTCACGTCCAAAGCTGTACCCACATGCAGTGGCCAATGGCAAAGCATGTGGTTGCAGTCAACAGCCTGTGGGTTTATGAAGCAGTGTGGATATGGCCAGCTCTGTATCGTGTGTGGTCACTCTAATTATCCTAGTTAACCCTTTCCCACACCATGAAATAAGTAAAAAGAACCCCCTTCCCCCCAGCAATCAAAGCAAAGGGAACCTGTCAGCATGATTTTGCCCCTAAGACCATCAGCAGTACCCGAGAAGGAATCTCACTTGATGCCCAATGCTGTCTGTATAATCTCTGAGCACTGCGTCTAGCTTTAGAAAAATTACTTTTATTCAATATGCAAATTAGGATTTTAAAATCACTTCAGTGGTTCCTAAGCTTAGCACTGAAGCAGAGTCTATATCCTTGGCTTCATTTCATCACTGTACATGGACCGGGAGGTGAGTGATGCATCTCAGGTAGGTGGCTTCAATGTTGAGAGGTGTGCATGTGCAATGGTAGTCAAGCCCAGCACTGAAGCCATCTGTGCATGCTCTGTGACGAAATGAAACCAAGGATGCACACTTAACTTTAGTGCTAAAGCATAAGAACCATTGTACATGCGAATGATTTAATCAGACGAGAGTGGATACATCACAAGGGCTGGGAATGGTACAGTGTGGCAGAAGGGAGACGATAGGGCATGGAGAGGTTGACTTTATATTCTAGCTCTCCACCACTTTGACTTCAAAACCCTCATTTACATACTGAATAAAAGTAATTTTTCTAAGGCTAGCTGCAGTGCTTAGAGATGTATCAAGTATTGTTGATGGCTTCAGGGGCACAATCATGATAACAGGTTCTCTTTAATGCAATTCCTAAAGCAGTTTCCAGAACTTGAAGCATCCTCAGAAGTGGCCAGGGTGGCTGTCAAAGAAAAGAAAAATGCATACTTCTCCTCCTGTACAACGTGACGTTACACACAGTCTCTAACCCCCTATGTACTGATGTTGAGTAGCTGTGTGTATAAATGATAGGTTTCTGGCAGTGGGCAGGTCCCCTAATGCAGTGGCTGGGGTGTGCAGCAGCTTCCATACTAGTAGCAAGGGCAGCTACAAGTCACTAATGTTAAGTTGTGGTGTCAGGCAGTGCCACACCTTCAGGTATTCACCAATCTGCTGGTATTCATAGCGGATGCGGCCATGCACCCTCCTGTAACACTAATGGCTGGAGCTGAGATGTGATTGCAGGTGTTAACCCTCTAGATGCCATGATCAGTCATGACCGTGGCATCTAAGGGGTTGCCCTAGGAACCAGGTACCTGTATGGCCCTAAGCACTGTCTCTGGCGGAGGGGGACATGATCCTTATTTGGCAGCATGGGGCCTGATTTGCGGTTCCAGGTCTGCAATCCTCTTATTAGGTCTTGATCCTGCCTCTGCAGGATCGATTAGTTCAGCCTATGCATATACTTTTGTATTGGAGTTTAATAGTATTGAACTAGCCGTTAGAAGATCCATGGTTCATGTCCCCTATTGGGAAAAATTGCAATTTTCACTTTTCACTTTTCACCATCAGTTGCACATTCATTTCTGGAAACTAAATTAATGCAACACTCAACGGTTAAAAATTTCTCACTACACCACTTGATGAACCTCCATGAGAGGTGTAGTTTCCAAAATGGGGTTATATGTCTATGGATTCCACTTTACTGGCAATTCAAGGGCTCTGCAAAAGTGGCATGGCATACAAAAACCAAACTGAGCTCCAAAAACCAAATAGCTCTCCTTCCCTTCTGTTCCCAGTTGTGTGCCCAAACAGCAGTTTATACCCACATATGGAATTGTTAAGTATCCTTGGTACAACAGTGTCATACATGTGGGCATAAACTGCTGTTAGGGCACACAGCAGGGTACAGATGTGAAGGAGCGCTATGTGGCTTTTGGAGCACAGATTTAGATTATTTGGTTTTTGGACGCCATGTCATGTTTGTAGAAACCTTAAGTAGCCCCTACAAAATGGGGTCACTTCTTGGGGTATCCAATTTACTAGCACCTCTGGGGCTCTGCAAAAGTGATATGATGTCACTTTAAATATATCCTACAAAAACTAAACAGTGCAGTGCTCCTTCCCTTCTGAGCCCTGCTGTGTGCCCAAACAGCAGTTTATGCCCACATATATAACATTTTTGTACCTGGATCACCTACTTAAAAGTTTTAGAAGTACATGTCTCTGTAGGCACAAAGTGGGCACAACATATTAGGCACTGAAATGGCATTTTTCTTTAAAAATTTAAATTTTCATTTTACACATTGATTTTTGGGTTCAAAATGATAATATCCTTTTAGTAATTAATATCTTGGTGATAAATTATTTATTTTATCTCTGTAAAAATTGTGTAAGAAACTGTTGGATAATTTTTCTCAATTAACCCCTTGTGAAAATGCAAACTATGGGAATAAACCAACGTTTTAGTAATTTTTCATTTTCACGTCCCAATGTAATAAAATCTGTGAAACAGCTGTAGAATCAAAATGGTCTCTATACCCCTTAATAAATTCCTTGAGGGTGTGGTTTCCAAAATGGGGTAACTTTTGGAGAGTTTGCACTGTACTAGTACTTTAGGAGCTCTGCAAATGAGATATGACACTTGAAAACTATTCCCACAAAATCTGCTTTTCAAACGCCCAGTGGTGCTCCTTCCCTTTGGCAGTTTATATCCACATGTGGTGGATTTCTGTGCTCAGGAGCAATTGCATAACAAATTGTGGGATGCATTTTCTTTGAATGTGTAAATTTTATGGCTGAATGAATATATTGCTGAAAAAAAAGTTAAATATTTAAATTTCACCTCCATCTGGTTTTAATTCCAGTGAAATGCTTAAAGGGTTAAAAAAGTTCCCAAATACTGTTTTGAATTTTTGAGGGGTGCAGTTTTGAAAATGGGGTGATTTAGGGAAGGTTTCTAATTTAAAGGCTTTTAAAATCCCCTTCAGATCTGAACAGATCGATAACATATGGCTTTGGCAATTTTCTTGAAAATTTGGAAAATTGTGACTTATGAGCCTTCTAACGTTCAAAATAAATTGAAGGGCAATTAAAAAATGATTCCACTATAAAGCAGAGATATGGTAGATAATATTTATTAATGTATTTGGGTGGTATGACTACCTGCCTGAAATAAAGGGCATTTCACATTTTGCAAAACGCAAAATTATTTAAAATTATTCAAAATTTCATTACATTTCCTATTTTTTTTTATAAATATGCAAAAAATATTTATCAAACTTTACCAATTACATAAAGTACAATGTGTCATAAAAAACATTCTCAAAATCACTTGGGAAAGTTAAATCATCTCAAAGATATTGCCACATATAGTGGACCATGTCCTTAAGGCGGGTTTTGGCCGTTTCCTTAAACTGGCTTCTTTATTGAAACACTGATTAATTCCAGGTTATTTCTCATTACTGAGGGGGTGACACACTATCATGCCTCCCAACTGTCCCAGATTCAGCGGTACAGTCCCCGATTCTGGGTCCTTTCCTGCTGTCCTGCTCTGCAAGATGTATGTCTCATTTCAATTAATTTGCATCTGAATACAATGGTTAAGCAGGGAGCTGTCCAATGGTGAAGGGACATTTAAGGGACATTAAATTGGTGGCAACTGGAAGGGACATTAAACTGGTGGAATATCAAGGGGGGCATTAAACTGTGGGGGCAAATGGAGAGGGACATTAAACTGGTGGCAGCTAGAGGAAGACATTAAACTGTGGACACATTGTGGGGTACATTAAACTGTGGCAACTGGAGGGGGACATTAAACTGTGGGGGTAGCTGGATGGGGACATTAAACTAGGGCAACTGGAGAGGAACATTAAACTGGGGACAACTGGAAGGGGACATTAAAGTGGAGGACATTGGAGGGGAACATTAAACTGGGGGCAACTGGAGTGGTACATTTTAATGTGTGGGTATATTGTGTTAGGGTGAGCGTAGGGGCATTATACTGTGTGCGGGCACAAAGAGAAATGGCTGGAAATGGGTGTGGTCAAAGTAGAAGTGGGTAGGACTAAATTTGCTGCGGCGCATTGCGTCTGAGGAGAGCGTAGGTCACCATTGAGGTCTCTGATTGACCCCTAGGTGTGTTATGTCAGATGCAGGCCAGAAGAGTCCTGATGAGGATGCTATGGGACTGCTGGATGCCCAGAAGAGGTAACTGTTTGTTGTTTTACTCACCTTCACTGGTACTACACAAATTAGGCCGCTACCTATTTGATTATTCCAGTATGTAGCAGCCAATGTTTTACTCACCTATCCTCACCCCTATCACTCCTGGCCTCTTCTTCTGCCTCTAGCATGCAGATGCTGAAGAACGCTGCAGCACCCTCTGGAGGAAGAAGTGAAGGCCAGACTGGACAGAAGCAGGTATTAGTGAGTAAAATATTGGCCACTACCTGTTGGAATAAACAAATAAGTACGTCAGGAGGCACTGCCTGGGGCTGTTGCCTCAGATCGCCTCATGGCAGGTGCCACGCTGTAGACAGTAAGCAGTTTTCCTGACTGTGCTCATAGATTGCTCTTTTCCTGGTTCAGGCATCTTTTTAGCTGTATCATCATACCTGCATGTATGTGCCCTATATTTGCAGTTCAGTGTTCCTTGATCTCCTATATTTTGGTCACTTGGACGTTTCTCAGCTATTTGTTTCCTATTTTACAGTCCTGGCAGAATTACAAATACATAAATCAGCAGTAGTAGTAATGGATTTGGGAGAGGGGCAGATTGCTCTCTATTCTACATGCACACAGCCCGAGAGATGGGATTATTAGCAGCAGTAAAACCCATAGGACACCATGTATGAAGGCTTATACAGCCAGAGAACAGACTGCCCAGCAAGACCCTGCAGATATTTCAACTTTTCATGAAAGCTTGTGTTAATGAGCAAATAATTTGTGTGATCTTGCAGTGTAACCAATAATCTGCTGGTGTTAGCTGCTGTAGGTCTGATATCTGATTACTTGATGATATCAGCTATTATAGAACATATAACCTGTGTTATCATGCATTATATCCTATATTTTGAAGGTGATATCTGTTATGCTCTGCTATTAGGTTACTTTTGAAATCAGATGACATTGTTATGCTCTCATATTATGTACTATAGATAATATAACATGTGTGATCATGCATTATGGCGTATGTTGTGCAGGTGATAGCTGCTGTGATCTGTTATTTGGTTACCTCTGCTGTAAGGTATTATAGAACATATATTCTGTGTTATCATGCAATATGTTACTCCTGTTGTTTCTGCTCCCAGATACAGTATTATAGAGTATATAACTTGCATGACCATACACTATGTCTTATATTTTACAGGTGAAATTTTCTGGTACCAGGCACTATAGAGCATAAAACCTGTGTGATCATGTGTTTTGTCCTATATTTTGCATGTTATAGCTGCTAGGATCTGCAATTTGATTACCTATGGTCTCAGGTATTATAAAGCATATAATCTTTGTGATCATATTCGCATATAATCTTTGTGATTTTTGCATAATTTGCCGAAAATCGGTAGAGAGAAAAGTCCTGTAAAAAGAAAGAACTATTGTTTCCTATGTCAGTTGGGTCATCATCATGTACCCATAGATGGAATGTTGTTCAGCTGGGCATACATACAAAAGTTTGTGTTTTTCCACTTCCACTGAAGCAAAGTTTCAGGAAGAAGATGAACAAATAGATGGATGACATAGCCATGCTATTGTCTTGTTAATCTCACAAAAAAGGACACATATTGGGAACTTCCAGTTTGACACGATTTTCTCTTACAGCAAGGGCTGTTTCATTTTGATATCAACAATCTTTGTCTTACCCGAAGTCTGAGTAGGATAATGTATAGTAAATATATGGAAAATATACAAGAACCTTCTCTTGCCCATTTTTCAATTTTATAGGAAGGTTCCATTAATATAAGAAATACAATTAAAATTATTTATGAACTTAAATTCAGTAAACCATTTAGAGGTTCTGCATCAGTTCTATGGACAAGAGTCCCAGATTTATCTCAGAGCCGCGCTTTATATGAAAAACTTGGGTAGCATTAAGTGAACTCTCTTTGGACCATATCAGCAGGCAACAACCTGACATCACTTTCAACCTTCAGTGGTTACAGGGTTCAAATCCTGACATCTGAGGGTTCAGTGGGTCAGAAATTTTACCCAGTAATTTGTATCTGGCATAATCCAGCTAATCTAACTTGATGTGCAGTGAATCTAAATCTTTTCACTCGACTGGCTCAAGTCTTGCAATTAACTCATAAGCTACAAACAAGGATCTAAGAATAGCTGCTTGTTCTGAATATTTACAAATAGGATCACCAAAAAAAATCCCAAAATTATATTACATGAACATTTTGGCGTTTGAATTTTTTTCCCAATCTTATATAAATTGAAGTTGTATAGTATAATCTATCTGCAAACATTATTGAGTATCTTGTTCTGTTATGTGTATTAATGACTTTGTGAATGCAAAAATAAAAAGATATGTATTTTGGAAGGCAGGAGGTAAAAAATAAGAATGCAAAAAAAAAAAAAAAAACAGCAGCTCTTGTACACTGCTATTTCAGTTTTGGATCCGATCCAAGTGTCTGTTTTTTGCATCCATTTATAATCCATGTGTTTGTGTTGCATCAATTTTACATTTGTTTTGCATCCATTTTTCACTGATCATATTTTTTCCAATCTATCTCTTTGCAATGGATCAGCAAAAAATGGAAGGCATTTTGATACCATCCAAGAGCTGTCTGTTTTCTTCACTGGTGCAAAGACTTCACTGGATGGCTCTGGTTAATATACCACAAGGGGTTAAAATAATAAAGGGACTGATAAAATATAGTTTTATTTTTTGAAGTTTGCTCTAATTTTTATTAATCCTATCCAATGAGTGATAATTTATTAGCTGTTAGATGTTAGCTTTGCTCATGTTTAATTCATGTTCCAAAACATTCACATTTTTCTAGTTGTACAAGTAAAACTCAGATCTGTTGTGAAACACTATACTGGTTTTCTGCTTCAGTTGTTTTTCTGAGATACAGATAATAAAATAAATGCTACAAATGTGAATGAAGGCTTGTTTTCTGTTGGTGCTAAAAAAGTCTTTTCAATTTGGTCATATATATATTTATTATATCTATCTACTTATATATATATATATATATATATATATATATACAGTACAGACCAAAAGTTTGGGCACACCTTCTCATTCCAAGAGTTTTCTGTATTTTCATGACTATAAAAATTGTAGATTCACACTGAAGGCATCAAAACTATGAATTAACACATGTGGAATTATATACTTAACAAAAAAGTGTGAAACAACTGAAAATATGTCTTATATTCTAGGTTCTTCAAAGTAGCCACCTTTTGCTTTTGAATACTGTTTTGCACACCCTTGGCATTCTCTTGATGAGCTTCAAGAGGTAGTCACCTGAAATGGTTTTCACTTCACAGGTGTGCCCCGTCAGGTTTAATAAGTGGGATTTCTTGCCTTATAAATGGTGTTTGGACCATCAGTTGTGTTGTTCAGAAGTCAGGTGGATACACAGCTGATAGTCCTACTGAATGGAGTGTTAGAATTTGTATTATGTTAAGAAAAAAGCAGCTAAGTAAAGAAAAACGAGTGGCCATCATTACTTTAAGAAATGAAGGTCGGTCAGTCTGAAAAATTGGGAAAACTTTGAAAGTGTCCCCAAGTGCAGTGGCCAAAACCATCAAGCGCTACAAAGAAACTGGCTCACATGAGGACCGCCCCAGGAAAGGAAGACCAAGAGTCACCTTTGCTGCGGAGGATAAGTTCATCCGAGTCACCAGCCTCAGAAATCGCAGGTTAACAGCAGCTCAGATTAGAGACCAGGTCAATGCCACACAGAGTTCTAGCAGCAGGCACATCTCTACAACAACTGTTAAGAGGAGACTGTGTGCAGCAGGCCTTCATGGTAAAATAGCTGCTAGGAAACCACTGCTAAGGACAGGCAACAAGCAGAAGAGACTTGTTTGGGCTAAAGAAAACAAGGAATGGACATTAGACCTGTGGAAATCTGTGCTTTGGTCTGATGAGTCCAAATTTGAGATCTTTGGTTCCAACCACCGTGTCTTTGTGCGACGCAGAAAAGGTGAACAAATGGACTCTACATGCCTGGTTCCCACCGTGAAGCATGGAGGAGGAGGTGTGATGGTGTGGGGGTGCTTTGCTGGTGACACTGTTGGGGATTTATTCAAAATTGAAGGAATACTGAACCAGCATGGTTACCACAGCATTTTGCAGCGGCATGCTATTCCATCCGGTTTGCGTTTAGTTGGACCATCATTTATTTTTCAACAGCACAATGATCCCAAACACACCTCCAGACTGTGTAAGGGCTATTTGACCAAGAAGGAGAGTGATGGGGTGCTATGCTAGATGACCTGGCCTCCACAGTCACCAGACCTGAACCCAATCGAGATGGTTTGGGGTGAGCTGGACCGCAGAGTGAAGGCAAAAGGGCCAACAAGTGCTAAGCATCACTGGGAACTCCTTCAAGACTGTTGGAAGACCATTTCAGGTGACTACCTCTTGAAGCTCATCAAGAGAATGCCAAGAGTGTGCAAAGCAGTAATCAAAGCAAAAGGTGGCTACTTTGAAGAACCTAGAATATAAGACATATTTTCAGTTGTTTCACACTTTTTTGTTAAGTATATAATTCCACATGTGTTAATTGATAGTTTTGATGCCTTCAGTGTGAATCTACAATTTTTATAGTCATGAAAATACAGAAAACTCTTGGTGTGTCCAAACTTTTGGTCTGTACTGTATATATATATATATATTACAAATGTAATTCCTAAACAATTTTAGGTTGATTAGCTTATAAAAAGTACCGAATAATTGATAAAGTTACTGTCCCAAGCAGTATTAGTTTCTTGCATATGCTCAGGGCCGGTTTTAGAGAAACTGTGGCCCTGGGCGAAATTAAAGGCGGGGCCCTAAATGTTGATATACCAACAACACCATGATATTTCCAGTTGCAGCCCTTTTCTGCCCCCAAAACAGTAACAACCACCCTCCCTATGCCCACAATTCAAATAACCACCTTTGTACCGCCTAATAGATTTTTGCACCCCCTCATCAGTTATTATACCACCTTCTTACAAATAATAGTTTCTGCTTATAAATAGTGCCCCATATCAGTAATAGTTCCCCTTATCAGTACTAGCCCCCTCATAAATAATACTGCTCCCTTATAAATAGTCCCCCTTATTAATAGCCCTCTCATGAATAATAGTTCACCTTATAAATAATAGCCCTCTTAACCATAATACCCCTTATAAATAATAGCCCTCTTAACCATAATACCCCCTTATAAATAATAGCCCTCTTATAAATAATAGACCCTTTAACAATACCCTCCTTCAAAGTTTACCTCTTATAAGTAAAAGCGACCACATAATAGTCGCCCATATAATGTCCCCCCCTTATTATAGGCCTATTATAAATTGTTCTTCCCATATAAACAATAGCCCGCCTTATATGTTTCCCCCTTATAATAGGCCCCGTTATATATAATAATTTCCTCGTATAATAGCCCCCTTATATTTCAGTTTTTTATTTTTTCAAAAGTTTCAAATAACCAATAAATTTCGTTCAACTTCACAATTGTGTCCCACTTGTTGATTCTTCACCAAAAAATTTAAATTTTATATCTTTATGTTTGAAGCCTGAAATGTGGCAAAAGGTTAAAAAGTTTAAGGGGTCCGAATACTTTCGCAAGGCACTGTAAATATGCAAGTTATTAATAAGTATCTTTTAAAATTTAGGCTATATTGTATCATATCTTCCATAAGTGTTTGGTATGGAATGCATAGTTAGCCCCCCAAATAGTTTTCATATTACTTTTAATATTAATATTTAGAGATGAGCAAATTGAAGCTGCAGAAGTGGAATTCGATCCGAATTTCAGGAAATCTTCGATTTGCACGATTTCCTCACGCTTCAATGCATCGAATCGCATTTTTTTATAAAATGGCATGCAGCTAATCAGCAGCCAGCCGGACCTGTGATATCACAGCCCTATAAAAACCCTTGGCCATTTTAGGTATAGTCATTTCACATCTTTCTTACTGTAGGGACAGACGTCGGCAGGAACTAGGGAAAAACTTAGAAAACAAATAGAAGTTCAGGGAAAGAGGCTGAGCTTTAGAACTGTAGTGAAAGGATAGGGAGGAATTGAGAGAAGAATTTGGGGTGGTTGCAGGGTCATTTACAGCAAGAATTTGCAGCATAATTCACATTGCAGCACTCACTGCCATTATACTGCTGCTCATTACTCATACCTGTGCCTTCAAGATGGAACACAACCAGGGGAGTAACCAGGGGAGCAGTGGTAGCGGCTGCCACAGGGCCCGGGACATTCGGGGGCCCGGAGGGTATTGGTAAGTGAGGCCGTGAACCCCACAAACACTGCTATCATTATACTCTTGGGTCTTTTCAGACCCCGAAGTATAATGATTGGAGGCCCAGGGGAAGTGAGGGAACATAAAAAACACTGTAAGTTACCTCTCCGGCGCTCCGCAGGCTTCGGGCCTGTTTGGTGACATCACAATAATAATTGTTCAAGGGTGGTCCACAATGGGGCATAATACTGTGTGCATGGGCCACTATGGGGCATAATACTGTGTGCAGGGGCCACTATGGGGCATAATACTGTGAGAAGGGGCCACTATGGGGCATAATACTATGTGTAGGGGACACTATGGGGCATAATAATGTGCACAGGATTGCGGTTTGTGTGGGGGGGGGGTTGGGGGCAGCAGTTCTGGGGGGGGTCCCATGTCAAATGTTCGACCTGGGGCCCAGCCATTCCTAGTTACGCCACTGAACACAACAAACCTTTTGCGTGCAGTACAGCAAAAAACAGGGAATTATCATATACTAATATTTTTTTAAAGGTGTTTATTATAAGGGGCTTATTCACTGTTCTTCCAAAGCATAACATTACATTTGTTAGTACTACTGTGCCAAAGAAAACTGAATTATCATCCAATAATATCTACACTTATCTGTAATAAACACCTTTAACATAGGGAAAGACATAACGACCATATTCACCATTTTGTTACTAGTATAAAGTTGCTGGCCATTTAACAATACAGTATTGTCAATAATAAATCAATAATTCTTAGCGGTTATCACTTATTTCAAGGTGTTTATAAGTGTGTAAACCCATAAGGAGGACCATATTCGCCATTTTATTATCAGTATAAAGTTGCAGGCCATTTATCAAAACAGTATTGTCAATAATAATTCAATAATTCTTAGTGGTTATCACTTATTTAAAGTTGTTTATTAGTGTGGAAACCCATAAGGAGGACCATATTCGCCATTTTGTTCCCATTGTGCTGATGGAGCCGATACTGCTCCTGCCACCCCCTCCCACACAGCTGCCATGCCAGTGCAAGTTGAGCGCTCAGGCCACCCCCCCCCCCCCCGGTCGACATGCGAGAGGATGGACGATGGCGCAGATAGGCAGCGGCCAACTTGCTACATAGCATGTCTCTATAGTAGTTCAGTTTTTTGTCCTCCCTCTCAGCGGGTGTAAAAAAGGCCCCCCCTGCCGAATGGTGACAATTCGGCTGTCACTGCGCAAGGAAGTGAGCATGCTTCGGGCCATTTGCGCAAGTGACTCCAAGGGACTCCATGCATCCATCTCCACTGCATACTGCCACGGTGTGTCTGGGTCATCTGCCTCATCGTCCTCATCTCCTACTGGCTGTTCTGGTTGCTCCTGCTCCTCCTCTCCACCCATTTGGCTATACATTGTTTGTTTGTCCTCTCATCCTCCTCCTCCCCCACAGGGCTCATGTGGCTGTAAGATGTAGACGCCACATCTCCAGTCCCCTGACCAGCCAGATTGAAAAGCATCTTTTCCAGGATGTGAATCAGTGGAATGACGTTTTTCATCCTGTAGTCCTGGTGACTGACTAGCAAAGTGGCCTCCTCTAAGGGAACGAGCAAATGGCAGGTATCATGCATGAACTGCCACTGGCTAACGTTAAAGTTACAGTTGTGCTAAAGGCACAGGAAACGATCCAAAACACAAGGCCAAATCGACCTGTCATTGGCTACAGCACAAGAAAGTGAAGGTTCTGGAGTGGCCATCTCAGTCTCCTGACCTCAATATCATTGAGCCACTCTGGGGAGATCTCAAGCACACAGTACATGCAAGACAGCCCAGGATTTTACAGGAACTGGAGACTTTTTACCAAGAAGAATGGGCAGTTTTACCATCTGAGAAAATAAAGAGCCTCATCCACAACTACTACAAAAGACTTCAAGCTGTCATTGATGTTAGAGGGGACAATACATAGTATTAAGAACTGGGGTATGTGAACTTTTGGACAGGGTCATTTTGATGTTTTTGGTTGTTATTATGATTTAAAAAGAGAAAACACAGAAGTTTGACAATAAATGGCTTCAAACAACCATTATCCATGAGTGGAGAAAAAGTTTTTGTGTTATCATTCATATTCTCTGAAAAAAGGCCAAAAAAAACAAAAAATCTGCCGGGATATATAAACTTTTTAGCACATCTGTACACAGGGGAGTACCTCTGTCCGCTTGGATCATAAAGAAATTGTTTATGGCTTTTCTCTGTTCATATAGTCGATCCAACATATGGAGGATTGAATTCCAAAGGGTGGAAACATCGCATATCAGCCTATGTTGTGGTAGGCCGTTCTGCCGTTGCAGCTCAAGGAGGGTGTGCTTGCCGGTGTACAAGTGGCTGAAGTGCATGCAAAGTTTCCTTGACATTTTTATGATGTCTTGCAGATGGGTGGAATACTTAAGAAAACACTTGACAACCAGATTGAACACGTGCGCCATGCAGGGCGAATGGCTCAGCCCTCCTTAATGCAGCCTCGAGACCATCTTCTTCCCGTTGTCGGTCACCATTGTTCCGATTTTAAGTTCTCTTGGAGAAAGCCAGGCTTCGACTTCTTTATTGAGCAGTTCCTCCCCTGCGTGACTTCGTTTGCCCAGGCAAACGAGGTGTAGAACAGCGTGACACTGCTGTGCCCTGCACATGTGGTATGCTGGAGGAGCACTGTGAATTGTCCCTACAGTGGAGGATGAGACAGACATTGTTGCAGGACCAATGGCGTGAGAACGTGGAGGCAGAAACTGTGTCACCTGTCCAAGTTGCTGGTGTGCCTGGGCAGGTACCACATTAACCCAGTGGGCCATAAATGACATATATTGTCCTTGACCGTAGTTACAGCTCCACATATCGGCGCTGCTGTGCACTTTGGCAGACACCGACAGGCTCAAGGACTGGCCCACCTTCTCTTCTACATATTTGTGCAGATCTGGTACTGCCTTTTTGGCAAAGAAATGACGGCTTGGGACTCTCCACCTCGGCTTGGCACAACCCATCAGTTCTCTGAAAGGTGCATAGTCCACCACTTGGAAAGGGAATGACTGCAGCACCAGCAACTTGGACAGGAGTACGTTCAGCTTCTGCACCGTTGGATGAGTGCATGCATACTATTGTCTCTTCAAAATCGCTTCGGTGATGGATTGCTGATGCAATGACTGACTAAGAGGAGGAGCAGGAGCATCACGATCAGCAGATGATGGGAAGGACACACAGCTTCCTTCAGCTGTGGTGTTGGAGCCTTGACTGCCTGAAATGGGGTGTGTGCCACTGGGTGCTGCAGCGGTTGCTGCAGCAGGCTGGACCACCACATTGGAACCACAGCTCTCCCAGGCCACTTTATGATGATGCTGCATATGTTGACGCAGGGCTGTGGTGCCAACATTGGCACCCTGGCCACGCTTCACCTTCTGCCTACAGATTGAACATATGGCCATGTTCACCTCCCCCGGTGGCTTTACAAAAAACTGCCACACGGCCGAGTAGGTGATTTTACCCACAACACTCCGCACTAACTGACTGCTACCGCCACTGCTTCCGTAAACCCCTGTACCACTGCTTTCCAGGCAGGTAGGCTGCTACAAAGCGGGTGGTCTACCCTGGGTACATTTATCTCCCGACCTCACACTGCTGCCACCCTGCTGATTCCCCCGCTGCCTCATGCGCAAGCTGCAACCCTCTTCTTCTGATGACGATGAGGCCCCTTCATCACCCTGCTCCCAATTATGATCGGCTACATCGTCATCCACTACTGTCTGCAGGTCACTGATGTCCTCCTCAACACCAGCTCCCACGCCACTCTCCTCATCACTACTTGCCCGCCTACCGGAGGAAGCGGCGGATGTCTCCTCCAGATCTTAGCTGAGCAGTAGCTGCTGACTGTCCTCTACACTTACCCCAGTCCCTTGGGTCCGCTGCCTTGAGATAACCTTGGACTCTGACCTATCCTTCAAGCCGGACATCCAAACCCTCAACACCTCCTGCCGCCTCCAACTCAAGAGCATCCATCGAATCCGCTTCCTCACCCCTGGAACTACAAAGATGCTAGTCCATGCCCTCATAATCTCCCGTTTAGACTACTGTAACACCCTTCTCCTTGGCCTCCCAGCAAATACTCTCGACCCCCCCTCCAGTCCACCTTGCGCCGCTCGCTTAATACACCTCTCCCCCCATTCTTCATCGGTCGCTCCCCTCTGCCAAACCCTTCACTGGCTACCCGTTGCCCAGCGAATAGAGTTCAAATTACTAACGCTGACATACAAAGCCATCCACAACCTGTCTCCTCCATATACAGTATGTATCTCCAATCTAAACTCCCGCTACCTGTCCGCACATAACCTCCGATCCCTCAAAGACCTCCTACTCCACTCTTATCCGCTCTTCACACAACCGCCTCCAAGACTTCTCCCGTGCATGCCCCACACTCTGGAACTCATTAACAAGACACATAAGACTGACCCCCACAATCACAAGCTTCAAGAAGGCCCTGAAGACTCACCTATTCCGGAAGGCCTACAACCTCCAATAACACTGCTGTCTCCATACCATCACCTGAACAGCCTCTACCCCCACCTTCTGTCTCTATCTCTCTTCCCTCATAGATTGTAAGCCCTTGTCGGCAGGGCCCTGTATCCCACTGTGCCAGTTGGTCACTGTTAGTATTATCTGTTTTGTATATCTTGTGTACCGTATGTAAATCCTCAAATGTAAAGCACCATGGAATTAATGGTGCTATATAAATAACCAATAATAATAATACCTCCTCCTCACTGTACAGTGGAACTGAGCCCACAGCATAGAGTACTTCTCTAGCTGAGGGAACAGAAAAGGACAGAGGCAGGTTGAGGACAGGTGAGGGCACAGGGCCTGCTGCCGACCTGTGCCTGCGCCAGAAACATTTAGGATAGTGTCCCTCCACTGTGCATGGCCTCTTGCTTTTCTGTCTAACATACTGTTCGATGAAAAAAGGTAACTGCAAAGAGCAAAAAGGCTCTACTTTGAAGAGAATGGCAAATATGCCCCTTATTTCTTTCCCCACTAATGAACACCTATAAAAAAAGCGTGATAAAGGCAGAGATTTGTTGCTCAGAATTATTGAATTATTGACAATACTGTATTGATAAATGGCCTGCAAATTTATACTGGGAACAAAATGGCGAATATGGTCCTGCTTATGAGTTTCCACACTAATAAACACCTTTAAATAAGGTGTATGCTCCTCCAGCATACCACATGTGCAGGGCACAGCGGTGTCACGCTGTTCTACACCTCGTTTGCCTGGGTGAACAAAGTCACACAGGGGAGGAACTGGGTCACTGTATGTCCTCATGCTGCTTCCCACTGGGTCACTCTGTGTACTCCTCATGCCGCTGCCACTGGGTCACTGTATGCCCTCCTCATGCCGCAGCCACTGGGTCACTCTGTGTACTCCTCATGCCGCTGCCACTGGGTCACTGTATGGCCTCCTCATGCTGCTGCCACAGGGTCACTCTGTGTACTCTTCATGCCGCTGCCACTGGGTCACTGTATGCCCTCCTCATGCTGCTGCCCTTGGTTCACTATATGCCCTCCTCATGCCGCTGCCAATGCTGGGTCACTGTATGTCCTCCTCATGCCGCTGCCACTGGGTCACTGTATGTCCTCCTCATGCCGCTGCCACTGGGTCACTGTATGCCCTCCTCATGCCGCTGCCCTTGGTTCACTGTATGTCCTCATGCTGCTGCCCCTGTTGAGTCACTGTATGTCCTCCTCATGCCGCTGCCACTGGGTCACTGAATGGCCTCCTCATGCTGCTGCCACCTCCACATAATGTCGCCTTGCCACTCTGTGGCCTCTTCATGCTGCTGCCAACTCCACATTATATTGCCTTGCCACTCTATGGACTCCTCATGCTGCTGCCAATTCCACATTATGTCGCCTTGCCACTCTGTAGACATCTATGTGGAATCAGCAGACGACGGTGTAAAAGGAGTACGCTCTTTCACGCTACAGTAGAATGTTGGGCCTCTGCACGGTTCTTTCTACCTGGCACTAACATGGACCTGCAAGTTCACACTTGAGTTAGTTGGTCAGTTTTGGCCCCGTAACTGTCCAAATAAGTGAAGTGTGCAGTGGTTCTAAGAGTGACGCCTGTCATGTGCGTATCATACTGACTCACAGTATTGTTTCACTACCACAGTAGGCTCCCTATGAGTGTTACTGCAAGGCACAGTGTTCTACACCACTATACAGGCTCTCTAAAGCCAGGAAATAGGTGTTTTTTAGCGATATTCGCCGCAAATTAATTTGGATCGAAGCAAATTTTTTTTGGAACTTCGAATCGAACTGCAGAATCGAACGTTTGAGAAATTCGCTCATCTCTATTAATATTGATGAACCAATAAGTTTTTTCTTGGCATATCATCACAATGAGAACAGATAGCAACCTAAAACAAAAGTGACGTTAAATATGAGAATGATGATTAATAGCAAAACAATTATTCCAATGAAGTGCAGTCATTTATTTATTTTAGCAAGCAATACTTTTATGAAGATATATACATGAAATACAGCACATAAGTCACAGCTTCAGGGATCTTTTTGCATCTGACAAGAATCCTAACAAATGAACCAAAAAAACCTGATTCTTGTTTTTGGTGAAGAGGGAGCCCAGTTGTGCTCTAAATTACCAAATAATTCTGCTACACTAGTTATTAATTAAGTATGTAGAGTTAACTATAGCCTGTGATGTTTTATAAATGTTATATGCTAATTTTTATTAAAAGAACCTTTTGATGTTTTTTTTTGCCCTTGGTATTTTTACTATGTTCTTCATTAAGATAATTGAATAGTCAAATAACATGTCTTTCCTTAAAGGGGTATTCCCGTCTACATATCCATTTTTAAATTTGTAGACAATTAAAAGATAAACATTTCAAATATAAGCAATTAAAAACCTCACAAAATTTTTAAGATTTCTCAAATCATCTTAGTGTTGACAGTCTTAATTAGTTGTCAATGGATATGACCATGAAGGCAGGAGGTTTCTAAGATCTGACATTTGTCAGTAACCCAGCCATGATTTCCTTGTTGTGGATGGATTATCTTCTCTTGAATGTAGTGTCCCTGTCTGATAATCAATAAGGAAATCATGGCTGGATTTCTGACAAGTACCAGACCATAGAAAGTTTCTGTGCAGCATCCCAGAGCGCTACTGCATTTATGTGTGTGTCTTGTGTGCCTCTGGGTTTTATGTCTGTAAGTTCTGTTCTGTGTTAAGTGTCACTGTTTGCAGCTTTCTCTGTTATTTCTCCCCTGCAGTGTTCAAGTCTAGCTTTGGTTAGCCCTGGCCTATCACAGGCCACTGGGCGGGGTTGTGGGAGACCTCGTCTCCACGGTAACCCTTGGTCTGAGAGCAGTTAGTCTAGTGTGAGCAGTGGAAGAGTGAGGGTGTGCAGAGGTTTCCTGCCCCCCACAAGCTGCACTGAGGCCAACAGTTAGCCAACACAGCCCCATTCAGGAGGACTATTTCGGGCCTAGTCTTCAGGTTCCAGTTCCTTGTCAGGCCTCCTAGAAACAAGGCGGGGGGGGGGGCCCCGTACAAAAACCCCCAAAAAGGGGGCGGGGTTTTTCCTCCTGGGCCGTTCCCCAAAAAAAAGGGTTTTTTTTTACCCCCCCACCCCCCCCTCCTGAGTCGTGCCTGCATTACCATCAGGGCTCTTCCGACCAACACCACACCGGCTCAGGTAGGAGAGATTCCTCTGCAACTGGAAGTGCCCCGGGGAAAGAACTACTACCACCACCATCCGGTAGTGCTGCAGGACCCCCTCCGACTTTGTCCAGCCTAGGAGTGGGACTGGAGCCGTTTGGGAGCGTGCTCGGCCTGATAAGTGGCACAGCATCCGCCACTACTACTCCCATCCTCCGGTCTCATCCGACTGGGTTGCGGCAAGGCGATTTTTGGTGTAGTCGGCAGGATCGTGACTCCCGTGTCCTTACAACATCTTCAGACTACGGTGTCAAGATCCTTATCACTTCATCTCTACATTGGGTGAGCTGAAACCCTTTATTGGCTGTGTGAGAGACTTATCCCTGTGGATTTATACTTAGGACTCTGTTTGTGTGCCCGGAGCTGTTTGTCGCTATCTCCCTGGATTATTTAGCAAAGACTGTGGACTGTTGCAACTGTTTGCGTGTTGAAGCCACTTTATTGCATGCCAGAGGACTGCCAGCCGTTACCGGACTGTATACTGTGCTGCGACATCACCGGTGCACGTGAGCCCAGCCCACAAGGGGTTAACTCCAGCCTTAGACAGAGCTGCATCATTTGAAAATTCTACAGCTCCGCAGAGGTTAACTGCCAGCCCGCCAAAACCAGCGCTCAGGCGGGAAAGACTGACGTCAGAAGTGCATCAGCCAAGCTCCACCCTCCTGCTTTGAAAAGGGCGAATCAGCGGCCGCTGACGTCCGCGGGACAGCCCCTCCTATAGGACAGCGTCATCGGAGCCTCCTGGGCGCCGCCATCTTGGGTAAGACTGTTCCCATAGACTGATCATTATAACTCTGTCCTTACTTAAAAAGCTTGTCTGCTGTCACCATGTCGGATCAAGGCGATCGCGAGTCCGTTAGCCCTGCGGGGTCTCCAATGGCTGCCGCATCGCCTGAGAGTGCTGCATCACCGGTGACTTCTACTACTACCACGATGGCCACCATTATGTCGCTCACCCTGCCGTATTATCTGGGTGCGCCTTGGCTACCTCGATACAAAGGGGAAGCGCACACCCTTAGAGACTTTAAAGACCGCATGCAGGCCATGTTCAAGCTGTACCCCCTATCTGAGGAGCAGAAAGTGGAAATTCTGGTGGGGCAGCTGGAGGGCGCTGCTCAGAGGGAAGTCAAATCCTGGCCCTCTTTCTACAAGACGTCCCTAGAACAAGTGCTGCAGCGGCTTCGTGATATCTTTGAAGTCCAAACTGCGTCTGAGCTGAAGATGCGGTTCTACAGCAGAAAACAACAAGTCCCTCCGAGAATTTGCCCTGTCCTTGCAAGAGGCTTTCCAAGCTGTAGCCCAAGTAGATCCTCGGGCTGCAGAGAACCCCGACGCTGCCTTGAGAGAACAGTTCATTGAAGGAGCTGAGGACGAGGCCTTAAAGAGACAGTTAAGTATTCTCTCTGCTCAACACCCGGCTGTTTCCTTCCTGGACTTTAAAGAACTAGTCATTCCAATACTGGGCCCTGAACAGCAACTGGGGTTCCCAGCTCAGCCTGCCTCACCTGGGAGAGCTACGGCTATCACCTTGGAGCCTTACTTTCCTAGACGCCACCATGTTTACTTGTCAGCACCGCACGCTGTATCAACACCAGGGCCTAGTGATGTGGCGGATCTGAGAGAACAGGTCTCCCTACTGGTCAGAAGTGTGGATGTCCTGACCAAAAAGCTGGAAAACCTGCAGGCCGGTCCTCAATCAAGGAGTGCACCACCCTCTCCTTCCAAGTCTCCGCCAGAGGCTCCAAGGGGAACTGCCCGGAGAAGACTACCCTTTGCTGCCAGTGAAAAGCCAAAGAGACCCATTTGCAGATACTGCCACAAATATGGACATAGTGAATCCCAATGCTGGCAGTTAAAACGGGCTTCCCCTGAGGCCGAGGACCGCCCCTCAGGAGGAAGAACAATAGGTCCAACCAAGTCAAAGCCTTCCCCTAAGTATGTGGGCCCCCGTCCAGAGGTTACCATCCGTATTGACGGGGTGCCACTGACTGCTCTGCTGGACACTGGCTTTCAGGTTACCACCATCCAGAGAGCCACCTTCGATGAATTTTGGGGAGAGGATCGACAGGTGCACCCCCGGGAGACTCCACCCATGGTGCTTGCTAGTAATGGACTGCCGGTACCTATCACTGGGTACTGGACCCCTGACATGCAAGTTGGACGTGTCAAGCTGTATGGACAAGGTGTCCTGGTCACTAACATCTGTGACGATGAAGTTCCCCCTGTGGTGTTGGGCATGAATGTCCTGAAGAGCTGCTATGGAGAAATGCTGGAGGCCCTGCAGAACTCACTACCTACTGCCTCGCCTACCAAAAAGAGGGTGATACAGAAAACCATCCGTATCCTGGCTGCTCAGCAGAAATTTTCCAACAAAAGAGGGAAGGTTTGCAGGGCCCGTGTCCAAGACAGCAGGTCAGTGACTCTTCAACCTGGCACAGAGACTGTGGTGTGGTGTCGGGCACGCATGGGTGTGCAGGGACAGGACTATCTGGCTCTAGTGGAACCTATGCCCCTAGAAGCTTATCCCATGCTGTTGGTTGCCCGCTGTCTGTCCAAGATCACTCGAGGAGAAGTGCCAGTTCGCATCATGAACTTAAGCAATCTGCCAGTGGAATTAAAGAAACATTGCCCAGTGGCTGTGGTGTCTTATGTGGCTCCAGAGGATGTTATTGAAGTTGCTGCTTCATGTCAGTTCTCACAGAAAGTTGCCTTCAAAGAAGAGAAAGAAACTGACAAAGCTTGGTGGGAGGACTTACGTCTTGGAGCCCCAGACACCCCAGCTGAACAGATTAAAGGTGTTCTTGCGGTGGTAAAGGACTGTCAGTCAGCCTTCAGCCAACATCCACTGGACTTTGGGCACACCAAGTTCATTGAGCATACTATTCCTACGGGTACTCATCCTCCTATCAAGGAGAGGTACAGGCCTATTCCACCAGCTAATTATCAGACTGTCAAGAAGCTGATGGCAGAAATGAAGGACGCTAATGTCATCCGGGAGAGCCACAGCCCCTGGGCTGCGCCACTAGTGCTGGTAAAGAAGAAAGACGGAGGTGTTCGATTTTGTGTGGATTACAGGAAGCTGAATGCTGTCACTCACAAGGATGCCTACCCTTTACCTCGTATAGAGGAGTCCCTTACAGCACTGGGAGCCGCAGCCTACTTTTCCACCCTGGACTTGACCAGCGGGTACTGGCAAGTACCCGTAGCTGCTGCTGACCGAGAAAAGACGGCCTTCACGACACCTATGGGCCTCTTTGAGTTCAACAGCATGCCATTCGGACTCTGTAATGCCCCTGGAACCTTTCAACGCCTCATGGAGCACTGTCTGGGACACAAGAATTTTGAGACTGTGCTGCTGTACCTGGATGACGTCATCATCTTCTCTAAGACATATGAGGAGCACCTACAACATCTTACAGAGGTGTTCCAGATCCTGGCACAGCACGGGTTGAAGGTGAAACCATCCAAGTGTCACCTGCTGCAGACTCAAGTCCGATACCTGGGGCATGTGGTCAGCGCCGAAGGGGTGAGGCCTGATCCTGATAAGATCGCTGCTGTGGAAGATTGGCCCACGCCTACTACCGTGAAGGAGGTCAGGAGTTTCTTGGGGTTTGCCGGATACTACAGGAGGTTCATCCCTAAGTTTGCCCAGATCTCTGAGCCTCTGCAAGAACTGTTGAGAGGGCATCCTAAAGAGGAGCTGTGAAAGAAAATTCCTATTGAGTGGGGAGAGCAACAAGAAACTGCATTTCAGAGACTGAAGCGCTTGCTGACTGAACCACCTGTCTTGGGCTACCCGGATTACAGCTTATCTTTTCGGCTGCACACCGATGCCAGTACCAAGGGCTTAGGTGCCATCCTCTCTCAGGTTCAAGACGGGAAGGAGAGAGTCATTGCCTTTGCCAGCCGGTCTCTGAAGGGAGCTGAAAGGAATGACCAGAATTACAGTTCCTTCAAGCTGGAGTTCTTGGCCCTGGTGTGGGCTGTCACCGAAAAGTTCAAAGACTATCTGGCTGCTACTCCCTTTGAAGTCTATACAGACAATAACCCACTAGCACACCTGGCTACCGCACGACTGGGAGCTCTAGAGCAAAGATGGGCATCACGTCTGGCCAATTACAACTTTGTAGTCAAGTACAAGTCTGGCAAAG
The DNA here is from genome assembly GCA_947044405.1 of Leptodactylus fallax. NCBI lineage: Eukaryota > Metazoa > Chordata > Amphibia > Anura > Leptodactylidae > Leptodactylus > Leptodactylus fallax. Next base: position 616,029 of record CAMRHE010000379.1, read on the forward strand.
CCAACGTCGGGGAGGACACCTTATCCCGGCTACCAACAGAGACCAGTCCTGGTGAGGATGCGGATGAGTGGGAAGAAATGGAGATGCCAGCTTTCTATGCCCGGTTTGCCAAGCAAGCGGTTCACACCGTTAAAGTTCCAGCTGCACCCATTGCTCCCACACGGCCTCCGGTGAAGTCGACGAATTCTGGGACGGAATTATGGGCCCAGTTGCAGTCTGAAAGTAAAGTTCTGCGTGAGGTACGAGACTTTCTGAACCAGGGTCGGCTGCCAACTGGACTCCGTGGAGTTCGTGCCAATCCGGAGCTGCGCAAACTGTGGAGACAGAGGAGGAAGCTGTTCCTGAAAGGAGGACTGGTGTGTAGGCGTTCCACTGATCCTGTTTCTGGGACCCGACTCCATCAAATTGTCATCCCTCGATGCGATGTGGGCACAGTCCTGGAAGCTTATCATGACGAGTCTGGACACTTCGGAGTTCAGAAGACTGAATCTACCATCAGAAGTCGGTTCTACTGGGTTGGTCTGAGAGACAACGCCGAGAAGTGGTGCAGAGAGTGCACTGCCTGCACCCTTGCCAGAGGGGAGAAAGCTGATCAGAAGGCTCCACTCCATCCTATTGAGAGCCATCGCCCTCTGGAGATCGTGGCTCTGGACCACCTAAAGGTAGAACCCAGCCGCTCTGGATACACCTACGTGCTGACTATGATTGACCACTACACTAAGTTCACAGTGGCTGTACCCGTACGTGATCTATCGGCTAAGACTACTGCTAAGACCTTCTGGAAGTCTTTCCTTCTTCCCTATGGATGTCCGGAGAAGATCCTTACAGACCGGGGTTCTGCCTTTGAGTCTCAGCTGTTCCTGGAGCTCTGTGCCCTGTACGACTGCAAGAAGCTGCGTACAACGTCTTACCATCCTCAGGGTAATGGTCTGTGTGAAAAGATGAACCAGACTCTTCTTGGGCTCCTCAGGACTTTGTCACCATCCAGCCGAGCAGATTGGCCGCTACGGTTACCTGAACTGGTTTACCAGTATAATAACCAGAAGCAGCTGTCCACCGGGTATACTCCCTATTACCTGATGTTCTGGAGACATGGGAAGCTGCCTGTAGATGTTGCCGGGAGCCCCGCATTAACCCACTGCCAAAGACCGACTGGGTGAGTGACCATCAGAGACGCCTGGCTGAAGCTCACGAAGTAGTGGAAGCCCGAATGAAAGAGGTTCGGGCCAGACAGGAAACGGGTCACAACTTACATGCTCGGGCTACCCCCCTACAGGTCGGCGCAAAGGTGTGGCTGAAGAACAACCACCGGACCCGCAAGTTGGACTCCAGGTGGGAGACTGAACCCTACACCATCTCTGCACAGCCCTATCCGGATGTCTTCGTGGTGGAGAAAGAAGGGAGGAAACCACAGGTGGTCCACCGAAATCGCTTGAAGGTGTGTTTACAGGTGGACCCTACACCCTCAGTGCTGACTCCTTCCACTGAGGGTAGTTCTGATGAGGAGAACCTCATTACAGTGTCAGAGGACCTTTGCCATGGGATGCCTCCAGAATTCTTCGTCCCTTGCCTGACCTTCCAGCTGCCTGCCAAAGGAGGAGCCCCCAGGTCACCTCCTGGGTCAGAGTTGTCTGCTGTGCCTGCTGAGGCAGAGGAACAGATGGACCTGGATGAAGCTGTTCCTGCCAGCCCTGTTCCAGCTAGCCCAGCTGTTGTCCTTGGCGTTTCTGGGGAAATCACCCTGAGAAGATCCCAGAGATCCACGAAAGGGAAACGGCCTGTACTGTTTCGGGAGTGATTTCCTTGGACGCCTATGTATGTACATAGCCCCAAGTTCTTGCCCTTTTTGTATTTTGTGCCGAACTTTTGGACACTGCCCCAGTTTGTCCTGATTTATTCACCTGTCCCCATGCTCCAGGATGGACGCTACTGTACTTGTGCCCTGGAGTCCCTCTTTTATCTAGTTGAGGCCCTGGGAATGGACACTACACGGATCTGTGCCTCAGGGACCTCTCTGGAGATGCCGCCGCCCCTTTTCCCCGTGTTTTGCAGGTGCCTGAGATTGGACACTCACGGATCTTGTGCCTCAGGTACCAGGTCTTGTGGCCATTTGTGTGAGATGACATGGCAAAATATATTTCCTGTATATATTTTTCGTGTTTATCTGTTTGTTGTCTTGTCCGCTGTATTGCCTTCCCTAGCCTGGGCAAAGATTCGCCGAGGGCGGCTCAGGTAAAAATAGGGGGGTGTGCAGCATCCCAGAGCGCTACTGCATTTATGTGTTTGTCTTGTGTGCCTCTGGGTTTTATGTCTGTAAGTTCTGTTCTGTGTTAAGTGTCACTGTTTGCAGCTTTCCCTTTGTATTTCTCCCCCTGCAGTGTTCAAGTCTAGCCTTGGTTAGCCCTGGCCTATCACAGGCCACTGGGCGGGGTTGTGGGAGACCTCATCTCCACGGCGACCCTTGGTCTGAGAGCAGTTAGTCTAGTGCATGCAGTGGAACAGAGAGGGTGTGCAGAGGTTTCCTGCCCCCCCAGGCTGCACTGAGGCCAACGGTTAGCTAACACAGCCCCATTCAGGAGGGACTACATCCCCCACCACCAAACAGCCAACAAAATCCACAACGCGGCGCCCGGAGGACAGAAGACCCGACAGGAGATCGCATTCGGGCCTAGTCTTCAGGTTCCAGTTCCTTGTCAGGCCCCCAACCCCCCAACAAGCGGAAGCGGGAAACCACGGCCACCGGGCCCCTCCTAGAAACAAGGCTGGGGTTTGGACACTGGGACTACAACCCCCATCAAGAAGCTGCTGTTGTTCTTCTGTGACAGTTGCCTAAATAAAAGGCTGTTTGATTTACCTGCAACGCTGACTCCTGAGTCGTGCCTGCATTACCATCAGGGCTCTTCCGATCAACACCACACCGGCTCAGGTAGGAGAGATCCCCTCTGCAACTGGAAGTGCCCCGGGGGGAAAGAACTACTACCACCACCATCCGGTAGTGCTGCAGGATCCCCCCTCGACTTTGTCCAGCCTAGGAGTGGGACTGGAGCCGTTTGGGAGTGTGCTCGGCCTCATAGGTGGCACAGCATCCTCCACTACTACTCCCATCCTCCGGTCTCATCCGACTGGGTTGCGGCATCTGTATTCATGGTTGCATCTACTGGCAACTAGAGATGGATTAATTTTTTAAAAGTTTAATTGGGGGTTTTGTTTTGGAAGTTCCAAAAAAATTTGCTTCGATCCGAATTACTTTGCGGCGAATAAACAGCTTTTTCCGGGCTACAGAGAGCCAGGGTGGGCGGGTGGGTGGCAAAATGCCGGAAGCCCTTGGATGCCGCGGTCATGTTTCTCTCTCTCTCTCTCTTCAGCACAAACTTTTATTCATATTGAAGGATCTGCTAGCAAGCAAAGACATGCCTACCCAATCACATCACTAGAGATTATCTTGTAGCCTTCTGATGTCACAAAGGTCCTTACTAAATATTCGTTACCACGAAGCATCAGGAAATCCGGAATCATGGAGAATCGAAGATTTCCTGAAATTTGGATCGAATTCCACTTCTGCGTAATCGATTCGCTCATCTCTACTGGCAACCAATCAAGACAAAAGACTGTCACCACTAAGATGGTTAGAGAAAATCTTTAAATCTCTACAGAATTTTTGATTACTAATATCTGCAAAAATGTTCAACTTTCAATTGTCTACAAATTTAAATATGGTTATGTTCATGGGAAAACATTTATGAGTCTAAGGCCCTACTTAGCGGAAAAGCAGCTTTTTTGTTGCAGATTTTGCTGCGTTTTTTTTTTTTTTTTACATATAAACATGTAAACGCTCTTAGGGCTCCTAAGAACATATGTATCCAATTTCTAGCTCTCTAAGGTAAAAGTTATGTTAAAGTGAAAGTGACATGTATATCTATGGAAAAACAAATGGAAGCAGTGGATACAAACTCTAACTTTAATGAAAATAATAAAATTTGTAATGGGCTTTTCTCACAGACACTCAAAGCACTGGGGATATTGTGGGGTAGGGGTGGCTCCATACAGGCACTTAGGCAATTTTTCCTTTCAGCTATTTTTGGCATGTGGGAGGAAACCCCGCACAAACACAGGGAGAAAATAAAAACTCCAAGCAGATGTCCTTGTTTGGATTTGAACCCAGGACTCGGCATTGCAAAGCAATAATGCTAACTGCTGAGCCACTATGCTGCCCAGGACACGCTAGCATAGCCATACGCTAGCACTTGCTTTTATACATTTTCATATTTAAAACACTCCAAAATTATTTGGGAGACAATTTTGTGGCTATGAGCCAAATTGAAAAGTGAGGAATAAAAATCCACCAAAATTATCCCTTGATGGGAGTAGATGTGAAAAAAATATATCAACACTTTGGCACCAACAGTGTGGTATAGTGGAATGTGATGGTGGACCAGGCCACAGGACATATCTGGCTGAGTGTTGGCAGTGGTGGTAGCTGTGGCAACATGTGTGGTAGTGCAGAAGGGTGTAATATAATGGACCAGGCCACAGGACATGTCTGCCTGAGTGGTGGTAGGAACCAGGTAGCTGTGGCAACATGTGTGGCTATGCAGCAGTGCATAATATGGTGGACCAGGATGTAGGACATGTCTGTCTGAGTGGTGGCAGTGCTAGTAGATGTTTAGCAGTAGCATCCAGCAGTGGCATAACTAAAGTATTGTGAGCCCCAGTGCAATCTTTAGTCCGGGGCCCCCTAACTCATCCCTACAGCGAATTCTTGATAGTGATGGTTACGGGTGCTAAGGAGTTTAATCAACCTTAGTGTGGTAGGTTAATCTCCTTGGCTTATGGGCCAGATGGAAGTTGCAATCTCAATACTGATACCAGTGGTTATGGGCCCCCTAAGGCTCCTGGGCCCCGGTGCAACTGCAACCTCTCAAGTTACGCCCATGGCACCCAGCATCAGTACAGTAAATGAAAGATGATGATAAAGGGAAACATGCATGACCTGGCAGCTGAGAAAGCTAGAATATCTTCTGAAATGGAAAGGATTCTATGGCCCTGAGAACAACACTTGGTAGGCAAAAATGAACCTGGATGATTCTGCTAATTGTCCCATTATGGCAGCAAATACCACATCAACATCGTGTTGGCATTGTGAGTGACAATTGACAGAACTTCCATAAAATTTGGGGAATGCAGTTAGCGTGCCTGGCTGCCAGCTAAAAAGGCTGGACTATCTTCCAAAAGTGATCATTGTGCGGAACCAATGGTTTGTCCTGGTGAAGCTGGGGATTGGAAATGGTCCAGTGTATAGGAACTGGAGGAGGCTTGAAATTGTACCTTGCACCCTTGCGATGATATCAGTACTAGAAAGCATCAGGCCATGCTCCATTTCTAGACTGTGGCCTCTGACGCTCAAAACATTGACCCAGTGGGTCATGACAGCTAATGTATTGTCCCCTGCCCATAATTGATGCTCCACATATTGAGGATCCCCACATGGACATTTAGGGTATGTTTACACGGAGTTTTTTACAAGCTGAAAAATCTGCTTCAGGAATTAGGAAACGATTTTTTAACGCTTTTTTTTTACATGATTTGTTTTTTGACGCGGTTTTTGCCCCGTTTTTTTTGCTCCAGCACACTGTATGGACCTAGAAGCTTCTCTTCAAAAACCGCTTCGAAAACCGTGTCCAACAACAGTGTCACATTTTTTCCGCCTCCTATTGACTTCAATTGGTTTTTCCAGGCGGAATCCGCCTGAAGATAGGTCATGTCGCTTTTTTTTCCGCTAGCGGAAAAAAAAAATCGCTAGAGAAAAAAGCTACTGACTCCCATTGAAATAAATGGGAGGCGTTTTTTTTCAGGCAGATTTTGAGGCGGATTCCGCGTCAAAATCCGCTGCCAAAAAACTCTGTGTGAACACAGCCTTACAAGGAGAGGCCCAAATGGCTATCAAGCAGGGACAACTGACCTTGCAAAAGAATGGCGGCTAGGTATTCTCCATGGAGACTGTGCAGTTCCATCAGTTGGCGAAACGCAGTCGATTCCACTAAGTGGCACGGCGGCAACTGCACCGCCAGTAACTTTGCCAGGTGGAAGTTAAGATTGCAAACCAACCGGGTGCAGATTGCAAGTGGGAGGAGAAGCAGAAGGACTTAATAATAATGAATGATAATGTGGTGATGGCCATGTGCTAGGTGTGGAATGGATATGACCTGCTTACAAAGGCGATCATGGGTAGAAGTAAACAAACAGTCTTGTTTACTTGGTGCCACTGCTAATTCGACTTTTCCAAATATGCGGTGATGCCATTTCATGTGAGTATGGAGAGACCTAGTTCCCACATGTGTGCTCGCATGCCCATGGCTAATTATCTGTTTGCAGATCTTGCAGATCTTGCCTCAATTTGTCATTTGGTAATTTACAAAAAAATTCCTATACAGATGACCACATGTAGCTGCTGTTGCCATAATCAGAAAAGCGTCTGCCAGTGCCACCAACATCTCAGCTTGCCTTAGATCTACCCCAGGCAGGTCTTTTGGATGTTGGGGCTGCATGTCAGGTGGAACTATTGTGAACTTCCTGTGTCAACCTGTCACCCTGAACTGGTTGCCAGGTCTTATCTGTAATAGAATCATCATTGGATTTTGTATCACCTTCCTCACTTTTTTGTGACTCATCCAGGCAATGGAATTCTTGTATGCCCACACAATTTCCACCTAGTGGCCAATGGTGTAACTAAAGTCTTTTGGGCCCCAATGAAAACTTTTGTCCGGGGCCCCCTACCTCCTACCTACAGCAAATTTTTGATAGTGATGGTTTCAAGCGCTGCAGCAGTATCGCAGATATTTAAAAGGGATACAACTATAGTACCCACAACTGCTGTTATCAAGAATACGGTGAGTGAGCAGTGCAGCGATCGGCATGTAAAAAATACTGGGAGCTGTGTGCTGTGGGAAACAGCTGATCTGCAGGGTCCTAAGAGATATAAGAGATCAGTGGGGGTCCAACACCCAGGGCCCCTGCTAATCAACTCTTTCAAGATACTGTGGTGCTTTTGTGAGCACCGTGATCCCTTCACTATTTACTTTGCACATTATCAGGTTTATGTTATTACAGCCTGTAATAATAGTGCACGCCTGCTATAAAACAGATGGCGTGTGATGTGAATATTGAAGAGGCCCCACACACTATAATATGCTCCACGGTGGCCCCCGCACAAAGCAATATACTCCACCATGGCCCCTACACAGTATAATATGCTCAACAATGGCCCCACATAGTATAATATGCTCCATAGTGACCCCCACACAATATAATATGCTCCCCACAGTGGTCCCCACACAGTATAATATGCTCTCTACAATGGCCTCACAAAGTATAATATGTTCCACAGTGGTCCCCACACAATGTAATATGCTCCACATTGGCCCCTACACAGTATTATATGATCAACAATGGCCCCACAGAGTATAATATGCTCCACAGTGGCTCCACACAGTATTATATGCTCCACAGTTTCCCCACACAGTATTATATGCTCCACAGTGTCCCCCACACAGTAAAATATGCTCCAAAGAGCCCCCCTAGAGCCAGTGCTATTACTATACTCTGGGGTCTCCTCAGACCGAAGAGTATAATAAGTAGAGGCCCAGTCCAGCTCTCTTTGGCATTTTCTTTGGTCCTCTTCTGCCTGTGACTGAGGTAAACACGAACCCTGACGTCACTGTTGGGGCCTGTGATTGGGCCTCAGTGGTCACATGCGGTGCGCTGATGTCATTACACGTGTCAGCTCAGTAACAGGCTGGAAGAGCCCCAGAGAGGATGTCAGGAATCGTCAGCAGCCCAGGAGAGGTGAGTATAAGTATCTCTTATTTTTAATCACCTCTGGCATCTATCGGGCCCCTTTCCATTAACAATATGTATAGCAGTCTGGGAACCAGGCTTTCCCTGGTGGTCCGGGGCCTCAGCCATTTCCAGCTGGCCACGGACCCCGTACCACTCTGGACCCGTCGCGGTCGCACCCCTGCAACCACAATCATTACACCTCTGATAGTGGCCATACCAGCACTACCATGAGTAGCAAACCCCCTGCCACTTCTACCTCCACCAACACTAATGTCTTCCACCTCTACTTCCTCTACATCAAAAAAACGCTTGCACTTCTCCTCCAACTCATCAAAAAGAGGAGGGCTATGAGGAATATCTCTCTCAGCAGATGCCACATGACTCCTAGAGAATGAGATCTGTGTCAGTGAAGATGAAGGAGAAGATATGGTGGACAGTACAGAAAGACAGCATGTTAAATTACTTGTTTAGAAGGAACACACAGAACCCTCACTGTCATTAAGTCATTTTACTGCACACTGCTTAGGAATTTGGCAACAATTCTGACACTTAGTATATGTATATTTACTTATAATATAAATATATTTATTAATATACACACATGGACAAAATTGTTGGTACCCCTCGTTTAATGAAAGAAAAACCCACAATGGTCACAGAAATAACTTAAAAAAGCCAGACTGGAATTTGCCAAACTACATGTTGACAAGCCACAAAGATTCTGGGAGAATTTCCTATGGACAGATGAGACAAAATCGAAATTTTTGGCAAGGTACTGTACATCAACTCTATGTTCACAGACGGAAAAATGAAGCATATCTTGAAAGGAACACTGTTCCTACTGTGAAACATGGAGAAGGCTCTGTTATGTTCTGGGGCTGCTTTGCTGTATCTGGCACAGGGTGTCTTGAATCTGTGTAGGGTAGAATGAAATCTCAAGATTATCAAGGGATTCTAGAGAGAAATGTGCTGCCCAGTATCAGAAAGCTTGGTCTCAGTCGCAGGTCATGGGTCTTGCAACAGGATAATGACCCAAAACACACAGCTAAAAACATCCAAGAATGGCTAAGAGGAAAACATTGGACTATTCTGAAGTGGCCTTCTATGAGCCCTGACCTAAATCCTACTGAGCATCTTTGGAAGGAGCTGAAACATGCTGTCTGCAAAAAGGCACCCTTCAAACCTGAGACAACTGGAGCAGTTTGTTATTTCTGTGACCATTGTAGGTTTTTCTTGAATTAAACGAGGGGTACCAACAAACAATTTTGCCCACGTGTGTATGTATATACAGTACAGACCGAAAGTTTGGACACACCTTCTCATTCCAATAGTTTTCTGTATTTTCATGACTATAAAAATTGTAAATTCACACTGAAGGCATTAAAACTATGAATTAACACATGTGGAATTATATACTTAACAAAAAAGTGTAAAACAACTGAAAATACGTCTTATATTCTAGGTTCTTCAAAGTAGCCACCTTTTGCTTTGATTACTGCTTTGCACACTCTTGGCATTCTCTTGATGAGCTTCAAGAGGTAGTCACCTGAAATGGTCTTCCAACAGTCTTGAAGGAGTTCCCAGAGATGCTTAGCACTTGTTGGCCCTTTTGCCTTCACTCTGCGGTCCAGCTCACCCCAAACCATCTGGATTGGGTTCAGGTCTGGTGACTGTGGAGGCCAGGTCATCTGGCGTAGCACCCCATCACTCTCCTTCTTGGTCAAATAGCCCTTACACAGTCTGGAGGTGTGTTTGGGGTCATTGTCCTGTTGAAAAATAAATGATGGTCCAACTAAACGCAAACCGGATGGAATAGCATGTCGCTGCAAGATGCTGTGGTAACCATGCTGGTTCAGTATTCCTTCAATTTTGACTAAATCCCCAACAGTGTCACCAGCAAAGCACCCCCACACCATCACACCTCCTCCTCCATGCTTCACGGTGGGAACCAGGCATGTAGAGTCCATTCGTTCACCTTTTCTGCGTCGCACAAAGACACGGTGGTTGGAACCAAAGATCTCAAATTTGGACTCATCAGACCAAAGCACAGATTTCCACAGGTCTAATGTCCATTCCTTGTGTTTTTTAGCCCAAACAAGTCTCTTCTGATTGTTGCCTGTCCTTAGCAGTGGTTTCCTAGCAGCTATTTTACCATGAAGGTCTGCTGCACACAGTCTCCTCTTAACAGTTGTTGTAGAGATGTGTCTGCTGCTAGAACTCTGTGTGGCATTGACCTTATCTCTAATCTGAGCTGCTGTTAACCTGCGATTTCTGAGGCTGGTGACTCGGATGAACTTATCCTCCGCAGCAGAGGTGACTCTTGGTCTTCCTTTCCTGGGGCGGTCCTCATGTGAGCCAGTTTCTTTGTAGCGCTTGATCGTTTTGGCCACTGCACTTGGGGACACTTTCAAAGTTTTCCCAATTTTTCGGACTGACTGACCTTCATTTCTTAAAGTAATGATGGCCACTCATTTTTCTTTACTTAGCTGCTTTTTTTCTTGCCATAATACAAATTCTAACAGTCCATTCAGTAGGACTATCAGCTGTGTATCCACCTTACTTCTGAACAACACAACTGATGGTCCCAACCCCATTTATAAGGCAAGTAATCCCACTTATTAAACCTGACAGGGCACACCTGTGAAGTGAAAACCATTTCAGGTGACTACCTCTTGAAGCTCATCAAGAGAATGCCAAGAGTGTGCAAAGCAGTAATCAAAGCAAAAGGTGGCTACTTTGAAGAACCTAGAATATAAGACATATTTTCAGTTGTCTCACACTTTTTTGTTAAGTATATAATTCCACATGTGTTAATTGATAGTTTTGATGCCTTCAGTGTGAATCTACAATTTTTATAGTCATGAAAATACAGAAAACTCTTGGAATGAGAAGGTGTGTCCAAACTTTCGGTCTGTACTGTATATATATATATATATATATATATATATATATATTTTTTTTTTTTTTTTAACAAAGCATATTTCAGTTTATAGTAAACAAATTATTTTTTTCAGATTAGTGCAGGTTTTTTTCAGATTAGCACAGATTAGACTGTATATTGGGTGAACACACACAAAAAAACCCGCTGAAATAATGGAGATTCTCTTCTAAGATTAGTGGAGGCTGCACTACTGTGTATGTATATATGCACACTTGCATAAACACTTAACCCTGCTGTTCTGTTCGGTTCTACTATACACATATAATGTTCCGGTCATTTTTGACCGGGCCTATTAAAGTCTGGATTTTTAACTAATTTAAGTGTTTTATTTGAATTTCTTATGCATTATTATACTGTATGTGAACATGGATGTTCATAAACAAATGAAAAATGAAATCAAAAACTTAATTTTTATTTTTTTTGTGTCAAAAAATGTTACATCGCCTTATTGCATTATTCATGCATATTGCACATTTACACAAAAAAAAAAAAAATCTTTATAAAACTAAACTAAAACTAATAACATCAAACTGTATGTAAATATATTTTGTTCAAAAAAAAAAAAAAAAAAAAAAAATAAAAAGTCTATTTTTTTCTATATAAAACTACTGTTGTATCCTCAGTAAAATAAAACGTAGAACTATAAACGTCTCTCTTACTGAGGATACCTTGCAGCAGTTCTGGCTTATTTTTTCTAACAGTACCCAGCATGGTCATTTTTCTTTTCAGCAACATCTGCCCCAGTTGGTGTGATGTGAAAAAATTGTCACATGTAACATTTCGTCCTTTGAGTCCATGTGTCAAATCAAAAAGTACTCGCATACCTTGATTTTTTTCAGCTCTTTCTCCAGGGTTTTTTCCTATGTATACCTGAGCGTTTACAGCGTATGAACTTTTGCTGTCGCAAAAACTGAACTATATAGACCAAAATGAGATTATAACTCCTTTATTTTTTTTTTAAAATGGCTGGAGATTAGTATAAAAGGCTATCGGTCATTTTTGACCGAACAGTACAAGTGTAAAAAAGATGTGGAGCAAAAACTAAACAAAAAATAAATAAATAAAAACTGCTATTAGTAAGAACCCCTCAAATGAGGAAAAGTCAATGAACCACAAGTTTCAGAACCGCATAATGAATATTTTAAAAAATATCAAATTTCAAATTCGGTCATTTTTGACCGAACAGAACAGCAGGGTTAAACAAGGAATATTTTTTCAGATTAACAACAACGCTCTGTCACTGTGTATTTGGTCACCAGAGTGGAAAAAAAACATGAAATTATAACATTTGTTGATTAGAGCAGACTAGACAGGACTAGGCTGTATATTGGGTGAACAACAAGAAACCGCTTATATATAATAGTTGTTTTTTTTTAAGATTTGTGCATGTGAAATTAGTGCTTTACTCTTAGAAGAGCAGTCAAGAATGGAAAGTAGGATTTTAGTTTATACAGATCACTTCTTCACATTAAACTTAGGAGTAGAAATATAATTGTAGAGAAGCTTGGTTTATAAAGCAGGACAGGACTGATAATCCATGTAGCTATCATCTCCTGAGTGGGTGATGAATTGGTGATCTCTTGCTGAAAAAAATGTAATCTCATGCCCCAAAAAATCCTTAACAAAACATTTTTAACCAACAGGATTGTCTTGTCAGTGAAAAAGTATGTTTAAAGAATGTGTGTAGAGATAAAACTGCTCTTTTGATAACAGACAGACAAAATTAGATTATTGGCAATGGAAGTGTTAACTGTCTGTGTAAGCAGCAGCTGTAGCAGAAAAAGAACAGATTTACTCAGTCACTGTCTATGACCCTATCCTATTTGTATTGAATTCTAGCACTAATCTGCCTGTGTAATTGCTTGGTTCTCTAAGTTCTCCTAGTCCTCTAACTATTGCTGGAATTCATATTGTTTTTTCTAAACTGTGCTATAGATTATGATGCAGTGAGATTGATCACAGATTCACTCCAAGGCTTTTTGCATCTTTACATACACATATACATTCTGGTGACAGGCTCATGCAGTCTATTTGTGTTACGTTGCCTTATAAAAGATGGATGGACCATTGTACAATCACTCATTTGCACCCTTTCGTCTTTATTGATTGAAAGCTCTTTCAAGCAGAACCCTCACTCTTATTGTTTTAATTAATGATCAATTTATTACTCTGTAATGTTTCATTTTGTCTTTATGTGTAACCTATGGTTTGTAAGGTGCTGTGCAACACGTTTGCGCTATATAAATAAAAATGTTTTTTTATTATAAGATGTTACAAGATTTGAGACTAATGCACTTTCTTTGCAGCTATTCAAAGATGTGATAACAAGGGTACAAATAAAAACATTTAACAAAGACATAAATGTGATGTAGAAGAATTATACTATTAGTTTAAGTGCCTATGATTGCAATTCTACCCTTAAATGTTTAGCTCCTTATAAATTATAAATACACACCATACATATTATTAAGTAGTATAAATAAAAAATATTAGGCTGCACTAGAACCTTAAAAAATGCTTAGCATTCTTGATGCTGAGAAAACAAGATAGCGGAACAGTTTTGCTAAAATGAGATCCCTGACAGGCCTGGGAAGGCAATTAAATCTATGCAGAGATTAGATAGATTCAGAAGGAGTAACTGGAACTATATTGGCAAAGACTTGATTATCTTTTCGGTTGATGACTCATGAGTCAAGAATGGAAAGTAGGATTTTATTTTATACAGATAACTTTTTCACATTACAGTTAGGAGTAGAAATATAATTTTAGAGAAGCTTGATTTGTAAAGAAGATCAGGACTGATAATACATGTATCTATCAGCTACTGAATGGACTAAAACTTGGTGAATTGGTGATCCATAAGAATCTATAACAAGAAAAGCACCTGACAGAAGTCAGAAGGGGTTTTGTTGGCATTAGAACTTAAAACCCATATCACCTCAGACCAATCACATCAAAGGAAAACATTAAAATAGTTTTTAATTTTTTAAATGTACTTTTGAGGGTATTTTACAGTAAATTTCTTTACTGACAATTCTGCTGTACTTGTCATTAAGTGCTGTGAAAAATATATTAAAAATGTAAATGTCATGCAACAAATTAAGTGAAAACTGATTTTTACTCGAAAGCAAACGAGTCAGACAAATTTGGAATACTAAACCATCAGCATGTCCTTACAGATGGGAAGTTCAATTTTCCAAATATGTCTATAGTAAGCCTGCCATCACGGTGCGGTTTAAAAGAAACCTTAAAATGGGATCATCAAATATAAGCTAAACACATAGTACTGTAAGCTATATAATTGTGATTCTAACGGTACTTTAAAAAAATATATATTTATATATATATATATACTGTATATACACATATATATATATATATATATATATATATATATATATAAATATATATATTGTAGGGGAGGTAGCTCGGTAGCAGCAATGGTGCGGACCCAACCAGTCAGAGACAGGGACACAAAACAGGTTTATTTGGAAAAACAGCAAAAATAAATAAACCTTATGTCAGGCGCAGAATAAGCAAAATAAAATACAGCCTTAACTTCAGGCTAAATGTAAAACAAAGCCCTGCTCGTCTGAGCACTAACCAAACAATAAAAACTAACTATAAGTGTGGCTTACTATCATCCACACGAACAAAACAAAGTAGCACAGCATAGTCTCACCAGACTCACTGTGTTTCAGGACGCCTCCTCTCACTCCCAGGATCTGCCCTGAAGTGCAGATTCTGCAGCCTTTATGGCCCAGTAACGAGTCTGGGACCTACACCTGGGCTGAAGCCTATTCAAGACCCACCCTGGACAACACATAAGTCAGAAATCTGGGGGAGATATACCGCGATTCCAGCACTCTGCATGTCACCTTCTCCCAAAATATACAGTACAGACCAAAAGTTTGGACACACCTTCTCATTCCAAGAGTTTTCTGTATTTTCATGACTATAAAAATTGTAGATTCACACTGAAGGCATCAAAACTAAGAATTAACACATGTGGAATTATATACTTAACAAAAAAGTGTGAAACAACTGAAAATACATCTTATATTCTAGGTTCTTCAAAGTAGCCACCTTTTGCTTTGATTACTGCTTTGCAAATTAACTATATAAAAATAGCAGTTCATCCACCCCCTAATTCTCATCTTAACCCCTTACCCTCATAGTACATTGTTAAGTAGTTGCATAGTTATTACAGTTGAAAAAAGATGCAAGTTCATCAAGTTAAGTCAAGGCAGTGTCGGACTGGGATGTCTAGGGCCTATCAGTGGAATTGTTTCTAGGGGCCCACCATCAGAACCCCTGCAGATCAGCGGTACCGAGACATGGCGGTTAAGGTAATAACATGCCGGGAGCCATGCTGCTCACCCACTGTACCATGTGCACCACTGCACTACCTAAACCTACTGCTACACCTTGTATGGCAAGTGAACAGGGTGGCTCCTAGAATTGTTACCTTTACCTGTAGCCGCACTGTCCTGGAAAAGATGATCTGCAGAGGTCCTGGCTGTTGTATCATCGTAGATGTAATATTGATGGCCTATCCTAAGGACAGGCCATCAATATTAGGAAGATGGATAAATCCTTTAAAGAGGTTGTCGAAGGAATTGGAGCAACCCATGTAGCTGGCGGGAGGTGTAAAGTAAAAAATAAGTAAATTAAAAAGCATACTCACCTGTCACCGGAGCTCCGTTGTCCGCTGCCAGTGTCCATTCAGTCTCATGCCGGCAACTCCTTGCTGGGAGTCCTGCACCTCATGTGATCGCTAAGACCAATTAGGTACAGGATTTCCAGAAATGAGGCGCCGCCATGAGACCGAACAGACACAGGCAGGGGAACACGGGGTGCTGGGGACAGGTGAGTATGCTTTTTTTAAAAAATGTCTTATTTTTACACCTCCCTGGCGGCCGACATAGTGTTCGCTCCAGTTTGTGGACAACCTCTTTTAAGGGGTTGTCTGGACCAAATTTTTCTATGGTCACTTCACTGGTCCCCCCACATAGTGGCCTCTTCACTGGTCCCCCATTCTGTATGGGGAACAGTGATGGGGTCATTATATTGTGTGGGACCAGTGATGGGGGCTAACATCCTGTGGGGGGAGACATTAAACTGTGTGGGGCATATTAAAGGGGTTGTCCAAGGTTAATCTTTTTTATGGCCTATGCTCAGGATAGGCCATAAATACCTGATCGGTAGGGGGCTGACACACGGCCCCATCAGCTGTTCGGAGCCACTTCCGGCACCTGTTCTGTACACAACACAGGGCGGAAGCAGAAAGCTCCATCCGCTGTATAGCAGCCCAACGCCTTCACTGCAGCTCCTACTGACTTCAATAAGTGCTGAAATACAGTGAAGGTGCCCAGCCCCTATACAGTGGACAGAGCTTTCTGCTTCTGGCCCTGTATTGTGTACAGTACGGGCATCAGAAGTGGCTCCGTACAGCTGATCGGTCCGGGGTCAGCCCCCAACAGATCAGGTATCTGTGGCCTATCCTGAGGATAAACCATAACAAATTATGCCTGGACAACCCCTTTAATATACCCCCCTAATGCGCCACACTTTAAAGAGATTGTCCAGTATAATATTTTTCTTTTTTATAATTAGTCTTGGGGAGGTGAATCCTCCATACCCACCCCCCAAAAAAAAACATGCTAAACATACTCACCTGTCTCCGATGCTCCGGTGTCCTCCCAGCACGGTCCGGTCCTGCAGCTCCGCTGTCTTCTTTTTGCCGGAATTCCTCACTGGCTGTGACGTCCCAGGTCTCTTCCCTTAGGCCGCTGATTGGCCTCAGGGGTCATGTGACGTCACAGGTAGTCACGTGCAGAGGGAACTTGCGCTGGAAGAAAACAACAGAGCTGCAGGACCGAACTGCTCTGGGAGACACTGGGGACAGGAAAGAAAGTCTGTGGGGGTTTTTTTTGTTTTGTTTTTTTCATCTGCCCCGGCGTAATGAAAAAATGAAGGAGCCACTGTATGGAGTATAAGCTCCACAGTGGCCCCCACCCAGTATTATAAGCTCCACAGTGGCCCCCACCCAGTATTATAAACTTCACAGTGTCCCCCACCCAGTATTATAAGCTCCACAGTGGCCCCCACCCAGTATTATAAACTTCACAGTGGCCCCCACCCAGTATTATATGCTCCAAAGTGGCCCCCACCCAGTATTATAAGCTCCACAGTGGCCCCCACCCAGTATTATATGCTCCAAAGTGGCCCCCACCCAGTATTAAAAGCTCCACAGTGGCCCCCACCCAGTATTATAAGCTCCATAGTGGCCCCCACCCAGTATTATAATCTCCATAGTGGCCCCCACCCAGTATTATATGCTCCAAAGTGGCCCCCACCCAGTATTATAAGCTCCACAGTGGCCCCCACCCAGTATTATAAGCTCCACAGTGGCCCCCACCCAGTATTATATGCTCCACAGTGGCCCCCACCCAGTATTATAAGCTCCACAGTGGCCCCCACCCAGTATTATAAGCTCCACAGTGGCCCCCACCCAGTATTATAAACTTCACAGTGGCCCCCACCCAGTATTATAAGCTCCATAGTGGCCCCCACCCAGTATTATAAGCTCCATAGTGGCCCCCACCCAGTATTATATGCTCCAAAGTGGCCCCCACCCAGTATTATAAGCTCCACAGTGGCCCCCACGCAGTATTATAAGCTCCACAGTGGCCCCCACCCAGTATTATATGCTCCACAGTGGCCCCCACACAGTATTATAAGCTCCACAGTGGCCCCCACACAGTATTATATGCTCCACAGTGGCCCCCACCCAGTATTATAAGCTCCACAGTGGCCCACACCCAGTATTATAAGCTCCATAGTGGCCCCCACCTAGTATTATATGCTCCACAGTGGCCCCCACCCAGTATTATAAGCTCCATAGTGGCCCCCACCCAGTATTTCCACAGTGGCCCCCACCCAGTATTATATGCGCCCAATAGCCCCCTCCGCTCCACTTCAGTGCTATTATTATACTCTGGGGTCTCCTCAGACTCCAGAGTATAATAATCGGAGGCCCAGGGAAAGTGAATAAAAATAACAAATTCTCATACTCACCTTGCCTTACCTTTCCTTGGCATCCTCGCTCCATCCTGCCGTCTTCAGTATCTTCACCCTCTTCCGACGTCGCTGCTGAGGCCTGTGATTGGGCCTCAGCGGTCACGTTGGGGCGCACTGACGTCATTACGCAGCAGCGCACCATGTGACCGCTGGGGCCTAATCACAGGCCTCAGTCACAGAACAGAAGAGCGCCGGAGAGGACCCTGTGCCCAGGAGAGGTGAGAATATGTGTTTATTATTTTCAGTCACCTGCCCTGGGTGCCCTGCCCTGCCATCTATTGGAAAGGGGCCTGCAATATGCCAGGGTCCCTTTCCAATAACCGTATGTATAGCCGTCGGGGAACCAGGCTTTCCCCGACCGCTATCATAGTGGTCCGGGGCCCCGGCCATCTCCAGCTGGCCATACCCCGCCGCCCCCTGCGACCGCTATCGTTACGCCACTGGTCAGGGGCCCAATCGGGATGGTCAGGATCCCGATCGGGCCCCCATGACATGAGGACTAATAGTCGGGGCTCGGGGCCCACCGGTGCATTCACCGGTTCCCCGGTGGGCCAGTCCGACCCTGAGTCAAGGGATGGGATAGGACATGGCTGAAGGAAAGGGGTGAGGAAAACTGTCACCTAACCATTAATGCTATTTTGCTGTAAGGCTAAATAACTATGACACTAGGAGTCCCACTTCCGACATGAAGGTCAGGCTGTGAAACCCAGAAAATACATGGACAGAGCTTCACGGGTGAAACTCAGTCATGTGAATCTAGCCTAAGAAGGCATTTAAACCTTTTTGAAGCTGCCAGTTAAAACTGTTGTGACTAGCCCCCTAGGGCAGATTATTCTATAGATTCAAAGTTCTTATTAAGAAGAAGCCTTGCCATCTATGGAGAATGATCCCTTTTTTTCTGGATACGGAGGGAATGTCCCCTTGTCTTTTGTTATTTTATATTGAACATTTTTCCACATATTTTTGTACGGTCCATTTAAATATTTATACAAATTAGTTATGATCCCCCCTTAGAGGTCACTTCTCAAGACTAACTAAGTTTCTCCATATCTCCATCTTATCAGTTTTGTGACTTTTCTTTATACCTTTTCTACTCTACTCATCTATTCTATGATTTGTATAGTGGTTATATTATACTCCTATCCCATGAGTCCATGCACCTTCTAATACATGACATTATCTTGCTGATCTTAGAAGCAGCTAGTTGACTTATGATGTTGACAGATTAAATGGAAGTTGCTGTAGGTGCAATTTGCAGTTGGTACCTCATATGAAGCAGGGACAGAAAGTGGAATTTGAGAATGTTGTCCATGAATGATAAATCATGGGGAGGACTCCCTTGTGTGGTTATTAAAATAAAAATCGGCCCACTGAACCAGAGGAATCCCATTGTCATGACCTGATAAGATGAAATGCTAAAGGAAAATCTCCGGGATATGGTTTGTATGTTCTACTTGAACACTTGACTGAGAATGATATGCAGAGACATCCAACAGGCCACAGAGAGCTCTCCAGAACCTGGAAATTAAACATCTTTTAAAACAATGGAGACAGACAAGTTATCCTAATTACCCCAAGAGAGTTCCTTGAGCTGTTCCCTGAAGTGCAAATCAATACAGGTGACAACAGAAATCACATCATCCAGAATGGCTGGAAGGTCTCTGCAGGCAAGCTAATCTTTAATGTGCCCAGTCAAACTTTTCCAGAAAGCTGATACAAAGGGCTCAATGTTCCAGACCAGCTCAGAGGCAAGGATGTGTAACTAGATGGCATATTCACCGATGGTCATGGGACTCAGACATGGTCCTATCAAGCAATGATGCAGTAGAGTAGCCTAGTCAAGTAACTCGAACAATCTCCAGAAGATAGTAAGTAATTCCTGCAGGTTGACTGTTACAGGATCAGCTCGCTTCCAAAGCAGTATGACCTAAGACAAAAATTTCTGGCCTGAGTAAACTGTAATGCAGTGTGGACACACTGTGTCATTGAAAGGATTTGACTTGGGACTACTCCTAGGGGAACTGCCTAAGTGTATTGCTTTGTATTCACCTTTTCCCCCATATATGGTGTTGTGGTAGAATTTGGTTTTGATCCCCAAACTAGGGATCCCACCTTGTTGTCTGTAAGTTTCTAATTCTTAAAATTTCTTAAAATTCTTAAATATCTGCAGTGTCTTGTTGGGTATTCCTTTCTATGACTTATAAGACTTCATAAATTGGGTTCTATCAGTTTTTAATAATCACATTATGGAAGCAGCACATTATACATTTGAGGCAGGGGGTGTATGCAATAAGGAGCAGTCTTTTGCCCTCCTCTATCCATTACTACTAATACTAGTTCCTTTACATGTAATTCTGCCAGGAGTAACTGTATAATAGCCAAAAATAGCTGAGAAAAGCCCAGGGGAGCATAATATAGGAGATTCAGGAACACTGGACTGCATATACATAAGATCTGTGACACAGGAAAAAAGAAATCTATGATCACAGTCAGGAAAGCTGCTTGCTGTCTGTGAATAATATCCCATGTGTAATAACAAAAGCAGCTGGAATGAAGTAGAAATACATAAGTAGATTTTTATTACAGTGAAAGCTATGAGATGCTGCAGAATGTTCAGCAGTTTCAGTAGTTTGCAGATGTGTGTGGAGGTTGTGAGAAAAATGCACTTCCCATCTGCATTCACTATGTGAAGAGACCAGACCTACTTCCTTCCACTCACTGTAAAGACATATTGCTTATTGAATGTATCCATGGATGGGACTTCCCTAGTAATAGGAAGTGAACTTCAAATTAGCTAGAAGAGTGACACCTAGTGGCAAGAACTTTAGAGAGGTTTTTCAGACACAAAGCTGCAAAATTTTTAATTTAAGTGAATTACATTTTTGTCAAAAATCACATGCTATATTAAATGAGACTAAGTTGCCTGGAAAGTTTGTGACCATTTAAGTGCCCTGTTGGGATAGGGATGATTGACTGAAGAGAGAACACACAAAGCTCTATGACATGTATGAAAGCTTCCTAAATGACCTCACAGCACTTGATTATTTTATAGTAATAGGTCATACAATGCACAACTAAGTTTAATCCAATGGGAATGATGCCTTTAAAGCATAACTAAACTTCTATTTTATTTTTGTTATTAACCCATAGTTCAGGTGAAGATAACAAACTTTGTAATATACTTAAGAGTGAAAAGTTTCTGTTTATTCGCTTATTCTTATTTCTGTACAATAAAACTCTACGGAAAGTGAAGGGGGAGGAAAAAAGAGAGCTCTTCAAACAGCAATATATAGAGGCAGTTATTTTTCATATCACAGCTGGGTAATCAGAAATTACCATCCAGTTTTCTTCTGACAGCAATGGCTCATTTAATACTGTGTAGATGGACTCATATCTCTGTCTTTCAACTTTTCCTCTTCCCCCCTCTATAGGGCCCATTGCAAATGAAGACTGCTTGTGCACTAAGTACGGGCAGAATCAGATAAGAAGTATTTATTTCTTATGCGTACTTATATAGCGCCATCATATTCCACAGCGCTTTACAGACATTGTCAGTCACTGTACCATATAGGGCTCACAATCTATATTCCCTATCAGTATGTCTTTGGAGGAAACCGGAGTACCCGATGGAAACCCACACAAACACGGGGAGAACATTCAAACTCCTTTACATATGTTGTCCTTGGCAGGATTTGAACCTAGGAGTTCAGCGCTGCAAGGCTGCAGTGCTAACCACTGAGCCACAGTGTAAATATGAAAGCAAGGCTTAAACACACAAGCACTTTTCTTTAGTGAAGTATGTTGTAAAGTTTTTTCCCTTCACCTGCGCTATTGATTTATGAAAAGTTTACCTTCACCTTATGTTGTTGTGCCAACCAGAATTGCTGTACCATTTGAGGCATGCATACATTAATTATCTTGTGCAGAATATCCTCACCCAGACAAAAGAACTTTGGTTCAAATGGACAACATATGCAGAGGAAGGGAGAGCTTGACAGAGCTCGTCAGTGACAGCTCACTCTTTATCTTTATAAGGCCCTTAAAGACACTAACTTCCAACTTGATGCTATCCTTACTATGAAACAGAGAAAGCCCTATGTTGGATGTAGGCTACCTATTATAAATGGGCAAATAAACCTGACAAACTTTTAGCTCATATGTTATAACATTGTCAACATACTGTATGTCAATGTATAAATAGAGTTCATAGTATTCAATTGTGACCTGGCCTGTTGACATCCCATCCCTCCCAAACAGGCCAGAGGGCCCCCCGTACGCCGCACATTACGTCATTGCAATGTGATGTGCGGTGCACAGGGCCCAGGCTGCTGTGGGAAGAGGAGAGGCCACGAGCAGGAGCGGGGAGAGGTAAGTGATGCAGCCAGGTTCTCCCTGGTTTTGTGATCCAGTTTTAATTGCAAAACCGGAAAGAAGTGGCACCACCGACCCAGTTCTGATACTAATATAGCAGAAATCCACAGGCTTCCTGCTCTACCACTCACAAACTTGTAGGCCACAGGCCACATTAAGCCTGTGGCCTACAAGCTAAGCTCCGATACTTTTCTGACTTCTTTCTAGCGCCTCCTGATTCTTCCTGCTATGTCACATCAGTGTGCCCGGAGCAAGAAGGAGCAGGACAGAGAAGCAGACAGGTGAGTAATCACCCAACACTGCTATAGGGGGGGACCAGTGAAGGGGCTACTGTATGGGCTATACAGTGTTCCCTTCCCTATTCCTCCACCCTCCATATAGTGCCCCTTCACTATCCCCCCATAGAGTGGCCCCTTCACCATTTCCACCCACCCCATACAGCGGCCCCTTCACTGGTCCCCTATACTGTTTGGGGAACATAGATGGGGCCATTATATTGTGTGGGGGGGCAGTGATGGGGTTAATATCTTGGGGGACATTAAACGGGTTATCCAGGATAACATTTTTTTTTTAATTAGGCTGGGGCAGGTGAAAAAAAAAAAAAAAACACAAAAACCCAAAACTTACTCTCCTGTCCCCATTGTCTCCCAGCGCGGTTTGGTCCTGCAGTTCTGTTGTTTTCTTCCCACTAAACGTGACAACCGGACCGTGCTGGGAGGACCAGGGACAGGTGAGTATGTTTATTTTTTTTGGGGGGGGGTTCACCTCCCCCCAGACTAATTCTAAAAAAAAAATTAAAAATATGCGGGACAAACTCTTTAAAGTGTGGCACTTTAGGGGAGTGTATTAAAGGGGTTGTCCAGGCATAATTTTTTTATGGTTTATCCTCAGGATAGGCCATAAATACCTATTCAGTACAGGGCTGATAGCCGGACCAATCAGCAGTACAGAGCAACTTCCGGCTCCCGTCCTGTATACAATAAGGTGCCGGAAGCAAAAGCTCTGTCCACTGTATATTAGCCGGGCACCTTCACTGCATCTCAGCACTTATTGAAGTCAGTGGGAGTTGAGCTGTAGTGAAGAGCTGGGCTACTATACAGCAGATGGAGTTTTCTGCTTCCGGCCTTGTATTGTGTACAGAACGGGCTCCAGAAGTGGCACCGTACAGCTGATGGGTCCGTGTGTCAGCCCCCTACTGATCAGTTATTTATGGCCTATCCTGAACATAGGCCAAAAAATAAAGTTAACCCTGGACAACCTCTTTAATATGCCCCACACAGTTTAATGTCCCCCCTCAGGATGTTAACCCCATCAGTGCCCCCACACAATATAATGGTCCTATCACTGTTCCCCATACAGTATGGGGGACCATAAAAAAATTTGGCCCAGACAACCCATTTAAAGAGGTTGTACATAAATTGGAGCGACCACTGTGGTGGCCAGGAAGGTGTAAAAAATTTTTAAAAAAAGCATACTCACCTGTTCCCAGCACGCCGTTGTCCCCCGTCTGTGTCTGTTCGGTTTCATGGCGGCGCCTCATTTCTAGAAATCCTGTACCTAATTGGTCTCAGTGACCAAATGAGGTGCAGGACTCCCAGCAAGACGGCGCCAGCACGAGACTGAATGGACACTGGCAGTGGACAACGGAGCACCGGGGACAGGCGAGTATGCTTTTTTATTTATTTTTTTATTTTTTTTATTTTACACCTCCTTCTCGCCACATGGCTTGATCCAATTCCTGGACAACCTCTTTAAAGGATTTATCCATCTTTCTAATATTGATGACCTGTCCTTAGGATAGGCCATCAATATTGCATCTGCGGGGGTCCGACAGCCAGGAGGTCTGCAGATCAGCTTTTCGAAGACAAAGCGGCTACAGGTTATGGTAACAATTCCAGGATCCACGCTGTTCACTTGCCATATAGGGTGTAGCAGTGGATTTAGGTGGTGCACATCGAATGGCGGGTGAGCAGCATGGCTCCCGACATGTTATTTCCTTTAGCCGCCCTGTCTCAGTACAGTTGATCTGCAGGGGTTCTGGCAGTGGGCCCCTAGAAACAATTCCACTGGTGGGCCCTAGACACCCCAGTCCAACACTGCTCCCAAATCTATGATACATTTCCCCAATTCTACATCAAACTATACACGGCTTTACTGGGCAGCTCCCGCCTGTCCCTAGCCACCTATTTAGCTGATATTCTGCTTCCAACACTTACTACGATCACGAGAGATGCCCTAAACAATGATATCACTGCTGAGGAGGTAGACCTCTCCATGATAAAGTCGATTCTAAAGCAATGACACTCTTGGATTCGGATATAGAAAAAGCATTCAATAGCGGCTCATGGCAGTATTTATGTGCTTTGCTTCATGTATTTGGGGCCCTTTGTTGACTTTATTTGATCCCTATACGCCTTCCCTAAGGCCTACCTCAAACTACCATCTCTCATGCCATACCTAGTCCTAATTAGTAGGGATATCCCCTTTCGCCGGTTCTGTTTGCACTAGCGATGGAACCACTGGCTGGTCTCATCAGACTCTCCACCAACATAGAGGGAGTGAAAATTACATCTAGACATTATAAGGTTAATTTGTTCGCTGATGATTTACTGGTAACACTGACTAGATCCCTAACGTCTCTCCCTAACCTCTTGCACATTTTAGATAAATTGTCGATGCACTCAAGTCTGAGATTATGTATGTTAATGTCCCCCCAGCAACCCAAAATTGATTTAAATTTTGGGTTCCTTATATTCCCTACCTGAGGATTCACCTTACCTCATCCCTCTCTTACCTATATGCATCCAATTACCCCAAAATATACCAGTCCATTTGTAAAGACCTCCAGGTTTGGGATTTACCTTGTCTGTCATGGATAGGGACAATTAATCAAAATGGTAATACTACTCCATCTCCTTTATTTGTTCTGTATCTTGACATCTTTAAATTCATTTTGAGAAGAAAGCACCCACATATCCCACGTAGAATAATGTACTATCACAAGTGATTGGGGAGAGCATAAAATACTGCAATGCTGCTTGCATAGCCCAAATGGTTGTATAGTAACCCCTACACACAGCAGAATTTACATGTACGTCCTGGTGCCCATGAATAGGTATGATATCTGCTCAGAAGCAGAATGGATGCACTAACCACCAGGTCTGTGCCGTTTTACACAGCAGGGACTTAGCAGCATTGTCCGTGACCAGAGATGACTCTGATAATGGGCATTTAACTACTCAGATGCCGTGGTCAAATTTTACCACAGCATCTGAGTTGTTACTTTCACTTTCCATATAACATTTGGCAACATGGCGCCCCCAGTAATATTGTAGTCTACGGCACAAGTGATCTGAAGATGCCCAAAATATTAATATATCAAACATTTGTCCCATATTTTTCCCATACGTAGCAGGAAAAAAAATGTAAATGGCTGAATTGCCGTTTTTTCGTTGCTTTCCCTCCCTAAAAAATGGAATAAAAACTGATGAAAATATACATTCTCCAACATGGTATCAATAAAAACAACATATTGTCCCACAAAAAGGGAAACCTTACACAGCTCTATATACATTAAAATATAAAAAAAAGTTACAAAAAAGTAAAAAAAAATATGGCGATTCAAAGAAATTTCTTCAAAATTTAGAACTTTAGAAAGTTAATAAAACATAAAAAAAAACTAGAGAATTTGGTATCACTGTCATCATATTGACCTAGAGAATAAAGCTAACATAACATTTTTACCGCATAGTGGAAGTATTTTTTTTCAATTCCACCTCATTCTGAACTTTTTCTGGCTTCCCAGTACATTGTACAGAATAATAAATGGTACCATTTTGAAGAACTTGTCATGCAAAAATCAAGCCCTCATATGACTATATAAATGGAAAAATAAGAAAGTTATGGCTTTTGGAATTCTGAGAGTAAAAAACAAAAGCACAAAAATGAAAAATGTCTGCATCGGGTAAGGGTTGAATTAGACAGTTAACCTATCCTGCTTGTCTAAGGGGAACTTAAGTAAATGTATTGTGTCTAGGAACCTATGAATTACATTTTTTTGTACTGAGGGGTCTGCAGTTTTTTCTGATTGTTGTAAGTTATAAAGGATTTCCTAAAATTTCCTAGATTCTCTGGCGATCTCAGACTTTTTCATCAATGGTATGAATGATTTCGTCTTCATTTTTTTAAAGAGTAGAGAGGTTGGCTTGGACGCCTATCTGTGTGGGTGTATTGTTTAAATTTACAAACTGTAAATGCTTTAGCTGGTTTTGCATTAAAGGGGTATTCCCATGAACATAATCATATGTATATTAGTAGATAATACAAAGTTAAAAATTTTTGCAAATATATGTAGCTAAAAATTCTGCAGAGTTTTAAAGCTTTCTTCTAACTATGTTAGTGGTGACAGTCTGTTGTCTTGATCAGTTGCCAATGGATACGACCACGTATGTAGTAATTTTCTATGGTCTGGAGCTTGTCAAGAACCCAGCCATGATTTTCTTATTGTAGCTAGTTTATCAGGCAGGGACACTACATGTATCAGAAGATAACCCGGCCACAATAAGGAAATCATTGTTGACTTTCTGACCTTAGAAAGGTCCTGCATTCATGGTCGTATCCACTGGCAACCGATCACGACAACAGCTAGTGACCACAAGATATTTAGAGAAAATCTTTAAAACTCTGCAAAATGTTTAATTACTTGTATTTGCAAAAATGTTTAACTTTTAATTATCTACAAATTTAAAAATGGTTATGGTCATGAGAATACCCCTTTAAGTAAATCAACTGATTTCACAGGCCTTCCATTTCCAAATGAGCGGCCAATAAACTAGAAGGTTTATGTAGACACTCCAGGTTTGAGATACGTGTAAGGATATCATTAATCTGGTTTTCTCTCATATTTTTAAGCTTACTGTCCAGAGAAATAAGTTTGCAATGTATTACTGATTTGTGTGATTCTCATAAGGTGGGCTTAGAGATCTCAGTAGTGTCATTAAACTTTAAATATTCTAATATTATTTTGCGACCTCTTCTCCATGTGTTGGATCAGAGATCTCTGGGAAAGTGTCCAAGGAAATAGAAATTGAGATAGGAGCTTGATCGTAAATGATGAGGCCTATGTCCGTGATGAGTCAGTTATCTTTTGAAGTTGTCTATTAGTGAAAAATAGGTAGTCGATACAATGCTATGATGTGTGTAGAGGGGAGTAGAAAGTGAAGTCGTGGTTAGTTGTGTGTTTGTGTGATATCCAAGCGTCCACTAAATGGGCGGTAGAAAGATACTTTTTCAGTTTTCGCAAAGACGCAAAATTGACAGAGCTAGTTTGCTTGGAGGTATCTATGGCAGTGTCATGTGCCAAGTTCAGATCACCTCCTGTTATCAGGATGCCCTCTGCTAAGGCAAATAATTTATCAAGTTTTTTTATCAGCCATGTTATCTGGAATGAGTTTGGGGCATACAGATTGATTAGGGTGATAGGGGTGTTTGCAATCTTGCCTTTCAGAAGCAAGTACTTTCCCTCTGGGACTACTAGCGAAGCAGATTGTTGGAAAACAATGTGGTTCCAGACAACTATGCCAACTCTTTGTGCTGCAGCTGTGTATGTGCAATGGGATCAGGAAGAAAAAAGGAATAGGTAAAAGAAGGATGTGCAGTGGGCGGAAATGGTGGAAATGGGTCTCTTGGAGAAATAGGATATCATTTTTTTTTTCTTTTTAAGCAAGTTAAAGATATGATTATGCTTTTGTGGTGTATTAAAGCCTCTGATGTTAAAAGAGGTAATGCCATTACTAGGGTCAGTTAGAGATATGGAGCTTAGCACAAAGTCATTACTGCATGTTTTGATAGCAGGGTTCAATGCAGGAGGAAGTGGGTAAAACAAGAAAGTAGACAAACAGCTGTAACAAGGTTTAACATAGTGTTTCAATATAGGAAACATTTTTACATAGCAATTAGCACAACCTGATCCTAAGATAAAGTAGGAAGTCATAACATAAGGCAGTAACTTATATATCTAACCACTAAGAGTGATATGCACAAATCCTGTTCCAAGAGGTTGAGTTGCAATAACATATTTACAGGGAGTCTGTCAGGGCAATTTGGGACACTAAACCACCCACACGTCCATATGGACCTGGGGTTTAGTGTCCCAAATCACCCTGTTATAACGCAATCCATGGCCGCATTAAAAATAAAAAAGATTTATACTCACCCGGCCTCTGTACTCCTCGTGCCTGCGCAGTTCTTCATTGAGGCCAGACGAGTACACCTTGGCTTTAGTGCACATGCCCCACAATTATGTAGTGAAGCTGGGGTGTCCATCTTTGGCTTCACTGAAGAACAGCACGGGCACTGGGAGGCGTGCCTCATGAATAAGCCGGACCGATCTCACCAAACAGCGTCGATCGGACCCTTATCTAGGTAAGTATAAAGGTTTTTTTATTTTTAATGCGCCTGCGGATTGCATTACAACAGGGCGATCTGGGACACTAAACCCCAGGTCTATAAGGACCTGTGGGTGGCTTAGTGTCCCAGATTGACCTGACAAATTCCCTTTAAAACATAACATCATGTAACAAATTCAATACATTAAATAATGGCTGAGAAGACAGAAATAAGGACCTATGAGGCTCTCTAATCATACCTGTCAGCAGTTAAGATTTCATCTCTGCAGAGAATCTTGGGAGGAAGTCAACTAACTTTCTTGGTGTGGGTTTTCCTGCTCTTTCCCTGGACTTGATTGGGGACTTAAATGCATATAGTTTCTCCCATGTGGCGGAGCAGTCATCTTTGGAAGAGCTTCAATGTCCACAGAGGGGACCCAGTTACTGATGTCTTGTGGGTCTATTTCTAGATGGTCATATACCTGCAGCATCCCAGAGTGTCACTGCTTTTATTGTTTTTATTTTTCTTTGCCTATTGTTCTGTTATGTGTATGTATTGTGTATATGTTATGTGTATTTTATTATTTTGCAGCTTTCCTATCTGTATTCCCTTGTTGGTTTGCCCCACTGTTTGGTTCACCCCCACACTTGGTCTTTTGAGGGAATTTTACATGGAACAGATTTTCCCCATATTTCTTGTATGGGCTATTTATATATTTATATAGGTTTATCATATCTCCCCTTAAACGTTTCGTCTCCAGACTAAACAGATTTAACTTCATTAGTTTCTCCTCATAACTAAGGTTCTCCATGTCCCTTATCAGTTTTGTGGCCCTCCTCTGAACCTTTTCCAACTCTAGGACATGTTTTCTATGAACTGATGCCCAGAACTGAACTGCATAATCCAGATGGGGTCACAACAATGACTTATAAAGTGGTAATATTACATCCTTTTCCCACGAGTCCATATTTGGGAGCCCTCAAATTCCAAGTGTGAGGTGTTTCAGGCCTTTTGGAGAATAGCCTATTAACTTTGAAAATGTAGGCTACAAATGACGTCTTTGGACGTTCTCTCTTGGTTTGGGTTTTGGTCTCAACTATCTGTGAGCACAATCTAAGGTAAGATCTATAAGAGTGTCTGCACAAAGGAAGTTGATAAAGATCTGCTTTACAGTAGCCTCAATAGCTTCAGGTGAAATTGACTCAGTAAGGCCTTGTATTCTTAAATTGTTCCTTTGGCCTCTGTTTTCCTGAACTTAGTATGATGTTGTACCGTGTTAGCCATTGAAAGTAGTGGAAGAGTGAAGAAATCAGGCGATACCTTTTAGAGGCTAACTGAGTATATTTATAAGTAAGCTTTCAGGAGTACTCGCTCCCTTCATCAGACATGGTGTGATACAAGAACTGAAAATTAACAGATTTTTATACACATGGTTTTCAAAGCATTTTAGAGTATTTGCTCCGACAAAACAGACCTGTACAAGCACCTCCTGGATCTGAGGATGAAATTTCTCAGATTGGGATACAAACCAAAAGTGACAGACAACCAATTAAACAAAGCAGCAGCCATTAACAGAGACAGTCTGCTCACATATAGAGAGACCCAGAAAGATGCCCGAGTGCCCCTAGTTGTCACCTACAACCCACAGCTGGAGATCCTACGAAGGATTGCCAAGGAGCTCCAACCTGTGCTACATAGGGACAACAGAATCAAGGACATATTTCCAGTCCCCCCTCTCCTCTCCTTTCGACAACCACCAAACCTGAGGCGTATTATCGTCCGGAGTGCCCTGAAGGCCCCAACTGAAAATGGCACCTCACCTTGCCTACATAAAAGGTGCATGACCTGCAAGCACATCCACACCGCTGACAGTGTACCTATCCCACAGTCACAACAGGTGCACAGAATTAGGGGGACATTTTCCTGCAGGTCTTCCAATGTGGTGTACCTCATAATGTGTGTGCAATGTCCCACCACAGGCCTCTATGTGGGGGAAACAGGGCAGAGACTCAGTCAACGAATGAACTCACACAGATCCACCATTAATAACAGCAGAACCGATCTCCCAGTGGCCGCACATTTCTCCGGAGAAAACCACTCTATTGAAGATTTGCGGGTTGTGGTTTTAATGGGACATTTTAAGACACAGGAGAAAAGGAAAGAAATGGAGTACAAATTTATGCAAAAATTTCAAACTCTGCAATTTGGACTTAATATTCATGCCAGCTTCATGTCACACTATGTTTGAACCATGAACTGAACTCAATATTCATGCCAGCTTCAAATCAAACTATGTATGATCTGTGAGGGACACAAATCACCTCCTGATAGCAAACAGATAACAGCAAGAATTACTGATCCCTCCGTCACGCACCACAAGTTTCCAGACTGTTTTTTTGACCTGTTGTAAATAACTTCTCTACTTAGATTGCAATTTTTTTTAAGGATTCCTGAACTTAAACAGAGACAGATAGTGCAGATAGTTGGTCTTGACACCTGTTGAAAGTCTTTGTAGAAGCAACACTATATTTCAGAAGAGCTGTCTTAGTAGACTCTAGATCTTCAACTCTACAGTCATGGCCAAAAGTTTTGAGAATGATACAAATATTAATTTTTACAAAATCTACTGCTTCAGTTTTTCTAATGGCAATTTGCATATACTCCAGAATGTTATAAAGAGTGATCAGCTTAACAGCAATTACTTGCAAAGTCAATATTTGCCTAGAAAATGAACTTAATCCCCCAAAACACATTTCAACATCATTGCAGCCCTGCTTAAAAGGACCACCTAACATCGTTTCAGTGATTGCTCCATTAACACAGGTGTGGGTGTTGATGAGGACAGGGCTGGAGATCAATCTGTCATGATTAAGTAAGAATGACACCACTGGACACTTTAAAAGGAGGCTGGTGCTTGCCATCATTGTTTCTCTTCTGTTAACCATGGTTATCTGTAAAGAAACACGTGCAGTCATCATTGCACTGCACAAAAATGGCCTAACTGGGAAGAGTATTGCAGCTAGAAAGATTGCACCTCAGTCAACAATCTATCACATCATCAAGCACTTCAAGGAGAGAGGTTCCATTGGTGCCAAAAAGGCTCCAGGGCGCCCAAGAAAGACCAGCAAGCGGCAGGACCATCTCTTAAAAGTGTTTCAGCTGCGGGATCGGGCTACCAGCAGTGCAGAGCTTGCTGAGGAATGGCAGCAGGCAGGTGTGAGTGCATCTGCACGCACTGTGAGGCGGAGACTCTTGGAGCAAGGCCTGGTCTCAAGGAGGGCAGCAAAGAAGCCACTTCTCTCCAGAAAAAACATCAGGGACAGACTGATATTCTGCAAAAGGTACAGGGAGTGGACTGCTGAGGACTGGGGTAAAGTCATTTTCTCTGATGAATCCCCTTTTCGATTGTTTGGAACATCTGGAAAACAGCTTATTCGGAGAAGAAGAGGTGAGCGCTACCACCAGTCTTGTCTCATGCCAACTGTAAAGCATCCTGAAACCATTCATGTGTGGGGTTGCTTCTCAGCCAAGGGAATCGGCTCTCTCACAGTCTTGCCTAAAAACACAGCCATGAATAAAGAATGGTACCAGAATGTCCTCCAAGAGCAACTTCTCCCAACCGTCCAAGAGCAGTTTGGCGCTCAACAATGCCTTTTCCAGCATGATGGAGCACCTTGCCATAAAGCAAAGGTGATAACTAAATGGCTCAGGGAACAAAACATAGAGATTTTGGGTCCATGGCCTGGAAACTCCCCAGATCTTAATCCCATTGAGAACTTGTGGTCAATCATCAAGAGACGGGTGGACAAACAAAAACCAACAAATTCAGACAAAATTAAAGCATTGATTCTGCAAGAATGGACTGCTATCAGTCAGGATTTGGTCCAGAAGTTGATTGAGAGCATGCCAGGGAGAATTGCAGAGGTCCTGAAGAAGAAGGGTCAACACTGCAAATATTGACTTGCTGCATTAACTCATTCTAACTGTCAATATAAGCTTCTGTTACTCATAATATGAATGCAATTCTATTTCTGTATGTGATAAAAACATCTGACAAACACACATAAAAACCAGAGGGCAGCAGATCATGTGAAAATATAATATTTGTGTCATTCTCAAAACTTTTGGCCATGACTGTAGATCCAATATGTTGCATCTCATTTTAATTTCAGCCAGATCTTTCATAAAGAGTTTAAGGCTTGCTGGAGTGCTTTTTTTGAAGAAAGTTCTGGGAGAGCAAGAGATCACCATCTGAGGGGTTGTCTTCTATATCACTACTACTTCTTTGAGAGCTCGGGGATAGCTAAGGAGACTGATGTGCAGCGACTGTCAACATATTGGATACGCATTAAAAGCCCTGGCTGGAGAGGACAGTCAATTGCTGTTTCTCACCTATGAGTGGGCAATGGATGGGGGGACATGCACAGGAACTACTAACCTGGTGAATGTGTATCAGTAGACCTGGCCAGTGAAGATTATTAAAGATAGTTAAATGTACAGCAGACTTTAGCAGCTCTATGTAATGACAGTAGAGGAACTCTGAATCAGGGTCTACAGACCTGTTGGATGTGTATCTGCAGCCCTATGTGCTCCTTTATAAGCTGGGTAGAGTGACACTCCGAATCCAATGTGCATTTGCAGAACCGAGGTGTCAGTGTGTTAACTGAGATATTGCATAGGGCACAAATACAGTCCTAAGCAGATTAGGCCAGCTGTAGGAGTAAGGGAAGCAATGGTCAATTATCACGGCGGTGGTCCCCAAACATTGCTGTTGACAACAATGAGAGGAGAATGATGTGCTATACCATGTAGCAAATGCCAGAATAGGTGAATGAAATGCAGTAAGTGGGTTGCAGCCAAGAGTCTCAGTAGTGTAGGGCCCAGCAGAAGAGTGAGGAGAAGACCTGGTGAGAATCCACACAAAATGGGGTTTCCTAATCGGCAATTTGTCCAGGCATTAGCACAGCAGATACCTCTCTGATATAGGATTGCCGTGGGTTGGAAAAAAAAGAATAGTCCTTCACGGATGGGTTGTGCAGGTGCCAAAGATCAACCAAATGTAGGTCATTTAGGTCTTGCAGGAGTCTACCCAGTGCTTTCTGGGGAATAGAAGATGTCCCTCTAGAGGCATCAAGAGCAGGGTTGAGAGTGAGGTTAAAATCGCCAGCTAGGATTATAGAACCTTCTGCAAAGAGTTCCAGTGTGCGCAGAGCCTCAACAAGCCAAGCCACTTGGCCTTGATTGGGAGCGTAGAAATTGGCAAAGGTGTATTTATAAGTAGCGATAGTGCCTTTTAGCAGCAGAATTCTGCCCTCGGAGTCCTCATAAGTTTGAGAACACTGGAAAGGCACTGAGGAATGAAATAGAATGGAAACACCCCTAGAGGAAGCAGTGGGATTCGTGGAGTGGAAACAAGTGGTGAACATTTTTGTGGGGAGGCGAGGGATTTTCCCTGTTTTGAAATGAGTTTCTTGAAGGAACGCCACATTTGTGTGCAGCTTACGGAGTATGGTAAAAATTTGAGACCTCTTATTCGGGGAGTTTAGGCCATGGGTGTTAAAGGAGGTAAAAACTAATTCGGACATGGTGATTCTGAGACAATGTGAGTCCAATCGGTAAGGAGGGTGAGGGAGATAGGAGAGGCCCGAGGGGAGGGAGAGGAGGGGTATTTGAACAAACAGAGGTTAGGTGGGAAGGTTTGGGTAGAAGGACAACCAGTCGGGGGAAGGGGAGGGGTAGAAAGGGAGAAAGAAGAAAAGTGAAGAAAGCTTAGAGAGAGATAGAGGAGAGAAAGAGTACAAGAGCTAGGTTGGGCCCAAGATAATGCGCCCGTCAATAGATCAAATATTTAGCGGCAACGCCTGACAGCCGCTAAGCTTTAAACACTTACTCTGTCAATAGACAGAATATAAAAAGGATAGGGGAAACGGAGATGGTCCCAATCGTGACAGCCGATTACCATACCTTACAGGAGTAGATACGTATAGAGGCGTGTAGCAATGGGGACTACATACAGGCAACAGTGTGTAAAAGATGTAGAGGTACACAAGAGATGTGAAAGTTGGAGACATCCTACGGACATGTCTGGGCGGGCGGGAGGCGGACAGTATGAGAGTGCAAGTAGGCTCAGGGATAGTTGCCATAATTGCGCCGAAATGATAATACAACATTAACAACAGAATCAATACAATCCGAGATTACATAAACATCTCCAATGTGGTTATACCTAAATCCCTTATGGGGGTCTATCCCAGCAATATGGTTAGGGTGGTGCACACACCCCTATGTATTAGGGCGGCATAACTTACCGGGGCATCGGGAATCCCGGCACAACACCCTACTATCCAAAGAGCCCACAAACCCGTGTGAGAGCCCCGCCCCCCGCCCCCCACCCAACAACCCGCCACCCCCGATATTCCGTTGGTGGTAGTTAGTAGTTAGTAATAGTTAGCTGTTAGTAATGGTCTTTGTGGTAGCCCCTGATAGTTAGCGATAGGTACTAATTAGTAACATTTAGTAATGATTAGTAATTGGCAGTTAGTAGTTAGTAGCAAGTAGGCGTAATTAGCAGGTTCCCTGACGTGCCTAGTGTACACAGTGCAACGTGAAAAATTTGGTTCACTGAATGAATATACTCCATACTAAAGTAATGAACCTCTTCCCCAACCTGGGCTCCCCCGCCATCCGAGACCACGGGGTCCCACGTGCCTGCGCTCCTCCAAAGCACCATAAGCGCACCACCAGCCCCGAAATCCCGGACGGGGGGTGGAAGGCCCCACAAATACAATTGTTAGTCAAAAAACCCACCCCCAGACATGTACATCAAACAACCCAAACAGTTGGACATCTCAGTGAACCGGGGGGGGGGGGAATATGGTAGAGAGTGTCAGAGCTCCAACCTCCAGTTTCCCGGTATAGGGTGCCAGTCACTCTTACTGTGGGTGCTGCAGGGCCCATCGGGCACAAGGCAAACTTCTGGGATAGGTCATGAGGGAGTGGAGGTTGTGGAAAGTATGAGGGGGTGTGGGAGGATAGGTCCGGGGTAGAAGGTACCTTCAACCGCCAGCAGTCCTGGATATGAGTGTAGGATATAGGTACTTCACGTCTGGGCCAGTCCAGTGGGAGGGAATGATTCCACAGCAAATTTTCAAGAGGTACCTTTCACACACAAGTCAGCTCCACGCAGAGGAACAGCTCAGTGGTAAGATTACCGACATCAAGTGGATTCTTGTATGTATCTCTTCAAGGAGGGTTTCCTAGGTCTTGGCGACCTGAGACGCTGTTGCAGGCCTTCCTGTTCAAAGCTGGGCAGTGACGGCCAGGAGTGTAAGTCCTCCGGGAGGGACAACCATGAGGGAATCTCCATAGGGGGTATGTCGAGCAAGGCACAGGCTTTGGAGAGATCTTCTGGTGAACATATGACTATCCTGCGGCCTTGCTCCAGAACAGACAACCCGAAGGGAAAAAGCCATGCATACTGAAGGCCTCTTTCCCGTAGTGCCTGCAGCAGTGGACGTAACATCCGACACTTTGCCAGGGTAGATGGCGCCAGGTCTTGGTATAGGTGGATCTCTGTTTGGGCATGCATAAGTGGCCTTTTTTCCCTTGCAGCAGCTAGTATAGCAGACGTGTCCGTGGAGGACAGCAGCCCGCAGATTACATCCCTCGGTGGGTCAGCAGGGGAGGGTTTAGGTCTGACCGCTCGGTGGACCCTTTCGATTTGGACCGAGGCTGCCTTTTCTGCACCCACGAGGGATACAAAGATGGCCGACATCACCTCTCTCAGATCCTCAGAAGCGGGAGTTTCCGGAAGGCCCTTGAGGCGCAGGTTCCTCCTGCGGTTCCGATTCTCCAGATCCTCCAGAACATCGTATGTTCTATTCAGGTGGGTATGATGATCGGCGATACGTTGTGCCAGCGAAGAGGAGTGAAAAGTAATCGCTGAGCACGCCGACTCAAGGGAGTCTACTCTTTTGCCCACGGAGTGTATGTCGGCCCATATGTGAGAGAGCTCCGCGAGCACTGGGGCGATTGCTTGTGCCAGAGCCTTGCGAAGGAAGGACTTGGTAATCACCCCGGAGATAGCGTCTGTCCGGTCAGTACCCGACGCGCTGTCCAGATCTGAGTCCTCTGCCGCGTCTCCCGAGTGGGCCTCTTTCAGCGCCATCTTGCGCGCCACTGCAGGAGAACCCTGGACTTTTTTGCGAAAGAATTTATGCACCTCCGCTGCGTTTTTCTTGCCCGTGGGGGTACCTGGTAGTTCCCCGCTTCTTTCTCTCAGTGTCTTGCCCATTCTTGTCCTCAATTGAGCATTTTAAGGCAGGTAGTGGCTTAGTGTCTGACGGAGCTGCAGGCTCAGACGTCCATCAGCATCGACGGTTAGGCTCCGCCCCCCGATACCTCTCTGATATAGTCAGTACCCACAGCACAGCCAGAAGCCCAAAGATGTATAATCTTCTCATGATGGTGTTGCTGGAGTGGAGGTGCAGTGAAGCAGTGGTCAGAAGAGGTTTGCAGCTGCTGCTGTGAAGTCAAGGAGCTGGATCAGAAGGTTGCCAAAGAGGTAGCCAGGAAGATCTTTACCCATAATAGTGAAATCCAGGAGCCAACTCATTGGTCTGTTGTGCAGGTAAGCAAAGAACTTGGAGCACAGCAGTCAGCGGCCAATCGCACTCAGGAGAAGCCAAGGAACTGGAAAAAATGGCACCTCAGCACATGTGGAATAAGAAGGCCCCATGTCTCATATCTATCAATCCTGCTCTAGGTGTCCAAAATAATACCCCTGATGATGAACTGTGGCTTGGGTGGAACCCTGCAGTACTGCGACTTAGGATAAATATTGTCTCACAGCGGGTTATACACCATTCCCTATTACTTCATATCTCACAGAAAATAAATGGTTAAGTACACAAAATTACCGCTTGGCGCTTGATCATCGGAATTACTGAGACGCAGTGGCTAGATGATCAGCAGCTTATGTGGAGTAGGTGAAGATCAAATGTGAATCAGTAGATTCACCGTCTAGCGATGGATCACTGGAAGTGTTTACATTCAGTGGTCACATGATCGGCAGTCACATGAACACAGTAGAGGACTGAGGTGGACACACCCCCTAGGAGGCGTGACAGGTGGAGTGAGCTAGTGATTTTTATTGGCCCACTGCAGACAGCATCAGGAAAGGGGGTGGCACCGAATGAATGGGCTGACCTTTATAAAGCAGGCAAGGCTCAGTGTGGCGTCGGCTACTCTATACACTGGAGCACACCATCAGTGCTCCAGGAACTGCAGTTGTAACTGCAATTTTGAAATTTATAGCAGCTTAGACCAATTTATAAGTTTTAGTATTAGCTCCTGACGAACCTGACACAGATAACACAAGGGAAACGCGTAGAGCAAGTTTATCTTCAGAAACCATTTATTTTCTGTGAGATATTAGGATAAATATTGGTGGCAGTGCAGATTACTTAGAGATGGGCAAACCGATTTGTTACGAATCGTGTTTGATGGGAATGTTCCAAATTGTTTGCTTTCTAATCTTGAGAGGTTCGCTCATCTCTAGTAGTTAGGGTAGTGATTGGATTTCTCGCCTGGCTAGCCATGCCCTGTGTTGTCAGGATTTAAAGGCAGGGCTTATGTGTATTTTAATGCTATGTTTTGCATACAAAATCTACAATCAACCTGATAAAAATTACTTAAACGGGGTATTGGTGCTGTTATATGTTTTATGCTGTGTTGAAATATGAAGCTATATTTCTTTATAGGTAAATTGTGTGTGCTATGTTGTCAGTATGTTCTATATTTGAAAGATTTTGAATAATCATCACCTGTTTAATAAGCATACACATGTGGACAAAATTGTTGGTACCCCTCATTTAATGAAAGAAAATCCCACCATGATCGCAGAAATAACTTGAATCTGACAAAAGTAATAATATACAAAAATTATATGAAAATGAACAAATGAAAGTCAAACATTGCTTTTCAACCATGCTTCAACAGAATTTTTTTTAAACAGAAAACTCATGAAACAGGCCTGGACAGAAATGATGGTACCCCTGAAAATAATGTGACTAAAGGGACATGTTAAATCAAGGTGTCTCCACTAATTAGCATCACAGGTGTCTACAATCTTGTATCAGTCAGTGGGCCTGTATATAGGGCTACAGATACTCACTGTGCTGTTTGGTGACATGGTGAGTACCACACTTAATTTGGACCAGAGGAAGCGAAGGAAAGAGTTGTCTCAGGCGCTTAGAAAGAACATTATAGACAAGCATGTTAAAGGTACAGGTTATAAGACCATCTCCGAGCCGCTTGATATTCCTGTGACTGCAGTTGCACATATTATTCAGAAATTTAAGATCTCTTTGATGAAAAATCAAAGAGAAGGATAATACGAATGGTAACAAAAGAGCCCAGAAAAACTTCTAAAGAGATTAAACTCAAGGAACATCAGTGTCAGATCACACCATCTGTCGTTGTTTGAGCCAAAGTGGACTTCATGGGAGATGACCAAGGAGGACACCATTATTGCAAAGAAATCATAAAAAAAAGCCAGACTGGAATTTGCCAAACTACATGTTGACAAGCCACAAAGATTCTGGGAGAATGTCCTATGGACAGATGAGACAAAATTGAAATTTTTGGCAAGGCACATCGGCTCTATGTTCACAGATGGAAAAATGAAGTATATCTTGAAAAGAACACTGTTCCTACTGTGAAACATGGAGTAGGTTCTGTTATGTTCTGGGGCTGCTTTGCTGCATCTAGCACAGGGTGTCTTGAATCTGTGCAGGGTACAATGAAATCTCAAGACTATCAAGGGATTCTAGAGAGAAATGTGCTGCCCAGTGTCAGAAAGCTTGGTCTCAGTTGCAGGTCATGGGTCTTGCAACAGGATACTGACCCAAAATACACAGCTAAAAACACCAAAGAATGGCTAAAAGGAAAACATTGGACTACTCTGAAATGGCCTTCTATGAGCCCTGACCTAAATCCTATTGAGCATCTTTGGAAGGAGCTGAAACATGCCATCTGAAAAAGGCACCCTTCAGACCCAAGAAAACTGGAGCAGTTTGCTCATGAGGAGTGGGCCAAAATACCTGTTGAGAGGTGCAGAAGTCTCATTGACAGTTACAGGAATCGTTTGATTGCAGTGATTGCCTCAAAAGGTTGTGCAACAAAATATTAAGTTAAGGGTACCATCATTTCTGTCCAGGCCTGTTTCATGAGTTTTCTTTTTTAAAATATTCTGCTGAAGCATGATTGAAAAGCAATGTCTGAATTTAATTTATTCCTTTTCATAGAATTTTTATATATTATTACTTTTGTCAGATTCCAGTTATTTTATTAATTTTGTCCACGTGTGTATGTGACCAAAATGTTGTTTTCCACCCTAAACTCTCCAAATCTGGTCAATCAGGGAGTCATTTTAACAAAAAAAACTTCCTGGAACTTTAACAAAGAGCCAAATTCAGCCAATCATGTAATACACTTGTACTTTCAGCCATCCGCAGCCGAAGTTATCATGTAATAGAGCATAAGGATTTGATTAGATCAATGTATTTATTTTATTATTTATTATTTATTTTGCTTATTTAGTAATCATATTCCACAGCGCTATACAGATATTGGCAACATTGTCCCAATCAGGGCTCACAATCTAAATTCCCTATCAGTATGTCTTTGGAGTATAGGTTTTATGTTTAGGTTTGTGGGAAATGATTCAGTTTAACTTATCTATTGAAATTTCTGTTCTTTCTATATTGAGAAGTCAAGGAGGCTGTCCTATTAGTGATTGATAACCTCCCTTTATGACTATGCATAAAGAGATAGATGTCAATCACTAATAGGACCACCTCCTTGACTTCTTCTTAATGGATACATAAATCTTTTCCCACAAAATGACCTATAAATCTTTATATCTCCTTCTGCTTCTTATAGCATATCGCAGGTTCCCTTTAAACTTTCAAAGTTTGCCCAAAATTTACCATTTTAAATTACTTTTTTGTTATGAGTATGTGAAGTTTTACAAAGATTCAGCACTGAAATGGTTTATCATGTAACCTCACATATTGTGCTCTTTATGAAATGTAATTGATCAATGCCGTCACTGGAGCTCCAACCTTTAGATTCATTCAGCACAAGCTTATCCTCTCATTTCATTAACTTAGGAAAAAGTCACTAAAATTATCAGTAAATAAGAAGACAGTAAAAATGATAAGAGATACAATTTACCCAAATAGGTAGGAAAACAAACTAATATAATTCTCAAATATTGGTGACAGATATATGAGATGTACTTAACAAATTACAATCTCACTAGTCTACAGTCATGGCCAAAAGTTTTGAGAATGATACAAATATTAATTTTTACAAAGTCTACTGCTTCAGTTTTTCTAATGGCAATTTGCATATACTCCAGAATGTTATAAAGAGTGATCAGCTTAACAGCAATTACTTGCAAGGTCAATATTTGCCTAGAAAATGAACTTTATCCCCCAAAACACATTTCAACATCATTGCAGCCCTGCCTTAAAAGGACCACCTAACATTGTTTCAGTGATTGCTCCATTAACACAGGTGTGGGTGTTGATGAGGACAGGGCTGGAGATCAATCTGTCATGATTAAGTAAGAATGACACCACTGGACACTTTAAAAGGAGGCTGGTGCTTGCCATCATTGTTTCTCTTCTGTTAACCATGGTTATCTCTAAAGAAACACGTGCAGTCATCATTGCACTGCACAAAAATGGCCTAACTGGGAAGAGTATTGCAGCTAGAAATATTGCACCTCAGTCAACAATCTATCGCATCATCAAGAACTTCAAGGAGAGAGGTTCCATTGGTGCCAAAAAGGCTCCAGGGCGCCCAAGAAAGACCAGCAAGCGGCAGGACCGTCTCTTAAAAGTGTTTCAGCTGCGGGATCGGGCTACCAGCAGTGCAGAGCTTGCTGAGGAATGGCAGCAGGCAGGTGTGAGTGCATCTGCACGCACTGTGAGGCGGAGACTCTTGGAGCAAGGCCTGGTCTCAAGGAGGGCAGCAAAGAAGCCACTTCTCTCCAGAAAAAACATCAGGGACAGACTGATATTCTGCAAAATTTACAGGGAGTGGACTGCTGAGGACTGGGGTAAAGTCATTTTCTCTGATGAATCCCCTTTTCGATTGTTTGGAACATCTGGAAAACAGCTTATTCGGAGAAGAAGAGGTGAGCGCTACCACCAGTCTTGTCTCATGCCAACTGTAAAGCATCCTGAAACCATTCATGTGTGGGGTTGCTTCTCAGCCAAGGGAATCGGCTCTCTCACAGTCTTGCATAAAAACACAGCCATGAATAAAGAATGGTACCAGAATGTTCTCCAAGAGCAACTTCTCCCAACCGTCCAAGAGCAGTTTGGCGCTCAACAATGCCTTTTCCAGCATGATGGAGCACCTTGCCATAAAGCAAAGGTGATAACTAAATGGCTCAGGGAACAAAACATAGAGATTTTGGGTCCATGGCCTGGAAACTCCCCAGATCTTAATCCCATTGAGAACTTGTGGTCAATCATCAAGAGACGGGTGGACAAACAAAAACCAACAAATTCAGACAAAATTAAAGCATTGATTCTGCAAGAATGGACTGCTATCAGTCAGGATTTGGTCCAGAAGTTGATTGAGAGCATGCCAGGGAGAATTGCAGAGGTCCTGAAGAAGAAGGGTCAACACTGCAAACATTGACTTGCTGCATTAACTTATTCTAACTGTCAATATAAGCTTCTGTTACTCATAATATGAATGCAATTATATTTCTGTATGTGATAAAAACATCTGACAAACACACATAAAAACCAGAGGGCAGCAGATCATGTGAAAATATAATATTTGTGTCATTCTCAAAACTTTTGGCCATGACTGTACTAGTCTTAGAGTAATGGCTAACAACTGTTTGTGTAAGTTAGTTCATGCATGTTATGTATTTTGTATTCCATGACTGCTTCTCAATCCCAGGCCACCTGTGTTGCAAACTGCACTCAGAAAAAGTCACCAGTCCTTCCTAAGTAAATGTAATAAATATTAATGGAATATTAGGCACTAAATGAAAACACAGTGTGTAAAGACTCAAGACATTCTGTGAAGTTTCCAGGGATAGAAAGGTCATGGTCCAGCAAGCTGGAACTTATTATGAAAAAAAAAGAAAATCAATCTGCTTGTAAAGGGAAATGAGTTTGTTGCTGTTAGATTAGGCAGAGCATTAAAGTAAGTGGTTGGAACTATTACTCTGTTGAGATGAGTGAGTTATTTATAAAGCAGGTTAGAACCATATCTATTAAAAATGGCAATTCTTCTCTTTTGAAAAATGCTAAATCTAATTTAAAAGTTATTTTATGTAGCCCCCTACTTGGTTTAAGTATAAGAAGCCTAGTGTGTTTCAAATGTCCTAATGTTTCAGCATAGAATGCTGGAGTGACCTGCCTAGTCTATTTTGGCCTAGACAGAATATTTAATGTGATTTGTGGAGGATAAACACCATGCTCTCTTGCTAACATAAAGATACTGTACATGTATGTTTCACTATAACAGACTGCTTTAATTTGCTGTTTGTTATCTATTAGTTTATACATTTGTACAACTTTTGTACAACATTGGGATGTGAACCCAACTTTCAGCCCAATGTTGTTGTCCATGTGTACCATTCACCTTCCATGCCTTCCATGGTGCACAGAAAGATGGCAATAGAGGCTGTTATGGAGGCTTATTCTCTTCAGCTATGAGTCCCACTCTTTTCTATACACAATAATAGCCAGAGTGTTAGGATTGTGAATTCTGCTGTGGCCCCTTTAAGACCGCTGGGTCTGCAGGGAGAAATGCCCCTTTAAGATATTGTACTTCAATCAATGTGCCAGTCCAGGTCTTTATAATCCTGTCCATCTCATTACTCTCTGCCAGCTATTAGTTTTTTCCTTAGTTTTGGCTCCTGTTCCTGCTTCCTGTTTTGTTACTGACTACTGACTTTGGACTTTTGGCTTGTTTCCTGGACCTCTCGCTTGGATTGTGATTCTGCTACCCTGCTCCCATTCGGCTTCTGACCTCTGGCTACATTCCCTGGATTCGTCTCTGTCTCTCGTTATTGAACCTTTGCTGCCCACTCTGTTGCTGTCCTGCTTGTTGACTATTCTCGCCAGTGAGTCGTGTGTAGATCTGGTGTCTGACTTCTGTTAGTGGTGTGCCAATTTGCAGTACATTTCTCTGTGGTGTCAATTCCAGTCAAAGGATTCTACAAAGTCCAACTCCACCACTAGGAGCTCTGGTGAAGGCCTCTGGAGGCTGGTTTTGACTCACTCTGGGTGTGGTGCTGTTAGGATTCAGACACAAGGTAAGAAATGTACTGGTCTTCAGGAGAGCAGCAGCAGAAATGGGCTGACAACTGTGAGCATTAGAAAATGCTACTAAAAAGTAATACACTATTGTGAGACAAGACCGGCCTCAGACACCTTCACCAGAGCTCCTCACAAGAAGAGATGGATTTTCGCTGAATCTGAAGACCAGAACAGAAAGTGTATCACAAATAAACGCACTGCAGCAGAAGCCAAACTCCAAATCCACACACTACTCACAGGGACAAAGATAACAGAATGGTCGTCAATCATGGGTCAGCAGCTGAAGAAGGCAACAAGGAAGCAAATCACGAGACGAAGACAAGTCCAGAAAACAAAGCCAATAGTTGAAACCAATCAGAAACGCCAGAACAAAATCGCAAGACAGAGAGGAATCCAAGAACACAGCCAAAGGTCAGTATTATAGCAGTCAAATCAATGTAAGGAGCCAAGCAGGAAGTTGCAAACTAATTAGCCAGCAAAGCTGGGTGATCAGGGAGTGGTTTATAAAGGCCTGCTAAGGAAGCTTCCCTATGTTGTCATGGCAACCTTAAAGCAGCAACTACCAATCCTAACAGGAAACTTCCTTATGTTGACA
The DNA here is from genome assembly GCA_947044405.1 of Leptodactylus fallax. Lineage (NCBI taxonomy): Eukaryota > Metazoa > Chordata > Amphibia > Anura > Leptodactylidae > Leptodactylus > Leptodactylus fallax. The sequence goes on from CAMRHE010000379.1 coordinate 660,601, forward strand.
CGGCAACCTTAAAGCAACAACAACAGATGTAACATTCCTGACAGGTGCGTTCTGGTTGCGGTTTTTATCACTGATAGTTGTCTGGCCTGGTCCTGCTATCTTTTTCTTGCATACTCACTATTCCGTTACCTGCACTGCATCTGAACTATAACACAGAGATTGGTCTGGAGATCACATGGGCAACTCCATGAGCAGGCCCTTCACAAGGGATTGGTCACACTAGTCCTATTCCTGGGATTATCATGTGGGGTGGCACAATTACAGTAGCTGACTCCCTCCAGCATTCATTTTAGGTGTACTAACAGCTTGGAATTGCATTGATTTGGTTGTAGAACTGGTGGTGCAGCTGTTTCTCCAAAGTATCCCAGGAACTGTTTTTTTAAGAGGACAATGCCAGACCATATTTTGCTCATGTTACTGTTTTTGTGTAGCCTAAATGTGCTACCATGGCTTACAACGTCTCAAGACTGGCTCACATTGAGCACATCTGGGATGCCATTGCTTGGCAATTGCAAAGGGATTTGCCAGCAACCAATCTTGATGATTTGTCCAAGTGGATTTACAGTACATAACATTGCTCAGAATACCATGAATAACCTTATTGACAGCATGTCAAGGTGTAAGCGAGTGTGTTTCAGCATGTGGCACTCATACTCACTACTGAATAAATTAAGATGTATTGAATATATTGTTTCCAATTTTTTTATAATTTGCACATCACTAACATGTCTATTGATTCTGTGATTTCCATAATTCCAAGACTTCTCCTTCTTGGTGTTGCAATTTCAATGTTGAGGAGTGTATATATGTTATACTGTGATGGTGTGATAATGTGTCATGCATAGATATGGGCAAACTGTTTTGTTATGAGCTGGATTTGACCAGAATATTACAAATTCAGTTTTTAATGAAACCAAATACTTAGCAATTAGTTTCTAGTGAACTAAAATGGCCACCACAACATGTATTGCGCAGTGAAAATACAGAGGGGATATGTGTCTGTGACGTTGGCTGTGTGGTTTTGGCATGACCTGTCATGATCTTACTTCATCTTACCCAATAATGAATGGTGGGGGGAACTTACAGTGCCGATGTCACAGACACGAAAGATTTTACCTGAGGGAAAAAGAACCATTTTGGGTTGTGATCAAGCCAAAAGGCACCTGTGATATCATCATCTCTGCATGATCCAAAGCAATATCTCCATTTTCTATTAGAAAACAGCAACAGAACTACAGAATAATATGAGGAAGACAAGTTGAACGAAGTTAGATTTAATAAATTTTAAGCAGATAGTCCAAGAAATCATAGAAGTGGAGGAAGAATTTCTGTACTGTGCTGTGAGCCTGTGAGTGCTGCAGTACAGATACTGAACAGTTAAGCCTTTCTTTGCCAACAATCTTATTTTGTTAAGTCTTTTTTTGCAATAGAGCAATTTGTTTTTTTGGAATACAATGTCAGGTTGATCTGTGACTGTCCACAGAATGTCTCAATTTTTTTTTTTTTTACTGACAAAGTCAGTCCTGTTAGTGAAAAAATATTTTGTTAAGAGTTTTTTGGTCGATAGTATTTTTTCATTACATACAGTACAGACCAAAAGTTTGGACACACCTTCTCATTCCAAGAGTTTTCTGTATTTTCATGACTATAAAAATTGCAGATTCACACTGAAGGCATCAAAACTATGAATTAACACATGTGGAATTATATACTTAACAAAAAATTGTGAAACAACTGAAAATATGTCTTATATTCTAGGTTCTTCAAAGTAGCCACCTTTTGCTTTGATTACTGCTTTGCACACTCTTGGCATTCTCTTGATGAGCTTCAAGAGGTAGTCACCTGAAATGGTTTTCACTTCACAGGTGTGCCCTGTCAGGTTTAATAAGTCGGCTTTCTTGCCTTATAAATGGGGTTGGGACCATCAGTTTTGTTGTTCAGAAGTCAGGTGGATACACAGCTGATAATCCTACTGAATGGAGTGTTAGAATTTGTATTATGGCAAGAAAAAAGCAGCTAAGTAAAGAAAAACAAGTGGCCATCATTACTTTAAGAAATGAAGGTCAGTTAGTCTGAAAAATTGGGAAAACTTTGAAAGTGTACCCAAGTGCAGTGGCCAAAACCATCAAGCGCTACAAAGAAACTGGCTCACATGAGGACCACCCCAGGAAAGGAAGACCAAGAGTCACCTCTGCTGCGGAGGATAAGTTCATCCGAGTCACCAGCCTCAGAAATCGCAGGTTAACGGCAGCTCAAATTAGAGACCAGGTCAATGCCATACAGAGTTCTACCAGCAGACACATCTCTACAACAGCTGTTAAGAGGAGACTGTGTGCAGCAGGCCTTCATGGTAAAATAGCTGCTAGGAAACCACTTCTAAGGACAGGCAACAAGCAGAAGAGACTTGTTTGGGCTAAAGAACACAAGGAATGAACATTAGACCTGTGGAAATCTGTGCTTTGGTCTGATGAGTCCAAATTTGAGATCTTTGGTTCCAACCACCGTGTCTTTGTGCGACGCAGAAAAGGTGAACGAATGGACTCTACATGCCTGGTTCCCACCGTGAAGCATGGAGGAGGAGGTGTGATGGTGTGGGGGTGCTTTGCTGGTGACACTGTTGGGGATTTATTCAAAATTGAAGGAATACTGAACCAGCATGGTTACCACAGCATCTTGCAGTGGCATGCTATTCCATCCGGTTTGCATTTAGTTGGACCATCATTTATTTTTCAACAGGACAATGACTCCAAACACACCTCCAGACTGTGTAAGGGCTATTTGACCAAGAAGGAGAGTGATGGGGTGCTACGCCAGATGACCTGGCCTCCACAGTCACCAGACCTGAATCCAATCCTGATGGTTTGGGGTGAGCTGGGCCGCAGAGTGGAGGCAAAAGGGCCAACAAGTGCTAAGCATCTCTGGGAACTCCTTCAAGACTGTTGGAAGACCATTTCAGGTGACTACCTCTTGAAGCTCATCAAGAGAATGCCAAGAGTGTGCAAAGCAGTAATCAAAGCAAAAGGTGGCTACTTTGAAGAACCTAGAATATAAGACATATTTTCAGTTGTTTCACACTTTTTGTTAACCCCTTAACGACCTTGGACGTACTATTACGTCCTGGGCGCTAGGTATTTCGCGCACCAGGGCGTAATACTACGCCCGAGGCCGATAGTGAGCGGGCGGTATCGGAACCAGGTGTTAGCTGTATCTGACAGCTAACACCCTGCTCCATAACCCCCGGTCGGAACTGAGTTACGAGCGGCGGTTTTAATCCCTTGGATGCCGCGGTCAAACATGACCGCGGCATCCAAGGGGTTCTGCCGTCTTGCCGCCCCCCCCCGGCACCCCCCGCGGCGAGATCGGGGGGTGCTGATATCTCTAATCTGCAGCCTGGGGTCTGCCCAGTGACCCCAGGCTGCCTGGAGACCCCACTACCTGGTTGATCCTGCCGAGACCTGCGGAAGTCAGCGCTGTGTTTCCATAGCGCTGACTTCCTGTATAGGCTGCAAGACACGTGTATGCTCGTGTCTTGCAGTCTATAGTACTGAGCCAGAGATCAAAGCATCTCTGGCTCAGGTGTCCTAATGGGACACAAGAAAAAGTAAAAAAAAAGTGAAAAAAAAAATAATAAAGTATGTGAAAAAAAATTAATAAAAGAATAAAGCCCCAAAAATTCCCTTTTCCTATATAAAATGAATTATATAAAAAATAAACCTAAAAATTAATAAAAACAATACATATTTGGTATCGTTGTGTCCGTAACAACCTGTACAATAAAAGTGAAACCATATTTAATGTACACGGTGAAAGTCGGGGAAAAAAAAACGGAAAAAAACCGCCAAAAGTAACGATTTTTCGCCATCTCACCTTACAAAATATGCCATAAAAAGTGATCAAAAAGTCATATGTACCACAAAACAGTACCAATAAAAATCACAGGTTGTCCCGCAAAAAATAAGCCCTAAACCAACTCTCTAAACTGAAAAATAAAAATTCTACGCATCTTAGAAGATGGCGATGCAAAAAAAATAGATTTATGTCCCCAAATGGGCTTTTGTTCTGCAAAATTGGTATTGCATAAAAAAACAGTATAAATGAGGTATCACCGTAATCATACTGACCCGCAGAATAAAGGTAAAATGTTACTTACGCTCTACGCTGCATGGTGAAAAATTTAAAAGATAAAACACAGTGCCAGAATTGATGGGGTTGTTTTTTAATCCAACAAGAAAGAGTTAATAAAATTTATTTAATAAGTTGTAAGCACCTAAAAATGATGTCATTAAAAATACATCTCACCCTGCAAACAACAAGCCCTCATATGGCTACATCACCAGAGAAATAAAGAAAATATAGCTCATACAATGTGAAGACAAAAACCCCAAAAATCGCCAAATCATTAGAACACAACTGGCTGCGGCAGGAAGGGAATGTATAAGCTGTGCGAGCGTATATTAGGGTACACCCCAGATTTAGAGCTTACAAGGGACAATAAACTAGAAGTGACCCCCAGAGTGACCTCCCCAATAATAGGAACTACTGGGGAAATAGTAGGGAATTTCGTGTACCCAATGTACTACGCACAGCTTACATATTCATTCACTTTTCCCCATCCGCTGTGCAGTCACGTCTGGGATACTAATGCTCACTACACCCCTTGATAAATTCTTTGAGGGGTGCACTTTTCAAAATGGGGTCATTACCTAGGGGATTCCACTTTACTGGTACTTTAGAGGCTCTGCAAACATGACATGGCGTCCAGATCCCAAACATCTGAATCTGCGCTCCAAAAGCCACATAGCGCTCCTTCCCTTCTGCGCCCTACTGTGTGCCCAAACCGCAGTTTATACCCACATGTATGACACTGGTGTACCCAGGATAAGGTACTTAATGTCATATATGGGTATAAACTCCTGTTTGGGCACAGCCGGGCACAGAAGGGAAGGAGCGCTATTTGGTTTTTGGAGCACAGACTTGGACGGTTTGGTTTTTGGACGCCATTGCACTTTTGCAGAGCTGAAATGCCAGTACAGTGGAATCTCCTGACATGTCACCCCATTTTGGAAACTGCACCCCTGAAGGAATTTATCCAGGGGTACAGTGAGCATTTTTAACCCCCAAGTGTTGCTATAATTTATTATCCGTAAATGAATACGCAGCTGATGGTGAAAGGTGAAAATGACAATTATTCCAGGAATACATCATTTCAGTGTGTAATATGTTGTGCCCGGCTTGTATCAGAGATGAACGCTCCAAAAGCTGTTGTGCCCGGGATCCCCGCTCACCAGTTTTTGGAGTGTGTGTCTATGCAGACATTAGGTGGGCACAACATATTGGACACTGAAATGGCGTATCTATAGAAAAATTTCATTTTTAACTTTTCATTATCAGCTGCGCATTCATTTTTGGAAATTAAAAGAATGCAACACTTAAGGGTTAATAATGCTCGCTACCCCACTTGATAAATCCCTTGAAGGGTATAGTTTCCAAAATGGGGTGACATGTCTGCGGATTCCACTTTACTGACAATTCATGGGCTCTGCAAAAGTGGCATGGTGTCCAAAAAGCAAACTGTGCTCTAAAAACCAAAATAGCGCTCTTTCCCTTCTGTGCCTGGCTGTGCCCAAACAGCAGTTTATACCCACATATGGCATTGTTAAGCATGTTATCCTGGGTACACCAGTGTCATACATGTGGGCATAAACTGTCATTTGGGCACACAGCAGGGCGCAAATGTGAAGGAGCGCTATGTGCTTTTGGAGCGCATATTTAGATTGTTGTTTTTTTGGACGCCGTGTCACATTTGCAGAGACCCTAAAATTGCGCCTACAAAATGGGGGTCACTTCTTGGGGAATTCCAATTTACTGGCACCTCCAGGGCTCTGCAAAAATATCATGGCGACCAGAAAGTCCCTCTAAATCTGTACTCCAAAAGCTAAAAAAAACCACAGTGCTCCTTCCCTTCTGAGCCCAAGCAGCAGTTTATACCCACATATATAATTTTTTTGGCCCTGGGATAGCCCACTTAATAGTTTTAGGAGTTCATGTCTCTGATGCCACAAAGTGGCCGCAATGTATTAGGCACTGAAATTGGACATTTCTTTAAAAACTTTAATTTTCACTTTGTACATAAATTTTTGGGAAGCATTTTTAGGCTCAAAATGATAATACCCCTTTATACATTCCTTGAGGGGTATAGTTTCTAAAATGGGGTCACTTTTGAGAGATTTCCATTATATTAGTACTTTAGGGGTTCTGCAAATGCGACATGGCATACAAAAACTATTCCAGCAAAATCTGCCCTCCAAAAGCTAAATAGCGCTCTTTCCATTTTGAGCCCTGCCATTTACCCATGCAGCAGATTACAACCACATATGGGGCATTTCTGTGTTCAGGAGAAATTGTGTAACGAACTTTGGGGTGCTTTTTCTCCTTTGTCCTCTTGTGAAAATGAAAAATTTGGGGCTAAATTGACGGTTTATTGGAAAAAAAGTAATTTTTCATTTTAATGTCCCAATGTTAATAAAATCTGTGAAACAGCTGTAGGGTCAAAATGCTCACTATACCCCTTGATATGTTCTGTGAGGGGTGTAGTTTCCAAAATGGGGTCACTTTTAGGGGGTTTCCACTGTATTGGTACTTTGGGGGCTCTGCAAATGCGACATGGTACCTGAAAACTATTCCACCAAAATCTGCTCTCCAAAAGCTAAATAGCGCTCTTTCCATTCTGAGCCCTGCCATGTACCCATACAGCAGATTACGACCACATATGGGGTATTGCTGTGTTTAGGAGCAATTATTTTGCAAACTGTGGGGTGCTTTTTCTCCTTTAACCCATTGTGAAAATGAAAACTTTGGGGATAAAGTGACATTTTAGTAATGTTTCATTTATACATCCCAGTATTAGCAAAATCTGTGAAACGACTGTAAGGTCAAAATGCTCAGTATACCCCTATATGAATTCTGCGAGGGGTGTAGTTTCCAAAATGGCGTCACTTTTTGGGGTTTTCCTTTGTATTGGTACTCTAGGGGCTTTGCAAATGAGACATGGCACCTGAAAACTATTCCAGCAAAATCTGCTTTTCAGACGCCCAGTGTCACTCCTTCCCTTCCGTGCGCTGCCATTCGCCCAGACATCAGTTTACACGCACTTGTGGGGTATTTCCGTGCTCGGGAGAAATTGCATAACAAACTGTGAGATGCATTTTCTCTTTTAACCCTTTGTGAATGTGTTAATTTTAGGGCTAAATTAAGGAATTAGTGGGAAAAAAATTAAATGTCTAAATTTCACCTCCATATTGTTTTAATTCCAGTGAAATGCTTAAAGGGTTAACAAACTTCCCAAATATTATTTTGAATTATTTGAGGGGTGCAGTTTTGAAAATGGGGTGATTTATGGGAGTTTCTAATATATAGGCCATTATAATCCTCTTCAGAACTGAAGTGGTCCCTAAAAAATTAGTTTGGGAAATTTTCTTGTAAATCTGCAAAATCGCTGTTACACTTGTAAGCCTTCTAACATCCAAAATAAATTACAGGACCATTAAAAGATGATGCCGATATAAAGCAGAGATATGGTAGATAATATGTATTAATGTATTTGGGTGATATGACTATCTATCTGAAAAGCAGAGCATTTCACATTTTGAAAATTGCGATTTTTTTCTACATTTCCATCAAATTTCCTATTTTTTTATAAATAAATACAAAAATATTCATTAGTGTTTACCACTAACATGAAGTACAATGTGTCACGAAAAAACATTCTCAAAATCACTTGTGTAAGTTAAGACGTCTCAAAGTTATTGCCATGTAAAGTGACACATGTCAGTTTTGAAAAACGAGGCCTGGTCCTTAATGCACGTTTGGGCTGGGTCCTTAAGGGGTTAAGTATATAATTCCACATGTGTTAATTCATAGTTTTGATGCCTTCAGTGTGAATCTACAATTTTTATAGTCATGAAAATACAGAAAACTCTTGGAATGAGAAGGTGTGTCCAAACTTTTGGTCTGTACTGTACATACAAAGTGCCGTTCTAGCGTTCTAATAGCAAAAACACTGAAAAATCTCCGTTTGTTAAGGATTTGTTTTTTCTTGCTAGCCAATACATAAAAACAGCCATTGTCACAGTAAAAAAAACAAAACAACAAAAACTTACCTAGTGTGCTCCTACATTCCATCAAATAACTTTGAACCAATGGAGTTCTTGGATAATGGGTTAGAATAGTGGAAGGAGCTGGCCCAGTTTGCCATGGAAGTTTTATCTTGTCCAGCCTTAAGCATAATGGCTGACAGAGTGTTCAGTGCTGCCAGTGGCATTGTAACACGTAGAAGAAACAACCTGTCCAGCATAGAAAAAAATTACTTTTGTCAAGATGAATCAGGCATGGATCCAAGAGGATTTTCACACACCTTGGGCTGATATAATTGAATAGGTCTGCCACTGTCTCCTTCTCCCTGTATCCCTGTGTATGTAACATTTACTGTACTGCTGATGCTGCCAGCTATTCCTAAATAGCCAGACATCATCTCTTGCAGACTGGTCTATCACATTATTCCGTGGTGTACTGCCACTCATGTCTCCACAGCTACCACCAGGAAAAGACTAACTGCCTAATGCCAAATCAACCAAATTTCTCATCCATGAAACAATAAAACTTAACTTTTATTTACTTCCTAATATATTGCCTGTGCTTCTAGAACTTTTCGATTCACTATAGCTAAATAATTGCTTGCACTGCCAGCACCTATCAACTCAAATATAGCTATATAATTACTTGTATTGCTAATTTTCACAGGATTTCTCCTAAATTATTCACAACAGATAAGTCAGGCACATTGCATGAATCGAAAAGTGGAAAAATTCCATCTATAGTGGAAACTGATAGATGCTGGTAACACAAGCAACTATATAGCTATAATGGGATCGATAGGTGCTAGCAGTATAAGCTATTATACAGCTAAAGGACTCCTATAATGATATATCAATTAGTAATAACATAGTAGCTGTGTTATGCAGCTTTAGAGATAATAAATATACAGTTGGCTATATGTCTTATTTTAATGCACACACTGTTTAGGCTGTTTAGTTGATTAACCAAAGTTAGAATAAAAAAGGTCCCCACATAAAAAAAAAAAACCCTGTACCATTGTATCTTTTAATGTCAGTGCCATTTTGATTACATATCTGCCCCATAAAGGAATAATTTTTTTTATGTTTTTTGTTTTGGAAAGCCGCTTTTTCTTCATCACTTTTCAACTAGAAACACAGGCATAAATATTTCTCCAAAATAACAAGGCTTTAGCACTTACAAGTCAAATCAAAACAGGCTCATTTTTATATAAAATCATTGCTTTTTGGCAAAATAACTGACATGTGTATATAAAAAAACCATGGGCAAGCACCTTTCCCCCAAATAAGGATAATTTTTGGAGTGTTTAAATATTGAAATGCAAGTGGCAGCGCAGTGTATGGTTAGACTATCAGTTTGCTTACCACTAATTTTTCTGTGGACATACATGTCACTTTTACTTTGAAATAAATTCGCCTGTGTTTGCCATAGAGAGCTAGACATTAGCTAAACAAAGTACTATGAGCCCTGACAGTGTCATACGTTATGTTTTAAGCCAATGTAAGCTTGGGTTTCTATCGAACTTATTCGACCTGAAACAAATATTTGGAACAAACCACCCGAACTGGAAACAAATATTCAGAGGTTTGCCCACCTCTATGCACCATTAGATTCTGAGTTGCACAAACTTGCAAACTGTGGTACTTGGCGGCATCCTAATGTTATGTCGCAACAGCTGACAGCAAGTATCATGGGTTCTTAGCTGCAAGCTAAAAGGAGGAGACTCCAGCATCAGTCTAGGTTACACATAGTAATACCAGAACACTGTGCTACAATATTGATAGAAGGAGCAGAGAGGCCTAGTTTTGTCCCTCTGTAGCTGCAGCCTGGAGGGCCTTGTTTGTCAATGGTAGCGTCAGAAGGATGGAAGATGGAGTGGCTTGTTCATCTCAAAAAAGGTGAGGGTGGAAGTACACTGAAGAGCAAAAGGGTAACAATATTTTAAACTTTTGACTTTCAGGCTCCATATCTCACTACAGCTTCAAACGTGAGACTACCATCATTTTAGAAACAATCATCTTGGCTATCTCATACATAAATTTGACTTGACACTATTTAGCATATGATTAGTTATGCAGATTCTTGTCATGTAACTGCATTGTTACTGTTTTGCTCCTAAAAACCTAAATTAAAATTTTTATTATTTTGTAACTTCACCTTTGGCTTTCAAAACTGCCTAAATCATTCTGGGCATGCTCTATATCAGATTCAAGCATGTCTCAACCAAAATCTGATCCGAGGTCTCTTCTACACATTCCCAATGTTGGTGCATACTGGTCGACTCACTTGGGTATATATACGGCTTTATCTTCAACTCTACCCACAAGTGTTTGATCGAGTTCAGGTCTGGGGACTGTGGGGGCCAATCCAGCACCTCTACTTCATTGTCAAGGAACCATTTCTTCACTAATCTGAACATATGCTTCAGGTTGTTGTTCTGCTGGAACACTATATTGTACTTTTAATACCCATAGTACTCGAGTGTATGAAGTAACTCGTCTTGTAAGTTACTCAGATATAGCTCAGCATTGAGACCACCGTCGAAACAACCCCATACCATAAAGTTTCCTTCACCAAACTTGACAGTTCCTTCAATTTTAGATCTGTTAACCTCTTTTCCCTTGTTTCTTCCAGACCCATTTGCACCCATCAGAGACCAGTCTATTGACTTTCATCTTATCGCTCCAAATCAGCCGTTTCCAATCTTCTATTGTTCACTTTTCATACTTTTAGCAAAGCAGATATTGAAGTCGAGGGTTCTTAACCTTTTTCAGGCAACCATTCCAGACTTGCCTAATGCACGTCACATGGTGCATGGACGTCTGTGACCTCACTATTACGAAGCATATGAGCCACCTTCACCACTGTGTTTGTCACAGCAAAATTAACAGACCTTGCAATGAGCAGACTTGTTGACTTCAATTTTTTGTCATATTCTTCCAACTGTCATGGCACTCACATGATGCAATGTAGCAATTTTCTTGGCTGACAGACCATTATAGATGAGCTAGATGTTGCTGTTTCGCTTTTCTTTGGAAATCTTCTTCATGGCTGATCCTCGATTCGAACCAGTGACCTTTCGCTTGGGAATCAACCTAACAACAAACTGAGCTATTAGGGAATGTGAGAATAGGTTGTAATTTGTAGTATACAAGAAGAAGAAGAGTTTTCCACCACTAGGAGCAAAACAGTAACAATTCAAAATATGCTAAATAGTTGCAAGTCAAATTTATGTACTGTATGAGATAGCCAAGATGATTGTCAATAAAATGATGGTAGTTTCACTTTCGAAACTGTAGTGTATGGTGAGATATGGAGCCTGAAAGTTAAAAGTTCAAAACATTGTTACCCTTTTTGGTCTTCACCATAGTGGAGTTTGGAGTGTGACTGTTTGAGGTTGTGGACAGGTGTCTTTTATACTGATAACAATTTCAAACAGGTGCCATTACTACAGGTAATGAGTGGAGGACAGAGGAGCCTCTTAAAGAAGTTGTTACAGGTCTGTGAGAGCCAGAAATCTTGCTTGTTTGTAGGTGACCAAATACTTATTTTCCACCATAATTTGCAAATAAATTCTTTAAAAATCAGACAACGTGATTTTCTAGATATGTTTTCTCATTTTGTCTCTCATAGTTGAGGTCTACCTATGATGTCAATTACAGGCCTCTCTCATCTTTTTAAGTGGGAGAACTTGCACAATTGGTGGCTGACTAAATACTTTTTTCCCCACTGTTCCACTGTTATATATATATATATATATATATATATATATATATATATATATTTATTTTATTTTTTAAGGGAACATTGTGAGGAAAACACTGCCCTTTGGTTTCTGCGAAGACAACAGTGACTTGCCAGAATTATATTAAGTTTTAGAAATTTTAAGTGTTTTTTATCACTTGAATTGTTTAGCCATCAAGCTTGTAGTGCAACTTAGAGTGTATTATTCTTGGTAAGCTTCAATGTTTATACAGTTGTGCTAAAAAGTTTTCATACCCTGGCAGATTTTTTGATTTTTTGGCCTTTTTCGACCATGCAGCCCATTTTTCTTCAAGTGCCTCCTTATTGTGCATCTTGAAACAGCCACACCGATAGTTTTCAGAGAGTCCTGTATTTCAGCTGATGTTATGTGTGGGTTTTTCTTTGCATCCCAAACAATTTTCCTGGCAGTTGTGGCCGAAATTTTGGTTAGTCTACCTGACCGTTGTTTGGTTTCTGGGTATGTTATCAGGCCAAAATCAACAGGGTATGTGAGCTTTTGAACAGGGTCATTTTGATGTTTTTGGTTGTCATAATGATTTAAAAAGAGAAAACACAGAAGTTTGACAATAAATGGCTTCAATCAACCACTAACCATGAGTGGAGAAAAAGGTTTTGTGTTATCATACATATTCTCTGAAAAAATACCAAAAAATCTGCTGGGGTATGTAAACTTTTTAGCACAACTGTAAGTGTGCAGTGAAGTCATCAATTTTGCTGTTTCATTATTATTTGAAGAAAAAAAAAAGTAAATGATTGCAACCATGTCTTTAAAAGGGAATTCTCAACCTCAATCTCAAGTCACACTAACAATGTTTATGGGTGAGTGATGCCCGTGATCTGTAAAAAGATAGAGCCTGCCAACGTTGCCAACCTGTTGGGGATCACTGGATGCACTCAGGTCTCGACAATATGGGACACACCCTGGCTGCTGGAAATGGCCAGTTTAGAGGTTATTTTTTTTAAACTTTTCTTTGCTTATAACATTACAATTTTAGACACGTAGCACATATTTAAGACAACATAAGGGAAAGGAAAAAAAAAAAACTAAACTACTTTTTACTGCTGTCACTGACACCTAGTATACAAACTAACGGATCTAACAGTAAGATCAATTTAAAAAGCTTAGAGGATTTTGGTTGATGGAAATTCAAGGGAATCTGTTATGTTTTTTTTCATAATGCTGACTTTTCTCAGCATTATATCAGAACCTGATGGGTAAGGAACACAAACAATTCCATCATAATGTAAAAAAGAAGTGGGAAGGTGAGTTAAGCCCTACTGAAGATGAGCAATGGCAGGCCATTATTACCTACACAACTAGATTGTCACTTAGTGAGGATCACCACCTTTTTCATATTTACGTCCTTTATAGGCTGTACAAAACACCACTCTTTTTTGTATAATACAGGTCTTTGAGATACCCCAAGGTGTAACTGAGGCAAAAAACACACAGTTGCAGACCTTATCCATATGATGTGGGCATGTCTCAAACTATCATATATCATACCAAAGTAGTGGTTGGTATAATTAATTCTGTTTACTTTGAACAAAACACCATATGTCCATATGTATGTGTTCTTGGTTGTGTTGTAGATGTACCAGGGTCTAAATCAGTTAAGACAGTAATGACTTATATATTACATATGGTAAGCCCCAGCTTTCAACCTTAGCATTACACAGGCGATTTTGCAACAATTTTGCAGAGGCTCACCATACTTTTCAATCAGCCTTAAAGAGGTTGCCCAGGCTAAACATAATTTTCTAATTAGGCCGGGAAAGTGAAAAAAAAATAAAACATACACACCTGTCCCTGATGCTCCGGTATCCTCCCAGGGCGGTCCAGTCCTGCAGCTCGGCTGCCTTCTTGCTGTAGAATGTCACGCCGGCTGTAATGTCCTGGTTCCCAGTCACGTGACTGCTGAGGCCAATCAGAGGCCTCAACAACCGAACCAGTTTCCTTCCTGAGGCCAGTGACTGGCCTTCTGCTGGAAGACAACAATGGAGCTGGAAGACCAGACCGCGTGGGGAGGCACCAAAGCATCGGGGACAGGTGAGTATGGGTTTGTTTTATTTTTTTTTGCCTCCCCCAGCCTAATTAATAAATAAAATTTTAGCCTTGACAAGCCCTTTAAATATGAAAATCTGTCTCTCAGAAGTATAATTTTATTTTATGATATTTGGGAGGCGAAGCAGCAAAATTAGATTTTTCTTTCCATTACAGTGTTCACTATATGGGATAAATATTTTTATATTTTAATAACGCAGGCATTTTTGGATACAAGGGATACCTAACTTTTTTATGTTCATTTTTATGATAGTAGTTATCTCCAATCACAGACACTGCTGCCAGGTCCCTATTGAGTAAAACAGCAGATACCTGGCAGCTATGACACCAACTTAGATTTTGAGTAGGTGCCATACTTAAATAGGCACTGTAATTTCAGAAAACCTTGCATAAATGTATAGCACAAGCGATTCTAAGAAACTTTGTAAAAGCTCTCCAAAAGACCACCTACTTTTTTTCCACCATAATTTGCAAATAAATTCTTTAAAAATCAGACAATGTGATTTCTGGATTTGTTTTCTCATTTTGTCTCTCATAGTTGAGGTCTACCTATGATGTCAATTACAGGCCTCTCTCATCTTTTTAAGTGGGAGAACTTGCACAATTGTTGGCTGACCAAATACTTTTTCTCCCCACTGTAACTATGGGTGTAATTTGTCTTGTTAGGCAATTAAAGAGAGCTAAATAGGTCCTCCAAGTATTATTTCCCCTACCTATTCGAATTCCCCCCTCTAGCTTGGCTGGCCTTCAGGCCACCTTTTGGTATAGATGGCAGTCCTCCTCGCTAAAATACTTGGGCATATATTTAACTGGATCCTTTTCCCAATTATACCAGGCAAATTTCCCCTCCCTTTTTAGACATATTCGGGCCCTCCTTACTAAGTGGTTGGTACTGCCTCTGTCTCTCTTTGGCCGGATCAATGCAGTAAAGATGACTATCCTGCCTAAGCTGCTTTATTATTTTGAGACCCTTCGGGACCTCCGGGCGCTGCAGGGCTCAATCCTCCGATTTGTCTGGGCTGGAGGGAGACACAGGCTTTCTAGGCAGCTTATGATGACCCCTAGGGAGAGAGGTGACCTTTCTCTTCCCAATTTAGTTTTATACTACTGGGCGGCCCACCTACGCAGGGTCCCGGCTTGGTCCACTCTCCAGGCTTAATCTAAGTGGATGGAGATCGAGAAGCTGTGGCTTGCTCTACAACATCCTAATTCCCTACTTTGGACTGGTCCTCATTCCCCCCCCCCCCTGGAGTGCCTTATTAGGCCCTATGGCACTCACGAGAGATGTTTGGCGCACATGTGCGTCCCTTTTCCCCCTCTCCTCCTCGTGTTC
Source organism: Leptodactylus fallax (assembly GCA_947044405.1). Lineage (NCBI taxonomy): Eukaryota > Metazoa > Chordata > Amphibia > Anura > Leptodactylidae > Leptodactylus > Leptodactylus fallax. The sequence goes on from CAMRHE010000379.1 coordinate 675,897, forward strand.
CTCTATGACCGCTTTCCTTCTTCACCCTAATTACCCGCCTGGACTCACTGGGCCGGTAGCGGGTCCTTGGCTGAGAGCAGGCCTTTTTCGGTACGCTGACATCATTGATTAGGACCCGGGCTCTTTTACCATTTGCTGATCTCCAGTCCGGATTTGGCCCTCCCCGGTCCAGTGAGTTCACGTATATCCAGGTCTCCCATCTGGCCTCCTCTATTTTTCAAGGCCCCACAGCACCCATCCCTACGCTTTTTGAGAAACTTTGTAAAACGGGTGTTGGGACAACAGGGCTTATTTCTGATATATACCGCCTTCTTTCGAATCCCACCCCAGATGTTTTGCCATAACATACTTATATGTCACGGTGGGAGACCTATTTGGGGACACCCATCTCGAGTTACGATTGGTCCCTTATTTGGAGTAGAGCACCCAGGACTTCTAGATGTGTTACACAAAAAGAAAATATTTTTAAGATGTTGATGCATTGGTATCACACCCCAGCTGCACTTCACTCTTTTGACAAGAATGTCCCGGACTGCTGTTGGCGGTGTGGCACCCGCCCCGCAGATATTTTCCATCTCTTTTGGACCTGCCCCATGCTCCAGCCTTATTGGCGCCAGGTCCGGGGTCTCCTGGAAGGGGTCCTTGGTGTTAGCCTTCCCCTGTCCCCTAGGACTTACCTTCGCAACCTCCCCCCCCCCCCTAATATTTTGCTCAAGCCCACTCTCCAGCTCCTGTTACTCCTCCTTACTTCCGCTAGATGTCTAATTGCTAAACACTGGCGGCAACCAGCCCCCCCGGCCCTGGAGGAGTTATATGCTAGGATTAAAGATGCGCGCTCCCTGGAGTACCTGACGGCCCTTCTTAATAATGAGGAGGAGAGGTTCTGCCTGGTCTGGAAACCATGGGATGAGTTTTGGGTGGTCCGGCCTCTCTGATCCGGCTGCTGTGTGGCCCCTTACTTCCTGGATGTCCTTCTGTCACCCTTCTGTTCTCCTGTCTTGTCTGCCTCTGTTTGTTGTCGGATTCCTTGGCCTTTTTAGGGCCATTTCTGGCCAGTTTGTTTAAGGCTTTGTAATTTATTGAGAATGCTGAGTAATCCCCATCTGTCCTATGTTTCAGTTGACTTCAGTTCTCTTATGTTTCTCGTATATTGTTATTCTCTCTGTATTACAAAACCTTTTAAAATCAACAGTTGAAAAAAAAAAAAAAAAACATGTATAAGGGGTCTTCACATGCAATAGAAGTGAATATATTTTGGATTATGGTAGTATAATTATCATGCATAGTTTGATATGTATAATATTCAACTGTAGCAGGGTGTTTGGGTGGAGGACCTAGGAACTGTATTTTAGAGCTTATTGGCCTCGGGTGAGAGTGGTAATCTAAGAGATTTGGTGAGACCAGTTGAATTGAGATTGAATGTGTTTATCCACATTTGTAATGGATACATGAAAATAATATACTGTATGTTAAGTGCTTGATGGCTTTAATGACCCTCTTTGCCTCTGATGGCACTCCATTTTTTGATGATATATTATACATGTTGGTCATTTACATAATGTGGATATAATATGTGTTTGTTGCATTTATTTCTTAATAAAACTGGTTTAAGTGGCCATGTCACCAAGTCTTTTGTCAATGTAGGTAAGCGTGGGTATGGAAATTGGTGGTGTGTGATACACCTGAAACACATCATGTACATATGCTTGAGCTGAAGCCAATTATATTTGTAATTAACATATACATACAGTCAACTGTATACAGTGGTGGCATTAATAGTTCCATTAAATATTTTAAGCAGTTCTGAATATATGCTACTAACTAAATATATGTTGGTCATCCAGCCATATATTTTAAATGAAAATGGCTAAATGTTATTTTGAAGTTTTTCCTAGCAAAAATGGCAATACAAAACAAATATTTTCAGTTCATTAGCATTTCCCTTTCAACATCCTGAAATGTACATAGCAAGAAAGGAAATACTTGAATGAAAGTGCGGTGACCAGATGGAAGGTAACGCTGCAGTTGGGATTGCGGGGGTGCAAACAGCGCAGACTTGTCACGGTCTCTGGGCACGAGGGCGCAGCGCTGGTGCTGTCCAACGTTACCACCACTGGTACCGGTGATGAGGGGGCTGCACAAATGTTGGTGGTGATTGTTCCCCCGGGGCGCTTCCCCTATACTGTGCCGACTGGTGGTGTTTGGGGCGCCCTGATGTTGTCGGTGCAGAGTCAGACACAGAAACGGTTGTAAAGTTGAACTTTTACTTCCATGGGTGTGGAGGCACAAATGCTTAAACAGTTTCTTCAATACAAAACAACGGGGTACACCTGGTGACACAGCAAAGTCCTGGGGTGCAGGGTAGACTTGATGAAAGGTGTTCCTAGCCCCTTATACTTCAGTGTTACAGCCCTAAGGTGCGTCTGGGCTCCTATTTGGCTCATAGGAGGATGCCCACCATGATACTAGTACATAATATTCCCCACTCACGTTATGTGGTCCTGATAGCTCAGAGTTTCGGGGTGCAATAGTCAGGGTGGCAGGATATTCCACAGGTCTGGCCTTGGCCCCTGGATCCTGTGATACTTGCTATGGAGCACGTATGCCAGAATGTTCTCTCCACAGTCTCATGCTGACAAGATAATGATGCTTGACTTCCTTCAGGGCGATGGCTAGGCAGACAGGGGACAGGATCTTCTGAATAGCTGGAGTATGTCAGCTCTCCAACCTTCCTGGGCCTGTCTAGGACTTGAGATTCCTGCACTAAACTCACTGCTTTCTTCACAGGACATCACACTTATCTCCTCACCTCCTCCTCCTAACACTCCACACTTCTAACTCCTCACACGCAGGACCTTCCTGCAGGGGTGTTACCATGGGGACCCAGTGATCAGCTGACTCCTCCCCTTTTCCCAGGCAATGTCCTCCCATTGGACATTTGGTTACTATTCAATCCTATGGGAGGTGTAATGCATGTGTGAGGCTCACTAGGTGGCGCTGTGTTGTGTGAGACTCAGGACCCCCTGCTATGTCACACAGGCTATGAAGCAACAGGAAATAATACAATGCACAGAGATCACCCTCAGCCCAGCCATAGCCAGCTCTGGGATGCCACATACTCCCCCTCTTTCACTGAGCCGACCTCGGCGACGGGCTGGGGTGAAGGTGAGAAATGTAACATAACGTTAATAAATACGAATAAAGTGCAAATGTCACTAACAGTTTAGAAAAATATAATACCTAGAAACTTGAGGTAAGACCTCCCGGCATAGTCCTGGAATGTCCATGAGAAGTCTGAAGGGTAACTGAGAGATAATTAAACGTAGACTTATGGAACCTTTTGGCGGTACCATCAGACAGTCCATATAGAAACAACAGTAGTGCAAATGGGTCCAGAGGCTCTCTGGCACAAATTTCGTGAGTGTCCATTATCATGAGAGTCTCTCTGAGAAACAATAAACAGTCCTTTCTGTAAGGAAGAGTAGGCACTCTAGCACGAATGTCCATACCGCAATGGGGTAACAGAACTTCCTTGGCTCGGTGAGCCAGGCACTATGGCTTGGATTGTTGCATATAAATGTAAATACTATATTACATGGCAAGATATTATATATATACTGTATATCACACAGGAAAAACATTAATGTAATCAGAGCAGGAATAACATATATACAGGAGCAGAGACAGTTAACCTCTTTTACCCAAGGACAGCCATGGCATCACTATAGCGTGTTGGAGGTATGCCTTGTCTCCTACGAACCTCATCCATGCGCGTTTCAACTATCTCTTTAGCTTCCTCCATACGTCGGCAGTGTTCAACAACCCAGTCTGTTATGGGTAGTGGATTGATGGTGTCAGGGACCTTCACACCAAGGGTTAAGTCTGAAGGAAGTTGACCTTGTCTTCCAAACATTAGATAAAATGGTGCGTATCCCGTAGATGTTTGGGGTGTGTTGTTGTAAATATAGGCCAAGTCCTTGATACGCTCAGGCCACTCAACACCAGGTGTAACTGCGGCTGTTCTTAGCATGCCGATGATCACTTGATTTGCCTTCTCGCACATACCATTCCCTTGAGGGTGATACGCTGTGGTTCGCAACTTCTTGCAGTCTTGGAACTGACACAGCTCACGGAACAATTGGGATTCAAACGCCGATCCACGGTCAGTGAGGATATGCTCAGGACAACCGTAATGGCGGACAAACTCTGCGTAGAAGGTCTCAGCCGCAGTTCTTGCTGTAAGATCTCTGACAGGCACGATGACAAGGAACTTGGAGTAATGATCCACCATTGTCAGAGCGTAGCTGTAGCCGGAACGTGTGGGACCCAACTTCACATGGTCCAGAGCAACAATTTCACACGGCTTTTGAGTCTTAATTGGATGTAGAGGGGCCTTCTGATCTCTTCGACCTTCCTTGGTGATACTACAGGCGGGACACTCCCGGCACCAACTCTCAATGTCACTCCTCATCCCAACCCAATAGAAGCGACGACGGATGGTAGCTTCGGTCTTTTGTACCCCGAAGTGACCGGATCTGTCATGATACGCCTCAAGTATCATCTGTGCGTCTCTTCTTGGTACGAGGATCTGATGAAGCCTTTCACCTGTGACAGGATCAAGAGTGTTTCTAAGTAGAAGACCTCGTTGGACAAACAGGCGCTTCCTCTGTCGCCAAAGGCGTTTTAATTCCACGTCATGAAGACCTCTCTTTACACGGGTTGGTATTCTTCCTGTAAGCAGGAAATCTGACAATTCTCCTAAAACTCTGTTCTCTTCTTGGAACGTTTTCCACAGAGATGGCTCCTGGAGGGATTCGGCAGCTGTTTTCGCCAGAGATTCTCCTTCTACAGGGACACCAATAGCAACCTGTTGGGCAAACTTGTTGTAGAATGGTGGCATCTCCACCTCTTCCCAGATGTCTTCTCGGGGTGGTTCTTCTCCCACAGGCAACCTTGAGAGTGCATCAGCGTTAGCGTTGGACTTGCCACTGCGATACTTGACAGAGAACTTGTAATTCGCGAGTCTTGAGGCCCACCGTTGTTCAAGGGCTCCCAGTCGAGCAGTGTCCAGATGCGCCAACGGATTGTTATCTGTGTACACGGTAAAGGGTGTGGCAGCCAGGTAGTCTTTAAACTTCTCTGTCACGGCCCAGACAAGCGCCAGAAGTTCGAGTTTGAAAGAACTATAGTTCTGGTCGTTCTTCTCCGCGCCTCTCAGACTCCTGCTGGCGTAGGCGATGACTCGCTCTTTGTTGTCCTGAACCTGGGACAACACTGCACCCAAACCTTGGTGACTTGCATCTGTGTACAAGCGGAATGGCTGACTGTAGTCGGGATAGGCTAGAATTGGTGGTTGCGTCAGAAGTGCTTTAAGCGCTTGAAAGGCTTCCTCTTGACGTGCTGTCCAGTCTACCGGAAGCTTTCGGTTGTAGTTTTCTCTGGGACAACCGCGCAACAACTCGTTTAGAGGCTCGGCTACTTGGGCGAAGTGTGGTATGAAATGCCGGTAGTAACCTGCGAATCCAAGGAAGCTTCGGACTTCTTTGACGGTAGTTGGTCTTCGCCAGTTCTGGACTGCAGTGATCTTTTCAGGATCAGGTTGGACGCCTTGTGCGCTCACGACATGCCCAAGGTAGTGAACTTGGGGTTTCAACAGGTAGCACTTGGAGGGCTTCAACTTTAGGCCGTGCTGTATAAGTACCTTGAATACCTCGGACAGGTGACGAAGGTGTTCTTGGTATGTCCGGGAGAATACAATAACATCGTCCAGGTACAGTAGCACACTCTGGAAATGCTCATGGCCGAGGCACCTCTCCATAAGCCGTTGGAATGTGGCTGGGGCATTACATAGCCCAAATGGCATACTATTGAATTCAAAGAGTCCCATCGGGGTCGTAAACGCAGTCTTTTCACGATCCTCAGGCGCCATAGGGACTTGCCAGAATCCACTGGTTAAGTCCAGGGTCGAGAAACAGGTAGCTGATCCCAAAGCCGTTAGAGATTCCTCAATCCGCGGCAATGGGTATGCGTCTTTGTGCGTGACGTTGTTGAGTTTACGATAGTCCACACAAAATCGTAGGGTTCCGTCTTTCTTCTTGACAAGGACTAGCGGGGCTGCCCAGGGGCTGTTACTCTCCCGGATGACATCAGCATCTCGCATCTCTTGGATCAACTTTTTCACCGGTTGGTACATCGCGGGTGGTATTGGACGGTGACGCTCCTTGATTGGATGGTGGTCGCCAGTCAGAATGCGATGTTGTATGGTCGTGGTCTTACCAAAGTCCAATGGGTGTTTGCTGAATGCCTGTTGGTAACGCTTGGCCACATTGCGAACCCCATTGATGTGCTCTATAGGGGTATTGGCGTCTCCCACGTTCAATTCATCCCACCAGGACTTCGTGGCTCCATTCTGAATGTTCTCAGCAGCTTGGGTGGAACGCTGTGTGGCGGTAGAATCACCAGAGAGAATGTCTTCTGGTGCTAACCGGTGTAGCAGGGCCACAGAGTGGAACTTGTGGAGGTTCACGGGAGCATCGCCCAAGTTGACTAAGCGGACAGGAACACGTCCATTGGAAACTGTGACAAGGCTGCGGGCAGCCATGACAAGTGGTTGGCCATCTACCTGTATGGGTTGTAGCAAGGCCTCGTAGTCCTGATTTTCTATGCCCGGACGGGCACGGCACCACACCATAGTTTCTGTTCCAGGCTGTAGGGTTACTGGACGGGTATCTTGGATCCGGACTCGACCAATTTCACCTTGTTTGTTGGCGAACTTGTGCTGGGCATTGAGTACAAGAATGGCCCGCTGAATGGTCTGCTGGTCACTGGGAGAAGCTGTAAGGAGAGAGGCATGCAAGGCATCCAACACTTCTGCAAAGCAATGGCGTAAAACATTCATGCCTAATATTCCAACTGCAAACCTATCATCCTCTACATCAGTGACAATTACACCCTGTCTAGGCAGTTTCAAGTCCCCAATCTGGATAGTGGGTTCCCAATAACCCTGCTGTGGTATGGGCTGTCCATTGCTGGCACACAGATTTATCCATGTGTCAGGTGTTCTATTCAACACACCTAAGTCCCAATGTTCAAGGAACACCTGCTTGCGCAGGGTTGTTACCTGAGATCCAGTGTCCACCAACGCTGTCAGAGGGACGCCGTTCACCCGGATTGTGATGTGTGGGCAGGCTGAGACGAAGCGTGACAATGGCACTGAAGATTCACCTGGGCCCTTCTTCTTTCCTCCCGAGGGGCGGCCCGCTGCCTCGGGGGTGGCCCGTTTAACTGAAAACACTGAGGCCTGGTGTGTCCATATCTATGGCAATAGATACAGTATGGCCTCTCACTCTGCGGAGGTTTCACTGAAAACGGACGTCTGGGCGGCGACTCAGGTGAGATGTTGAGACTTCGCAAAGGATCACTGGACGATGAAGACGGCTGGGTCAGACGATCTAGACGGACGGTGATCTGTTCCATGGCACGGATCAGATGATCCACTCGGGCCAGAAGGTCATCTCTGGAGTCTGCTGGTGTAGTCTGCGCAGTTTGGGCAGCAGGTGAGGTACCCAGAGGTAGTGGCAGGACAACTGGAGACATGCTTGTTGAGGGTCCAGGTGAGGGAGCACAGATGACTGGGCTCGGCTGGGGCTGCTCCTGTCCCAAGACCTGGATGGCAAGGGCCTTGAAGTCAGCAAACGTGATGCTGGGATGTTGTGCAGCAAGCATTCACAACTGACTCTGGAGCAATGTGGTACCCGCCCCTTCTATGAAGCGGTCAAGCAAGATTTTATCAGAGTCCACATTTTCACGTGGATCCACTTGCACCACAGCTCTGAACGCCTCTTGGAGGGATAAAGCATAGTCCCGCAGGGTCTCACCAGGTAGTTGTCGTCTGGAAAAGAAGCGCATCTTTACCTCGGAGACAGATCGCACGTCAAAGTTCACCTGGAGTTTGTCCAGAATTTGCCCAGGGGTTCTTTTGTCAGAGGCAGGCCAGGATTTGACCTCCCTATCTGCAGCACCCCCAAGCTGGCCCAGCAGGATCTGTATATGCTGTTCTGTATTCAGAGGATAGAACTGGATGAGAGACAGCATCTTCTCACGAAAGTCCCTGAGGGTATGCGCCTCCCCTTTGTAGCGCGGCAGCCATGGTGCGCCAGGGTAAAATGGCATGGAGAATGGTAGGCTGCTCGCCATGGGCACTGCTGGATCACTAGAAACAGATGGCACAATGTCACTTTGCTCAGTCATGTTGTTTGCAGGTATGACTGGAATTAGGTCGCCGTCTCTTTAAGAAACTCAACTGCTTGCTGGCAGGGAATGGAGACTAAAACTTGGAATGCTGTCCCTTTAAGAATGCTGTAGCTATTAACAGAGTCACTGTGATGCAGGCTGACGGTGTGCTCCCCCTCTTTAATGGTGGCACTCCCCACGGACACTGTACACGGAAAACACTCGCTGGGGCCGTGGGAGGACTGAAGACAAGGACAGGGAGGCACAGTACTCACTGACAACAACTGCAGCGTGGACCAGAGATCAGCGGTGCACAGCAGGGACGGTGATGCGGCACTGGAGAGTCAGAAATGGCACCGGCACGTTCGCCTTTCACTTTCTTGTATGGGTGCGCTGGAGCATTGCGCTCAGCATTCTGGGCTCTCCTAAGATGGTGGCCGATGGGTCTCCTGGCCTCATGGGCAGTGCTAAAAATCTCTCGCACTTTTGCAAGGTACAGTTAACCCTTTGTGGGCGTTCTTACACAGCGATGTGGCGCAGCAAACAAGTCCTGGGCGTTTTAACTCTTCCAGGGCTGTAACACACTGAGAGGACAGTCTTTAGGGCTTACTTCAGGGGTATAGGGCTCCCCCTCTTTGTGGCAAGCACTCTCAGGGAATAAACTTGATCTTAGCAAAGTCCACAATAAAGACCGATGCTCTGGAGACAATCTGGCGCACTTTTCGTGGCGACTTTCTCAAAATGGCACACACCCGTATCCTGTTCGTGACGCCAGTTTTTCTTGCGGTGACCAGATGGAAGGTAACGCTGCAGTTGGGATTGCGGGGTGCAAACAGCGCAGACTTGTCACGGTCTCTGGGCACGAGGGCGCAGCGCTGGTGCTGTCCCACGTTACCACCACTGGTACCGGTGATGAGGGGGCTGCACAAATGTTGGTGGTGATTGTTCCCCCGGGGCGCTTCCCCTATACTGTGCCGACTGGTGGTGTTTGGGGCGCCCTGATGTTGTCGGTGCAGAGTCAGACACAGAAACGGTTGTAAAGTTGAACTTTTACTTCCATGGGTGTGGAGGCACAAATGCTTAAACAGTTTCTTCAATACAAAACAACGGGGTACACCTGGTGACACAGCAAAGTCCTGGGGTGCAGGGTAGACTTGATGAAAGGTGTTCCTAGCCCCTTATACTTCAGTGTTACAGCCCTAAGGTGCGTCTGGGCTCCTATTTGGCTCATAGGAGGATGCCCACCATGATACTAGTACATAATATTCCCCACTCACGTTATGTGGTCCTGATAGCTCAGAGTTTCGGGGTGCAATAGTCAGGGTGGCAGGATATTCCACAGGTCTGGCCTTGGCCCCTGGATCCTGTGATACTTGCTATGGAGCACGTATGCCAGAATGTTCTCTCCACAGTCTCATGCTGACAAGATAATGATGCTTGACTTCCTTCAGGGCGATGGCTAGGCAGACAGGGGACAGGATCTTCTGAATAGCTGGAGTATGTCAGCTCTCCAACCTTCCTGGGCCTGTCTAGGACTTGAGATTCCTGCACTAAACTCACTGCTTTCTTCACAGGACATCACACTTATCTCCTCACCTCCTCCTCCTAACACTCCACACTTCTAACTCCTCACACGCAGGACCTTCCTGCAGGGGTGTTACCATGGGGACCCAGTGATCAGCTGACTCCTCCCCTTTTCCCAGGCAATGTCCTCCCATTGGACATTTGGTTACTATTCAATCCTATGGGAGGTGTAATGCATGTGTGAGGCTCACTAGGTGGCGCTGTGTTGTGTGAGACTCAGGACCCCCTGCTATGTCACACAGGCTATGAAGCAACAGGAAATAATACAATGCACAGAGATCACCCTCAGCCCAGCCATAGCCAGCTCTGGGATGCCACAAAAGCACTACTCAAAATAAAAACACCATCAACTGCAATTTCCTTTATTGTATCTAAAGTGTCTTTTAGCCTTCATCTATATCTTAAGTGATGTGTTACTCTCTCAGCATAAGAAGTGATGAAAGCAATTTTTCAACTATGTACTTACAAAATAGATATTCATTCTACTCAGCACAGACTGCTTACGCATTGCAACAAACTGCATGAGACATAAAACATCATAATGGTTCATCAGTTTGAAAGATTCGAGATGCCTAAAAGGTTTTTTAAAAAGTTTGCTTTATTCCAAATATAATACAGTAAGTTTATCTTTTTGGTTGCAATACTGTTTCTATTGAATCAAGTTCTATAAATTGAACCCCTTTGTGCTTTCTCTCCCTTTACCCAATCCCTTTCCCATCCTCCCTATTATTTCCTACCCTCTCCGATTTTTTACAGCAGGTACAACACACATCATTGCTATTACTGACCCTTTGTTTGTTTGTTTTTTGTTATTATATACAATGTACCAATACTATATCTGTATGTCTTGCTAGGGCTATTTAACACTTTGGTTGACCCAGAGCAAAGGTTTAATAAGAGGGACCCCTTCTCCCACCCAGGCGTACATCCCAACCTTTAAATGACAGTAATAAGTACAAATCTGTCTATGCATGAAGTTCTTTAATTTTGAGCCCCACCCTAATCCTGCCTTTGCTCCCCTTGATCCTCTGCCCAATCTCACTCAATTCTTTTGTTCCCCCAATAATGCCCTGCTCTATGTAACATTGTGATGATGCATACTTAATCACCCTCAAACAAAACAATGCTCATGATACCTTCTTAGTGACCTCCAAACAGTATAATCCCCCTTAACCCCATAAAGACATGTATGACATGTCCATTTTTCAGGTCTGACACTTTGAAGACGTGAACTGGGAAGTGTTCTTTCAAAGTATTGCCCCCCCACAACTCTGCCCCCTCCTCAGGCAGAAAGTTATGGCATGTATCAAATGCACTGTTGATAACTTCAGCACAGGGAGGAGGAAATTGGGGGAGGCAGGATCAGGCTAGGAGGCAGAACCCCCTCCACCTATAAGCCAAAAGATGGATAAAAAGACAGAGGGGCATGGTAGGCAGATAGCAAAACCTACATCTACAAGCAGAACCCCATGCACAGACTAATAGTTCAGTCAGTAGGAAGGATCAACATCTGATTGAAGAAAGCTAATGCCGTAAGTACCTCATGGCAGGCTAAGTAGAGGGTGCAATAGTAAAAGGGAGAAAAAAACAGAGTAAAAGCATAAAGAATGTATACACAATAAATCACAAGGAGTCATTGTCTAAGAAAGTGAGCCTCTCTCTCAAACCCTGAATCTGAGAAGCAATTGCATCTAACTCTCAAATATTGCCCCTTGTCTATGTCCCAGAATTCGATTAACACGGAGATTGTTATTCTGTGTCATTCTAACAATTCCTAAGACAATTGGTTTGCCCTTTATTAGTGTTGTCTGTTTTGTGGAACTTGGGTAGGCCATAAAAGGTAGGGATTTGAGGACACTTTGGATGCATAAATTCCCTGTTGCGTGCTAATCAAGGGCTAAATCTAGAAGCGTCTTTGGCTCCTTCAGAAATAAATCTCTTAGATCATAAGATTCTACATCTGACAACATGGTTATATACAGTGCCTTGCGAAAGTATTCGGCCCCCTTGAACTTTTCAACCTTTTGCCACATTTCAGGCTTCAAACATAAGGATATAAAATTTAAATTTTTTGATGAAGAATCAATAACAAGTGGGACACAATTGTGAAGTGGAACGAAATTTATTGGTTATTTTAAACTTTTGTAAAAAAATAAAAAACTGAAAAGTGGGGCATGGCCCTTTACTTTCAGTGCAGCAAACTCACTCCAGAAGTTCAGTGAGGATCTCTGAATGATCCAATGTTATCCTAAATGTCTGATGATGATAAATATAATCCACCTGTGTGTAATCAAGTCTCCGTATAAATGTAACTGCTCTGTGATAGTCTCAGGGTTCGGTTTAAAGCACAGAGAGCATCATGAAGACCAAGGAACACACCAGGCAGGTCCGTGATACTGTTGTGGAGAAGTTTAAAGCTGGATTTGGATACAAAAAGATTTCCCAAACTTTAAACATCCCAAGGAGCACTGTGCAAGCGATCATATTGAAATGGAAGGAGTATCAGACCACTGCAAATCTACCAAGACCCGGCCGTCGCTCTAAACTTTCATCTCAAACAAGGAGAAGACTGATCAGAGATGCAGCCAAGAGGCCCATGATCACTCTGGATGAACTGCAGAGATCTACAGCTGAGGTGGGACATCTGTCCATAGGACAACAATCAGTTGTACACTGCACAAATCTGGCCTTTATGAAAGAGTGGCAAGAAGAAAGCCATTTCTCAAAGATATCCATAAAAAGTCTCATTTAAAGTTTGCCACAAGCCACCTGGGAGACACACCAAACATGTGGAAGAAGGTGCTCTGATCAGATGAAACCAAAATCGAACTTTTTGGCCACAATGCAAAACGATATGTTTGGCGTAAAAGCAGCACAGCTCTTTACCCTGAACACACCATCCCCACTGTCAAACATGGTGGTGGCAGCATCATGGTTTGGGCTTGCTTTTCTTCAGCAGGGACAGGGAAGTTGGTTAAAATTGTTGGGAAGATGGATGGAGCCAAATACAGGACCATTCTGAAAGAAAACCTGTTGGAGTCTGCAAAAGACCTGAGACTGGGACAGAGATTTATCTTCCAACAAAACAATGATCCCAAATATAAAGCAAAATCTACAATGGAATGGTTCACAAATAAACGCATCCAGGTGTTAGAATGGCCAAGTCAAAGTCCAGACCTGAATCCAATCGAGAATCTGTGGAAAGAGCTGAAAACTGCTGTTCACAAACGCTCTCCATCCAACCTCACTGAGCTCGATCTGTCTTCCAAGGAAGAATGGGCAAGAATTTCAGTCTCTTGATGTGCAAAACTGATAGAGACATACCCCAAGTGACTTGCAGCTGTAATTGCAGCAAAAGGTGGCGCTACAAAGTATTAACTTATGGGGGCCGAATAATTTGGCACGCCCCACTTTTCAGTTTTTTATTTTTTACAAAAGTTTAAAATATCCAATAAATTTCGTTCCACTTCACGATTGTGTCCCACTTGTTGTTGATTCTTCTCCAAAAAATTAAAATTTTATATCCTTATGTTTGAAGCCTGAAATGTGGCAAAAGGTTGAAAAGTTCAAGGGGGCCAAATACTTTCGCAAGGCACTGTACATCTGTGTATATGCAGGAGTATCCAATGTCACTACATTGATTGGGTGGATGATTTAATTACAATTCCCTTTTCCATTTTGAAGCTCTATAGTGCACATAGCTATGCCTTTGAAATGTTCACATGTGGGGAGGAACAAACTTCTAGCTGGTTTACCTTAGATATCACCATATGAAGGTAGATATCAATATTGCTGTTATTCTCAACTGGTGAAATACAGGTGGATTTGAATTTTAAGTCCATAAAAGAGCCACTTCCCATATTCCTCTGCCCCTCCTCAAATTGTGATGTCAAGACATTCCCAAGTTCTTCAGTGCAGTGATTAGATTGTTTGAAATATATACAGTATGCCACTTAAATTTTCTTCAGGCAAGTTAGGGGTCCTTGACCAATGTGAAGGGGTCACATTCAGCATAGGTGACATATGTCAAAACCCTTGCTCTGGAGACACAACTTTGAATTTCTATGGGTACTTTTAAATTAATAATATGATTTTTAGATGGCTTTAACAATTCTTTGGGTTCCCCCCCTTAGTTGGTAATCTGAATGTGGGAGAGATCAGTTTCCTAAAAAAAATTGTAATCAATCCACACCCCCAGATTCCTTCTGATGCCTGTACCTGCCTCTATGTGGATTCTTTATGTTTATCTCAGGTGATTATATTTCAGTGGTGCTGGTATGTGTGTTCCTAATTGGCAAACAAACCCTGTTTTCCTTAAAAACATTAAGATTCCTCATAATTTTTTTGTGTTTTTCTCTTTGATTACATACTGCAAATATTCAACCTCTTTCACAAGTGTTGTCTCTCTTGCCTCAAATTCTGGATCTCCCATTAATTTAAAAGTGTTCTCAATCTGTATATCCAATGTTTTACACAGTTGTTCCTGAATTGCCTCCTCTAGCAGGAGGTTCATCAGTTGCAGAATGTGAGCATTATTCTTTTTTTTTTCCAACAGGTGGTTGGGTTCCATAACGCTCCTACAATAGATAGGAGGGAGTGTGATACAAACCACTATAATACAGCAGGTGTTTCATGTGCACCACTCGGGTCTAGGTTTTTTCCAGGTATTTCCTAATGGACACTACATCTTATTCATCATTGCTTCCAAATTATTAACATATGCATATTTTTTCTCATTATTTATTTATAGGGGGAATAGGGAGAAGATCACTTTTCTGCAAATACAGTGGGGAAAAAAAGTATTTAGTCAGCCACCAATTGTGCAAGTTCTCCCACTTAAAAAGATGAGAGAGGCCTGTAATTGACATCATAGGTAGACCTCAACTATGAGAGACAAAATGAGAAAACAAATCCAGAAAATCACATTGTCTGATTGTTTAAGAATTTATTTACAAATTATGGTGGAAAATAAGTAAGTATTTGGTCACCTACAAACAAGCAAGATTTCTGGCTCTCACAGACCTGTAACTTCTTCTTTAAGAGGCTCCTCTGTCCTCCACTCATTACCTGTAGTAATGACACCTGTTTCAAATTGTTATCAGTATAAAAGATACGTGTCCACAACCTCAAACAGTCACACTCCAAACTCCACTATGGTGAAGACCAAAGAGCTGTGGAAGGACACCACAAACAAAATTGTAGACCTGCACCAGGCTGGGAAGACTGAATCTGCAATAGGCAAGCAGCTTGGTGTGAAGAAATCAATTGTGGGAGCAATAATTAGAAAATGGAAGACATACAAGACCACTGATAATCTCCCTCGATCAGGGGCTCCACGCAAGATCTCACCCCGTGGGGTCAAAATAATCACAAGAACGGTGAGCAAAAATCCCAGAACCATACGGGGGGATCTAGTGAATGACCTGCAGAAAGCTGGGACTAACGTAACAAAGGCTACTGTCAGTAACACGCTACGCCGCCAGGGACTCAGATCCTGCAGTGCCAGATGTGTCCCCCTGCTTAAACCAGTACATATTCGGGCCCATCTGAAGTTTGCTAGAGAGCATTTGGATGTTCCAGAAAAGTGTTGGGAGAATGTCATATGGTCAGATGAAACCAAAGTAGAACTGTTTGGTAGAAACACAACTCGTCGTGTTTGGAGGAGAGTGAATGCTGAGTTGCATCCAAAGAACACCATACCTATTGTGAAGCATGGGGGTGGCTTTTAATTCACAGCTGGCTGGTTGCAGCACGGTTGTCTGCAACCGTCCTTAGAGAGATAGAAATTGGAAAGTTAAGTTCCTAGGAGCCCAAAGAGTGTTCTACACTATGTTTTAAGCCAATTTAAGTTGTGATTCATACCGAACTTGTTCAACCCAAAAAAAATTTTTGACTCTGAGCCACCTGATCCCAAAACAAAATGAATCTTGAGAGGTTTGGCTATCTAACTAATATTCAAATCCTGCCTTATGAAGGTTGCATAGAATGAAAAAAAAAAAGTGATCACAAACTGCCCACATTAAGCTATGGGTCTATGGTCCTAAAAAACTGAATGGTTTCTGAGCAGAGACCAAACTATATATGATTATATTTGCATACTTGGTGGCAGCCCTATATGATTATAAGCCAAATACTAGGTAGCATTCAATAGGTAAAGTTAAACTAGATAGTGTAAAAATGTACTAGATTTATTATCCAGTATTAGCCACTGTGACAAATCTATCAGAAAATCTGCCCCACTGTGTTTAAGCTGTCACACAGAACATTATATTGACTTTATCTAAATGATTATTGTACTCACAGTAACATTAATGGTTCTAAATATGGTAAAAGTAAAATATTACTACAAATCCTTGCATCGACATCCAGTAAACCAAATTGGAAGTATTAGCATATTAATGAGTAATGTCCTTACAGCCTCATATACTAAATTGCTCTTCTAGCCATGTAACTACTGTAGAACACTTCCAGGATACAACTTGAAATGCTACTTACTAAAATAGCTATTGAGAAAATAGGATTTGTTTCCACATGCATGCCTAAATATGCACATGGGGATATAAGCAGACATTAGGACCAATCAGGATGTTCTTACCTCTGAATCGTAGAGAGATATAGAGTAGGGACTTTCACAAATGGCACAATAGAATTTGGGCATGAAACTGTTACTTTTCTACCAAGATAAATGACAGTGACAGATACATAAACTGGCAGTTAGTTTAGAGGAAGGTAAGTGGAATTTCACTAGAGAATTCCTGCATTATATCTCCCTTAGTCTGGGAATTGAATGAAATTTACAGACACATAAAAGTCATTAATGTGTTTATTTGGTAGCCTCGGTGAGTTAAGTTTGGGGAGTTAGATCACCACAATGTCACAGTAACATCTTACAGCATGGCATTGAGGTAAATGTTACAATTTAAATTTTCTGCCAAATACACCCTACCTGTGTTGAAAACCTGTCTATTGTTTATGCATATGCAAAGGGTGGGACATGCTTTGCCTGGAAATCTAGATCTGAGACAGAAGCCTAGCCAAGCTAAGACATACTCCCAAAGCACTTTTTACATTATTTGCATATGAATAAAATGGCGATTTACATGAAAATGTGGCTCCAAAGCTGAATAACAGAGGCGTATTTAAAATTATCTACATACATTACCATTACAATATAATGTGATTAGGTTTAAAACCAATTTACTGATGACAGACTCCCTTTAAACAAATGTCCATTTTGCATGATGAAATGTTACCAAAGTAAGCGAAAGAACTTTCATTAATGTGACTGAAACATTCATTTAACAACCTCTACCTTTACTCACACACATTTACACAATACAATGGCAATGTAGCAACATATGCAAAAGTCTCTTATGATCAACTATCTTCTCCTGTGACAGAAGCTATTACGCTTGATGCACAATTCAAGCAACTGGTTTTTAACCCCTTAGACTTTGTTCACGCGGTGGAAAATGAAGAGAAATTCCTCTTCATTTTCCGTCGCCGTATTCGGCCGTGGGATTGCCATTAGGCCCAGATGAATGGACCTAATCGGCCGGGACTCCCAAGCCTTGGAATCTGCAGCAAATCTGGAATCTGTGTGACCAGGTACTAGATGCACAAATGGTTTGGCATGACATTCCTAAGCGCCCAAATCATGACACCTGAGTGGTTAGGGAGCAATATCCCCCTCTTCGCCTCTTTGGGTTTTCCATAATGACATGCAAGGTCCAAAGGGTTGCCATGGCATCTTGGTTGCCTTTTCTTGGTTGCAGTGATGGCGAACCTTTTAGAGACCGAGTGCCCAAACTGCAACCCAAAACCCACTAAATTATCGCAAAGTGCCAACACGGCAATTTAACCTTAAATTAACCAGGATCTGTTTTATAATGACCGTGCAATGTTATTACAGCCTGTAATAATATCACATGTCTGCTATAAAATAGAAACTGTGTGATATAAATAGTGAAGAGCCCCCACACAGTAAATGTGCTCCACAGTGGCCCCCAGAGAGTACAATTTGCTCTGAAGTGGACAGCATCATATGCACCAGAGTAGCCTCCACAGAGTATTATATGCTCCAGAGTGGGCCGCATACAGTATTATATGCCCACAGTGACCCCCGCAAAGTATTATATGCTCCACAGTGGCCCCACTCAGTATTATATGCTCCACAGTGGCTCCCACACAGTATTATATGCTGCACAGTGGGCCCCCACACAGTATTATATGCTCCACAGTGGCCCACACACAGTATTATATGCTCCACAGTGGGCCTCCACACAGTATTATATGCTCCACAGTGGGCCCCCATACAGTATTACACGTCCTACACTGACAGCTTTCAGCTGTATGTGCTGAAAGAAGAGATCGCTCACTAACGGGGAATCCTGTACGAGATTCCCCATTAGTGAGCAATCATGGCTCTGCATGCCCTCTCTGGCTCGCGTACCATAGGTTTGCCAACACGGGTCTAGTGTAAGAGGTAACAGCAACTCCTGCTAGGCCAACACCAAGCAGGATTTTCAGGTTATTCCTGCCAAACCTAGGAGCTGCATGGGGAATCCCACCCCCATGTGAGCTACAGGTTCTCCTAGGACCTCTCACCAGTCCATATAGAAGGGACATCAAGCACACTTCTATTGCCTCCAAGAAGGAGTGAACCCTGACAGAAAGGAGCAGCTATAAAGGAGTCTTTCTGCATTCCTGGAACCAAAAATAGGCCTCCGGTCAAGTCCAGTGCTCCGTGGTTTCCTGGCCACGTGTTGCTTAGGTCCGTGTCCGGCTATCGGATATTGCGGCCCAGTAACCGTGAGTAACTACATTTACCCCAAATTAGTAACCCACCGGGAGCCAACTGGTGAAGATCCCTCTTCTGTAGCTATAATCTGGACTGTGTCTCCTCAAAATCCTAGACTACAAAAATCTGAGGAAAGTTGTGTGTCAGCCTCAGCTATTACCAGTCAGTTTGCAAGGGAATCCTCCTCACATGCACTTCACTGTATTGTACATGAGAGACTGTATTGCTGTAAGATATGGCTGCACTTTATGAAAGTTCTCCTCAGTAAAGAAAATTTTGGTTAACAAATTACTGTGTCTTTTGCTATTCCCCTTTTGAAAATTGACTTGCTGTGTGTCCATGAGAGGTGCCCCACCGTGTGGACCACCACTACAGCTACCGTGACCATTTCAATAGCATCAGCTACCAGAGGGACTATTACCCCCATTAGGTGCTACTATAACACTTGCATCCTCATTTATACCAGTTCCCTTAAACTGTACATTTAGCAGTATACGTAGATTTAAAGCACTCCCATTTTACATCTCTATCACTATTTGACAATACCTGCTCCAAATTTAAGTCCTGAAGTGCAGCCACTAACTGGGTAAAATTGCCCTCTTTAAAATTAAATAAATAAAATTAAATTAAATATTTTTCACAGTTTAGGTGAAATGTGATTATATTGTGGTCACTGTCACTGAGAAACACTTTTATTTAACCACTTCAGTACCAGGCCAATTTCCCTGATTCAGGACCAGACACATTTTTCGGATTTTTTTGTATATGTGGTTTTGAGGGCTATAACATTTTTTTTTTTTCATTTGAGTTATTCAACAAATTTTGTGTGTTTTTTTCGATAACACATAGGGCTTTATTTTTATGTTATTTTTATTTTTGCATTTTTTTTTATATCCAAGAAAATGTAAACAAAAAAGAAGGGAAAATGTGTTTGTTTTTCACATGTTTTACATTTTTTTAATTTATTTTTTAATAGCACTAAAGTGCTACTAAAAAACTTTTAAAATAGTTTTTCCTTTCTGTTATAGTAATTTTTATTTTGTATTGTATCGTCAGAGGTAGGGCTAGAACCTGTGATGTGGGTGAGGTTTTGTCATTAATTTTAAATTTTTTAAAATTATTTTACTTTCATTTTTATTTTTTATTTTCATTTTATTTTTTTAACATTTTGTCCCCATAAGGTCATCATAGACCTTTGGGGACATTTTTACAGTATTTTTTTGGTGGGGGGCTGATTTCTCCTGTACCTGGGGCTGATAAGTTTAGTCCCAGTTGCAGGAGAAATGCAGCCTCCTGCCCATAACTGCTGATCTAATATGGGTCCTCTAGAACCCAGCAGCTCTAACAATCTCTGAACACCAGTGGATCACGTGATAGCTGGGTCAGAGGGGAGCCGCATCATGGCAGCTCCAATAGCTGTATACACAGCGATCATTGAGCACTGTGTATACAGGAATCAGGAAATCAGGGATGCTAACCATCCCTGCCTTTTCTATAGGAGCTCCAGTTCTGCAGCTGAACAATTTTGCACATCCTTGCAGAGTTAAGCGTGGACTGCACGGATGTAAATTGTCTATGGGCAGTCCGGAACTGGTTAAAGAGGACCTTTCACCACCTCCACCAATTTAAGTTCTTACCATCTGTTAATAGGCACCACTCCACTGATTCCAGCACAATTAGAATTTTTCTCTAGCTCCCACTGTTCCCAAGCTACAAGCGCAGGTATGTTTGATTCCTGATGTGCTATTTAAACTGTCAGAAGGGTGGTGTCAGATAGGGGGTCATGACTGAGAGCTCCAATCAGAGGCAGACAGAATTAGAGCTCAGAATATTTATATAAATGAATAGTCCATTTAATGTGGGACATAGACTACGTTTTCCCAATTTGTTGCTCTGGGGTTTCGGTCCCTTGGCATGGTATTAGACCAGTAGCCTTGGGAGATACACTACTCGTTCTGGACCTTATTGGGACACAATCATTCTTAACAGAACAATACAACAGCTCTATCCACCCTCATCAACAAGGAACTATCCACTGTGAGAATATACAGTATTACTATGAGATAGGGGATGTTACTGAGAATTCATTTTATATACATTTGTTTGTGCACATATACTTGGATATTTTATTGGAACTTTAATAGAAGCTAAGTTTTATATATCATGCACTTCTTGAGAAAATTGCAGTGAACTTGGTTAGAATTATTGTTACCGAGGTTTTCACGAGCAGTGGCACTTAAAACAAGTTCTGCATTGTTAGTAATGACCAGATACAACCAAGCATCCTCCCTAGTAGGGTCTTCCACAAACTGGTCCAAAAAATGATCCTGCAATAAGTTGAAAATGTTCTCCTCTTTCCAGATGAAGCAGAACTATGACCCCGGTCAATATCCAGGTACAGGTGCATCTCAATAAATTAGAATATTTTTGAATTTACAATACTGAACTTTTACAATATTCTAATTTTCTTATATTTTGGTTTTCATTAACTGTAATCCATAATCAACATTTACAGAAATAAAACACTTGAAATAGAACACTCTGTGTGTAAAGAATCTAGAAAATATAGGAGGTCACTTTTTAAATTTAATTACTGAAAGAAAGAAATGTTTCAAAGATATTCTAATTTATTGAGATGTACCTGTAGTTAAAATCCCCCATTACGACTACTTTACTCGTCTGTGCCTCCAGCTCCATTTGTGCAGACAGCAGACCTTCTATCTCCTCAGTTATGGAAGGGGGCCTATAGATTAAACTAAATATATTTTTCTGCTTTTACCTCCCTTTCTATTTTCACCCACAAAGTGGCAAAATCCTCATCCTGACATACTCTACCACCTTTCATATTTATCCTGTCTTTGCAAAAGAGTGTATAACCCTGCATATTAACATCCCAATCATGTGAGGAGTCTAGGCATGTCTCAGCCACACCAACTACATCAATGTGTTCATGCCAGACCAGGGCCTTATGTTCCCCCATTTTGCCCACCAGACTTCTGGTTTGTGAACATACATTTTAAGTTGCTTTTCCACATTCAGTTATAATAATATGATTTCTAGAATTTTTGTGGGCATGTTCCTATTTTATGTTGATTTCTAATTAAATCATCTAAATACATCATCCTCCACGGTCCACTTCTTCACCCACCACTACAGTCTGCCCCCTCTCTCAGGCTAGGTTCACATCTGCGTTGGAGTCTCCATAGGAGACCCCGCCGCAGATTCTGCCTAAAATCGGGGGAGAGAAAATTCCTCTATGCAGGTTTCAATATACACTCATAGAACCCCATTATCGTCTATAGGGTCCATGGGTAACCGCTTTTTTAGTGGACAGGCTCTCCATTGTTCAGGTCCTCATGTGGACCCAAATAACAGAGATTTGAACGCTAGTGTGAACCTAGCATCACCTATCTTTTTTTATGTCTGCCTGGTCCTCCTCCGTTATTCCTAGTTTAAATACTCTGCAATCCCACTAAAATTCTCTCAACTAGCACATCAGACCCCTTCCCATTCAGGTGCAAATTATCTGCAGAAAACATTTTGTACTCCGATGAAAAACAAACACAAGGATCAAAAACAGATGCAAAATTTACATTAAAAAGACACTTATTGTGGATCCAAAATTGAAAAAGTCATATACATAAACCCTTAGATAATAGGGTAGGTAATGTTCAGTTATAGGTGTCCCATGTGTAAGGTGCAGGAGTGCAGGATAGTGTTTACTCAAACACTAACAAGTGTAGTTAACTCTTGATTATAAAATTTTTGCATAAAACTGTAAAACCCCTTTGTGAACAATGTCACCATGTATTCTTTTTAAACTTATATCAGTCTTTAACCCCCTAACAGTCAAAATTGCAAAAACCCTCCCAAAAATTTTGTATATACAGTGCCTTGTGAAAGTATTCGGCCCCCTTGAACTTTTCAACCTTTTGCCACATTTCAGGCTTCAAACATAAGGATATAAAATTTAAATTTTTTTGGTGAAGAATCAACAACAAGTGGGACACAATCGTGAAGTGGAACGAAATTTATTGGATATTTTAAACTTTTGTAAAAAATAAAAAACTGAAAAGTGGGGCGTGCCAAATTATTCAGCCCCCTTAAGTTAATACTTTGTTGCGCCACCTTTTGCTGCAATTACAGCTGCAAGTCGCTTGGGGTATGTCTCTATCAGTTTTGCACATTGAGAGACTGAAATTCTTGCCCATTCTTCCTTGGAAAACAGCTCGAGCTCAGTGAGTTTGGATGGAGAGCGTTTGTGAACAGTAGTTTTCAGCTCTTTCCACAGATTCTCGATTGGATACAGGTCTGGACTTTGACTTGGCCATTCTAACACCTGGATACGTTTATTTGTGAACCATTCCATTGTAGATTTTGCTTTATGTTTGGGATCATTGTCTTGTTGGAAGATAAATCTCCATCCCAGTCTCAGGTCTTTTGCAGACTCCAACAGGTTTTCTTCCAGAATGGTCCTGTATTTGGCTCCATCCATCTTCCCATCAATTTTAACCATCTTCCCTGTCCCTGCTGAAGAAAAGCAAGCCCAAACCATGATGCTGCCACCACCATGTTTGACAGTGGGGATGGTGTGTTCAGGTTGATGAGCTTTTTTATTTTTTACAAAAGTTTAAAATAACCAATAAATTTCGTTCCACTTCATAATTGTGTCCCACTTGTTGTTGATTCTTCACCAAAAAATTTAAATTTTATATCCTTATGTTTGAAGCCTGAAATGAGGCAAAAGGTTGAAAAGTTCAAGGGGGCCGAATACTTTCACAAGGCACTGTATGGCTGGTACATAACTTGAGTGCCTTATGTACATTTTTATACTTTTAATCTAACATATTTTAGTCTTAAACTTCTTTACACTAAAGCCCCACGTAGCGATACGCAGCACAAAAATGCAGTGGAAATGCATGGTGTTTTTTTTCCACACCGTTTATCATTGCATATTTGCTGAGTTTTTCTCTGCTGACTTACTGCCTGTATTATACCTATAGGGAAATTGTGAGCGTTTCTGCGGGTATAATTGACATGCTGCAATTTTCAAAAACGCAGGCATTTTTGAAAACGCAGCTTTTCCACCGCAGAATTTTTTCTGCAATGTGTATATGGGATTAGACAGAATCTCATCCACTTTGCAGGTACTGTAAAACGTGACGTTTTTTGATGCAGCGTTTATCTCTCTCTGCATTCTAGCTTTCATAACTTTTTAAATTTTAAGTCAATGTAGCTTTACAACACCTTGTATTTTGTGGGTACATATGACTTTTTGATCAGTTTTTATTACTTTTTGTTTTTGAGAGGAAAAATGAACAGAAAATATCTGGCATCTGAATTTTAAGATTTATTGCTTTTATCATGGATAAATAAATAATGTAAATAATATGCTAATTTTACTTTAAGGGTGTGGCAATAGCAATTATGTGTTTTTTTCATGAACAAGGGAAAAATGATTGTTTTTACTTTTTTTTAAGCATCTAATTGGTTAAATGTGAAGTATTCTTTCTGATTGGAGGTCCATGCTACCCCCTCCTCTGGGGTCATTTGAGGTCACAGGGATAGGAGAATGAGAAATATACTGCATTCTCTCTACACTTCTTAGCGTTGATTGTGTCTTTCAAGGTGTGTAAGCTGCCCTTGCCATAGGCATTAATGCAACCAGATACCATTAGAGATGCAGACTTGTGCAGAACTGTGTGCTGATAACAAGTCGGATGGTGACTCTCCTTTTGAGTCTGCAGGACATGGTGTCCATTGTTTCCATTTAGCATATCACATTTTGATTCATCTGACCACAGAACTGTTTTCCATTTTAACTGTCTATCTTAAATGAGCTTTGGCCCAGGGAAAACAGTGGCGTCTCTGGATTGTGTTGACACTGTGTTCACAGACAATAATTTCTGGAAGTATACCTGCACCCATGCAGTGATTTACATTACCAATTCATGCCTGTTTTTAATGCCTGCAGATCCAGTGTAATGGTCTGCACCTGTTGTTCTGCTCTCCGAGTATACTGTGCCTCCAGCTTTGCTCTAGTTCATACAGTGTGATTATTTTTGACTCGACCTGCTGCTGTGTGTTCCTTTTGGTTACTGCACCTGGTTCAGCCCATTGGCCTATTCTGAGAAATATGTGTCTGACTGAGCAATGTGTGTATTGTTCAGTTCCTTGATCTGTTTGCATGCATGTTTCTGTTTTGGTCTGTGTATGTCTAGTAGGTTCTGAGTCTTTATCTGTTCCTGTATTCCTGTAACCATTGGGCTTTCTGTAATATATATCTTGTATACTTGTAGCCTCTGAGCTTTCTGCAATAAATATCCTGTATACCTGTAGCCTAGGGGTTTCTAAAATAAATATCCTGTATAACTGTAGCCTCTGGATTTTTTGCAATGTATATCCTGTATACCTGTAGTCTCCAGGCTTTCTGCTATATATCTTGATTCCTGTACGTTTCTTGAGTTTTACCTGGCATCTGTTTTAGTCTATTCCTGTCGGTGTTGGTTTTAGACAGTGCACAGATTTAGCATGTAGTTTATCCTGTTTCTGTGGTAATCTGCACCACAGTTCTATCTGCCTGTTCAACTACTACCAAACTGTGACCACCACAGGAGGTAGTGGACCCCCTTCCTAGTCTGATAGCACAGTGGGTCCACAATCCACTGCCCATGACATTGATCATCGGCCTTGTCACTTGTGCGTTTGGTTTTCTCAGGATTCTCTAAATCATTTGATGACATTATGTACTGTAGATGGTGGGATATTCAAAGTCTTTGTAATTTTACATTGAGGAACAGTTTTCTGAAATTGTAATGTGTAAAGGGCAGAAGTGGTAATAGCAGCTTCTATCTTCTCAAAAGACATTGCTGCGGAGTTTGGACATGCACTGTCCACTGTGAAAAAACTGCATGCGGTTGTCATCAAGTTACTAACAAGAATTTGAATGTAGGATTAGAGGCATGGTTGGGAGACCTGCATGGAAAATTACTGGGTTCGGGAATTAGGGTAGTAAATGGAGCAAATTACATTCAAATTAAAGAGGACCTTTCACTATCTCCACCATCTCCAGTTCTTTGCCTCCCTTAATAGGTGTTTTCCACAGATTCGGCTCAGTTAGAATTTCTATCTAGCCCCCACCATTCACAAGCAATCATTTTTGGTGCCTAATATGCTAATTAGACTTTCTACTGTCGAGTGCGTGGTCTGAGGCAGGAACAGGCAAAGGGATTCAGAGCTGAAATCAGAAGGGAAAGTATCATAGCTCTGAACCACACCACCCACCTGACAGTACAGATCTTAAATAGCATATCAGACAACAAAAAACCCCTTCCCATTTTCTATTCAGCCAGACTTCATCAAGATCCTGGGAGTCTGGTTGGGGAAGGAAGGCACAGCCCTCAAGTCTTGGCAAGAACACTTGACCAAGGTTAACCAACAAATTGGACTGTGGAATCTCATACAGCTCTCTATTGAGGGCAAAGCACTCGTTCTGAGGAACAAAGTTCTGCCTGTGCTACAGTACACCGCACAGGTTTGGTCCCCTCTTGCCACCGTTTCAAGGGCCATCACAGGACAGTGTTTCATTTGATCTGGGGCTCCAAGATGGACAGAGTGAAGCGAGCCATCATGTGCGTGGAGCCCCTGATCGAGGGAGACTATCAGTGGTCTTGTATGTCTTCCATTTTCTAATTATTGCTCCCACAGTTGATTTCTTCACACCAAGCAGCTTGCCTATTGCAGATTCAGTCTTCGCAGCCTGGTGCAGGTCTACAATTTTGTTTCTGGTGTCCTTCCACAGCTCTTTGGTCTTCACCATAGTGGAGTTTGGAGTATGACTGTTTGAAATCTTGCTTGTATGTAGGTGACCAAATACTTATTTTCCACCATAATTTGCAAATAAATTCTTTAAAAATCAGACAATGTGATTTTCTAGATATGTTTTCTCATGTTGTCTCTCATAGTTGAGGTCTACCTATGATGTCAATTACAGGCCGGCCTCATCTTTTTAAGTGGCAGAACTTGCACAATTGGTGGCTGACTAAATACTTTTTTTTCCCCACTGTACAATGAACCCCGCAAGGGTGGGAAGGGTATCGCGGATATCCCAACACTCCTAAGCGTTGTTTTTGCCGAACTCTGTGGACAGCAAATGGCTCAGTGAATACGGCCATGTCAAGTTTGTTCCTTCTTCCCCTGTGGAGGGTCCTCGGCTGGGACAAGTGGGACAGCTCTGTCCCTTACAACTGGACCGTCCCTTGGTTCTATGGAGACGTGCCAAGGTTTGTGAGGGAGCACCAATTGGAGGGTCTCTCTGGAAGCCAAAGACTATATACAAGCTCATCCGAGCTAAGGATTTGATGGAGTCTGTTCCTGGACTCACAGCAGACACCATGAAGACCATTTAGGAGAAAGTGTCTTCTAATCTGCTGACCAACGGGCACAAGGATATGTGCTGGATGGCCATTCAAGGGGGTCTGCCCCTCCGGTCATTCATGCACGTCTGCAACTTGAACAAGACCCAGAACTGCCCCAGGTGCCCCTTCGTGCAGGAAACATCTTTGCACCTTTTCTGGGAGTGCTCCTTTGCTCAAGGCCTGTTGGATGCCTTGGAACATGAACTTGAGGATTCCATTCCCAGGGGCAGCCTTTCTCACCACTCAGTGTTTTATGGACTATTTCCTGGGATCCACTCAGAAGAGATATCCTGGAAGCTTTGCGCCTTATGAACTGTTTTAAAGACGCTATTTGGTTTGCCAGGAATAGAATCATTTTGCGAAGAGTGAGTGTCTCCATACAGGATTGTTGCAGACTGTTCCACAGCCTTCAACGGGACTATTCTATCATGGATAGCCTGGCGAAGAGGAAGAAGAGGACTGAACCCCTCTCCTTCCCCCACTCTCCTTTTGTGTGTTGTCCTTCAATAAAGCTTCAGGCCTGTGATTACCCCCTCCCCTTCTCCTCTTTCCCATTCCCCCATCCCAACACACGTCTGATGTCTTTGTTGATTGCACATTAATGTTCTGATAGTTAAATGTATGATAGTGTAGCATGTGGTGTTGTGTATAGTGTAGGTTTTTTTGCCCTAGCTGTATATGTCACTGTATGCTATGTATGATGAATGTGTTATTTATTGTGTACTGTAATTCAGCCTGCGCCGCGTCACAGTACATTGTATATTTGATGAACGACTGATTGTTAATAAAGCCATTTTCAATAAAAAAAAAAAAAAAATCAGACACCAAAACTACTTGCACTGATTGCTTGGGAATTGTGAGGGCTAGGGAAAAAATTCCAACTGTCCTAAAATTGATAAAGCGATGCATATTAAAGGACGCAAAGAGCTAGAGTTAGTGGAGGTGGTGAAAGGTCATTTTTAAAGTATATTAATTTACTAATGAACTCTTTACCATGCCACTGTGCTAAACACATAAAACAGTTAGTTGTAAAGTCAGTTCTAGAATGAAAGAAAAGACAAAATCATCAATATTTTCCTAGCAACAGCAAATACAGATTCCTGCTACTTCTACTAGAAAGGATCAGTATGAATTCTGTAAATTTGGATGCAATCCTGCAACATAAACAAATCACTCATCTGTACAGGAGGTCAGGAGTGTTTTGAAAGTATTATCACAGTTGGTAGAATGTACTGTATGCTTCAACGCTTTATGTTTTGGGAAGTAAAATTGGATTGGGGCCATTGCCCTTTGTTGTTTGAGCTGTACACCTGTGGTACCTGCATCTTCCAGAATATTATTTGTTGCTGTTTATATTTTAACTTTAAAATTTTTTAAGTACATTCATTGACAAAACCTGTAAATAATAGAGAAAAAAACACTTAGAAATTGAGTTTCATTTCTTGGAAAGCATTATTATGATTTTTCTGAATGAGAATTAAGTATACTAATTGTCTCTTAATGAGGCAGACAATACGAGAAGTAAATGGTCTGTAACAGACAACATGTTAGGATTTAATTGCTAAAGTTATTAGTGCTGTATCAGATGAAGATTGCTGAACAGGTCCCAAAGCTAGTCTCTACATTTTAAAGTGAAAAAGCAAAATGGTAAAACTTAACTTTTATCAATCTGCAATTAAAAATAGCACAACATAGACACTAACCAATAAAAAGCACTGTACCTTAGCACCTGATAGTCTGATCATCTTCTGACTGTCATTTGTTTCATTGTGTGAATCAATTCCTGATTGAGGGAGATTAGTCTTATAATGTGTCAGTACTAACTTACCTCACTCCCCCTGTGACCTACCATCATTTCTATTTTTGCCTACAGACACACTGTGTGTTTTTTATTTATTATTTTTTAAAGGTTAAGTTTTAACCATTATTTTTGGTATATTTCATAGCCTATCGTGATTTTCTCTATGATATGATGCAATTAAAAATAGCACAACATAGCCACTAACTAATAAAAAGCATTGTACCTTACACCTGATAGTCTGATCATCTTCTGACTGTCAATTGTTTAATTGTGTGAATCTATTCCTGATTTATATTGGTTATGGCACCACTGGTTACTACTGGTGATGGTATTTATTATTTGAGCTTTATTTGGTCAGTAAGTATGCAAAGTTGGGTTGTTTTTAATCCCAGTTTAATAAACTTTAAAACTTTAGTGACTGGCCTCTTCTAGGCCTTGTTGGCCAAATAATTTTTTGTGTTTTTCCATCATCACATAACAAGCCATATAGCTTTTTTATTTTTTTCTGTCAATGTAACTGTATGAGGACATGTTTTTTTTGTGGGAGAAGTGATAGTGCTTATTGGTACTATTTTGGGGTAGATATACCTCATTGATTAACTTTTATGAACTCTTTCTGGGAAGAAATAGAATATCCTTTTTATGCTATAAATCTTGCAACATTCACTGTGTGGCTTAATTAACCAGATAAATTTATTCACTGAATCCATATGATTAAATTGATACTAAATTTGTATAGTTTTTTTTAAGATTTACTGCTTCTGAAAAATGAAACCCCTTTTTGGGATAATTTTTTTTTTTCTATCGCTACTTCCCAAGACCCATAACTTAATTTTTTTCTTAATGGACTTGTCAGAGGGCTTATTTTTTGCAGGAAAACCTGACATTCATTGATGCAATTTTGGGGAACATAATCCTTTTTGATCTCTTTTTATAATACTTTTTCGGTGGCTGACACACAAAAAGCATCAATTCTGGTATCATTTTTTTTTTTTTTTTTTGTGTGTGGTTAAAATTAACTCTGTAATATATTGCTCAGGTCCTTACGGATGCAGCAATACCCAATATTTGTGTTAAAAAATTACATATTACAAAATAATATGTTAACATGATTTTAACTATGTTTTTTAAAACTTTATTTCACTTTTTTGCTACTGTTTTTAGACTTTAACTTGTAATCTTCTGATTGCTTTTATAATGTTTTGCACTTCCTATGTACAGTCATGGCCAAAAGTTTTGAGAATGATACAAATATTAATTTTTACAAAGTCTGCTGCTTCAGTTTTTCTAATGGCAATTTGCATATACTCCAGAATGTTATAAAGAGTGATCAGCTTAACAGCAATTACTTGCAAAGTCAATATTTGCCTAGAAAATGAACTTTATCCCCCAAAACACATTTCAACATCATTGCAGCCCTGCCTTAAAAGGACCACCTAACATCGTTTCAGTGATTGCTCCATTAACACAGGTGTGGGTGTTGATGAGGACAGGGCTGGAGATCAATCTGTCATGATTAAGTAAGAATGACACCACTGGACACTTTAAAAGGAGGCTGGTGCTTGCCATCATTGTTTCTCTTCTGTTAACCATGGTTATCTCTAAAGAAACACGTGCAGTCATCATTGCACTGAACAAAAATGGCCTAACTGGGAAGAGTATTGCAGCTAGAAAGATTGCACCTCAGTCAACAATCTATCGCATCATCAAGAACTTCAAGGAGAGAGGTTCCATTGGTGCCAAAAAGGCTCCAGGGCGCCCAAGAAAGACCAGCAAGCGGCAGGACCGTCTCTTAAAAGTGTTTCAGCTGCAGGATCAGGCTACCAGCAGTGCAGAGCTTGCTGAGGAATGGCAGCAGGCAGGTGTGAGTGCATCTGCACGCACTGTGAGGCGGAGACTCTTGGAGCAAGGCCTGGTCTCAAGGAGGGCAGCAAAGAAGCCACTTCTCTCCAGAAAAAACATCAGGGACAGACTGATATTCTGCAAAAGGTACAGGGAGTGGACTGCTGAGGACTGGGGTAAAGTCATTTTCTCTGATGAATCCCCTTTTCGATTGTTTGGAACATCTGGAAAACAGCTTATTCGGAGAAGAAGAGGTGAGCGCTACCACCAGTCTTGTCTCATGCCAACTGTAAAGCATCCTGAAACCATTCATGTGTGGGGTTGCTTCTCAGCCAAGGGAATCGGCTCTCTCACAGTCTTGCCTAAAAACACAGCCATGAATAAAGAATGGTACCAGAATGTCCTCCAAGAGCAACTTCTCCCAACCGTCCAAGAGCAGTTTGGCGCTCAACAATGCCTTTTCCAGCATGATGGAGCACCTTGCCATAAAGCAAAGGTGATAACTGAATGGCTCAGGGAACAAAACATAGAGATTTTGGGTCCATGGCCTGGAAACTCCCCAGATCTTAATCCCATTGAGAACTTGTGGTCAATCATCAAGAGACGGGTGGACAAACAAAAACCAACAAATT
This sequence comes from Leptodactylus fallax, assembly GCA_947044405.1. Lineage (NCBI taxonomy): Eukaryota > Metazoa > Chordata > Amphibia > Anura > Leptodactylidae > Leptodactylus > Leptodactylus fallax. The sequence goes on from CAMRHE010000379.1 coordinate 707,205, forward strand.
CAGACAAAATGAAAGCATTGATTCTGCAAGAATGGACTGCTATCAGTCAGGATTTGGTCCAGAAGTTGATTGAGAGCATGCCAGGGAGAATTGCAGAGGTCCTGAAGAAGAAGGGTCAACACTGCAAATATTGACTTGCTGCATTAACTCATTCTAACTGTCAATATAAGCTTCTGTTACTCATAATATGAATGCAATTATATTTCTGTATATTCTCAAAACTTTTGGCCATGACTGTAGTATAAAGCATTACATTGTCTGTTATTTTCTGACTTTGGCATGGCCTAATAGCATTATACTCAGAGAGCCCTGAGGGCCTTCATCAGGCCCCCAGCTGCTATGTAAAGGAATCAAAGGGTTCCAATGCTTACAGAAGGGAGCCCCCTCCCTCCAAAACCCCTTAGATGCAACAGTCACTATTGACTAGGCACCAGCATGTGAAAGTGCGGGAGACCTCTCATTATTCTGTTGACTCTGACATAGAACATCAATTGCAGCGGAATAAGGCTCATTAATGACGGAGGCAGAAAGTCTATACGCCGGTCACTAATAGCATATTCTTAAGTGAAGTGCATGTCTGACTTTGTTTCCAGCAAAAAAAAACGGCTTCGTGGCTCAGAAGGTGTAAGCGCACATCCGCGCATTGCTTTAAAAACCCATTCAAATGAATGGGTTTTTAAGCAATGCATCACAAACCTTTCCCTATCCAGTCCCTATACAGTTTTCCGAGATTTTCAGTCGGATTCGGGACGAACGGACTCTGGTGCAAGTGTGAACCCACCCTTACCCTGCATGCTTGAGCTGTTTTGGGCTGCTTTCAATGTCTGTACTATATAGAGCAAAGAGTCATACTTGGATGTGAGCTGAGCCTCTAAACAGGGCATGGAGTCAATGTCTGGTTCTATGCTGTGTAAAGTACAGGTGTCGGGAGCATCCCCCCTAGCTGTGTGAAACAGCTGAACTGTGCAGGGGCAAGCTATCAGCCCCCATGATCAGATATTTATGATCCAGTTTGGATTATTCTGTGATATTTGTATTTTAGCGCAAATATATTGCTGTGTTTATTAATGATAAGTACACTGGATTTCAATAAACACAGAAGAAATACATGTACTGATAGGCAATTTAACCTATAGACATAGAGAAATGTTAGTGTGACTGTTGAAGAAGACTCTTGTCTGTTACAGAACAATGCCTAGGCTTTTGCTCTGTTGCAGAACAATGGTGGTGGTTTGCCGAGTCTAATGAAGGACTTTGCTAGTCTGTAGTTTTTATTTAAGGCCAGCAGTACCTTAAAAAGAAAATGTACATCAAATTAAGTTAGCCATATGTTGTGCTTCATTTCTGGGCTATACCATATATAGAACTCTAGTTGGGACTTTTGCCAATTACATGTGCTCATTATCTCAGATAAAATATAACAACATAATTTGAAATATCATTTTGATTTTTTTTTTTTAAAAACCTTTCTTTTTTTGCCAACCTAAGAAGTAGAAACAGAAGCAGAAGGAAAATCTCATATATATGAATAGCTCACGACACAAGGTCTTGGAATAAATGTAAAATAAATTGCAAGCTTCAGTAAGCAGCAGTCTGTTGTGCGATGATGAATCCAGAGAGCAACAGTTGGAAAAAAGTCAAATATCTTTAAATCCCTGATAGTGGGACACTTTCAAAGGATGAGTATTTCAGATGGTAAGCCTACCTTCATAAATGTTATTCAGCAGACGTCTTGAAATATTCATGCAGTTTTCTCATGAGGTAGACTAACATTTCAAGTTCCATAGAGAATGCGTTTAAAAGGGTACCTTTCCCAAGACTTTTGTGCTTTTATAACTTACATGACTGCTGGGTGCTTTCCTGAGGCCTGCGATCCATTTGGTAGTGTGTCAGCTGTCAGAATATCCACAGCATCAGTAGTGAAAGTTACTCCCTGAAGTATACCAATAATCAGTATGCGGCTTTCATTAGAATCGCAGTATCAGATATTCTGACAGCTGACGGCAAGAAATGGATCCCACAATTCCAGAAAGTGTCAGGGCTTGTATGATTTGGTGATCATCTGACAATATTTTATCTTAATTTATTGCTTTTCTAAAAATAATGTGGTATTCAGAGGTGATCAAAGAGAGAAGGGACACAGTTGATCACAAAGCTACTGTTACATCCTCACTCATTCTAACTCCTGCGCCATCCTCTGGCCGCATTGTATGGCACAGGAGGCGTGTCCGCTCATGATTACCTGCTCCCGGACTCTTGTCATTCTGTGTTGGCACTGTTAAGGGTTAACTTGTGTGCTTTGTGATTGACAGCTGATCTGCCAATCAAGCCTGATCGGGTTCTGGACTTCCTATAAACTGGCCATCAGCCCACACATGATTGCTGCGTATTGTGTCTCTGACCTTGCTAAGCATTTTTCCTTGCTCATGTATTGTGTTTTTCCTGACCTCTGCTTTTTGGCTTTTGACTACTCTTTTGGATAGTGATTTTGTAATGTTTTGTCTCTCTGGCTTGACCCTTGGCTTGCTGACTCCTATTCTGTGTTGTGTTGTCTTGTCTTGTTCTGTGTATCACTTATCTACAGTAGGGTTTGTCATCCAGTTATCCCTGTTATTAGGACAGTTGCAGCAAATAGGTAGGGACACGGGGTAGGCCAAGTTTTAGGACTCACTATTTCTGTCTTCCCTTTCCCTAGCAGTTGCTCTTGGGAATTGCTTACGGGCAATTCTTAACAGCTACATTCCATAATACCTGCAGTTCAGAAGTCATCCTGCAATCTTGTTCTACATGTCAACAGAATAAACAACATACTGTATATCAATACATTTGCTGCTGACTGTAACATAGTAAACTACAACAGTCAGGGGACTCAGTACTGTCATGATTTAAAATATACAGCAGAGCCTAACTAATAGGTTCTCAAGATTGCTGATGTTGAAGGGAAGATGTGGCCCTCTAAAAACCCTCCTCATCTTTGAATTTGACAGTACATATTTGAGGTAAGATAGGCAGAAAAATAGAAATGAAAATGGAGGATGAATATAAAGGCATTTAGCCAAAGGCTGGACAATTGCTTTGTGTTGAGCTATAAAACATTTTAAACCTCATTCAAGAGCAAAGTGCTTATTACAATGAATTGCTGTTGTCTTTAGAAATGGAAGGAAAAACTAAGCCTTAGGGATTGAACCTGATGCTTCATTTGTTGCAGTCTCTAGTCTTTTGATATATTAACCATGCTATGAAATGTCTCCTCTATACCAAGTAACAGAATAAAACTTGTGATGAATGCTGCAGGTTATATATCAACATAATTTCTCAATAATACAAAAGAAATTTGCTTTAGCAATAAACACAAATACAATAGGGAACAAGAAGGAGCACACAATACCTTTCTTTTTGCCCTAAGTTGTTCATGATATTTGTCAGATGTGTCCCCAGGTATTTCTCCTCCCCATAGCGTAATTCCAACAATTGTGTATGTTATGCCCATGACAAGTAACGGGAAGCAATACACAAACAGAACCACAATGATTTGGTACCTAAAATGTAGAAAACAAGATGATGTTTTATATTATTTAATATTTCTGGTACTTTAAAGATTCTTAATACAAGGAAATATTCAGCTTCTCTGAAAGTAGTTATGTAAAGATGAAAAGGATAAAACTACATCAGATTTTCACACAAGTCCTCAAAGTAGATGCAGAGAACCAAATCAAACAAATGAGTCAAAAATATTAGATTTGGTCATGTATTTCTAGAATGATCTAACATCACATATCTATGAGTGTCAGAATTATATGAACCTTTAGGATTAGCAGATAATCTGAAGGTATAAAGAATCAGGTGTTTTCAATTAATAGAACGGTAATTAGGTGAGAGGGGGTGACCTGCTTTATTTAAGAATCATGGATCTAGCTAAGTCTGATGTTTACAACACCTTAGAAGAAGATTTGTTCATGGTCATCACACTAAATAAGGTTGCAAGACCATCTCTAAAGAGTTTGGACTCACCAATCTATAATCAAACATATTGTGTACAAATGGAGGAAATTCAAGACCGTTATTACCCTCCCCAGCAGTAGTTGACCAACAAAGATCATGACAAGAACAAGGTTTATATTAGTATGCAAGTTCACAACATAACCTAGGGTAACTTCTAAGCAACTAAAGTTTTTTCTCACATTAATGTTATCAAGAGGACACTGAACAACAATGGTGTGCATGGCAAGATTGCAAGAAGAAAGAAGATGGACCTAGATTGCTTGCCATCATTGATAAAACATTGAATTCTGAATTATCCCAGCAAATTCTAAAAGAAAATTTAAGGCCATCTGTCCATTAATTGTATCTCAAGAGAAAGTGGGTCATGTATCTAGACAACAACCCTAACCATTCCATAACAAGGAATAAGTATGTCTTGGAATGGCCAAGTCAAAGTGCTGACCTAAATCCAATAGAATTGTTGTGAAGGACCTGAAATGAGCAGTTCATGGGAGAAAACCCACTGACATAACAGTTTTGAAGCTGTTTTATACTGAGGAATTGGGCTATAATGATGATGTGCAGGACTACAATCCCTGGAAATGTTTAGATGCAGGTATTGCTGCACAGGGGGTTCACACCAGATGCTGAAAGAAACAGTTTACATACTGTCTATACCCTACATATGGGTGCTATTTACACCCAGAGGTAGTAATTCTTTTGCAATATTTGGGAATGCTGATAATATAATTAAGCATTCATATTGCGAAAGGGTAGCATTTGTTATGCTCACTTTCCTTTGGGTTATTAGCCTACAAGATTGACTGTGGCTTATTGGCCCACTTTAGCGTATTTTTACAACAAAATGTCATTTTCTACTTTTGATCAAACTTAGCACTAATGTCAAAAATACACTAAAACATAATCTTTTTTATGTGTTTTGATATGATGTCTATATTATACTTGGCAGGTTGTGCTATTGCACAGGCTATATCATTAATGATTTATGGGGTATATGTCTGAGGACCATTTAACTAACTGATTAAAGGTTATGCTTTAGTATATTTCTGGTACTATGTTAAGTCTTGATACATTCGTTTCCATGGGAGGCTGTGTATGTACCGAGTGGCTTTTTGTGATCCTATTGCAGAGTATTATACAGGATTATAATGTAAAACTGACAGGCAGCCTATTAAGTCCTACCTTAGACAGGCACAGCAAGCAGAGATCTAGAAAACCTTGAGAAATTGATATAGAAAGTATATTGGAAAATTGTATATCTTTTTATTATACAAACAATAACATTTGTCTCTCAATATTGGTCTGAAAGTGGCCAACCCCTTTAATTATACAGATGTGGCAGTTAACCCAGACTTCTATATTTGTTTAAACTGCTGCAGTGTGATATCTTACCACAGAAGATAACAAAAACCAATGAAAAGTCATGTCATTAGAAAAACATCTTTCAATGACTGTTCATTGTTTTGTGTTGTCTTCTGAGATAAGGTTTCAAGCTGAAGCAGTTTAACAATTGCAGCAGTTAGGGTTAACTCTACAACATCTGTATATGAAATATAGTTTGGTTTTTCGATTTTTTTATTTTTTTTAATTCCTGTATCTGTAGTTATATGAATAATCAATCCATGTCTGCTTATCAGTGTCCAGAAAGTAAGGATTACAATTAAAGAATAAAGGAACACTACACATAGAACAATCACAAAATATAAAAGCCATCCCAGCAATTCCACTATTAAGCTTATTTTTTTTTTATCCTATTTTTTTTCATGTGAAACTGAAACAGCGAAACATATAAAGAAATCTTCTTTATGTGTCCAGTCTACGTTCATCGTTCTTGCAATCCTGTGTCTTTCTGAAAGACACCTAGCTAGAGCAGACCTATCCATAGAAGGGCACAAGGATTGTTAAGGCATGCCAGTTTGGTTGAGGCTCGCTTACCATCCAGAATGTAGGACTGATCAGTAGGAGATGAACCCTTGCGTTCTTTGCATATTTTATGTGTAATGCTGATGGCACTACATATATCCCCTCACCTCCCCCTAGCCACAGCCACTGGCAGTGCTGCTCTGCCTGCTATGTCTCTCCTCTCAGAGACCATCACTGCTTTCACCCCCTAACTGGCTTTTTCTCTGGCAGCATGCATACCTTCCCCAACAGGAAGGTGCCGGAACAATAAGGTTCCTTGTTTGCTAGTGTCCTGTGAAGGCGTTCTTTTCAGTATTCTAACCTCTGCCTGTACACCCAACTTTGAACCTACTTCCCCTGCCCTGAGCTATGTCAGTTACCTCTATTGAACCAGTGCCATCTGCTTTTATCTGAATGCCTTTACATATGAACTCCACATGTCCTGACCTCAGTTTGCCCATTGACTATGTCTTTGACAGTCCCTTCGGGTCAACTGAGACTACTCCTAGAGGTAGCAAACTGTTAGTTCCCTGTAGCGGGGACCACATCTCCATATAGAGGTTCAGAGATTAAAACCAGGACACAAATATCCCCAAGTCAAATCAGTTCAGTTCTACAGTGGGCCAACACATATAAAAAAAATCAGCAGACAGTGTGGCTAAGTTTATCTGCTGTGCTCTTTTATCATTAATTTCAAGATTTAGTGTTCTTTTAAGAGTCTGTTATTTTTCTTTATTTTATTCTATTTTATTGTTTTCACAGGAAGGCTACTTTCACACTATAGTTTTATTATCCATTGCTCTCATCTGTCAGAAAATCTAAACAATGGATATTAAAAAAGCAAAAATGACTGATACAACAAAACACGTTTTGTATCCTTCATTCTAGCAGTTCTAATGTCCGTTGTGATGATTTTCTCTTTGCTCACAACAATTGATATTAAAAACATAGTGTGAAATGAGCCTTGGAAAGAGAAATTGTTCAGTTTCTAGCCCCATTAAGTACAAGACAATTTTTTGCCATTAGTATATCTTCTGTCAGTTCTCTATCTCTGGTTACAAGACAGCACAATAAAAAGGGGGGTACACCTGTATGGGAAAGTGTAGAAATTCCTCCGGGGCACACCCTAGTGTGGGTCTCCTGGCTAATGGCGATGTGGGGTGACCTTGTGTGGCAGCTGAACATGTGTGCTTTTGGCTCAGTTTACTTAAGCGAATCTTCCAGTCACGTGCAACATGGAAGCACAGTTTCTTAAGCATGCAATAACCACTCACAGGACTCTCTACAACTATAGATGGGAAAGACATCAGCTCTTCACTCCTTTCTCTAGTCTTCTGTTTCTTTTCACCATGGGGAATATGGGGCAACCCGGCTCCAAATCCGCTTTTCTTGGTGCTAGCTTGATCCTTGCTTTCAGCCACTCTTGGGAAAATACTGGGCTTGTATTGTCCATGGGTACTATATGACACACTGATCAGCAGTGGAGATTTTCCATACAGCAACAAGACTACTTCTGCCATCTTCTGGGGCCCAATGTTGTGAGACAGCCTATTGACTAATAAACACAACTTGCTCAAATTTTTCTCTTTAGATACCAACTCTAAATGGACTCCAACAGACTCAGACTGGTTAAGGGAGGCTGCAATCTAACTCAACACACCTTCTAGAAACATCATAGCAGATGCCACTCCCATTTACAAATATAATGCAGCAAAAATGTCATGTTTTACCTTTACGCTAAGGCCGCAGCGTTTTTTGTTGCAGATTTTGCTGCAGCTTTTTGATCCAAATCCAGGAGTGGATTTAACATAAGGGAAATGTCTAAGAGCTTCCTTTACACTGTGTTCCAAATTAATATGCAAATAATATTTTCTCATATTTTCCAAAATTACCTATATGAATTGCAGTCATTGTAATTTTCCAGTCATCAACTATTCGAGTATAATTGAAAAGTTTTTGAACAAACTGCCTATGATAACAGTATATTTAAAAAAAAAAAATAAACACTCAAAATGCACTCAAAATGTATGTTCTAAATTATTATGCACAGCAGAATTTGCAACCTTTTCATTTTTATTAAGAACAAAAAAATGGTCATTGTGAAATTATAAGCATTAGCAGGTCATTGCAAACTGAAATCAAACAGTTTTCAAGCCAAAACTTTATTCGAGGTGATGTTACATTTGCACATAGGACCTCTTGTTCGAAAGAAGCTTCTGAACTCTCTCGTCCATTGAATTTGTCAGTTTTTGGATGGTTTCTGCTTCAATTGTTTTGCATGAGGACAGAATAACCTCCCAGAGCTGTTGCTTAGATGTGAACTGCCTCCCGCCATTATAGACACTCCTTTTGATGATGCTCCAGAGGTTCTCAATGGGGTTGAGGTCAGGGGAGCATGGGGGCCACACCATAAGTATGTCCCCTTTTATGCCCATAGCGGCCAGAGATGCAGATGTGTTATTTGCAGCATGAGACGGTGCATTATCATGCATGAAAATGATCTTTCTGCGGAATACATGGTTCTTCTTCTTGAACCATGGCAGGAAGTGCTGTTTGAGAAAATCCACATACATTATGGAGTTCATCTTTACCCCTTCAGGGATCCTAAAGGGGCTGACAATCTATCTCCCCATGATTCCAGCCCAAAACACTACACCGCCTCCTCCTTGTTGGCGCCGTAGCCGTGTTTGCATGGGGTGTCCATCAACAAGCCATCCTCCACTCCATCCATCTGGACCATCGAGCGTAGCACGGCACTCATCGGTGAACAAAACAGTTTTGAAGTCAGTCTTCATGTATTGTTTGGCCCACTGGAGCTGTTTCTGCTTGTGTGCAGTGGATAGAGGAGGTCGACAGGATGGCTTACGCACAGCTGCAAACCTCTGAAGGACCCTGCATCTTGTTGTTTGGGGGACGTTGGAGGCACCAGCAGCTTCAAAAACTTGTCTGCTGCTATGACAAGGCATTTTTGAAGCTGCTCTTTTAACCTGACGTAATTGCCTGTTGGGAAGAGTCCTCAATTTTCCTTTATCAGCACGCACACGTGTGTGCTGTGAATCAGCTACATACTTCTTGATTGTGCGATGATCACGATGAAGTGTCTTGGCAATGTTGATTGTAGTCATGCCTTGACCTAAACACTCCACAATTTGTTGCTTCTCAGCAGCCGACACATCCTTTTTCTTTCCCATTTTGGCTGAAAATGTAGGCTGCTTAATAATGTGGGACAGCCTTCTTAAGTAGTCTTGCCTTTAATTGGACACACCTGCCAAACTAATTAGCACAGGTGTCTGCAATTGCTTTCAGTGATATAAAGAGCCCTGACACACATCACCATCAATGAGTTTAACTGACAAACAAAAAAATTCTTACCTTATCACTCCTAAACACTTTTTGCATAATAATTTGGAACACAGTGTATACTTTCCATTCTATTTCAAGCCACTCCTGACTTTGGCTGAAAAAACTACAGTAAAATCTGCAACAAAAAACGCTGTGTTTCCGCAATGTGGGGCCTCAGCCTAAAGGGGTTTTCTGACCCCAAATTTTCTGATACTGATGACATATGCATAAGAAAGGTCAACAATATCTGATATCTAGGGGTCTGACACCACACAGATCAACCGTTCCAACAGCCTCCAGGCGCCAGAAGCTAGTAGTGGGCAGGGAGTCGATGCAGTCTGCTGTTATTCAAGTAATCATCTTTTTATAGAAATGCAAATTAGATTCAAGTGCATCAGGAAGGTGCCTCATTTGCCAGATTGAACAGACAGTTGGAAATGCTGCAGTTCTCCTCTGGAATCTTTTCCATTCCCCCAGAGCACTTGCAGGATAATTTGCAAAAAGATGATTATCTCTGCATTGCTTCCTCAGTTTGTGCCACAAAGGTATTTTTCTGTTTCTATTAATAAACCCCTACATGGCACAATTTTTTATTTGTGAGTCATTTTGGACCTGGCAGTCTTCCTTTAAAGGCACATTGTGAAACTAAAAAAGTGCAAAAATACATCAAAATATTAGCAAATGGTAGAAAACATATGTATTATTATCGGTCTAAGCAAGTACAATTTTTTTACCATGAGGAGTGTTCTTGAGGGACACTAGTATACACATACTGTGGAGAAAAAAAAGTATTTAGTCAGCCATCAATTGTGCAAGTTCTCCCACTTAAAAAGATGAGCGAGGCCTGTAATTGACATCATAGGTAGACCTCAACTATTAGAGACAAAATGAGAAAACAAATCCAGAAAATCACATTGTCTGATTTTGTAAGAATTTATTTGCAAATTATGGTGGAATATAAGTATTTGGTCAAAAACAAAAGTTCATCTCAGTACTTTGTTATATATTCTTTGTTTGCAATAACAGAGGTCAAACGTTTTCTCTAAGTCTTCACAAGGTTGGCACACACTGTTGCTGGTATGTTGGCCCATTCCTCCATGCAGATCGCCTCTAGAGCAGTGATGTTTTGGGGCTGTCGCTGGGCAACACGGACTTTCAACTCCCTCCAAAGGTTTTCTATGGGGTTGAGATCTGGAGACTGGCTAGGCCACTCCAGGACCTTGAAATGCTTCTTACGAAGCCACTCCTTCGTTGCCCTGGTGGTGTGTTTGGGATCATTGTCATGCTGAAAGCCCCAGCCCCGTTTCATCTTCAATGCCCTTGCTGATGGAAGGAGGTTTGCACTCAAAATCTCACGATACATGCCCCATTCATTCTTTCATGTACACTGATCAGTCGTCCTGGTCCCTTTGTAGAGAAACAGCCCCAAAGCATGATGTTGCCACCCCAATGCTTCACAGTAGGCATGGTGTTCTTTGGATGCAACTCAGCATTCACTCTCCTTCAAACACCATGAGTTGTGATTCTACCAAACAGTTCTACTTTGGTTTCATCTTACCATATGACATTCTTCCAATACTCTTCTGGAATATCCAAATTCTCTCTAGCAAACTTCAGACGGGCCCGGATATGTACTGGCTTAAGCAGGGGGACACTGCAGGATCTGAGTCCCTGGCGGCGTAGTGTGTTACTGACGGTAGCCTTTGTTAGGTTAGTCCCAGCTTTCTGCAGGTCATTCACTAGGTCCCCCCGTGTGGTTCTGGGATTTTTGCTCACCGTTCTTATGATCATTTTGACCGCACGGGGTGAGATCTTGCGTGGAGCCCCTGATCGAGGGAGATTATCAGTGGTCTTGTATGTCTTCCATTTTCTAATTATTGCTCCCACAGTTCATTTCTTCACACCAAGCTGCTTGCCTATTGCAGATTCAGTCTTCCCAGCCTGGTGCAGGTCTACAATTTTGTTTCTGGTGTCCTTCCACAGCTCTTTGGTTTTCACCATAGTGGAGTCTGGAGTGTGACTGTTTGAGGTTGTGGACAGGTGTCTTTTATACTGATAACAATTTCAAACAGGTGCCATTACTACAGGTAATGAGTGGAGGACAGAGGAGCCTCTTAAAGAAGAAGTTACAGGTCTGTGAGAGCCAGAAATCTTGCTTGTTTGTAGGTGACCAAATACTTATTTTCCACCATAATTTGCAAATAAATTCTTAAAAAATCAGACAATGTGATTTTCTGGATTTGTTTTCTCATTTTGTCTCTCATAGTTGAGGTCTACCTATTATGTCAATTACAGGCCGGCCTCATCTTTTTTAAGTGGGAGAACTTGCACAATTAGTGGCTGACTAAATACTTTTTTCCCCCACTGTATATAATAACAGCAATAATTCTATGTATGAATAAAGACTTGACAATGACCAACCTCCATTAATTCCGCAGTAAGACAGGTGTCATGTTATACTAATATAGGAAAAAAAACTTCAAATAGCAAATGGCAAAGAAATTCATTCTCTGAACAGTCATGCCATGTCCTCTGGTGAATTTAGCTATGGATATTATTTCTTACATGACAGATACAAAATCCATGTTATTGAAACTGGATCACTGTGTCTTTGATGATACATCCCTATGTCGATGGTAAAATTGCCTTTATTCCATTAGCACAGCTTCTTGACATGTTGTCAGTGCTGGATAAGAATGTGTTTCAAAAATCTTTCTGTTGACCTTGAATGTGTTTTTCATATTTATTTGTGTACCTCTGTTTTTTTAAACTAATGCAGCGTGACTCAGAATCAACTGACTAATCAGAAGAAAGCAACCAATTCATAATCAATTTTATATAGACAAATATAGACAGAAGTCTGGTGCAAAACAGGGTTATTTGAAAAAACAGCAAAAATAAATAAACCTTACGTCAGGCACAGAATAAACAAAATAAAATACAGCCTTAACTTCAGGCAAAACGAAAAACAAAACCCTGCTCGTCCGAGCTCTAAACTAAACAGTAACAAAAACTAACTATACGTGTGGCTTACTACCAACCACACAAACAAACAAATCAGCACAATATAGTCTCACCAGACTCAGTCTAGCAGAACAGATCCAGACGCCTTCTCTCACTTCCAGGATCTGCTCTGAAGTATAGGCTCTTTAGCCTTTTATGGCCCAGTAATGAGGCCAGGATTTACACCTGGGCTGAGGCCTACTCAAGACCCGCCCTGGACCAGAGGTATGTCAAAAACCTGGGGGAGATATACCGTGATTCCAGCAATTTTCCTGTCACCTTCTCACATACCCCCCTTTGTTCGTACCTGTAGGGACGGACACTTTTGGCCATCATACAATGGGTCCTGGACAGGGTATCAGCATTCTCCTGCAGCATACCTGCCCTGTGTTGCACAGTGAACTTAAAATTTTGTAAAGTTAGAAACCACCTAGTGACTGGCGTTTCTTTCCTTGGCACGGCACATCCATGTAAGAGGGGAATGATCAGTGATCAGCTTAAAGTGTCGGCCTAGTAAATAGTACCTGAGGGATTCCAGAGCCCACTTAATGGCTATGCACTCCCTCTCCACAATGCTGGAATTTTTCTCAGGTGGTGTAAGCTTCCTACTCAGGTAGGTGACTGGGTGTTCTTCACCACCCACCATTTGGGACAGTACCGCACCTAACCCTACATCAGAGGCATCAGTCTGAACCACAGATTCTTTAGTAAAATCAGGTGTGACCAAAACCGGTTGATTACATAGAATTGACTTTAGCTCCTGAAATGCTCCCTCAGCCTCTTCACTCCACTTGACCATTATGGAACTTGTTCCCTTAGTCAAGTCTGTCAGTGGGGCTGCAATAGTTGCAAAGTTTGGGATGAACCTACGATAATAGCCAACAATTCCCAAGAAAGCTCCTACTTGCTTTTTATTTAAGGGCCGAGGCCATTTTTGAATGGCCTCCACTTTATTAACCTGGGGTTTTATCACTCCTCTTCCTATTATATACCCAAGGAACCTGGCCTCTTCCAGACCCAAAGCACACTTTTTTGGGTTGGCAGTTAAACCAGAGGAAGTTTAGTACGGCTTGAACTTTTGGCAAGTGACTTTCCCAGTCCATACTAAAGATGACAATGTCATCTAAGTAAGCTTAAGCGTACCTTTGATGGGGCTTAAGGACTCTGTCCATCAACCTCTTGAAGGTTGCTGGAGCCCCATGTAAACCAAACGGCATTTTCACATACTGAAATAAACCATCTGGGGCGACAAATGCAGTTTTTTCTCTGGCCTTTTTAGTGAGTGGTACCTGCCAGTACTCTTTGTTTAAGTCGAGGGTGGAGAAATACCTAGCATGTCTCAACCTCTCGATTAACTCATCGACTCTGGGCATCGGGTAGGCATCAAACTTTGATACTTCATTCAGTTTACGAAAATCATTACAGAACCTTATCGTACCATCTGGCTTAGGAATCAAAACAATGGGATTCGACCAGTCACTCTTGGACTCCTCAATTAATCCAAGTGCCAACATATTTTTGACCTCCTCAGATATGGCTTTTCTTCGAGCTTCAGGTACCCAATACGGTTATAGATTAACCTGTACCTGTGGCTTGGTGACAATGTCATGTTGTAACACAGTGGTGCATCCAGGCAATTCAGAAAACACATCATTATTTTTCTGTACAAATTCTTTTGTCTCTTGTTTCTGTGCCTTAGATAGGGACTCTAATATATGCACCTCGGGTGAAGTCTTACCAGAAGTATTTCCCCCTTCAGTAGTAGCCTTGCTAGGGGTACCTACTGATATCAACGTTTCCCTGTCTTTCCAGGGTTTTAGTAAATTTATATGGTATATTTGTTCAGGCTTCCTCTTGCCCGGCTGGTATACCTTATAATTCATTTCTCCCACTCTATCAATAATTTAATTTCATAATTTCACACATTTCTTTCATTACCTTGTACATAAAAGGAGTGCCTTGGTCAGTCAGGTTTTCCTTGGGTATACCTTTCCGAGTGAACATATAAAAAAGCTCCTTGGCAATTAACTTGGCCGAAGTATGTCTCAAGGGTACGGCCTCAGGGTATCATGTAGCATAATCTAACATCACTAGAATATACTGATGACCCCTAGCAGACTTTACAACAGGATCTACCAAGTCCATGGCCACTCTTTCAAATAGCACCTCTATAATAGGTAGGGGTACCAATGGACTCCTGAAGTGTGACATAGGAGCAGTTAGTTGACACTCTGGGCAAGAGTTACTATACTCTTGTATTTGTTTATCAATTCCTGTCCAATAGAAATGCTTTAAAATGTGCTCTTTGGTCTTTTCATACCCCAGGTGTCCTCCTAACACATGCTTCTGTGCCAGATCTAGAACCACTCTTTGATAGGGCCGGGGCACCACCAATTGTTCAACAATTTCTCCCCGTATCTGGTTTACGCTATACAGTAGGTCCTGGTTCATGGACATATAGGGGAACTCCTTGTCAGCCCCTGGATACTGGGGTTCACCATTTACCACCTTTACATTTTCTCTGGCATGAGACAGCTCTCTGATTTGGGCAGTCCCAAAATTATCACGGGACATCTCGAGCTCAGGCATCTCGGGAACTCCCTCCTGACCTTCAGCATCACCAGCTAACACAGACAGGGGAAAATTATTACCATCTTGGGTCACCCCTACAGCTGGTGTTTCCCCGTCAGGATCAAAGGGTTCAGGATTAACCTTAGGCAAGTCATCACCAACTTTAGCATTTTTAGGACATGGTAGCCTCTGCTTTTTCCACATATCCCAAAACAGAGGAAAATTCCTCCCTATGATCACACTATGGAACAAGAACTTAACCACGCCCACTTTTTGAGAGGCTGTACCAGAGGTAGTTTTTATGGTGACCTCTGCAATAGGATACTCTCTAGTTTCACCATGTATACACAAGACCTCAATAGTTTGTCCACTGTACAGTGCAGGGTCAACCAGATCATGGTGCACCAGGGTGACCAGGCTCCCCGAGTCCAGGAGAGCCCATACAGCCCACTCTGCTACAGTCACAGTACACATCTGTGGTTCCATCGCAGTTTCTGCTGAACAAGCGGGTTTAGCAAACATGGAAACCCGCCTAGAACTGCTGCAGTCCATGGGCTCCGTCGTCAGGGGACAGTATGCAGCAACATGACCCAGTTCATGGCACCGCCAACATCTGAGACGGTATGGGTTTCCATTTTGAGACCTGGGCTTAACGCTTTCAGTCCCAGCTGCCTGTTCCCCCTCTGAGCGTCCTCCCTTCACAATCTTCCTGACCCCCATAGTAGTAGCTGCAGTCTTACTCGCATTGGGGTTAGTAGATCTGGGAGATGTCTGCAGTAGCTCCTCGGTGGCCTGGTATCATTCCACCAAACACACCAACTGGTCAGCCGTTGTAGGTCCCGCTTGTCCAACCCAGCGCTGAATCTTAGGAGGAAGCAATCTGGTGTACTTATCAAGTACCACTCTCTCCACCAACTGTGCTGGAGTAGCCTCCTCAGGCTGAAGTCATTTCTTTACAAGATAGATCAGATCATGCATCAGTGATCGGGGTGAGAGACTCTCAGAGAAAGTCCAGTGGTGCACTCTCCCAGCATACATGCATGTTCTCACTTCTCAATTTGGAGTAGTCCTTAGCCTCCTGTTCACACAGGTCATAGTAGGCCTTCTGAGGTTCCCCGGTGAGAAAAGGTGCCACTACATCAGCCCACTGATCCCTTGGCAATTTCTCTCGGTCAGCCACTCGCTCAAAAACCTGAAGATATGCCTCCACATCATAGGTGGATGTCATCTTTTGCAGGGAACTCCACACGGCAGCTCAGGCAGCGGTCTGTATGCTCTGGGTCTCTCTTGCACCAGTACTCTCGTCTGCCGTCCTCTGGTCAACCAAAGCCTTGCTGAGCAGCGTCAGCTTCTCCATAAGTAGCAAGTTCATCTCCTGCTGCTGTGCCTGAACTTGCTGCTGTCGCCTCTCAGCTTCCATCTGAGCTTGTTGCTGCTGTGTCTGGGCTTGCTGCTGCTGTAGGATGACCTGCCCAAACTGCTTCACAAAGTCCTCCATGCTGGTGGTCTCCTTTTTAATCTCTCCTGCAGCCTTCACCCAGGACATAGGAGAGAAAAAATGTGTATGTCTCTTTAAGACTTGGGTTGCCCGCATCCGAAGCACCATATGTGGGGAAGGTAGCTCGATAGCACCAATGATGCGGACCCAACCAGTCAGAGACAGGGACATGAAGTCTGGTGCAAAACAGGTTTATTTGAAAAAACTCCAAAAATAAATAAACATTATGTCAGGCACAGAATAAGCTAAATAAAATACAGCCTTAACTTCAGGCAAAACGAAAAACAAAACCCTGCTCGTCCGAGCTCTAAACTAAACAGTAACAAAAACTAACTATATGCGTGGCGATGCGATGAGCAAACTTATTTGTTTACAAAGCTGAAACTTTTGCGATTAGTCTGGGGTGAACTAATATGACTGCTGCCACATGTAACATGAGATAGAAAAGCAGAGTAGGAGGAGATCTCTGTGACCTACATGAGCTTCTAGCATCACCTGCAGCCTCTCAGCCAATCATGAGTAGCATGTGAAGAAGTTACAAGGTTGATGTCATAGTCTACATATAAGATAATGTGGACAGTAGAGGAGAAGAGCCATTTTTTGAAAGACAGCCTAGGGGAGAGATCTGTTAATAGTAGTGTTGAGCGAACCCGAACTTTACAGTTCGGGTCCGTGCCGAACTTTGTGCATTCGGGTACCCGAACCCTACCCAAAACGTCAGCGCTGAAGTTTGGGTTCGGGTTTGGCTCATTCCTAAAGCTGGTTTATTGACTACTGAGCAGCCAATCAACCAGCTTTAACCCCTTCACACATTGTCACGTACATGTACATGGGAAAATGTGGGTAATTACCGCATCCCCACATAAACGTATGTGATGGTGATCGAGCGAGCTCAGAAGCAAAGCCCATGAGATCACCATGGGAGCCCAGCTGTATCTCACATCCAGGCTCCCGCGGCAACAGCGGGGATGGTGATAACACCGATCCCCACTGTTAAACCTTTATGATGTCACGGTCAATAGCGACTGCGGCACCCTGCTCCTTAACCCCCGATAGGAGCTGAGCTCCAATTGAGGTTTTAATCCCCTGGATGCCATGGTCAAATATGACCACGGCATCCAAGGGGTTCCGTTGTGACAAATGTCCCCCTCGGCACCCCCGTGGCGAGATCGGGGGGTACCCATATGTATCTTCTCCATCCTGGGGTCTGGCCAGTGACCCCAGGCTGAGCCCCCCAGTACCTGGTTGATCCTGCCAAGAAGAGAGGAAGTCAGCCTATGCGTCTGCATAGGCTGACTTCCTCTATAGACTGCAATACACGTTTATTGCAGTCTATAGTGCTGAACCAGCAATCAGTGTACCGCTGTTTGAGGTCACATAGTGGGTCATCACTAAAAAGTAAAAAAAAAAAGTTTTACAGCCATTTTTGGGTCACAAAGTTCGGGTCCCCATTGATTTCAATGGGGTTCGGGTCAAGTTCGGGTACCTGAACCAAACTTTTGGGCAAGGTTCAGCAAAATGCGTCGAACTCGAACCTCGACCGATTCGTTCAACACTAGTTATTAGTCATTAAATGATCTAAAGGAATTGCTGCTACATTGTTAGTGGAAACACAACACTAACATTGCAATAGAATTACAGAAATATAGAAGAGGAGGACTAATATGGTTCATAGTTTAGTTAGATTTAATCAATTTTAGATTTTAGGCAAAAAAAAAAAAAAATCATAGGAGTCACTTAGCTGTGACTGTAGTGTTCATTGTGTTATACATACACACCGCAAGCTACCCTTTCATTGCCAATAGTCGCATGTTAAATCTTTTTTGTAATAAAGTAAAGTTTTTTTTTGTTTTTTTTTAATAGTGTCAGGTTTGCCTATAGTGTAGCTTACTGCACTGTGAACTGAATGTCCACAGAATGTATCACATTGTTTTTAGTGACATAGTGACAGAGTCAGTTCTTTCAGTGCAAAATCAAATTCTAATTTAATTTTTTTTTGCAATAAAGTTTAGTGATAAAAATCCAAGCTGACTCCTACAGCGTGTTCTAGTCCAGTGGCCTCCCAAGTGATGTGGGACACATGGCATAGTGGCACATAGCGGAGGGCCACTATGGGGCATTACACGGTATGTCGCCACTATGTATGGGACATTATACTGTATGAAGGGGCAACTATGGAACATTATACTTTGTAGGGATACTATGGGATTTTATGCAATGATATATTAGTATATAATATGCCACATTGTAGAGGATATGAAAGTTCCTCTTTAAAGCTTCTCCAGTTATAAGCAACTTTGCATAAATGTATAATACAGATGTGTTAGGAAATTGCCACTGGACCAATTCCTAAAAAATGCAGGAATTGGCAGATAACAGAGTAGTAAAACAAGATATCTAAAACTAACACAGCACTGAGAAAGTGATCTAAGGCAGGCCAAATTACATCACCCAAGCAAGTTGGACTTGAGCTGAATTTATACCCAGATTATCACCTCAGACACTTAGTGTGAGAAATAGATGCACTACCAAGTGAAATCAAACCAGGACCCACAGCAAAACTCACAAGACATAACAGGAGAGCGGACTCAAAGGAATAAATGTACCAAGGTCAATTTCAGAGGTCACAGTCAAAGCCAAAATCAGAAAACAAGCAAATATTGGGTAACCAAGTCAAGGTCAGTAGTACAGAAAACAAACAGGTATGAACTGAGCTCTGGAGCCTAACTAGTAACAATTAACTAATATTAGGTGCAGGGGGAGTTCAGAACAGACTTTAAACTGCTCTCCTTACCTCCTGAGCAGTACTGAGATTCCTAACAAGTTGAATATAAGAAACCTGCTCTGGCACTAAATTCAAATGTGCCAATCACAGGAGAGCAGCTATTGAATTCTGATAATAGCGGTGGTGGTCCTGCTATAATCTCTCTCTGTGTTGTGACGCTCTGATGTCACAGTATAGGGATAGTAAAAAAAATGGTGGTAGTGAGTGAAATACATAAAAAAAATCACAGCGGAGCTACCGCTGCCACTGCCAGTGATGGTCCTGCTATGTATGGACACTTTGGCTTCTTATTCTGGCACTGAATTCAAGAGGGCCAATCACAGGAGAGCCACTGCTACCATTGAATTCAATAGTGGTAGCAGCTCTCCTGTGATTTCTTTTTTTTTCCACTTCCACCAATTTTTTTACTATCCCTGTGCTGTGACATCATAGTGTCACAGCACAGGGATAAATGATAGCAGGACCATTGCCTCTATTATCAGCAGTGGTCCTGCTATCACAGACGAACCACTGCCACTATTGAATTCAATAATAGTAGCGGCTTTTCTGTGACAGCGAGACCATCGATGCCATTTTAGTTAAACTGTGACAAATCCCAAATTGTTTGGTTTTGTTAAAAAATTTAAATATTTGGGTTGAATCTGGTTCACTACGAACCGATTTGTTCATCTCTATTACTGACCTATCCTTAGAATAGATAATTATCAATATTTTTAGTCCAGAAAACCCCTTTATTTGTGGACAGCCCTACTTTCCTATCAAAAAGAATTGTGAGTAGCATATTAATAAATTCTATCATTTTAAGTGTTATGTTAAAAGTACAAACACTGTGTGAAAATAAATTGCAGATCCACTTGACATTTAATTAAAGAATTTTGTTCTCAGTTCACAACTTAATTAGATATAACATGTTATGTTAGAATACAAAATAAAAAGTATACGTACGTTAATTTTTTTCCAAACCCTGGCCAGACAAGCAAACATAGTGTTCTTCTTGGTGTCACTTTTATTTCTGAATAAAGGCACTGTGGGAAAGCCAGCACAAATGCAAACACCCAGATACTTCCAATGACGACTTTTGTTGACGTTGCAGATAGACGTGGCTTCAATGGATTAATAATAGCCATATATCTATAAAACAAGCATATTAAATCATAATGTCAGAATTCTAAATTGTTTCAAAGAACATTTTCTGTTTATAGAAAATGATCATCATAGTTGCAGTAAAATATTATGTAGATTCTTCTCATGTAAAAATACTTAAAGCAACTCTTTACAATGCCTCTTACTAAGGTTCATTACCCTCAGTATTTGTGTCTCAGTTACTTAATGATCATCTTTTTTTCTCATTAGGCCTTTTTTAATTCTCAACTTTTTCATCTAAAACTTTATATTAGCTATATATTATGTAACCCCTACAAGGTGCGCTTTGCATACAGCAGATGCTGCAGTTAATGCCAAGCAGGGACCCATTACAACAGACATTAGTCCTTTTTAGGGACAGGGAAGAGGCGTAGCTAGTGGGGGGGGGGCAGAGGGGGCGGCTGCCCCGGGCCCACTGACATTGTAGGGCCCACCCTGGGGCCGCCATTAATACATCTTTTACTTTTAACTAGATCGGTGTCTTCAGACACCAATCTAGTTAAAACGCTTCCTGCAACTTGCTGTCTTCAAGCCACTTCAGGCCTGTGGTTTACATTACAACGAGAACAGTCATCGGCACAGGTGGCGCGATGACGTCACAAGATCGCGCCTCCTATGCTGAGACGCTGACTTCCTGTGCGTGGACCCTGCGCACAGAGCGCGGGTCAAGAAGAGGAAGCGGCGGTTCTATTCGTCATGATCGCTGGTAGGTGAGTATAACTTATATTTGTTTTGTTTTAGCTTAGTTGTGGGTATTTTAACAGTATAAGTGGTTGTTAAGGGGAATTATAACTATAAGGGAGGGGGCATTATGAACATAAGGGGGCGTCTATTTATATAAGGGTTATTACAGGGTACAAGGGGGGGGAGGTTATTTATATTAGGAGGCATTATGAACATAAGGGGGTGGTCATCAATATAAGAGGTCTTAGGGGTGCAGTATTTATGTCAGGGGGAATCAGGGGCATAATATGAGGATAATATTAAGACTAAAGCCCCACGTAGCAGGCTGCAGCAAAAAAGCGCTGCAGGAAAAACCATGGCAGTAACATTGTGGTTTTTCCCGCAGCGCTTTTCACAGAAGGTCCATGATTTTTTTCTCTGCAGACTTTCTGCTTCCATTATAACTATAGGGAAACCACCAGCGTTTCTGTAGGTATAATTGACATGCTGCGATTTTCAAAACCATAACGGTTTTGGAAATCGCAGAGTGTCCGCTGCACGCATTTTTCCACAATGTGTGGATGGGATTTGCTAGAATCCCATCCACTTTGCAGGAACTGTAAAATGCCGCATTTTTTTTCCAGTGACGTTTTTGCCACGTGGGGCCCCATCCCATCCCCACTTTGTGGTAAAATATGCTCAGTGGACATGGTGCGATTTCCAAAACAGTCGTGGTTTTGGAAATTGCAGCATTCTTATGGAAATGCTCCCACTTTCCCTGTAGATATAATTGAAGCAGAAAGTCCGCAGAGGAAACTGTGCAACTTTCTGTGCAAAGCGCAGCAGGAAGAACAGCGCTTTTTTGCTGTGGGATTCCACGTGGGGCCTTAGGCTTAAAGAGTTTTCCAGCTCATTTTTATTGATGATCTATCCTCAGAATAGATCATCAATAAGAGATAAGTGACTCCCCACTGATCAGCTGTATGAAGGGGCTATGGCGTCTGTTTATATCACACGCTGTCTGTTTATAGTGACTGAATGATGTAATTCCAGCCTTGTCACATAGACGTATAGGACGAGGCTGTAGTTACATGACATGGCCGCTATGAGATGAATGACACTATGTAAACAGAGAATGGGTCACGGCGCTTACACAGGTACCACGGTTCATTCAAACGGCTGATCCTGGGGGTCCCAATTATTGGAACCGTATTAATTATTTTTACCTTTTGTTTACTTTTTAATTAGGAAACACCTGGGGCATTATTAATAATGGGCACTATTTAAAGGGGGTACACAGGGAAGTTATTAATTTAAAGATGCACTTGTGGGTATTATTCATTATGGGGGGGGGTTATATTATATATAATTGGGGTAACAGCAGGATGGGTGTGCAGGTGAGGACAATGTGGGTCGGGTGCCTGGAAAAGTGGGGAGCCAAAGATGTCTGTGCTGCAAACTTTACAGAGACTGGAAGAAGTGGTCATGGCGGTTGAGATGACAGAGATGGGGAATGTGAACAATTAGTCAGAGATGTCACCGGTAAGTCACTAAATGTTACTGCCCTGTATTTGCCTAAATCGTCTGCAGAGCCCTGTGTAGATCCGATATATACCACTATACGGTCACCGTATAGTGATAATATCGGTATACCTGTTGGGGGCCCACTTGGACATGTTCGCCCCCCCTGTGCTGAACCCCTAGCTACGCCTCTGGGACAGGGGATTACATTTCTCTACATCACTGGCTTTTCCATGCCCTTGCATCCTGGGCATCACAGAGAGGCACTGATTGGCTGAGCAGAGGATTGTGGGAATGGACTGAACAGGAAAGAGAAAGCCAGAACATAGAGAAAATCCTGCCAGCCCACCAGCTCGCTCGCACATATACAGTGGGAAAAAAAAGTATTTAGTCAGCCATCAATTGTGCAAGTTCTCCCACTTAAAAAGATGAGGCCAGATGACATCATAGGTAGACCTCAACTATGAGAGAGCCAAATTGAGAAAAATTCAGAAAATCACATTGTCTGATTTTTAAAGAATGTATTTGCAAATTATGGTGGAAAATAAGTATTTGGTCAATGACAAAAGTTCATCTCAATACTTTGTTACATATCCTTTGTTGACAATGACATTTTCTGTAAGTCTTCACAAGGTTGGCACACACTGTTGCTGGTATGTAGGCCCATTCCTCCATGCAGATCTCCTCTAGAGCAATGATGTTTTGGGGCTGTTGCTGGGCAACACGGACTTTCAACTCCCTTCAAAAGTTTTCTATGGGGTTGAGATCTGGAGACTGGCTAGGCCACTCCAGGACCTTGAAATGCTTCTTACAAAGCCACTCCTTCGTTGCCCTGGCAGTGTGCTTGGGATCAATGTCATGCTGAAAGACCCAGCCACATTTACAGTCATAGGAAAAAGTTTGGGCACCCCTATTAATCTTAATCATTTTTAGTTCTAAATATTTGGGTGTTTGCAACAGCCATTTCAATTTGATATATCTAATAACTGATGGACACAGTAATATTTCAGGATTGAAATGAGGTTTATTGTACTAACAGAAAATGTGCAATATGCATTAAACCAAAATTTGACCGGTGCAAAAGTATGGGCACCTCAACAGAAAAGTGACATTAATATTTAGTAGATCCTCCTTTTGCAAAAATAACAGCCTCTAGTCGCTTCCTGTAGCTTTTAATCAGTTCCTGGATCCTGGATGAAGGTATTTTTGACCATTCCTCTTTACAAAACAATTCCAGTTCAGTTAAGTTTGATGGTCGCCGAGCATGGACAGCCCGCTTCAAATTATCCCACAGATGTTCAATGATATTCAGGTCTGGGGACTGGGATGGCCATTCCAGAACATTGTAATTGTTCCTCTGCATGAATGCCTGAGTAGATTTGGAGCTGTGTTTTGGATCATTGTCTTGCTGAAATATCCATCCCCGGCGTAACTTCAAATTCGTCACTGATTCTTGTACATTATTCTCAAGAATCTGCTGATACTGAGTTGAATCCATGCGACCCTCAACTTTAACAAGATTCCCGGTGCCGGCATTGGCCACACAGCCCCAAAGCATGATGGAACCTCCACCAAATTTTACAGTGGGTAGCAAGTGTTTTTCTTGGAATGCTGTGTTTTTTTGACGCCATGCATAACGCCTTTTTGTATGACCAAACAACTCAATCTTTGTTTCATCAGTCCACAGGACCTTCTTCCAAAATTAAGCTGGCTTGTCCAAATGTGCTTTTGCATACCTCAGGCGACTCTGTTTGTGGCGTGCTTTCAGAAACGGCTTCTTTCGCATCACTCTCCCTTACAGCTTCTCCTTGTGCAAAGTGTGCTGTATTGTTGACCGATGCACAGTGACACCATCTGCAGCAAGATGATGCTGCAGCTCTTTGGAGGTGGTCTGTGGATTGTCCTTGACTGTTCTCACCATTCTTCTTCTCTGCCTTTCTGATATTTTTCTTGGCCTGCCACTTCTGGGCTTAACAAGAACTGTCCCTGTGGTCTTCCATTTAATTACTATGTTCCTCACAGTGGAAACTGACAGGTTAAATCTCTGAGACAACTTTTTGTATCCTTCCCCTGAACAACTATGTTGAACAATCTTTGTTTTCAGATCATTTGAGAGTTGTTTTGAGGAGCCCATGATGCCACTCTTCAGAGGAGATTCAAATAGGAGAACAACTTGCAATTGGCCACCTTAAATACCTTTTCTCATGATTGGATACACCTGGCTATGAAGTTCAAAGCTCAGTGAGGTTACAAAACCAATTTTGTGCTTCAGTAAGTCAGTAAAAAGTAGTTAGGAGTATTCAAATCAATAATACCCAATACCCAAATTTTTGCACCGGTCAAATTTTGGTTTCATGCATATTGCACATTTTCTGTTAGTACAATAAACCTCATTTCAATCCTGAAATATTACTGTGTCCATCAGTTATTAGATATATCAAATTGAAATGGCTGTTGCAAACACCCAAATATTTGGAACTAAAAATGATTAAGATTAATAGGGGTGCCCAAACTTTTTCATATGACTGTATCTTCAATGCCCTTGCTGATGGAAGGAGGTTTGCACTCAAAATCTCACGATACATGGCCCCATTCATTCTTTCATGTACACTGATCAGTCGTCCTGGTCCCTTTGCAGAGAAACAGCCCCAATGCATGAAGTTGCCACCCCATGCTTCACAGTAGGTATGGTGTTCTTTGGATGCAACTCAGCATTCAGTCTCCTCCAAACACGACGAGTTGTATTTCTACCAAACAGTTCTACTCTTCTGGAACATCCAAATTCTCTCTAGCAAACTTCAGACGGGCCCGGATATGTACTGGCTTAAGCAGGGGGACATGTCTGGCACTGCAGGATCTGAGTCTCTGGCGGCGTAGTGTGTTACTGACGGTAGCCTTTGTTACGTTAGTCCCAGCTTTCTGCAGGTCATTCACTAGGTCATGTGATCATTTTGACCCCACGGGGTGAGATCTTTCGTGGAGCCCCTGATCGAGGGAGATTATCAGTGGTCTTGTATGTCTTCCATTTTCTAATTATTGCTCCCACAGTTGATTTCTTCACACCAAGCTGCTTGCCTATTGCAGATTCAGTCTTCCCAGCCTGGTGCAGGTCTACAATTTTGTTTCTGGTGTCCTTCCACAGCTCTTTGGTTTTCACCATAGTGGAGTTTGGAGTTATATTGATAACAATGTCAAACAGGTGCCATTACTACAGGTAATGAGTGGAGGACAGAGGAGTCTCTTAAAGAAGAAGTTACAGGTCTGTGAGAGCCAGAAATCTTGCTTGCTTGTAGATGACCAAATACTTATTTTCCACCATAATTTGCAAATAAATTCTTTAAAAATCAGACAATGTGATTTTCTAGATATGTTTTCTCATGTTGTCTCTCATAGTTGAGGTGTACCTATGATGTCAATTACAGGCCGGCCTCATCTTTTTAAGTGGGAGAACTTGCACAATTAGTGGCTGACTAAATACTTTTTTCCCCACTGTATATAATAACAGCAATAATTCTATGTATGAATAAAGACTTGACAATGACCAACCTCCATTAAATCCGCAGTAAGACAGGTGTCATGTTATACTAATATAGGAAAAAAACTTCAGATAGCAAATGGCAAAGAAATTCATTCTCTGAACAGTCATGCCATGTTCTCTGGTGAATTTAGCTATGGATATTATTTCTTACATGACAAAATACTTTTTTTCCCCACTGTATACAGCATTTTTCTTTTTTGTTGTGGCAGACATTTTTGAAACAACAGAAATTGTAGCTATATTGGTTGTCACTCTTGAGTTAAATCATCAACAACAAACTTCATTGAGTGACCAATATAGAAAATTACATATTTTTTTGCAGTTTTGAGAAGTTAAAAGGATTTTCCCATCAAGAAAAGTTAACATGCAGATCAGTGGGTGTCCGGCTGCTCAGACCGTCACTGATCAGGAGAAAAGGAGACTTTTGTCTCCCATATCCCCATTGAATGGAGCAGTGCTCCATTCAGAATGGGGGACAAAAGTTCCCTTTCCTCCTGATCAGTGGAAGTATGAGAAGTCATTCCCCCTACTATCCTACTATCCTAGGGATAGGATATAATTTGCTTTCATGGGAAAACTCCTTTAATTCAAAAGTTACTTCAATCAAATGGAAGCTCCAAAAATAGGATTCAGATGTCTACAAATATACAGTGGAGTTCTCTCTCTAAAAACCACCCAGTCTATAATCCAACAAATCACATGGAAGACGTACTTATATATATGTAATTCTTTAATTTATAGCAATGCATCTTCAAATATACTCAAAATTAACAGTTTAAAAAAGTCATATTATAGACAAAGTGTATAATCCAAATAACACAGTAAGTCAATATGAGACACATGACAGACGCTCTGGGTGGCCCCCAAAATGTTGAACTGATATAAGATCTTATCTGTTCTGCCTCCCACAGCATCTGCCAAGGTCACATGAACTATTGGGGGTTTTTGGTATTTCACTGAAACTTTGTCTGTTGGAGTATGGAGTTATGGAGTACTTTATATACAAGGTGACTTTTCTAAACTGTTGTTTTTAAAGTTATATATGAAAGTGAGTCTGCCATATGACGTGTTGGTTAAATAAAAACTAACAACCAATATGGCTATGTAAAAATAGCAATCAAAAGAAAACAGAAAGACACCAATATCTTTATAAGGAAAACAAATGATTTCAAACGTTTAGTGCTGCCTTAAATACTATGTATACTTTTCTAGTTTTTTTTTCTCGTTATTTAATTGTGTATATTCTGAGAAATAAAACATTTTTGTAGTTGAGTATAATTAAAATGTTTACTTTGGCTTCTACAGCTTGCATGTATAAGCACTATAATACAACTTGAAGAATGTCATTTCTTATCTTATTCATCAGACTGACTGCATGACAACTCATTTTCCAGTTTTCCTCTCTACTCTTATGAGCAGACTTTTAGACTGACATATTACCAGATCAAAGATGAACTTTGATCTGGTCATAAATCAGCTTAAAAAAATCTTTCATGAGAGGTTAGAGTAGGACTGAAGAATGAGAAATCCTGCAGTCAGCATGACAAAGGCAAATGAAGGCCACATTTTCAGTCAAATTTTTTTTTTTTTTAATCAGGAACACTGCAAAAGTACATAGCCATTAAACACTGATTTATTAGTATATGGGCATTTTCACATTTTAGGTGTAAATCCTCTTTTAGGCCCAATGCAGCGATTTATAGACAAAAGACCATGGCAGAAACACATCGCGTTTTTTTCCACAGCATTTTTCACAGAAAGTCCACAGAGTTTTTCTATTAACCCTATTAACGTAGGTATAATTGACCTGCTGCAATTTGCAAAAAAAATTCTGCTGTGGAATTTTTTTCTGCAGTGTGTGGATGGGATTACCGTGTTTCTCCGAAAATAAGACAGGGTCACACAATCACACATTTGATCGCTTTTTATTTCAACTTTTATCAGAGGTGAAACAACGAAAAAACAGCAGTTCGGCACTTTTGATTTTTTTTTTTTTTTCGCTATGGCATTCACTATAGAGGTAAATATTTTTATAAGTATGTAGAGTGGGCGTTTTCGGACACAGGGATACCTAATGTGTATGTGTTTCACAGCAATATTTTATTTTTATATGTATTCTAGTGAAAGTGGGAGGGGGCTTGAAGTTTTATTTTTATTTTTTTATATATTTTTTAACTTTTTTTTTTTTTTTATTAATCCCTCCTAGCGGGCTTGAACCTGCAATCATCCCATATGTTGTATTGCAGTCTATGGGAGATTATCTATATTACTAATAAGGCAGGTCATAGCCTCAATAGTAATATTCCTATGACAGGCCTGGGAGCCTTCATAACGCTCCCGGCTGTCAAAGGAACAGGTCGGCTCCCGCGATCTTGCCACGCGGGAGCCGACCTGCAATGTGAAAGGTACGGGGCCGGTGGGGATTGCCCCCGGGGATAGCTTCTCTGCTTTGGGGGGTTGATTTTGGGGGGGGGGGCACGGACTGGCACACTCAACAATGCCCGCAATTAGAGTGGACTCTGATCGCTAGCATTAACTGCAGGTCTCTGCTGTACAAGGAGACCCGGTATAGTAGCTATAGGGGGTGGGGACCGGCCCTAGAGACTGTGGGGAGGAAACGGCTTAGCAATGCCCATGGTCAGAGTCCATTCTGATCGCGGGCATTAACTCCAGCGGTTCTGCTACTTTGTTGTGCAGGAGAGGGGGTCACGCTCAACAATGCCCGTGATCAGAGTAGACAGTGATCGTGGGCATTAACTCCAGGTCTCCGCGGTATGGTAGCTATGGTAGCCGCTCTGCAGCAGAGCGGCCACCATCTTTAAGGACCCGGCATCCGCTGTAATCGCACGGTAGATGTCGGGAGGGGGTTAAATTAGATAGGGCTTATTTTTGGAGTAGGGCTTATATTTCAAGCCTACTCCAAAAAACCTGGAAAATGTAGCTAGGGCTTATGTTCGAGGTAGGTCTTATTTTTTGGAGAAACACGGTAGTCAGAATCCCATCCATTTTGCAGGTAATGTAAAACGTAGCAAGAAATGTAAACGTTTGTGTTGCAGATTTTGTTGCATTTTTAGGCAAAGCCAGGAGTAGATTGAGCTGAAGGTAGAGGTATAAGAGCTTCCTATATATTTCCCACTCCTTTTGTTGCCATGCAAAAAAATCTGCAGCAAAAAAAGCTGTGTTTCCGCAACGTGGGGCCTCATCCTTAATGTCTACACACGCATTGAATAGTCTCTTTGGTTCAAAACTAACAGTCTTCACTTCACAATCATACACATATACTGTCAGAAGAATCATGGACACAGAGATATTTATCAGTACAAAGGCATGAAGCAAACAAGTAGACACATTTAGTCCTAATAGGACAATGGCAGATTTTGAGGGGACACACCTTATTAACATAGGCCAGTTGTCAAATTATTTATACATATCCAGAAGGAATAACATGAGGACATCACACCACAACAAGAAAAGAAGGAAACACAATTTTCAAAATAAAACATAAAACTGATTGGAGTAGAGTAAACAATTAAAATAACTCAATTCAAGCCATGAGTTATAGTAATACAAAATGAAAATTTGTGTAGCACAATGATGGTACATAATATCAATTCAATTGCGAGATGAGAAGGTGGAATTTGTATTTACAAGTGAGTTGTGTTGACAAATGAGCAATATTATCCTGGCATTATAAAAGGTATTTTGTTTGCCTGAGGTATTCAGAAAGTCTACAGACCCTTTTACACAGAATTTTTTTATGCTGTAACCCATGCTAAAAAATAATAATCAAGTTTTCGCCTATCATTCTGTACATAATACCCCATAATGAGAAAGTAAAAAGAGAAAGTTAAAGGGGTTTTCCGAGTTTTTTTTTTTTTTTTACTGATTTAGCGTTGAATACATTTTTCTAATTGAGACCACATGAAAATGTCCTACTCTTTTGCAGAACTGTGTGAGCAACACATTTTATGTTACAATCATTCTTTACTGGTCCTTATCATGTGTAAAGATGGGCGAACCAATTTGTTACAAGCAGTCTTCTACCAAAATATATTCCAAATTAATCAGTTTTTAATGAAACCAAACAAATGGTGATTCATCTTGGACAAAGTAAAATGGTCAAGGCCACATGTATGGTGCAAGTAAAATACAGAAGAGACATGTGTCTTGTGAGTCACTATGGCATTCTGGCAGCACCTCACAGCCTCTCAGCCAATAGACAGTGATAGGTGGGCTGATGTCATATGCACTATATAAGGTGCTGTAAGAATGATCACCAGTAGCGATGAGCAAATCGATTCTGCAGAAGTGGAATTCGATCCGAATTTCAGGAAATCTTCGATTCACCACGATTCCGGATTTTCTGATGCTTCGCGGTAACAAATATTTAGTAAGGACCTTTGTGACATCAGACGGACACATGATGTTCTCTAGTGATGTGATTGGGTAGGCGTGTCTTTGCTTGTTAGCAAATCCCTCCACAAGATTAAAACTTGTCCGTGCTGGAGAGAGAGAGAGAGACAAGACCGGTGCATCCAAGGGCTTCGGCCATTTTTCCGCCCACCCCGGCTCTCTGAAGACCGGAAATAGCTGTTTATTCGTCGCAAAGTAATTCGGATCAAAGCAAATTTTTTGGGAACTTCGAATAGAACTGCCGAATCGAACTTTGGAGAAATTTCGCTCAACTCTAATCACCAGGCATTGCATTAATGGTGGCTATACAGGTGGATCTGTGCTTCATACCACTGCATTATAAGGAAACTGAGTACTGAAAAGCTCACAAATTGCAAGCAATAGAGATAGCGAATCTTAGGAATAAGACAGTTTAGTAAGAGTTAATCAATTACAGGCAGATTAGTGATGGAAATAATAGATATTGGGATTGAGGGAGAATATCTCTACTTTGTGAGCCTGACAGCACAGCAGCCTGCACTAATACAAAGGACAGTTTACCCTTTCATTGCCAATAATCTAATTTTTTCTAAGTCTGTTAAGCAAAAAGCAGTTTCATCTGTATACAGAGTGTTTAAATATTTTTTTTTACTGACAGTCCTGTTAGTGAAAAATATTTTCTTAAGGGTTTTTTTGGTAAGAGTTTAATTTTTTTTCCACTAAATACATAAAATTGCTGTTTGAACAACAAAAATACTTATCTAAAAACCCCCTGTTATTTAACGGTGTTTCTTTTCTACTCTGCTTACCCAATGCACAGTGTGATGCAGTGTGCTAATCTGAAAAAAAATCTTGTTAAGTGTTTTCATTTTATGTTGATCATATATACAGTCTCACAGCCTGCACTAACCTAAAAAAAAACTCTGTTATTAAAGAGTCTTTTTCTGCTCAGCAAAACCAACACACAGTTTGACTGAGTGTGCTAAGCTGAAAAAAATATTCATATCTTAAGCTAAAGCCACACGTTGTAGAAATGCAGCTTTTTTTTTTTGTTGCCGATTTTGCTGTGTTTTTTTTTTTTAGCCTTAGCCAGGAGTGGATTGAGCAGAAGGTATAAGCACTTCCTATATATTTCCCATTCCTTTTTAAGCCATTCTTGGCTTAGGCTCAAAAAAAGCAGTAAAACCTGCAACAAAAAAAGCTGCGTTTCCACAACGTGGGGCCACAGCCTGCAGCAGTTTTTTTTATTGCTCATATACAGTACAGACCAAAAGTTTGGACACACCTTCTCATTCCAAGAGTTTTCTGTATTTTCATGACTATAAAAATTGTAGCTTAACACTGAAGGCATCAAAACTATGAATTAACACATGTGGAATTATATACTTAACCAAAAAGTGTGAAACAACTGAAAATAGGTCTTATATTCTAGGTTCTTCAAAGTAGCCACCTTTTGCTTTGATTACTGCTTTGCACACTCTTGGCATTCTCTTGATGAGCTTCAAGAGGTAATCACCTGAAATGGTTTTCACTTCACAGGTGTGCCCTGTCAGGTTTAATAAGTGGGATTTCTTGCCTTATAAATGGGGTTGGGCCCATCAGTTGTGTTGTTCAGAAGTCAGGTGGATACACACCTGATAGTCCTACTGAATGGAGTGTTAGAATTTGTATTATGGCAAGAAAAAAAGCAGCTAAGTAAAGAAAAACGAGTGGCCATCAGTCTGGAGGTGTGTTTGGGGTCATTGTCCTGTTGAAAAATAAATGATGGTCCACCTAAACACAAACCAAATGGAATAGCATGCCGCTGCAAGATGCTGTGGTAACCACGATGGTTCAGTATTCCTTCAAATTTGAATAAATTCCCAACAGTGTCACCAGCAAAGCACCCCCACACCATCACACCTCCTCCTCCATGCTTCACAGTGGGAACCAGGCATGTAGAGTCCATTCATTCACCTTTTCTGCGTCGCACAAAGACACGGTGGTTGGAACCAAAGATCTCAAATTTGGAATCATCAGACCAAAGCACAGATTTCCACAGGTCTAATGTCCATTCCTTGTGTTCTTTAGCCCAAACAAGTCTCTTCTGCTTGTTGCCTGTCCTTAGCAGTGGTTTCCTAGCAGCTATTTTACCATGAAGGTTTGCTGCACACAGTCTCCTCTTAACAGTTGTTGTAGAGATGTGTCTTCTGCTAGAACTCTGTGTGGCATTGACCTGGTCACTAATCTGAGCTGCTGTTAACCTGCGATTTCTGAGGCTGGTGACTCGGACGAACTTATCCTCCGCAGCAGAGGTGACTCTTGGTCTTCCTTTCCTGGGGCGGTCCTCATGTGAGCCAGTTTCTTTGTAGCGCTTGATGGTTTTGGCCACTGCACTTGGGGACACTTTCAAAGTTTTCCCAATTTTTCGGACTGACTGACCTTCATTTCTTAAAGTAATGATGGCCACTCGTTTTTCTTTACTTAGCTGCTTTTTTCTTGCCATAATACAAATTCTAACACTCCATTCAGTAGGACTATCAGCTGTGTATCCACCTGACTTCTGAAAAACAGAACTGATGTTCCCAACCCCATTTATAAGGCAGGAAATCCCACTTATTAAACCTGATAGGGCACACCTATGAAGTGAAAACCATTTCAGGTGACTACCTCTTGAAGCTCATCAAGAGAATGCCAAGAGTGTGCAAAGCAGTAATCAAAGCAAAAAGGTGGCTACTTTGAAGAACCTAGAATATAAGACATATTTTCAGTTGTTTCACACTTTTTTGTTAAGTATATAATTCCACATTTGTTAATTCATAGTTTTGATGCCTTCAGTGTGAATCTACAATTTTTATAGTCATGAAAATACAGAAAACTCTTGGAATGAGAAGGTGTGTCCAAACTTTTGGTCTGTACTGTACATAGTCTCGCAGCCTGCAGTAATCTAAAAAAATATTCAGGGCAGTAAACAGGCAAAAAGAGGGGGAGGAGGAAACACTCCTGTAAATACTAACAATAAGAATGTTAGTGGCAACAGCAACACTACTTCTGGTTTTGGTGACCCCGCCAGTAGCCACAGGCTTGTAGTAATTCCTGAGAACGAACATTAAGTTTTTGATTACTTAGCTTTCTCTTCTCAGTCTCAGGAGGATATTGCATCCAAGAGTGATGTGATCTTGAGTCAGGCTTCTGTATGTTCCTCCTTCTCCACCATAACATGTAATTCATTGCAAGGCTTTTCTGGACTGTCAACTGTGTCTACGTCATCTTCTTCACTGACACAGATCACTGGTAATCATCTGGCACATGCTGAGAAATCTATTCTTCCTAGTTACCTAGTTAGAGCAGTCTTCCTCCTCTTTTGAAGAGCTGGATGAGAACAGTCAGCATTCTTGGCAATAAGAGGAAGAAGACATGACTGTTTATGGTAGGGGTAGTAGTAGCTGGGGGTGTGGTACTACTACTGGTAGTTATTCTGGTAAGGAAACTAGGGGGAAATCTGGATGTGGAAATTGAGGGTATGCAGGAATTCAATGACCACAATGTCTCAGAAAAAAGCTGAGAATAGGATAACATTGCTGATGATGATGATTCTTTTGTGGATAGGACCT
This sequence comes from Leptodactylus fallax, assembly GCA_947044405.1. Taxonomy (NCBI): domain Eukaryota; kingdom Metazoa; phylum Chordata; class Amphibia; order Anura; family Leptodactylidae; genus Leptodactylus; species Leptodactylus fallax. Next base: position 741,158 of record CAMRHE010000379.1, read on the forward strand.
GGCAATTGGCTCAGGGTGTGGCAGTAGTGATAGTAACAATACCAGCCAATGTGCAGGCCCAACATTCAAAAAGCCTGCCTGGGGAATACCTACAAGAAGCTTGCAGGGTGGGGGTGCTGGCACTGGTGTTGGTAGTGGCAGACACGTTCATGCTGCTGCTGGTTTTGGCAGCAGCAACTACATGTCGTCATTGCCTGGGAATTCTTTTCTACATTGGCAAACAATAAATCCATAGTAATGTACAATATCTGCAAGCAGGAACTTGCTTTGGCAGTGCAGGCACAAATGTAGAAATGGCATCTCTATGTACTCACATGAAAAGGATCGCCATCTTATTTAGCAAACTAGACTTGGCAGTGGCACAAGCAGGTGAAGTTAGCAAAACCATCCTACTCCTCTCCATGATCTTTAGCTCCGTGATCTCCTTTCATTTTCCCACCTTCCTCTGTCTGAATGACCACCTCACCATTGTTCCCTCCCCTATTACATTTAAATCTCATATCTACATTTAAAACTCATAGAATCTCATGGTTTCCAATACCATTGCTATGCTGATGACACTCAAATATATCTCTCTGGACCAGAAATTACCTCCCTGTTGTCCAGAGTCCCTCAATGTCTAGCAGCTGTAGCCTCCTTTCTCTCCTCCCGCTTTCTCAAACTCAACATAGAGAAAACGGAGTTCATCATCTTCACCCCTCCTCACATGGCCCCTCTACCTGACCCATCTATCAAAGTTAATGGATCCACACTCACCCCAGTCCAATGGATCCGCTGCCTTGGGATAACCTTAGACTCTGACCTATCCTTCAAGCCGCATATTCAAATCCTCAACATCTCCTGCCGCCTCCAACTCAAGAACATCCATCAAATCCGCTCCTTCCTCACCCCTGAAACTACAAAGATGCTAGTCCACGCCCTCATAATCTCCCGCCTAGACTACTGTAACACCCTTCTCCATGGCCCCCCAGCTAACACTCTCGCCCCCTCCAGTCCACCTTAAACTGTGCTGCTAGCTTAATACACCTCTCCCCCCATTCTTCATCGGCCGCTCCCCTCTGCCAACCCCTTCACTAGCTAACCATTGCCCAGCGAAAAGAGTTCAAATTACTAACGATGACATACAAAGCCATCCACAACCTATCCCCTCTACATATCTTCGATCTAAACTCCTGCTACCTGTCCGCACGTAACCTCCGATCCTCCAAAGACCTCCTACTCCGCTCTGCTCTTATCCGCTCTTCACACAACCACCTCCAAGACTTCTCCCGCGCATCCCCCATACTCTGGAACTCATTACCAAGACACATAAGACTGACCCCCACAATCACAAGCTTCAAGAAGGCCCTGAAGACACATATATTCAGGAAGGCCTACAACCTCCAACAACGCTACTATCACCACACCGCCACCTGAACAGCCTCTACCCTCACCTTCTGTCTCTATCCCTCTTCCATCATAGATTGTAAGCCCTTGCGGGCAGGGCCCTTTATCCTACTGTGCCAGTTGGTCACTGTTAGTATTATATTTGTTTTGTATATTTTGTGTACTGTATGTAAACCCTCAAATGTAAAGCATCATTGAATTAATGGTGCTATATAAATAAACAATAATAATAATAATAATAATAATCTGTGATTTCAGTATTTTAGAGGGTTGCCCTCTCTTTTGTTATTCATCTCATTTATATTATGCTGTGTTCACAATTGTTGTTCTGCTGTGACAGAGCCCTGACCCCATCCATATCTCCACCCTTACTTGTTACACTGTTACCCCCCTTACAGCGGTGTCTTTTTTTATACATATATTGTTCTCGTTTCTGTAAAATTTTCATGAAAATCCAATCAAATTTTGAATTGAAAAAAAAAAATACTACGCTGTTCTCAGGCTCAGAACAGGAACAGGATGAATATCTTCTCAGCAGCCCAAGTACAGTGTCTTTGGAGCAACAAAAGGCACTTTATACCAAGCAGTGTTAGTGAAGATAAAAACAGTGTCAACAGTTAAGTCAGGGTTGGTTTACACTTGCGCCCAGAGTCCGTCCGCTGTGAATCCGACCTAAATGTCAGAAAAAAGGATTGGGAAAGGTTTGAAACAGTTTGTTTAAAAACCCATTCACTTCAATGGATTTTTAAAGCAATGCGCAGGTGTCCGATTGCAGCCTCTGCGCAACGAAGCTGGTTTTTTTGGTCGGACACAAAGTCCTGCATGTCCGACTTTGTTTCCGACCAAAAAAAACGGGTTTGTGGCACAGAGGCTGCAATCGGACACCTGCGCATTGCTTTAAAAATCCATTGAAGTGAATGGATTTTTAAACAAACCGTTTCAAACCTTTCCCAACTCTTTTTTCTTACATTTAGGTCGGATTCACGGCGGACGGACTCTGTGTGCAAGTGTGAAACAACCCTCACTCAAAAAAATATAGTGTTATGATGGTAGAGGAGGAGGAGGGAAACACTGAACAGATGTACTATATTATCCTGTTGTGATTAAGGTAAGCAAATCAAGTAATCTAAACTTTATTTTTTTAATTCTCAGGAATTACAATCCTGTAGTAATGGAGGTGCTTACAATACCAACAGAACAACAGTAGTATTGCTGTTGTCACACATATTATCTTTGTTACTTGCTATGGTGGATGGCATGACATGGGTGTTTCCTACTTTTTCTATACCCTGTCCCCATACTTTACTCTATATTTTTCAAGACATTTTACAGCTTTTATTTTATATTGAATTGTATTGTAAATATGGTAATGAATGTGTTTTAGAACTGGGCTTGCCTGAGCAGCAAGAAATAATTAAATGCCCCTCTGCTGTTTGATAAATTTGATAATGAATGCGGTTTAGAACTGGGGTGGCAATAGCACAGGAAACAATTAAATGCACCATTGTTGTTCCATAAATTTTGTAAAGGGAAAGAGGTTTAAAGCTGGCTTGGAAATAGGATAAGAAATGAATAAATGTACTAATGTAGTATGCTAAATGTGGTAATGAATGCGGTTTATAAAGTGGCAAAACCACAGGAAATTATTAAACGCACAACTTTGGTATGGTAAATGTATAAAAAAAAAGCTATGCTTTAGCACAGAAAAGGCAAACCCAGTGGCAAACCCTATGTAAAAAAATATGCTGTGTGATTCCATAGAATTGTTCTTTTACACAGAGAACAGAAAGTCTGCTAGCTCAGGTCAGCCTGAGTGTGAATACTTACCTCTTTGCTTCCTGACACCTCCAGATCTCTTACCTGCTCCAGGTGCACTGTTGTGACATTTGTGCGCCTGGATCAGGGGAAGAGAGCATGCCTGGGAGCATTGCGGTAAATACCGGCTAGAGACATTAAACTATATGGGACAACTGCTGGGGGACATTAAACTGTGTGGAGCCACTGCTGGGGGACATTAAACTGTGTGGGACCACTGCTGAGGAAACATTAAAATGTACAGGGCCACTTCTGGAGTTAATTAACAATAACTTTGTATTGTATAGAATTTGAAAAGAATGCAGCCTGTGCACTTAACATTTTCCTGTGTGTGGCCCATTTGCCTGGCCAAGTTTGAGACCCCTGATCTATGACATCATCAGTGAGTAGCAGTGATCTCTGTACCCACAGCCCTTCATGATTGCCTGATGCAAGGGACTATTGAAAAGTCCACCTGGTTGAAAGGTCATGTGATCCTCCTCTCCTCTCACTGTTTGTGAATTTCTGGTCAAATCTTGTACATTGCAAACCTGTTCACTCATTTCTAGTTATTGTTCCTTAGTGACATTGCTGGCCTCAGTTCTTATCATTCTCTGTCAGGTAGGTAATCCTCCTAGGGTAATCAGGACTAATGATATGCAAAGATTTGTTTAATTCTGTCTTCGGACGAAACGAAGCCCCGGTTCGGTCCGAGCTTGTTCGGATAGAACTGGAAGGAAATTATTATACTCGTGGGACTATTAAGACTCCAGAGTATAATAGCATGAGGCCCAGGGGAGTGACAAAAATAAAAAAAATATATTTATAATCACCTTCTGTCACCACCCTTGGGGCTCTTCACCGCATCTTGTGTTTAATCACAGGCCTCAGTGGTGACCTTGGGCGCATGACGTCATAGAGGAGTGCCAGACGCCATGAGGAGGAAGACACAGAGGGGCCCAAAGGAGGTAAGGTAAGGTGAGTATAAATGTTTTTTTCTTTTTTGTCTCTGAAGAGACCCCAGAGTAAAATAATTCACCACCATTTTAACTCTTCCAAGACAATACCTAAATTGTTTTGCTGAAAACCCGAACAATTTGGAATATTCGGGTCGAATCCGGTTTGGTGCAAACTGATTTGTCCATATCTAGTCAGGGCAGGAGCCCCACCACACCTCAGACTGGGAGGTCTGAAAATCTAGGTCTTAGTTTCACTCATGGCCTTTTCTCATATCAATTACAAACGTTCTCTAATTGGAGTAATATACCAAAATATTCAGCAGGACCCACAGAGCAGCACTGTATCTAAAATGCTCATTGTGCAGGATTTTCAAGGATTAAATTGGCAATCAGCTGAGCTACAGGTAAAGATGTCTGTCCTGTTTCTTGAATGGTCATGCCCCACAAATTTTAAAGTGATATGTTAGCAGAGCTCAAAGGATCTTAAATACTCATTTAGGCTTTATTTTACAAAAAAAAAAAAAAAATACTGGAGGTTTAGACCTGGCACAAACAATAAGGAAAAAGTTTTGGTAAATGGTTGCCATTACCTTCATCATAAGTATTTGTACACATTGGCAAATAAAGGTCTTACAGTAAATAAACCCTATGGCAGTTATGTTGTCCCTTATTAGATAATGACATTTATATTTACTAACATTGCAAAAACTATAAAATAATAATTTTTGTTAAAAGGATACATTTTATATTTTAGCCCTCTAGTACATACTGATATGTAGTGAATGGTGGCAGCACTGACCTGCTGCATCTCTCACTTTGAGCTCCATAACAGGTCTGACTTGCCAATTCATACACCATTAGAACTCACTTTTTTATGGGAGCCTGGATGTCACTCTGTCACAGTCTTGCATAAAGAATAAAATACAGTGGGTACGGAAAGTATTCAGACTCCTTTAAATTTTTTTCCTAAAAGCAAAAAAGTTCATTTTATTTCTCATTAATGTACACTCAGCACCCCATCTTGACAGAAAAAAAAAACAGAAATGTGGATATTTTTGGAAATTTATTAAAAAAGAAAAACCGAAATATCACATGGTCATAAGTATTCAGACCCTTTGCTCAGTATTGAGTAGAAGCACCCTTTTGAGCTAGTACAGCCTTGAGTCTTCTTGGGAATGATGCAACAAGTTTTTCACATCTGGATTTGGGGATCCTCTGCCATTCGTCCTTGCAGATCCTCTCCAGTTCTGTCAGGTTGGATGATGAACGTTGGTGGATAGCCATTTTCAGGTCTCTCCAGAGATGCTCAATTGGTTTGAGGTCAGGGCTCTGGCTGGGCCCGTCAAGAATGGTCACAGAGTTGTTCCAAAGCCACTCCTTTGTTATTTTAGCTGTGTACTTAGGGTCATTGTCTTGTTGGAAGGTGAACCTTCGGCCCAGTCTGAGGTCCAGAGCACTCTGGAAGAGGTTTTCTTCCAGGATATCTCTGTACTTGGCCGCATTCATCTTTCCTTCAATTGCAATCAGTCGACTTGTCCCTGCAGCTGAAAAACACCCCCATAGCATGATGCTGTCACCACCATGTTTCACTGTTGGGATTGTATTAGGCAGGTGATGAGCAGTGCCTGGTTTTCTCCACCATACCGCTTAGAATTAACGCCAAAAAGTTCAATCTTTGTCTCATCAGACCAGAGAATCTTATTTCTCATAGTCTGGGAGTCCTTCATGTGTTTTTTGGCAAACTCTATGTCTTGGCTTTCATATGTCTTGCACTGAGGAGAGGCTTCTTTCGGGCCACTCTGCCATAAAGCCCCGACTGGTGGAGGGCTGTAGTGATAGTTGACTTTGTGGATCTTTCTCCCATCTCCCTACTGCATCTCTGGAACTCAGCCACAGTGATCTTTGGGTTTTTCTTTACCTCTCTCACCAAGGCTCTTCTCCCACGATTGCTCAGTTTGGCTGGACGGCCAGGTTTAGAGATCTGGTCGTCCCAAACTTCTTCCATTTAAGGATTATGGAGGCCACTGTGCTCTTAGGAACCTTGAGTGCTGCAGAAATTCCTTTGTAACATTGGCCAGATCAGTGCCTTGCCACAATTCTGTCTCTGAACATCTTGGGCAGTTCCTTTGACCTCATGATTCTCATTTGCTCTGACATGCACTGTGAGCTGTGAGGTCTTATATAGACAGGTGTGAGCCCTTCCTAATCAAGTCCAATCAGTTTAAATAAACACAGCAGGACTCCAATGAAGGAGTAGAACCATCTCAAGGAGGATCAGAAGGAAATGGACAGCATGTGAGCTAAATATGAGTGTCACAGCAAAGGGTCTGAATACTTATGACCATGTGATATTTCAGTTTTTCTTTTTTAATAAATTTGCAAAAATATCTTTCATTTCTGTTTTTTTCTGTCAAGATGGGGTGCTGAGTCTACATTAATGAGAAATAAAATGAACTTTTTTGCTTTTAGCAAATAGCTGCAATGAAACAAAGACTGAAAAATTTAAAGGGGTCTGAATACTTTCCGTACCCACTGTATATTCCCAGAGCAGAGCTTTAATGATGCAAAAGGGAATTTAATATACAGTCTATTCTATTGACTTCCTAGTTTTTGAGATGTGCAATACAATTTCTTGTCACAGAGCTCATATTGTAGTGTGGCAGAAAGGTGAAAAGTGGCAGAAGTGTACAGGATGACTAATTCCGTCTAAGGTTTACAATAATCATAGGAGACTTGATTACGCCAGAGCTGTGGCCTTTTTTAATCTGCAAGTGACGCTGAAGCTGATGGGTCTAGAGAGTGTGACTGTAAACAGGCAAACAAGTTCTTTCCCTAGAGACAAGATAACATTTTAGAATCTTTATTAACCTATATAGAATATAACTATAGAGTACATAGTGGTATCAAGCATTTGTTGTTATTTTCATATTATTTGTTTTACATGTAAAAAGTTTGCAATATTCTACTCATAGTCTTATTATATGTGGTTTCAATATTTTAAATGATTAATTTAGCATACTATATATAGTCTTTAAAATAAAACAAGGTTTATGTTAAAAATTGAGAAATGTTCCATTCACTTCAGAAAATTCTATAGTCCACATATATTGTTATTCACAATTTGTATCTCATTTTAATTCATTATGTTGAAAAACATAATGTAATTTTAGATGAACTGACATATTTGCGAGTTAATATAAAAAAAATTAGAGACTGTATAAAGAGACTGTAGAACCTTATAAAGAGACTGTATAAGGTCCTATTCACATTATGTATGGAACATATAGTTGATACTTTTTCCTCCTTATAGAAGAATTCTGTTTTTATTAATAAATAGGTAGCCCACACATATAAAAAATTGTAACTTATAAAAAAAGTAAAACATTTTTAAAACAGCTTCTCTAACGGAGCATGTCTATTATTCAAAAAGGTGACCCTTTCTGTTGGCTCCCATGGACGCTGTTAAAAGGAATCTGTCATCCATTTTATCTCCCTCAAAGCAGCAGTCCTACAAGATGCAATATTGTGAAGCCAACAAATCCCCCTTTTCTCAAAAAAATTCACCCAGGAATCTCATTTTTTGTGATCGGGTCCGGCTTTTATGTCACGTTTGCCACTTGTTATTTCACCTCCTTCTTCAGAGGTTACACTGAACCTTCTGACTGTGGCCTTGTATGAATTCGCACACCTGCACATTAGAGACCAGCCTGAATGCTACAGGACGTAGCATTGTGGGATTTCTAGCCTGCTAAAATCAAAAAGAGGCCAGCTTGTACACAGGGGGGAGGCGTGCCTGGACTGAAACTCATGAATAAACCGGACTGTTCTCGGCTGAACAGCGCTCATCGGACCTTTCTCATCTAACTTACATACAAGGCGGGAAAAGTTAAGGTAAAAAATTAAAAACAATTGGAGCTCTTTCAGACATAATTTTGGGGGATCTATAATGTAACTTTTGACTTTTTGGCGGTAATGTATTTACTTTGGGGTCTAAAAAGGAGGTGACTGGTTCCCTTTAAAGCATATGTTTAGTCCATAAAAATTTATTATGGTATATGTTTGGATATTTTTTCCCTAACCATATATATTCTTTCAATGTAGCTAAAAGGATATTTTTTACTGCAGTAAGAAACCAAGGGTTTCTACCATTCATAAAAATCAGTGTCCAGTCCCATTTAATTTGATATGTTCAGCTGCTTGAAAAATAGTCCTAATTTATCACAACTTGTTGCCCACAGCAACCAGTTATCGCACAGCTTTCATTTTTCAGAGCATTGATTGGTTATGATGGGTAAAAAGGCTTGTTGTGAGAAAGTTGGTTTCACTTATTGTTTTATAATATTTGTCAGATATACTTGTACACGTACCATTTTTTTAATGCTGAGAAACAGAAGCCAAGACATATTGCTATTTACCACAATTACACAACGACAATTACATTAGCCACTCCGTTCAGTACAGCGAAACCTCAAATTTAGTAAAAGTGAAATGTTGATTTATATGAGGGAGTAGGATTAAGAGCAATTTGGTAATATAGCATTGTTATTGGAATCACTATCTTCATGCAGGAGAATGTAAAAAAAAATACATGCAGAAGTATGGATAATTTTAATTTCTCCTTTTCAGTCACAAGTGTCTCTATGTCACTCGACCTTATATTGCAAAAACACGTTTTCCGTATATAGGTATAATAGGGGCAGAAAGTCTGCAGAGGAAAACTTTGCAAAAATGCAATGAAAAACACTGTGGAAAAAACACAATGTGTTTCTGCCGCATTTTTTTCCACAGTGTTTTTTTTGCTGAGATTTGCTATATGGGGCCTTAGCCTGTGGGATATTTTCCCCACTGTTCCCGTTACTGCTTTTCAATGACTACGAGACTCATGGCATTCAACCGATACATTTAACTTGATCCACTTCTTTGCGTTCTCAGAAATGTGAAAGAGTCAAATCATTAATCATTAATCAAGTGATTATTTTTTATTAACTTGAGAGTTTTGTGAACATGAAGAGAACAGCACAATGAAAATCAGAGTTATTTCCAAAACATGTTTCAAAATGTCATAAGTTTCCAAAGAAAATCACAACTACCAACAGCAAATTAACCCCTTCCAGCTGAAGCCATTTTTCGACTTTTCTATTCACAGAGCTGTGCGAGCACTTAATTTTTGCCAGACAAATTGTATTTAGTAATGGTACAATTTAGTATTCAGTACGATGTACTGGAAAGCTGGAAAAAAATTCATAATGAGGTGGAATTGGAGAAAAACTGTACAACATTCTTACGGGCTTCGTTTTTACAACATTGATTCCCCTTACGTCCGAGAGCAGCACAATATGGGGTATCTCTGCCCCTGTGTGTTGTTTAGGACAGTGGAACCTTTAATTAGCACCAAATTTAAGGTGCCTCCTACTAGCCCTCTAAGAGGGCACCTGAGACCTCCCTCCACTGTGTTTTTTTCTGTCCTGTGTGGGACAGGTGAACGGAGGTCTCTGGTGACCTCCCGTTGCTAGGGGTTTTTTTTCCTAAAAAAGCTCCTGGCTTACCTTTTGTGGGTACCTCGGTCCTTTCCTACGTTCCTAAGATCCTCCGGTCCTTCGGGCCTTTTTCCGCCCCGCAGCGCAGCGTTACCCGGCTCATCGCTCTGCAGGCAGCGCGATCCCGGAAGTAAGCGGGGAACCTCTTCGGCCGGAACCTTTTTTCGGTCCCGTGTTCCCCGGGGAAGGAAGCCTTTGCGCACCACCGCGGCCTACTTCCGGTTTTCTCGGAAAAGTGCGGTAAGTTTGAAAATTGGAATTTTAATGGCAAAATATAGATTTGTTTTTTGCTGCTTGTTTGTGGAGCCTCTGGCTTAGGCTTATGCTCCTCTATGTTCCATTATGGCATTTGACCTTGTTTGGTACTGTATGAATATTTTCTTTCTTTGGCTCCTCCCCTCGCTGCTGTATTACATTTAAAAGGGCTTCAATCCTTTACTGGGTGAGCTCGTGGTTACTAGCTCCTCTGCTGCGGTTTGCGGTGTCTGGGTTTTTCCTGACGGGATCTTTTTTTCAAGTGACCGATTTAAAAAAGTAAGGTACCCCTTGGTTTTTTTCTTCTTGTAAGCGATGCTTGGCAATCTTCTATTCTACATTGTCATGTGGCTTTTGATGTTTCAGATGTCATCTTCTGCATCAGGTAATGGCGATGGGCTTAGGAGGAAAAAGTCCTCTAAACGTAAACACCTAATGTGTTTGGATTGCAATACCCCTTTACCTGACGGCTATGATTTTACCCGCTGTCGCCAATGCCGCGGACCTCCGTCAGAAGAACCTTCTATAAGAGAGGTTGTCACCTGGGTAAAGGACTATATGGAGGAGTCTCTTAAGGAGATCCGTTCTTCCATCGCCCAGATTGCCAAGAAACCGCGGGTTGAGACACAGTCCTCCCTACGCATCGCTGACGAAGATTATCAGATAGTGGACGAGACACTCTCATCTGACGATTCCACTGAAGATTCCAGCAGGCCGTGCTTCCCGCTCGAAAAATTAAGCCGGCTGCTGAAGTCCATCCGGTCTAAGGATCGTGATGCTGACGGGGGAAGCCTCCACGTCCACCTATAGAGGGCCTAGGGTCTTCCAAGTGGACGAGACATTACAAAGATTAATGTCTTCAGAGTGGAAATGTCCTGAAAAACCTCTTGTGGTTTCTAGGAGGTTCAAGGCTTTATTCCCAGTTGCTCAATGGGATCAATGGGGTCCTCCTCCCAAGGTGGATATGGTGGTGGCCAAACTGTCCCGCAGCACTATGGTACCATCAGATGATGGATCAAATTTGCACGACGCCATGGACAGGTGCATCGACAATATCCTCAAGAAGGCGAATTCAGCTGCCTCGGCCCAGACCGCTGTGGCGGTTGCGTCTTGTGAAGTGTCAGCCAAATTACGCACTGACCTGGTTCATCTCGAGAGGGACATCGATTCTGGAGTCTCCAGAGATGAGCTGCTAGGGTTTCTAGGCTCGGTTTCCCTGGCAGCTGAATATTTAGCGGAGGCCTCCCACCATCAATTAAGGCTGGCGGCCAAATCTCTGGCACTTACCACTGCAGCAAGAAGACCTCTATGGTTAAAACCCTGGAGAGCTGATTTTCCCTCAAAATATAATTTGTGCGCATTACCCTTTGAGCCAGGTAGAGTCTTTGGCAGTGCCCTAGACGAGATCCTGGAGGGCTTGGCTGATAGGAAGGGTAAAACTTTACCCCAGGCCTTTAGAGGTAGATCTAATTCTGGCCGTGATAGAGGCTATCTGCCTCGTCGTGGACGACAGTCCCAAAGAGGCTCTAGATATTCCTCTAGAGGCGCCGTCCGGAGATTCCCGAAGTCTGATGATAAAAAGGAGAAGCCTAGCTTTTGACATCAGGAGCAGTCTTCCTGTGGCCGAGATTCCTGTCGGGGGTCGTCTCCCCCATTTTTTCAACTGCTGGCAGGAAAAAATTCAAGACCCATGGGTCCTGCAGGTAATCCAAAAAGGATATGCAATCGAGTTCCTCCATCCTCCTCAGGATCGGTTTGTGTTAACTCGCAGCCTGCCTATAATGCAGCAGACTACATTGGAATGCTCCATCCGAGAGTACATTCACAAGGGAGCCCTGGAGGAAGTCCCTTCTCTAGAAGAAGGATCCGGTGTCTATTCTCCCGTCTTCCTGGTACCAAAACCGGCAGACAAGTGGAGAATGGTCATAGACTTAAGGTACCTCAACCGCTTCATCAAAAAGAAGCACTTCCGTATGGAAACCATAAAGTCTGTCACCACTTTTCTCCTCCAAGGCGATGTTTTCGTGACTTTGGATCTAAAAGACGCCTATTTGCATATTCCTATTTATCCTCCACACAGAAGGTTTCTAAGGATTGCCGTAGTAGTTTCCGGCCACACGAAGCATTTTCAGTTCACAGCACTACCCTTCGGGATCTCCTCTGCTCCCCACACCTTTACAAAGGTAGTGGCTCCTATAGCGGCCGCCCTCAGACTTCAGGGGATATTCGTGGTGCCTTATCTAGACGACTGGTTGATAAAAGCCCAGTCAGAGTCTGTTCTGCTCCAGCATCTACAGACAGCCGTGTCCCTGTTTCAGAGTCTGGGATGGCTTATAAACTGGGAGAAGTCGGTAACGATCCCTTCAACCCGAAGGAAGTTCCTCGGCTACTTCCTGGATTCAGTCCGCCTGCAGGTCTCCTTGACACCAGCAAGGAAGGAGAAACTGGTCGGTGCAGTCCGGCACCTCTTCAAAAAGCCGATAGCCTCCATCAGAACATTGATGAAGATCCTGGGCTTGATGTCTTCCTCAGTGGAGGCAGTCCCATGGGCTTTGTGGCACTTACGTCCCCTCCAGAAGAAGTTACTAGAGGCTTGGGATCGCTCCCTTCTTACACTCAGCAAGAAGATTCGACTCTCCCCCAGGACCCGTCTTTCCCTCAAGTGGTGGTTGCACCTGAAAGACGGAAGGTCCACGGTCCAACCTTCTTGGACCCTGTTGACTACAGATGCATCCCTCTCGGGATGGGGAGCCCATTTGGACGAAAACTCCATAAAGGGAGTCTGGAGCGCTCCAGAAAGAAGGACCTCGTCCAACTGGAAGGAGCTCAGAGCTGTATATCGTGCCTTACTCCATTCCTCTCGCCTCTTCTCAAGGGAAGAGCAGTCAAAATCCGGTCAGACAACATGACCACAGTGCTGTACGTAAACAGACAGGGAGGCACCAGATCACCAACCCTCCTCAGGGAGGCAGATCTGATATTTACATGGGCAGAGAAAAATCTAACCCATTTATCCGCAGTTCACATCAAGGGCTCCCTGAACATAGTAGCGGATCGGTTGAGTCGGGGGTCATGCCGTATCAGGAGAATGGTCACTCAATCCAGAAGTCTTTCATCAGATTACCCTGAAGTGGGGTCTTCCAGAAATAGACCTCATGGCAACCCGACTCAACGCCCAGGTGGAGACGTTCTGTTCCCTTTACCAGGAGGACAATCCCTTGGCAGTGGATGCCCTGTCCATCCCTTGGAGGTCCAGGCTGGCATACATCTTCCCTCCAATTCCAATAATACCGAAAGTATTGATGAAAATCAGACAGGACCAAGTCTCTGTGATAGCCATCATTCCATTCTGGCCAAAAAGAGCTTGGTTTTCCCAACTCATGGAGATGAGTCGAGGGATATATTGGAGGCTTCCCCCCATCCAGAACCTGGTTTCCCAAGGATCTCTGAAGTGCCAGGATCTCTGGAGATTCAACCTGACAGCCTGGAGGTTGAGCAGTCCCTACAGCAGGATAGAGGACTGTCAGAGGCCGTCCTGAAGACCCTTTCTTCTGCAAGAGCAGACTCTACCAATAAGAACTACCAGAGGACAGCCAAGATTTTCATGGAGTGGTGCTCCAAGACGGGTATTAATAATTTACAACCTTCAACGGCTGATATTTTAAATTTTCTTCAGGACGGTTTGGATAAGGGCCTTGCCCCTGCCACTTTGAAAGTGCAGATTGCGGCCCTCTCAGCTCATTTGAACAGACGTCTGTCTCAGGATCCTCTGGTTGCAAGGTTCCTTAAAGGGGCAATGAGGCTAAAGCCCTCAGTATCATCTCCAGTTCCCCAGTGGGACCTTGCGGTAGTCCTTACAGGCCTGTGCGGTCCTCCATTTGAACCCTTGGAGACTACGGAGCTAAAATATTTGGCATACAAAACCGTTTTTTTGTTGGCTATTACATCTGCCAAAAGAGTAGGGAACTCCAGGCTCTCTCTTCTAGAGAACCGTACATTGTGTTTTTTGCAGATAGGGTGCACCTTAGATTTTTGCCTGGGTTTAACCCTAAGGTCCCCTCATGCTATAATAGCAATCAGCTAATTTCGCTACCAGTGTTTTTCCCCACTCCAACCTCTGAGGAGGAAGAAAAGCTCCACACCTTAGATGTGGTAAGGTGTCTGCGGATTTACCTATCCCGCACTCAACCGTTTAGGAAGGCCGAAAACCTACTAATTAATATGCAGGGTAAAAACAAAGGCCTCAAGGCTTCCAAGCCTACTCTATCCACGTGGATCAAGGAGACAATTAGGTCTTCCTTCCTTATTCAGGAGTTACTCCCTCCAGTTTTTTCTACGGCCCACTCAACCAGGGCTGTGTCGACTTCTTGGGCTGAGTACCGGTCCTTACCTTTGGACCAGATTTGTGCGGCTGCATCATGGTCATCCCAGTTGACCTTTGTCAAACATTATCGTTTAGACGTCCGCAGTTCCCAGACAACTGCCTTTGGTCAGACAGTCCTTGACGTTGTAAGGCGAGGAAACCCTCCCTAGGGGAATTACTTGCTATCTCCCCATATTGTGCTGCTGTCGGACGTAAGGGGAATCGTTGATTGTAATGTCAATCTGTATTCCCTTAGTCCAGACAGCAGCACAAGGCTTCCCTCCCTAGAAGCTTGTTTCCTTTTACTTTATAATTTACTCAGTGGAGGGAGGTCTCAGGTGCCCTCTTATAGGGCTAGTAGGAGGCACCTTAAATTTGGTGCTAATTAAAGGTTCCACTGTCCTAAACAACACACAGGGGCAGAGATACCCCATATTGTGCTGCTGTCTGGACTAAGGGAATACAGATTGACATTACAATCAACGATTGTGCAGCCAAAATGACATGTCACCTATGGATTGGTATAATTCCAGGGATACCAAATGTATCTATTTTTTTTTTTTTGCCTTTTAAACCCTTTTAAATTTTCTTTGAATCACCATATTCTGACACCCATAACTTTATTATATTTCTATGTACAGATCTGTATAAGGTGTCTTTTTTTGGTCAGATGTACTTTTTATATATACAATTTTGAAGAATGTCTGATGTTTTGATGGCTTTTTATTCAAATATTTATGGAAGGCGAAACATCGAAAAATGGCATTTTGGCTCCTGATTTTTTTTTTTTCTGCTAAGGAATTCACCATATAGGAAAGATATTTTTATATGTTCGTAGACTGGGCATTTTGTTTTTTTATTTATTTTATTTCAAATATAGAGAGTTGAATTTTTTTTTTTTTTTTTTTAATATTGTTAAACTTTTTATTTTTTTTTAAATCTTATTAGACCCCCTATGGGGCTTGAACCTGCAATCTTTTGATTGCATGTCCCATAGACTGCAAAAGGACTGTATTGCAGTCTATGGGAGATTCTCTCCACAGCTATTGAGGCCATAGATCAGCCCAGTGGCGTAACTAGGAATGGCTGGGCCCCAAGGCGAACATTTGACATGGGCCCCCCCCCCGAACCGGTTGCGGGTCCCTAAACAATAAAATATGCTCAGGAGAGGCCCCAGATAGTATTATATGCTCAACAGTGGCCCCCACACAGCATTATATGCTCAATAGTGGCCCCCATACAGCATTATATGCTCTACATTTCTCTCCCCACACACAGTATAATATGCTACCCATAGTGGCCCCACCCAGTATAATATGCTCCACACAGTGGTACCCACCCAGTATTATATCCCCCCATAGTGGGCCCCACCCAGTATTATATCCTCCCTACAGTGGCCCCCACACAGTATTATATGCTCTACAGTGGCCCCCACTCAGTATTATATGCTCCACAGTGGCCCCCACCCTGTATTATATGCTCCCAACAGCCCCCCTCCGCTTCGGTGCTATTATTGTACTCTGGGGTCTCCTCAGACTCCAGAGTATAATAATCGGAGGCCCAGGGAAGGTGATTAAAAATAACAAACACTCATACTCACCTTGCCTTACCTTTCCTTGGCATCCTCGCTCCATCCTGCCACCTTCAGCGTCTTCAGGCCCTCTTCTGACGTTGCTGCCGAGGACTGTGATTGGGCCTCAGCGGTCACATGGGGGCGCACTGACGTCATTACGCGGCCGCGCCCCATGTGACCGCTGGGGCCTAATCACAGGCCTCAGTCACATGACAGAGGAGCGCCGGAGAGAACGCTGTGCCCAGGAGAGGTGAGAATATGTGTTTATTATTTTCAGTCACCTCCCCTGGGCTGCCATCTATTGGAAAGGGGCCTGCAATATGCCAGGACTCCTTTACAATAACAGTATGTATAGCGGTCGGGGAACCAGGCTTTCCCCGACCGCTATCATAATGGTCCGGGACCCGGCCATCTCCAGCTGGCCGCAGGCTCCGTAACCTGCCGGGTCCGTTCGCGGTCGCACCCCCTGCGACCGCGATCATTACTGGTTTGTGGGGTTCGCGGTAGCATCTGCCACAGGGCTCCGGGGCCCCTAATGTCCCGGGCCCTGTGGCAGCCGCTACCGCTGCTACCCTGATAGTTACGCCCCTGGATCAGCCTCAATAGCTATATTCCTATGACAGGCCTGGGAGCCTTTATAAGGCTTTCGGATGTCATACGGCCAGGATGGCTCCCGCGTGGGAGCCATCCTGCAAAGGAAAAGGTACGGGACCAGAGGGAACCAGCTCCAGGACCTTTTGGGGGCATAAAAGAAAGCAATGCCCACGATAAGAGTGAGACCCAATAGCTATAGTGGCTGCTCTGTTTCATCTACTATTAGTAAAATGAATATTAATAATTAATTAATAATAATATTAATAAGATAGTTGGGATGGTTCTCAACGGATGTTAAATAAAATAGTTGCAAGATATGTGATTTTGGCTCACAATCACTGATGGAAAACATTGACCAAAACACTGATGTGTGAATAAGGCCTAATGCTGTGGCCCTTGTTTACACAGGCACATTGTGTTAGCCATATGTTTGGTTGTGCCTGGTAATACAGCTCAGGTGTATAGCTATTGGCAGGGTCATAGCTGTAAGGTGCAGAGGTTGCAATTGCTTCTGGCCATTGACAGGGCTCCAAAGGTCTGTCTACAGCATAAAAACTACCACTATTCTAAATGACAAAAGGTTGGTAGAGGTCTCTTTACAGATTTTGAACTGAGGCCCAGGAGCTCCAAGTTATGCCTCTGGCTATTGGTAGCGCACAAGCATCAGCTGAATCTGGAACTTGGTGCCTCAGGGGATCCAAAGGCCTCTTTGTCACAAAAGAAAACACCACTATTATAAATGGCACTTGGGAGTACTTGGGATCCTTGCTCCAAGTTTATAGACATATTGGGAGATCAAGAAAGACTGTAATACTATTCTATATGACAATATTAATTATACAGACTGACATACGTCTTAAAGAGGTTTTCTACCTCTTTGATAATGATGACCTACTGAAAAAAAAATTACTAACACTGAAAAAGTACTTTTTAAAATGAACTTTTATTCTATGAAAGGAGATTAAGTTTAAAAGATGGAATATGTACTGTATCAGAATGTATTTTGAGATAGGACTTTTGTATCTACTCAAACAGCAAAACCTTCATATCTATCATCACCCTTATAAGATTTCAGACAGCTAGCTTAACAATGTACTAGCCCTCAAAAGAACTTTTTAATGATCACTCTCACTGTCTAAAACCTTACCTTAACAAAAATAACTCAGCCTTACAATGACTGAAATTCCTTCCCTGTGTGTTTCTTGGTGTTTTGAATGAAATCTTCCACTATTAAATATAATTATTATGCATATAGTAAGTCTACCTTCATTATATACAGTTAGGTTTTACTGCCATGTCTGCCAGATATTGAAACTAATTATACAAAATGAATTGGAGAGATTTTAGAATTATAGTGCATTTATCTGTCTCTCTCTTCATACTGGATTCTATCTGCTTAGAAAATCTTGTCATTTCTGACACCTTCTACTGTAATTAAGTTATAATTAAGTTATAGAAAGTGATTAAGTAATATTCAATTTCAAATAGCAATCATTGTGTACTGTACTGAATGCTATAATAGAGCTCTATCACCTGTCACAAACTCATCAGATGTTCCTATGGAGGAAGAGATGACAGCCAGGCATAATTTTAAGTTGTGCACTTGTGGCTCCTCCACAAATGATAGCAGATCTCAGGGGTTGAAGAAGCAGGTCAACCTGTAAGAGTTCCAACAAACCCCTCCTTTAATCCTAGCATTAACACTCTGCAGCTGGCAAGTAACATATATGTATATTTCTGATGAAAAAGCCCTCAGTGTGACTATTTCTTTTTTAATTTTCAGCTTGTCAATTATACCTGCACAAACGCAATGAAAAACGCTGTGTAAAAAAACGCAATGCATTTCCGCTGTAGTTTTTTCTGCAGCATTTATTTGCTGTGTTTTGCAACGTGGGACCTTAGCCTTAAACACTCATAGCAGGGGCCAATTCTAGGTTATCTGCTGCATGAGGCAAAAATTACAATAGCACCCCCCTTTCCGTTAAAATATTCCCTACACTGGGGAAAAAATAAGCGTCCTGCTCGATCTTCCTATGGATTCTGCCGCTGATCAGCTGCAGCATGAGCCTTTCCAATGATTAGCCTCATTCATCTGAGACTAATCAGCAGTGCCCTAATAATGCCACCCCGCCCACAGGAAACAGTCTCCCCCCCAACATAAGCAATGTTATTAACTGTGTGGGGGGACACTATTACTATAAGGGGGGTGGCGTAGGGCTTCACTAATGTCATGGGGGCTGCAGGGGGGGGGGGTTCCTGAAGAAATGTTTGCGGCTTAGGTACAGACAGTGGTGCATCTTGGCCACCTACTTGGCAGATATGGCCCTGCTTATAGTTACTGTACTACTGCTCCTCTCATCTTTTTTCCTGATAAGATCTTCTGTCTTCATACTTATCAATAGTCTAGAATAGTTGAGAATCTCGCAACTGTTAGTTTTACATTTTTGTATACTTAAGTTACTTATGCTTGCATTCTATTTGTATATTTGCTAAAATTAATTGTGATTGGAGACTACTCAGACACCATACGTTTTTGGCCTCATTCGCACATATCTATTCATATGTGAATGAGGCCTTAGCCCTAAGTTCTAATCATGAAATTTATTGGATGTCATCCCTTTATTGTCTGCCATTTCAACAAGCTTATATTCGTATGATGGCCAACTTAATGACCATCAATTTTGCAAACAACTTTATTTACTGAAAATTATGCTTTCTGCCTGAAAAAAAATGCTCTGCTGTGCCAAGGTTAAATATGAGCATGACATTGGAACTGGCTGCACTTGAGTGGCATGGCATTAATGAGCCTGGACTGACGATAATAGGACATGTCCTGAATTTTTATTGCCCCTGATCACAGCCTGTCATGGTTGTATGCATGGGGCCATAGTAATGAATGGATCCGTGTGCTATCCATTTTCTCAAAATATGGTCATAATCATTAAAGGGGTTGTCCAGGCTATTTTTCTTTTTTAATTAGGCTCTGTTGTTTTCTTCCAGCGTGTGTCCCCACCACACGTGACCACTGAGGCCAATCAGCAGCCTCAACGAAGGACTCGGGATGTCCTAGACCGCAGAGGCTGATGATTGGCCAAAATTTAGGCTGGACAACCCCTTTAAGCCTTTATTTCTCTCCACCCTTTAACTACAGTACTCCCTAACTTGCAGTCCACTTCCTTTTGTTACTTGAAATCTATCCTTAGCAGTAGAGACGCTCAGATGTAAGACAAAGGGCAGGTGTCTGGCTTCTTATTTTTGCTATTGTGTATTAGATAAAGCACACAAATTCTGTGCTTCTCTTTTTTACACCACAATTTGTCCATAGCTCACTGTCATGTCTTTTTTCCTCCTATAAGTGCACAGGCCATA
Organism: Leptodactylus fallax; assembly: GCA_947044405.1. Taxonomy (NCBI): domain Eukaryota; kingdom Metazoa; phylum Chordata; class Amphibia; order Anura; family Leptodactylidae; genus Leptodactylus; species Leptodactylus fallax. Next base: position 760,988 of record CAMRHE010000379.1, read on the forward strand.
AACATCACTTGAGTAATATTTTGTGTGCCCTCTTTTCATCCTGTCTCATTGTATGCATCATGTGGTATCTGATAAGTTTTATTACAGCTACAAGATACTTAACAGAAGCTCTTGGAGGCTTTCACAGAAGGTTCTCCAGAAGGTTCTGTAATAATAATGTTTGATATATGTAATAGAATGTAGTAGAGGAAATAGAATAGAATGAGAGAGGATACTGGTCAGAGGAGCGTAACTGCAAGTAAGATAAAGGCAGAGTTAGCATATATAGTGTACATCCTCCTACAAAATAGTGAATGGCTATAAATAGCGCAACAAGTTAGGGCTAATGTGAGAGGGAAAACAAGGTATGAGCAGCAAAACAACTCTGAATGCATAAAATCTACAACCAGATGCTTTTACTCATAGTTTAGCAAAATTACAGGTGAGCTTTTAAACTTATCTGCCACTTCTCTGCCTAAACATCTAACTTCTCTATGTCTTTTATCAGGTCAGAGGTCTTGAGACGTAACCCTCTTTCCTAACAACAGATTGTAGATATATGACAGCAGAGGTAAGATTTCAGCTGTGTGTGTACTTCCGATGGACACTGACAGGGAGGAAACCGAATGAAGGATGGTTGAGACATAGGCACAGGCTGTTGTGTAGGACGAGAGCTAAATTTTATTACTACTGCCTTGTCTGGCCTTTCTTCAGCTTCCTCCATGTTAGTTTACATTTAAATGACCAATAGTGAAAACGTCTGTGAAAAATGTCCATATTTCACAGTCGTTTTGTATCCAAATTGCACTCGTTTTCACAGGTTCCCTCATACATTGCAATATATGGAGGGTTACGTGAAAACACGCAAAAACATAGCATGAACTATATTTTGACAGAGAGATCTCATATATTACAACCTTGAAAAGTTCCATGGTCATGTGAAAATTATGCTATTCATTTGTCAGTTTTCTTAGTGTTTTGGCTGATTGATGTATGTCAATCCATTGGACACTATAGTGTCATAGTAAGACTGCTCAAGATTTTTAAAATCAGGCCTCAAAAACAATATTTTTTATGGCACAGAAACAATGAACTACATTGTTAAATATTCAGTTTTTAAAAGTTCTACAGTGGTGCCAAGTACCACAATGCAATGCAAAATGCAATGAAATAGGGCAGTTTCAAATATACGCATACTTACCAAGATTTGGAAACTGACTCTATTGAGTAAAGGGTCAGTGGCAAATGTAGCACCAACATTTTTTTCAGTCCACACCCCATGTTTATAATGTTGTCATATTGGCCCATAACACTATAGTGCTCCATTTGGTAGACCCTCACAGTATTATGCTTCCTTAGTGGACCCTCACATTACAATGTTGTCTAAGTGGTTCCTAACAGTATAAGGGTTCCTTAGTGCTGATCACAGTAAACCATCACCTTAGTGGTCCCACACAGTACAAACATTATATTGTGAGTATATAATATCATTTATTTAGATGGCTCCATTAATTTCATGGTGCTGTACATTTGTGAAGGGGTTTATATACATAGTACAAGTACAAAGACAAGTACAATAAACAAAAATTAGATGACTGACCTGGTACAAGCAGAAAAGAGAATTCTGCCCCTTGGGATTACAACCTATAACAATAATCTGTATTTATGCATAATAAGGGATGCAACATTCATATACTATAATGCCACACAGTAAATGCATTTCTCACCAAGGGCTTGCTCCTTCATCTTCCTACATCCTGGAGGGCTCAAAAAGAAGGAGGAGACAGTGCACCACCGTACAGAGAGCAGGAGGGAGGCGCCAATAAAGCACTTCACTAACTTGATTCCTATGGCACGCTCATGCTAGCTATAAGATGGTGCAGGGATCAACTAGCGATGTACTATACTGTACTGTATTTGGGCACAGACCACCGTCTCACCAACCTGTGAGTTGCTACTCACAGTTTGACAGTTTGCTGCACTATAGGAACAAACTCTCTAAACTCAGCAGTGCTTCATTCTAAATCAATAGGACAATTTTCAGTATCTTCATAAATACTAATTCACACCTTGACTACTTAAAGGAATAATTTTGAAGTACAGCAGTTGTAAATCTACAAATATATCACATTTGTTGTTTCAAGAAGAGAAATTTTTGATATATAGATCAGTCAGGCATAACTAATATGTGCTTGAAAAAACTGCCAAAACAGACTTTCTAACGTATCTAAAAAAGATGAAACGGAATGTCAACATATTTCCCTGAGTCTAAAAAGACTTCTAAGGTATCTTTAAGATGTAGTTTGCAATCCGTAAAGAAACTTCTTACTACTGTTTTTTCTAGCTCACCCTTAATTGGAGTGCTAAGGGACCACATTGCATACAGGGAGCTTTCCAAACCAAGAAGCTTCTATTCATTACTGAAAACTGACAGGCTTGTCATGGAAAGCAAGTGTACTTTTGTATCAACACTGATACTTTAGGTTATTCCCTAAGCTTTAATACTGCATACCCTCCACTGCACCCATGTTGAACAGCACTTGGATGACAGGGAATGTCTAGAGAATTCATTTCTTGCCTTTGATATGGTAATTTGAGAACAGATGGCTAAATCTCAACCAATCTTGAAAGTACTAATCCTAGTTGGAAGGCATATCTAGTAGCAACAATTTAACTTTTACTGTATTTGCGCTGTGTTAACTTAACAAAGTACAGAATTATGTATATATTTAATTTTTGAAATGTTAAAGATTTGTTGATTTTTTTGTGTCACTCTTTTATTGAACATATTTTTGCATAAACTATGGTATTAAATACAGAAGAAGGGAACTAGTACAAATGAGGAATTGATATAGCAAGCATCATCTTTACAAAAGGTACTTCATACAGATACAGTAAATCAACATGGACATGAGTTTTTAATCACTGTGTGTGTTTTTCGTATAAAATATATAAATCTAGTTCTAGTACTATATCAGCTACTGTGTGTGCAAACATAGCATTTAAAGAGGACCTTTCATGTCCTCATGAAGGTGCGGTTTTATATACCACTAGAAAACAGCTTTCCTGGTATGTGCCCCGGTGGTGGAGATATGGATGCCGTTAATTTTTCTAGTGGTATATAAAACCGCATGTGCATGAGGACATGAAAGGTCTTCTTTAAGCACTGTCTTGAAATATGGTGCAGCTGGCTTCTTAAAGACAATGGGATAAATTTGTCATAAGGGTAAATTTGTCATCTTTATGCTAAGGTCCCACGTTACAGAACCACAGAGTTTTTGGCTGCTGTGGAACCGAATTTGAAAAGATACTGCAGTTTACAGTTCTAACAAAGTGAATGAGATTTAATTAACCTCATGTACACATTACAGAAAAAAAGAGCATGTTCATTTTATCTTTGGAGTAATGAGCTGTTTCCCTATAAATTTAACGGGGGAATAAAAAGGCGAAAAGAAAAAAGCCCCTTGTGTGACTATATCTCCTGATATAAGGTCAGGTCAACAACAATGATAGCTATGGTTTACTTGTCCTTTAGGTTGAAGCCTCACGGAAACGCTGTGGCAAAAAAACACAGCATTTTACAGTACTTGCAAAATGAATGGGATTCTGGCTAATCCCATCCACACAATGCAGAAAAAAATCTGCAGTGGAAAAGCCACGTTTTTGTAAATCAAAGCATGTCAATTATACGTATGGAAACACTGGCATTTACTGTATAGGCAGGGGCGTAACTAGCAAAGACTGGGCCCCATAGCAAACTTTTGACTTGCCCCCCCTCCCCACAAGACATAGCTCCCCTTTCCTGGCATCTAAACACTATAACACCCCATTTACAATTTACACACATTATAATGTCCCAAAGTAGCCTGCAGACAGTATAATATCCCATAGCGGCCCCTCCACACAGTATTATGTCCCATAACAGCCCCTTCATACATGTATAATATCACATAGCGGCCCCTCCACACAATAAAATGTTCTATAGCGGCCTCTCCACAGTGGCCCTTTCACACAGTATAATGTCACATAGTGGCCCCTGCATACAGTTAAATGTTCCATAGAGAACCCTCCACACAGTATAATGTTCCATAGTGGCCCCTACCGTGTTCGTTACAGATATTGCAAACATTTCTGGTTCGACAGAACAATACATTTTTGAGGTACACCACCCACAAACTAATAATATACTCGGGGATCTGAAGAGACCACCGAGTATATTAGCAGTTTCAGTTCGTACGTATTCGGTTCAAACAGAACTGCCAGGTGCCACATCAAGTACTCTTGCCACGGGCCTGAAGCCTTACTGATCCCCGCTCCTGCTCACAGCCGTCTCCACTTCCCCCTCTGCCCTTCAGGAGCATGGAGCCCCAGATATCGAGCACACGGGGCCCCCTGGAGGGCAGAAGGGAAAGCAGAGGTGGCCATGAAAGGAGTGGGGATCGGTAATTAAATAGAGCCCCCCAGGCCCCCTAAGGTTATGGGTTCCATAGCAGCCTCTATGGCTGATATGGCAGTAGTTATGCCACTGCATATAGGTATAATAGAGGCAGAAAGTCCCTGCAAAGTACCAAATCCCATCCACACATTGCAGAAAAATATGCACAATGGAAATGCTGTGATTTCCAAAACCGTTGCATTTTTGGAAATTGCAGCATGTTAACCGGTTAAGGACCAGATCAAAAATGTCTTATGGACCAGGCCTCATTTTTCAAAACTGACATGTGTCACTTTATATGGCAATAACTTTGAGACTCTATAATGTACACAAGTGATTTTGAAACTGTTTTTTCATGACACATTGTACTTCATGACTTCATGTAAGTTTTAAACATTGATCAATATTTTTGTATTTATTTATAAAAAATTAGGAAATTTGATGGAAATTTGGAAAAAAAATCGCAATTTTCAAAATGTGAAATACTCTGCTTTTCAGACAGACAGTCATACCACCAAAATACATGAATAAATATTATCTCTGCTTTATATCTGCATCATCTCTTATTCAGCCTAAATTTATTTTGGATTTTAGAAGGCTTACAAGTCTAACAGCGATTTTCCAGATTTACAAGAAAATTTCCCAAACTCATTTTTTAGGAACCATTTCAGTTCTGAAGAGGATTATAAAAGCCTATATATTAGAAACCCCCATAAATCACCACATTTTCAAAACTGCACCCCTCATATAATTCAAAACAGCATTTGGGAAGTTTGTTAACCCTTTAAGCAATTCACGGGAATTAAAACAATATGGAGGTGAAATTTATACATTTCATTTTTATCCAATAATACATTCATTTATCCCTAAAATTAACACACTCACAAAGGGTTAAAGGAGAAATTGCATCTCACAGTTTGTGAGAATTTCTCCCAAGCACAGAAATACCCCACATGTGGGTGTAAACTGATTTTTGGGCACACAGCAGCGCACGGAAGGGAAGGAGCGACACTTGGCATTTGAAAAGAAAATTTTGCTGGAATAGTTCTCAGGTACTATGTCTCATTTGCAGAGACCCTAGAGTACCAATACATTGGAAGCCACAGCCGTTTCAAAGATTTTATTAACATTGGGATGTGTAAATGAAAAATTACTTTCTTTCCAATAAACCGTCAATTTTTCATTTTCACAAGAGGATAAAGGAGAAGAAGTGCCGCAAAGTTTGTTACACAATTTCTCCTGAATACAGGAATACTCCCCATGTGATTATAATCTGCTTTAGGGGTACATGGTGGGGTTCAGAATGGAAAGAGTGCTATTTGGCTTTTGGATGGCAGATTTTGCTGGAATAGTTTACAGGTACCATATTGCATTTGCAGAGCCCTAAAGTACCAATACAATGTAAACCCCTCAAAAGTGAACCCATTTTAGAAACTATATCCCTCAAGGAATTTCTCAAGGGGTATTATCATTTTGAGCCTAAAAGTGCTTCTCAAAAATTAATGTACAAAGTGAAAATTTAAATTTTTAAAGAAATATGCCATTTTGGTGCCCAATACGTTGTACCCACTTTGATTTAACAGAGACAGGCACTCCTAAAACTATTAAGTGGGCTATCCCGGGTACAAAAAAAATTATATATGTGGATGTAAACTACTATACTGCTTGGGCACACAGCAGGGCTCAGAATGGAAGGAGCACAGCGCTTTTTAGCTTTTGGAGTACAGATTTAGAGGGACTTTCTGGACGCCATGTTGTTTTTGTAGATCCCTGGAGGTGCCAATAAATTGGAATTCCCCAAGAAGTGACCCCATTTTGTAGGGGCAATTTTAGGGTCTCTGCAAATATGACATGGTTTCCAAAATCCAACAGTCTAAATCTACGTTCCAAAAGCCACACAGCGCTCCTTCACATCTGCACCTTTCTGTGTGCCCAAACTACAGCTTACACCCACATGTATGACACTGGTGTACCCAGGATAATGTACTTAATGTCATACAGTGCCTTGCGAAAGTATTCGGCCCCCTTGAACTTTTCAACCTTTTGCCACATTTCAGGCTTCAAACATAAGGATATAAAATTTTAATTTTTTGGTGAAGAATCAACAACAAGTGGGACACAATCGTGAAGTGGAACGAAATTTATTGGATATTTTAAACTTTTGTAAAAAATAAAAAACTGAAAAGTGGGGTGTTCCAAATTATTCAGCCTCCTTAAGTTAATACTTTGTAGCGCCACCTTTTGCTGCGATTACAGCTGCAAGTCGCTTGGGGTATGTCTCTATCAGTTTTGCACATCGAGAGAGACTGAAATTCTTGCCCATTCTTCCTTGGAAAACAGCTCGAGCTCAGCGAGGTTGGATGGAGAGCGTTTGTGAACAGCAGTTTTCAGCTCTTTCCACAGATTCTCGATTGGATTCAGGTCTGGACTTTGACTTGGCCATTCTAACACCTGGATATGTTTATTTGTGAAACATTCCATTGTAGATTTTGCTTTATGTTTGGGATCATTGTCTTGTTGGAAGATAAATCTCCGTCCCAGTCTCAGGTCTTTTGCAGACTCCAACAGGTTTTCTTCCAGAATGGTCCTGTATTTGGCTCCATCCATCTTCACATCAATTTTAGCCATCTTCCCTGTCCCTGCTGAAGAAAAGCAGGCCCAAACCATGATACTGCCACCACCATGTTTGACAGTGGGGATGGTGTGTTCAGGGTGATGAGCTGTGTTGCTTTTACGCCAAACATATCGTTTTGCATTGTGGCCAAAAAGTTCGATTTTGGTTTCATCTGACCAGAGCACCTTCTTCCACATGTTTGGTGTGTCTCCCAGGTGGCTTTTGGCAAACTTTAAACAAGACTTTTTATGGCTAGCTTTGAGAAATGGCTTTCTTCTTGCCACTCTTCCATAAAGGCCAGATTTGTGCAGTGTACGACTAACTCCCTCCTGAGGATCGACAGACTCTCCCTCCTGAGCTGTAGATCTCTGCAGTTCATCCAGAGTGATCATGGGCCTCTTGGCTGCATCTCTGATCAGTCTTCTCCTTGTTTGAGATGAAAGTTTAAAGGGATGGCCAGGTCTTGGTGGATTTGCAGTGGTCTGATACTCCTTCCATTTCAATATGATCGCTTGCACAGTGCTCCTTGGGATGTTTAAAGTTTGGGAAATCTTTATGTATCCAAATCCGGCTTTAAACTTCTCCACAACAGTATCACGGACCTGCCTGGTGTGTTCCTTGGTCTTCATGATGCTCTCTGTGCTTTAAACAGAACCCTGAGACTATCACAGAGCAGGTGCATTTATACGGAGACTTTATTACACACAGGTGGATTATATTTATCATCATCAGTCATTTAGGACAACATTGGATTATTCAGAGATCCTCACTGAACTTCTGGAGTGAGTTTGGAAGTAAAGGGGCCAAATAATATTGCACGCCCCACTTTTCAGTTTTTTATTTTTTACAAAAGTTTAAAATAACCAATACATTTTGTTCCACTTCACAATTGTGTCCCACTTGTTGATTTTTCACCAAAAAATTAAAATTTTATATCTTTATGTTTGAAGCCTGAAATGTGGCAAAAGGTTGAAAAGTTCAAGGGGGCTGAATACTTTCGCACGGCACTGTATGTGGGTATAAACTGCAGTTTGGGCACCGCCGGCCACAGAATGGAAGGAGCGCTATTTTGGTTTTTGGAGTACAGTTTGGATTTTGGACGTCATGCCACTTTTGCAGAGCCCCTGAATTGCCAGTAAAGTGGAATCCGCAGACTTGTGACCCCATTTTGGAAACTACACCACTGAAGGGATTTATCAAGTGGGGTAGCGAACATTTTTAACCCTTGAGTATTTCATTCATTTAATTTCAATAAATGAATGCGCTGCTGATACTGAAAAGGGAAAATTTCAATTTTTCCAGAGATTCACCATTTCATTGCCCGATATTTTATGCCCAGCTTGTGTCAGCAGACACAAACACTCTAAAAACTGTTAAGTGGGTATCCCGGGCACAACAGCTTTTGGAGTGTTCATATCTGATACAAGCCGGGCACAACGTATTATGCATTGAAATTACATATTCCTGGAAAAATTGTCATTTTCACCTTTCACAATCAGCTGCGTATTCATTTCTGGAGAATAAATTAATGCAACACTTGGAGGTTAAAAATGCTCAATGTAGCCCTGGATAAATTCCTTCAGGGGTGCAGTTTCCAAAATGGGGTCACGTGTCAGAGGATTCCACTTTACTGGCATTTCAGGAGCTCTGCAAAGAGTCAAGACGTCTATAAGCTAAACTGTCTAAATCTGTGCTCCAAAAACCAAATATCGCTCATTCCATTCTGTGCCCTGCTGTGCCCAAACAGCAGTTTTTACCACATATGACATTAAGTACGTTATCCTGGGTACAACAGTGTCATACATGTGGGCATAAACTGCAGTTTGGACACATAGCAGGGGGCAGATGTGAAGGAGTGCTGTGTGGCTTTTGGAGTGCAGATTCAGATGTTTGGTATCTGGACGCTGTGTCATGTTTGCTGAGCCTCTAAGGTACCAGAAAAGTGGAATCCCATAGGGACTGACCCCATTTTGAAAACTGCACCCCTCAAAGAATTTATCAGGGGCTGTAATAAGCATTAGTATCCCAGATGTGAATGCACTGCAGATGGTGAAGAGTGAATATGAAAGCTGTGTGGAGTGCATTGGGAACACCAATTTCCCTACTATATCCCCAGTAGCTACAATGATTGGGGGGGGGGCACTCTGGGGGTCACTTTTAGTTTATTTTCCCTTGTAAGCTCCAAAATTGGAGTGTCCCCAGATATACGCTCGCACAGATTGTACGTTCCCTTCCTGCCGCAGCCAGTTGTGTTCTAAAGATTTGGTGATTTTTGGGGTTTTTGTCTTCACATTGTAGAAGCTATATCTTTTTTATTTTCCTGGTGATGTAGCCATATGAGGGCTGAATTTTTGCGGTATGAGATCCATTTTCTAATGACACCATTTTATGGGTGCCTATAACTTATTGAATAAATTATATTAACTCTTTCTGGGTGGATTAAAAAAAACATAAATTCTGGTATTGCTTTTTACCTTTTAATTTTTTTGCCATGAAGTGTACAGCGTAAGTAACATGCTATCTTTATTCTGCGGGTCGGTACGATTACGGCGATAGCTCATTTATATTGTTTTTTTTATACGTTACTAATTCTACAGAACAAAAACCCATTTGTGGACATAAATCAATTGTTTTGCATCACCATCTTCTGAGATGCGTAACATTTTTATTTTTCGGTTGACAGAGTTGGTTGAGGGCTTATTTTTGAAGGACAACCTGTGCTTTTTATTGGTACTATTTTGGGGACCTGTGACTTTTTGATAACTTTTTATAGCATTTTTTTGTAAGTGAGATAGCCAAAAATCATTACTTCCATTTTTTTTTTCACCACTTTTTTTTTTCCAATGTTCAGCGTGTACGTTAAATATTGTTTCAGTTTTATTGTACAGGTTGTTACAGATGAGGCGATACCAAATATGTTTTGCTTTTATTAATTTTTAGTTTTTTTTTTATTTCATTCAATTTATATAGGAAAAGGGAATTTTTTGGGCTTTATAACTTTATTAATTTTTTTTTACACACTTTATTTTTTTTAACTTTTTTTTTACATTTTTTACTTGTCCTATAAGGACACCTGAACCAGCGATGCTCTGATCGCTGTTTCAGTATTATAGACTGCAATACATGAGCAACACGTGTATTGTAGTCTATACAGGAGGTTAGGCTATGCAGAAGCATAGCCTGACTTCCAGAGGTCCCAGCAGGATCAACCAGGTACTGGGGGCTTCAGGCAGCCTGGGGTCACTGGCCAAACCCCGGGCTGCAGAAAATAGATATTGGCACGCCCCGATCTCACCGCCGGGGGGTACCAAGGGGGGCCGCAACATGGCGGAACCCCTTGGATGCCACGGTCATGTTTGACTGCAGCATCCCAGGGGTTAAAACTTCTAATCGGAACTCAGTTCCGACCGGGGGTTATGGAGCAGGGTGTTAGCTGTCAGTTACAGCTAACAGCCGCTCCCAATCCCGCTCTTTGTGTCTCTGAAGTGCTGGACTTCAGAGACCAGGCAATTCAGACAATTCGGCGGACTTCAGAGACCAGGACTGTCAGCCATAAATTTACGTCAACCGGTTAATTATACCTAGGGAAACGCTGGCTGTTTCCCTGTAGATATAATTGAAGCAGAAAGTCTGTCTGCTTTGAAAAACACTACGGAAAAAAGCGCAATGTTTTTCCACCTTGGTCTTTTCTGAAGTGTGTTTTTTTGCAGCAATTAGCTACGTAGGGCCTTTGCCTTAGGCCAGGGACCTACGTTGCAAAAACGCATTATCCACCTGTAAAGTGGATGGGATTCTGGCTAATCCCATCCTCACTTTGCAGGTACTGTAATACACAACTTTTTTTTTTTTTTTTGCAGGGTTTCCGCTGCGGCCAAAGCATTGCATATTTGCAACGTGTGGCCCCGGCCTTAAGGTCAGTTTAGCTAGAATCTGAGTTGGTGTACCTTGCACTAAATTTATAAAATGTTCCAAAATTTAGTGTATCTATAAGTGTACTATTTCTGTCTTGAGATGTTATTCTATTTTCTATGCCATCCACTCACTGGAATGAGATTGCGGCAATTATTGTGATTTCTTAAAAAGTCACAATTAATAAATCTGAAGTACCAACAGCAGGACAGGTTAACCACACCCACTTACCCACCACGTTTAAAAAGTACAATGAATTGTGTAGAAATGCAAAGTGGCACAAATTTTGGTGCTAATAAGCTCAAAAAGTAGCAACACTTTATTTTGCTACTTTATGTACACCAGAATTCTGGCGCGTTGTGTTTGATAAGTTCTCCCCAATGTTCCTTGTGTATAATGTGATAAGCTAAACGTGAGAAAATTTTTTGCTCATGCCACACAATGGCAGGATATACAAGAGGATAGTCAAGATAGGATGTAGAATAACAGAGTGTTATTCTCACCAAATCACAACAATTGCATTATCACATCAACGGACATCACCCTTCAAGTTTTTTTCTTTAATATCATTATAAGGGTTCTTTGACTGTCTTGCTATCACTGTTAAGCCCTTTGCACACGCCCATGTGCTAGGTCAGTGTGCTATCCGGGTTTTCCCAGATAGCAGACTGACCCATTAATTTCTGTGGGCCTGTGCACATGACCGTGAATTACACGGTCCCGTGTGCGGGCCGATAGTCCAGGCCGCAAAATATGGAGCAGGTGATATTCCTGTCCAATTTTGCAACCATGCTTCCACGGCTCCTATTCATTGAATAAATGGGCCTCGGAAGCACAGCCGATGCACGGGTAGCACACGGATGACCATGCGCCAGCCGTGCCATTCATTCATGGCCAGCAGCTAGCACATGGTCATGTGCAACCCCGCTTAAGAAGGTTATGTGGCAGGCAAGTAATTTGGGGTTCCTTCGAAAGGTTGCATCTAAATATGAACAGAACAAAGCTGAAAAATCATGTAGGCAATTTACAGCAATTTAATTGGATTAACTGAAATATTTAGTTCCAGTCTTATAAGTACTTTGGCACTCAAGGTAATTTTGTAGAAAGGTTTGCCACTTTTAGTCTAAATTGTGAAGCTGGAGTAAAAATGAGCTAAGACTTGTACTACTGGACTCCTGCCACCATTTTAAGAATTTCCTTATTTATGAAAAGGCTGAGAAAATGACAATATTGCTGTTTAGCTGCAAGATGGTGTCATCAACTATCATGCATTTATTGTGAAACACTTGCAGACTGGTTCTGTTTTTGCCACATCTCAGCCACAAGTAATTTGCATTGTGAGAACTATTTTTGATGCACTTTTTTGAAGCCAAAATTATACATAAATTGAATAGAAAGTAGATAAGTAAAATTTGTCCTTCAAATTTTCTCTTAATTATTTACACTTGGTTTTAGCTTTAAAAACTATATCATAGAACCCAAATGTGGAAGCCCAGCATTAAAAGCATGTGGCTCTGCAGGACTGCATATGAAGGATTTTGTCTCATGTAAGTTCAACACAGTTAAAGTAGCCAGATATGATTTTAGGTTTCAGACATCACTTCAAATTAATGACAGTAATATAAACTTTTGAATGGGAGCTAAACTGCAGAAAATGGCCTGGCCGCTACACAGAGAATAGCTCTATGCTTCTGGCTCTGTTCTCTGTGTTAGTTCCATGGCTGAAAGCTGCTAGAAATAGCTGATCAGTGGGGGTGCTGGGTGTTGGACCCCCATGAATCTGTTATTGATTACCTATCCTAAGGAAAGTCCTTTTAAATCTTAAGGGTAAATTAAGACCTGGGTATTACCAATGCCTTTTGTCAAAGCGGTGTTCTCTACATAGTACTAGGATCCACCCCCTCAACTAGTAACACCTAGTTGCCATTTTATTCATAAATGTCCAGGAAGAAAGTATACTCCAGGATTGTCATTCCATAAAGAATACAAGTACTTACTAAATTGGACATGTCAGGAGAGCTGAGAGGTCTACATTGATCATCAAATGACTGCTTATTCTGCATTGTTAAATTTCTTTATAAGATTGCTAAGCTCCATCAGTTTCTGAATCATAATACACTGTAGCTGCCACTTCATCATTCTAGATATTAATTACTGGATAAGGGTGTAGCTATTAATTTTGGCAAGCATCTTGATCCCTCCCCCCCCCATACACACACACACAAATTAGATTCATTGCAATAATTTCCACATAGTGAGATATATTTCCGGCACATACACACAAGCTGTACTCAGTGAGGAGAGTAGCAATAATGTGGTGATATTGGATTTAATTTCACCTTGGTTGAAAGTAATTGTACAACTGTCTGTTCTGATTGTACTGAAGTTCTTGACAGGCAAAATACAAAAACGAGTCAGTAAAGAAATGTGGCTACATTTAAGTGACTACCTAGCTTTTAGCATAAAATGATTAAAAAGTCTGCTAACCACCCTCAGGTTAATATAAAAGTTTTACTCTTCCAAAATCATAGTCATGAAAATATAATTACAAGCAGGGCTGTTTTAACATGTTAGCGGGTCCAGTGCAAATGTTTCATAAATTTCATAATCCCCCCTTAAGAATCCCCCACACAGTATAATGCCCCCTTAGTGGCCATACACAGTATAATGATCCCTTAGTTTCCCACACAGTATAATGCCCCTTTAGTGGCCCCACACAGTATGATGCCCCATTAGTGCCCCAAAAGTAAAATACCCCCTTAGTGGTCATCATACAGTATAATGCCCCACTTAGTGGCCACCACACAGAACAAACATTAGGATAAGAAATAAAAAAAAACAATCACTAAGCCCATGAGCTGTCTTCAGGTCTCCACATGCTTCTCATGTCTTTAGTAAGGTACACCAGGTGCAATGACATCATCATATTGTGACTGCCTGCACCAAACCATAAATAGCACTAGAACAGTGAGATGGTGTTATATTACTGATCCACACAAGTGCATAATACAGATATGTCACTGAGCCTCACATGGAATACCATTTAGATGTGTTTTGATTAGTCAGGAATATCTGGACTCAGATACCCTGGGTGGATAGACCTTGTGACAAAATGGGATAAACTGACTTACAGTATCAATATATTTACACTTGTTTTGTGACATAAAAACAAAACAAAATATGGCATTTGAACCACAGATGGATTTCCTCTCTCCCCTGCATCTGCCAGTAGCATCCATCAGCATTTCTGTTCTGCCCACTCACTTTCCCTTCCTTGCAGCAGTTAACATATTGTGCCTCCAGCCTCTGCATCGCACGTCGGGTGGTGGGCTTCTTGGGCATCTCTTAAAGGACCAGTGCGCACCCTGTAATCTGTTTTTGGTCAATCCCCTATGCCTAAAGGTGTCTGAACTATTAAGTTCCTTCTGTCCCTGCAAAGATGTTTTGCTAAATTTGTTTCCCTTTTTCCTGACCTCTGCCTGCTTACTGTATATGAACCTGTTCCATTACCTAGTAATATCGTGGTTCCCTGTAGCAAAGACCTTAGCCTGGGTGTTAAATGGTGACAATCAAATGACCATTTAGACAAAGCTCCCAGGAATAGCCCCAAGTCAGAGTTCTTAAAGTTAGACCTTTACTGATCTAAAATTGGTGTTAAAAATAGGACATCCATTTTAAAAAAGCTGAATAGCTCCTGCAATGTGACATGCCATACACAGAACAACAGATGTGAATCTGTGTTTCCATTAAATATTTAAAGCAATAAAAAAATATTTGCCTTCTTTTCAAGAGATAGGCGAACAAATCTCTGAAAATTCATTTTCGGGTGATTCAGTCCAAAGATTTGTTTCAGGTCGAATAAGTTTGATCCGAATCAGAGGTTAAAGAGGACCGTACAAGTCCTCATGAAAGTGTGGTTTTATATACCGCTAGAAAGCCGACTTCAGCACGCTGTCGGCTTTCCCGATATGTGCCCCGGTGATGGACATATCAGTGCCGTTAGTTTCGGCACTGATATCTCCCCACTGTCAGAAGGGCGTTCCTCATAGCTCAGGGTCATCACTGGCCTGTGAGGAATGCACTCCTCTGACAGTACCCTAACATAGCATCCTTACCGCCCTGCGATGAAGTTGAGCCTTGAGGAATGCCTCCCCAGTACAAGTCTATGCATGAGTACGGTCAGGGAGGGGGCATTCCTCACAGCCCAGCGATGACGCTGAGCTATGAGGAACGCCCTTCTGACAGTGGGGAGATATATGTGCCGAAACTAACGGCACTGATATCTCCACCACTGGGGCACATATCGGGAAAGCTGACAGTGCGCTTAATTCAGAACCCTGCTGGCTTTCTAGTGGTATATAAAACCGCACTTTCATAAGGACATGAAATGTCCTCTTTAAATTGGTTTAAAACATAGTATATGACATTGTCAGGGCTCCTATGACTCTATCTAGCCATTTCTAGCTCTCAAAGGCTACACAACACAGAAGTTATGTCAAAGTGAAATAATGGATGGTAAGCAGTGGATACAAACTGCCAGTTTAGCCATACAATGCGCTGTTTGACCATATTTAAGTTTATAGACAATTAAAAGTTAGACATTTTTGCAAATATTAATAATTGTTTCAAAAATTGTCTATAACCCAGAGGTATAGCTAGCAGGGGTGGGGGGTGGGGGGGATTTGAGTGCAGATAGAGGGGATGGCGGCTACAAACACCTGCAATTTCAATTGTATCACATTCTTCAGGATACCAATATAAAATGCCGATACAGTTGAAATACATGGTAGAGGAGGAATTCTCTGGCCTCCTGCTCTACCATTCATAACTTGTAGGTTGCAAGTATAAATGCATTTTAATTTTTTACACCTCCCCTGCTACCTGCATTCATTTTTTTTTAAATCTTGGACAAACCCTTTAATATAAGGGGCATTAGGGAGTACTAGTTATGCATGTGGGCATTATTAATTTAGGGGCACTATTAATTTAAGGATGAACACAGGGACTTTGTTAATTTAAAGATCTACACAGGGGGTATTATTCATATCCTGGGAATTTTTTATATTATATATTGTGTAATTGAGGATAGAAGAAGGATGGGGACTTCATGTAATGTGGGTCAGGTGTCTAGAAAAGTGAGGAGCCAAAATGTTGTCTGTGTTGCAAACTTTACATGACAAGTCACAGCTGGAAGAAATGGTCATGGAGGTCTGGAAGAGACAGTTGAATTATCACTGTCAGACACGTCACCTGAACTGTATTCACTCAAATGGTCTACAGAGCCCTGTGTGGAGCTGCTGTCTTGGCGGCCATACCCATTGGTAATCTATCAAAATCTTTAACCCCCTCCCGATATCCACTGCAATAGTACAATAAATGTTGGGTCTTTAAATATAGTGCCAGCTCTGAAGATGAGAGGACCCCATAAGTTGCCGATGGTAATGCCTACAATCTGAGTTCTCTCTGTTGTAATGCCCATGATCGGACTGCAGTATTTCAGGATATACATTCATGCACACTAAATATTTTTATTTTATTTACTAGTAAACTAAGTTACCACAATTTACATATGCCTCCTTGGCTAAAAATATTCCTTAGAAATTGTAAGACAAGCATTTTCACCCTGCTGAAATGTTTTTGTTCATTCTTAGTATGTATATATTCATAGGAACATCAGAATATTGACTAGGACAATGCTGCTCATAATCCAGGGTCTTTGCAAAATAATTATCAGCCAGCTGCAGTGGCTGGCAAGTCCTACTTCTGCCCATAGCATCCCATTTTCCTGATAATCTCCCCTGTGTATTTGTTTGGTAGCTACTTTGTTGTGCATTGGGTTTCTTCCTGCTCTCTGTTGCCACCTGCTGCTCTAGATTCAATAGATTTTACTGATTTAAAGGGATTCTATCATTGGCAAAAATGATTTTTATATAACAGCACGTCGTAATAGCCTTTAAAAAGGCTATTTGTCACCTACCTTTCTTTTTTTTCATCCACGCCACCGTTTTCTTCATTTTTCTGATTTTCAGATTATGCAAATCACTCTTCTGGATGCACAGGAGGAGGTCCACCAGTTTGCAAAATGCACAGGGGTCGTCCCCTGTGCTCACGTCACACGCAGTTTTCAAACTCCAGCGCCGCCTCTCTCGTTGCCTTCTGATGCCGCTCCGCGTCATTCACTGCGTTATCGCACTCCAAATCTCGCACATGCTCTATCGGCTCTGCCATTTCGCATTGGACAGAGCAGACTGCGCCATTTCCATGTGGCCTCTTACAAGAACCATACTTCGAACATAATCAACCCAGTATATTATACTGACACACAGCCTGGTTAAGATCCTGTATGACAGGTATTTGTATGAAGTACAATGAGTGTCCTGTGCCATGAAAGGCCAACCTGGAAAATTCATCTGTTCATCTGTGGACCAGTCCAAGCCTGTTTCAAAGAATAGGCCACAGAAAGCTGTAATGAACTTAACCATGTCCTCTAGCTTTACTAATCGAAAAGAGGAAAAAGAAACAATTGTCAAAGTGGTACACTAGGGCTGACAGAGTAAACTTCAAGCTTTGTTAGCATGGACTGTTTAGTACCCAGGTGAAAGGTTTATTTTGTATTATGCTTTGAGCCTTACACAATATTGATCTGGATCAAAAGCTTTCAAGTGTGTAATTTTTGGACTGATATACCTTGGACGAAAAACCCAAGGAATGGGGGGTATATTGGTGCCTCCCCGACGTCAAACATGGGGGAGACGGGTGATCTACATCTACCCTACCCTGTAGGAGTTAAGTGTGGATCCATCCTACTCACACTTTCGAAGATAGGCAATACGTGTTTGTTGCCAGTAGCACCAAATATATACAGTCAATGAAAAGTTTGGGCACCCCATAATCTTAATCATTTTTAGTTCTAAATATTTGGGTGTTTGCAACAGCCATTCAATTGATATATCTAATAACTGATGGACACAGTAATATTCAGGATTGAAATGAGGTTTATTGTACTAACAGAAATGTGCAATATGCATTAAACCAATGACCGGTGCACAGTATGGGCACCTCAACAGAAAAGGGTTAAATTTGGAGCCCCTTTAAAAAAAAAGCCCCAGCTCCGTGGTTTAGGGGGGGGTTTTCTCTAAAGGGGGGGGGGGGGGGGGGGTGCCAGAGTAGACTTCGAGCTTTTTAGCTTACTATGGACTTGTTTTAGTCATCCCAGGTGAAAGGTTTATTTTGTATTTATGCTTTGAGCTTTCTTACACAATATTGATCTGGATCAAAAGCTTTCTAATGCTGTGTAATTTTTGGACTGATATACCTTGGACCGAAAAACACACCACAACCCCTATGAACTGGCTGAGTCTAAATGTGTTTGCATACCCAGACGTCAAAACATGGGGGCGAGACGGCTTCTTCGATCTACATCTACCCTACCTCCCTGTGCAAGGAGTTGAAGTGTGGATCCACCGCGCGGATGCTGCAGCACTTGGAGGATCGAAGATGTCCTTACTGCGCACCATACCCCCGCCTGTGATTTTGTTCTTGGCCAGTAGCATCCTATATATATATATATATATATATATATATATATATATATATATACAGTACAGACCAGAAAGTCCCCTTGGACACAACCTTTCATTATACACCAAACAAACCAAACAAAACCAACAAAAAAAAAAAACAAACAAAAAAAAAACCCAAAACCTCATTCCAATGACATTCAACAAACCCACAACCAAATATACGCCACAATAATATCAAAGTGAAATGGCTGTGCAAACACCCAAATATTTAGAACAAAAATATTAAAATTAAAAAGGTTAAAAAATTTTCATGACAATATATATATATATAAAAATACAGACAGACAAAAGGGCCCCCCCCCACCAAGGGTTTGGAAAAATGTAGATTCACACTGAAGGCATCAAAACTATCAATTAACACATGTGGAATTATATACTTAACAAAAAAGTGTGAGACAACTGAAAATATGTCTTATATTCTAGGTTCTTCAAAGTAGCCACCTTTTGCTTTGATTACTGCTTTGCACACTCTTGGCATTCTCTTGATGAGCTTCAAGAGGTAGTCACCTGAAATAGTCTTCCAACAGTCTTGAAGGAGTTCCCAGAGATGCTTAGCACTCGTTGGCCCTTTTGCCTTCACACTGCGGTCCAGCTCACCGCAAACCATCTCGATTGGGTTCAGGTCTGGTGACTGTGGAGGCCAGATCATCTGGCGTAGCACCCCATCACTCTCCTTCTTGGTCAAATAGCCCTTACACAGTCTGGAGGTGTGTTTGGGGTCATTGTCCTGTTGGAAAATAAATGATGGTCCAACTAAACGCAAACCGGATGGAGTAGCATGCCGCTGCAAGATGCTGCGGTAATCATGCTGGTTCAGTATTCCTTCAATTTTGAATAAATCCCCAACAGTGTCACCAGCAAAGCACCCCCACACCATCACACCTCCTCCTCCATGCTTCACGGTGGGAACCAGGCATGTAAAGTCCATTTGTTCACCTTTTCTGCGTCGCACAAAGACACGGTGGTTGGAACCAAAGATCTCAAATTTGGACTCATCAGACTAAAGCACAGATTTCAACAGGTCTAATGCCCATTCCTTGTGTTCTTTAGCCCAAACAATTATCTTCTGCTTGTTGCCTGTCCTTAGCAGTGGTTTCCAAGCAGCTATTTTACCATGAAGGCCTGCTGCACACAGTCTCCTCTTAACAGTTGTTGTAGAGATGTGTCTGCTGCTAGAAATCTGTGTGGCATTGACCTGGTCTCTAATCTGAGCTGCTGTTAACCTGCGATTTCTGAGGCTGGTGACTCGGATGAACTTATCCTCCACAGCAGAGGTGACTCTTGGTCTTCCTTTCCTGGGGCGGTCCTCATGTGAGCCAGTTTCTTTGAAGCACTTGATGGTTTTGGCCACTGCACTTGGGGACACTTTCAAAGTTTTCCCAATTTTTTCGGACTGACTGACCTTCATTTCTTAAAGTAATGATGGCCACTCGTTTTTCTTTACTTAGCTGCTTTTTTCTTGCCATAATACAAATTCTAACACTCCATTCAGTAGGACTATCATCTGTGTATCCACCTGACTTCTGAACAACACAACTGATGGTGCCAACCCCATTTATAAGGCAAGAAATCCCACTTATTAAACCTGACAGGGCACACCTGTGAAGTGAAAACCATTTCAGGTGACTACCTCTTGAAGCTCATCAAGAGAATGCCAAGAGTGTGCAAAGCAGTAATCAAAGCAAAAGGTGGCTACTTTGAAGAACCTAGAATATAAGACATATTTTCAGTTGTTTCACACTTTTTTGTTAAGTATATAATTCCACATGTGTTAATTCATAGTTTTGATGCCTTCAGTGTGAATCTACAATTTTTATAGTCATGAAAATACAGAAAACTCTTGGAATGAGAAGGTGTGTCCAAACTTTTGGTCTGTACTGTATATATATATATACAGTGGGGAAAAAAAAGTATTTAGTCAGCCACCAATTGTGCAAGTTCTCCCACTTAAAAAGATGAGAGAGGCCTGTAATTGACATCATAGGTAGACCTCAATTATGAGAAACAAAATGAGAAAACATATCTAGAAAAACACATCGTCTGATTTTTAAAGAATTTATTTGCGAATTATGGTGGATAATAAGTATTTGGTCAATAACAAAAGTTCATCTTAATACTTTGTTATATATCCTTTGTTGGCAATGACAGAGGTCAACCGTTTTCTGTAAGTCTTCACAAGGTTGGCACACAGTGTTTCTGGTATGTTGCCCATTCCTCCATGCAGATCTCCTCTAGAGCAGTGATGTTTTGGGGCTGTTGCTGGGCAACACAGACTTTCAACTCCCTCCAAAGGTTTTCTATGGGGTTGAGATCTAGAGACTGGCTAGTCCACTCCAGGACCTTGAAATGCTTCTTACAAAGCCACTCCTTCATTGCCCTGGCAGTGTGCTTGGGATCATTGTCATGCTGAAAGACCCAACCACATTTCATCTTCAATGCCCTTGCTAATGGAATGAGGTTTGCACTCAAAATCTCACGATACATGGCCCTATTCATTCTTTCATGTACACAGATCAGTCGTCCTGGTCCCTTTGCAGAGAAACAGCCCCAATGCATGAAGTTGCCACCCCCATGCTTCACAGTAGGTATGGTGTTCTTTGGATGCAACTCAGCATTCACTCTCCTCCAAACACGATGAGTTGTATTTCTACCAAACAGTTCTACTTTGGTTTCATCTGACCATATGACATTCTCCCAATACTCTTCTGGACCTTCCAAATGCTCTCTAGAAAACTTCAGACAGGCCCGAATATGTACTGGCTTAAGCAGGGGGACACGTCTGGCACTGCAGGATCTGAGACCCTGGCGGCGTAGTGTGTTAGTGAAGGCAGCCTTTGTTACATTAGTCCCAGCTTTCTGCAGGTCATTCACTAGGTCCCCCTGTGTGGTTCTGGGATTTTTGCTCACTGTTCTTGTGATTATTTTGATCCCACGGGGTGAGATCTTGCGTGGAACCCTTGAAACTCCAAAAAGTGCTCAAAAGGTCATCTTTAGGCTAAGGCCCCACGTAGTGGGCCCCAGCAAAAAGCAGGAGCGTGAATAGGTGAGCAAATTATTGGTCACTACCTATTGAAATGATCCAATATGTAGCGCCAAATTAAAAAAGAATGTCGACCCCTAGTTCATGCCATGAGGTGCCGCTTGAGGCTATTGCTTCATTGCAGATGCAGCTCTGGGCTGCAGGCCACAAGACACAAGGCCCTAGGCCTGTCACACCTATGCTCTAACCTGTGTATATGGGATAATTTCTTAAAATTGGTTTACCCACTTAACTTTTTTTTACATATATATATATATATATATATATATATATGTATAATTTTCTTTTTTTTTTTTTGCCATCTCCCCCCTTTATGAGGCTTGAATATGTGGTCTTTTGATCACTTGTACAACACACTGCTATAGACAGTATAGTTCTTTTTTGCAATCAGCAGAGGGTGGTTTAGACCTGGTATCATTTTTATTGTACTCTCTATTTTCATTGCTGACTTAATTTCATAACTACATGAAACTCTCATGTTCATCTCAATGTCATCATAGTTTTGACCATTGGCTATTCTTGCCTAGTCTTCTGCTCTATGCCAAGATATTTACTATTACATACTAATATAGGTGCCCATAGTGTGTGTGATGATTCCACTTAAAATGGCTATAACTCAAAGATGTATTTTGATCTCTGGGTATCGTATCTCCCTCTTAGTTCCATTTACTCATAATGTGCGCAGCCATAATCCTAGGTGTATGTTGTCTTTAGTGGCAACATTGTAACAATAGGGCTTTGTATCCATCCCAGAATGGCTCCATTGAATTCCTACATAGCCCTGAGTGATCAAATACCCATGCATTGTTCAGCCTGGGCTGTTGATCAGACATGGTTGATAACATTGTATCATTTCACTTAATCCCATCTTCTTACAAAGAATCTGGACTTGAGTGCGTTAGTAAATCAGACTTGCCGTCGATGGTGACCTCATTCTGGGTGGTGTAATCAAGGGTATAAAAGATGAGGTAAGCGGTCAGTGGGAGGAGATTGGGCTGAGACTACAAGGAGAATACTATGATGAGAATACTGTGCAGAGACTACAGGAGACCACTGTGAGACTACAGAGGATATACTGTGATGAGCATGCAGGTTGGAATGCTGCTGCTAGAAGCCTCCACTGGTTACCTCCACATGCTATGTGTGAGTGTTGGACTATAGAGCCACATCCAGGATATGTGGGGTAAAGTAATTATTTCACTTTTATTCCCTTTTATTTTATTGTACTGTATCTTGTAACTAGTAACTGTTAATGCTTGTATATATCTACATATCTGTTCTGAACTGTATATGTTAGATGTTAATACCGACCCATTTAGGGGTTAATAAATATATAAAATTTAGAAAGCTTGTCTTGTATTTATCTTGTGAACCCAGCACTCACTGGCGGTGAGTGTGGTTTTTTATGAAAGAAGTCTCAGGTGTGGGCCAAAGGGGTCTTGGCGCACTGAGGATCTTTCACAGCGTGGTAATAGTTAATAATAATGAGAACGACTGTTGTGGGATAAACATGGGGGGGGCTATTATTTGTCATTTAAATGCACAATTTTATACCTCTTATGTATAATACTTTGTACTGAATAGTAACTGTTTCAGTGCAAAGCTGGAGTTGCACAGCAACATATTAATCCTATCAAATGTCCTTATTTATTTGACAGATTTCTGACAATTGACAGAAATACACATTTTAGGGAAGGGAAGTTCCAACTTTTAATTATACTCATTCCTCTTTCTTTAGCCAATTTTTAATGGCTAGAATTAAAGGTTATATTTTAATTTAGCAGTGTGGAAGTAGGTGGAGTTCACCTTTGGTGCTTGTATAACTAGCAAATCTCCTACTCAGCCTCAGGGAATATTCTCAGGGAAACTCAGGGGGAGAACTCCATTACTTCTGTGAAGGAGTTAAAGGGGTTGCCAGGGAAAAAATTATATTTCTACACCAAGCTAAACATCTTCCCCTGCCTACCTTCTAACTTACTTAGTTTACAAAAAATATATATTTACCTAGATTGCTGGGGTGGTCATGTAACCGCCCCAGGCACATTTTCAGATTTTCTGGCTATGTTTCGTTTCCCCATTTATAAAAACTGAACTTCACCAATACTAACCACCCTCCACCCCCACCCTATCATACTTACCTGTCTTCCTGTCCAGATCTTCTGGGCACGGAACATAACTTTCTTCTGGGGGGCCTGCTGCTCCTCTTCTAGACATTTGCCAGCCTCCCATGCCTGCACAATAGTTTCGGAGTGCCAGCTGCAGCACATGCTGGCACTTCGGCTCTGTTGTGAAGGCTCCACAGGAAGTGATCTCCCGTGCCCAGAAGATCCAGACAGGAAAACAGATAAGTATGATGGGGTGGGGGGGTTAAGTTAGTTAGTTAGGAAGGGCTAGTAGTGGGCGGGCTAGCTACGTAAACAGGGAGGGGGTATGAGAGGGGAAGCTAGTGTGAGTCAGCTCTTAGTGAAGTGCAATGCATCATGTTAGTTGTAGGAAAAAGGAACAGGAAGATACCCATGTAAACAAATGCAGAGGATGCCAGGAGCTCCCAGAGAAACCCAAAAATCACTCAAAACACTGCCAAAGGTATTTGGGTGCACTTATTAACCTATTAATAGCACTAACTGACCTTTTTTTTAAAGAAAGATATCTTGCCCGGAAATCCCCTTTAAGAGTGAATAATGCTAGGGTTCTGTGCACTCCAAGCTCTGGTTTAGTGAGTCAAGACCATTTTCAAGCTTCCCTACCTTGATCAGTTCTTTAACCAAAGGTTTCCAAAGGACATCTGCTTACTATCATTCTCGGCTCAGTTCTGGAATAAAAAAGCATTTTTCTTTGATAACATATATTTCACTTTCTTATATTTGATTGTACTATTGTTGGGAAGTTGGAGATAATCTAAGGTACTCTAGTACTGCAAAATTATACAGCTGTTACTTCTTCTGAGCTAAGAAAAACATTCACTTAATAAGTTACTTTTTTCTCCTTCATCATCAGTGTTTCACTGCTGTAACTGTAATTTCTGTCTCCACATTATTTACCTCTGAAAATACACATGCAAAATAATGCTCTAAAAGCAATAGCTCCGAACTGCCAAACTCAACAAAATAGCAGAAGTAAAAGCACTCTTCATGTAATTTTATAAGATTGATCATAATGTCTTTGACAATGTCTTTAACTTTCCAGCTGTACTGTGACTTTTTCCACTACTGTTGACAGAGGATTACTTTGTTACCTGCCTTTGAACTCTAGACTGACCCCCAACTGTTTGAAAGCCTATAGTTATGGTGGTCATACACATTAAAGGGAATCTGTCAGGTCAATCTGGGACATTAAACCACCCACAGGTCCTTATAGACCTGGGGTTTAGTATCCCAGATCGCCCTGTTGTAATGCAATCCGCAGGCGCATTAAAAATAAAAAACCTTTATACTTACCTAGCTAAGAGTCCGATCGACGCTGTTTGGTGAGAACAGTCCGGCTTATTCATGAGGCACGCCTCCCGGCGCCTGCGCTGTTCTTCAGTGAAGCCAAAGATGAACACCCCAGTATCACTGCGCAATTGCCGGAGGTACGGGGCATGCGCACTGAAGCCGAGGAGTACTCCTCTGACTTCATTGAAGAACTGTGCAGGTGCGGGGAGAACAGCGGCCGGGTGAGTATAAAGCTTTTTTAATGCAGCCATGGATTGCGTTATAACAGGGTGATTTGGGACACTAAACCCCAGGTCCATATGGACGTGTGGGTGGTTTAGTGTCCCAAATTGCCCTGATAGATTCCATTTAATGGAAGTTTTGCCATCAATTTCAATGGGATTGGCCCACCATCTAATGTGTATAGCCACATCCGGACAGACAGCTGGATTTCAATATGATTGATCTTTTTGTTGTTGGCAAATCTTATGATCTATGGTCAAGAGAAGCTGGCTCCATTTCTAGCTAACTGGGTGACTAATTGGCCATATAAGTGATTTCACAATGATTGTGGTTTTTAAATATAGAACTCATACAGTGTGGTGAGGTAAAGTGTATGGTAAAGTGGTGGACGGGGTGTATATCTCACCTGGTTTCCTCAGCCAGGCATGGTAGCGGAAATCCAGAATGATATATCTTGCTTTAGTAGAACGTATTCTGCTAGGGCTCTTTAAGTTACATGGGCTGGATTTCCCGGACTGGAGGACAGGTTGGAAGTGGGAGTCTTCCAGTCCACACCCCTAGTCCACTACTGGGTTTTTCCCTAGTCCCAGGTGGTCTCAGGTGAGGCTTCCTGATAATCATTACTGGGGAAGGAAGCCTGAAAAAGGGGCTGACAGGTTTGCAGCCTGATGTAGAGCGCACCCCTGTGACTGTAAAGGTCAGTCTTCTACTGTGTTTGGTGCCAGGTATTAGGCCTGCACAAGGTTAGTGAGGCAACCTGCTGTTTATTTAGAGCCGGACAAGCTTAGGTTTTGTCTTTGTTTGCATGCTGTTTTTGTGCTGAAGCATCTGAATAAAGCACATTTGGAGTGTGAACGCTGTCATTGCCGACCTGCATCGTGTGAGCTGATCCCTACAGTTGTTATACTATGACAATAAACATTATTGGAAAGTTATTTAAATGTTTTTTTTTTTTTTAAATATAAGATGGGGTAGGGATACATATTATCTAATATCTGTGATTACTGATCAAGCAAGCATGATTCTATGACCTGCTGGCATGGCATGACATGGGAGGCTGTTGAATAATGAAAGCATCTCAATGATCTTATTATAACTTCATAAATTTGCTAAATAAATATATTAAAAAAATGAATAAAAAAATGGTATGTGCCAAATGTAGCTTTGTCCCTACGCAAAAGATCTTTCATAAAAAAATATGGTATGTGCCAAATGGGGAGTGTGCAGCTGTGCTGGGGGAGAAGATGGCTAGACGGTTGGAGGAGTGTTTAAACTAGGGACTGGTGGGGGAGGGTAACAGATGTAGAGGGCAAGATAGTGTAGACATGGAAATATGGTGTCCATATTTGCAGATGATACTAAACTCTGTAAGGTAATCAAAATGAGGCAGATAGCAGAATATTACAGGGGGATCTAAGGAAGCTGGAAGCATGGGTGGAGGCTTGGCAAATTAAGTTTAATGTAGACAAATGTAAGGTTATGCATTTTGGTCGAAGAAATAAAATGTCTGATTATGTACTTAATAGGAAAATACTGGGTAAGACTGCCACTGAAAAAGACTTGGGGATTTTGGTGGAGAGTAAACTTACCTTTAGCAACCAATGTCAGGCAACTGCCGCCAAGGCAAATAAAATTATGGAATGCATCAAAAGAGGTATAGATTCTCATGACAAGAACATAGTTATGCCTCTATACAAATCACTGGTACGGCCACACATAGACTTTTGTGCGCAATTTTGGGCCCCAGTTTACAAGAAAGACATAACTGAACTAGAGAGAATGCAGATAAAGGTGACCAAAATTATTAGGGGAATGGGTGGACTGGAGTACAATGATAGATTGATAAACTTGGGGTTATTCAGATTAGAAAAAAAAAGACATCTACGGGGAGACCTAATAACAATGTGCAAATACATGAAGGGACAGCACAAAGAACTTTCTAATGATCTTTTTACCCCTAGGCCAGTGACAGTGACAAGGGGATATCCTCTATGTCTGGAGGATAGAAGGTTTCACCAGCAAAATAGAAGAGGACTCTTTACAGTAAGAACAGCGAGGCTATGGAACTCTCTGCCCCAGGAAGTGGTGATGGTGGATTCATTGAGCAAGTTCAACGAGGGCCTGGATGCCTTTATCGAACAGAAAAATATTGCGGGTTATAGGTTCTAGATTTTGTTAAGGACAAGTTGATCCAGGGTGTTACATTGATTGCCAGATTGGATTTGGGAAGGATTTTTTTTTCTCCTGACATGGGGCAATTAGCATAAGCCTCTTGGGGTTTTTTGCCTTCCTCTGGTCAACACTATAGAATTATAGGTTGGACTTGATGGAGCGGTGTCTTTATCCAACCTCTTCTACTACGTAACTATGTACCTATGTTTTATAAATTGTAGAGACTTGTATATGTCCTAATAAATAAAATGTTAGCATCATGAAAATTAAAGCAGTTTTTAAAGGGCAATTCTCATCTCAGGATTTCATGACTGGACTGCCACCTTGAGGTGTTCAGGAATTAAGGAAATGACAGCTGTTCTACTCTGTTGCCATAAATCCTGTAGACGTAAATGGGAGTTATGGAAACAGCATAACACAGTAAGTTATGCTGTAACTCCCGAGTTAGTGGACTATGTTAGAAACAGATCTTGGAAATTGAATCCAACATGCTCTTTCTTGCTTGCAAAAATGCCTATATTATAAAAGAACAGTACGTCCTGCATAAAACGTTAAAGATATGCTTTCACATAACATTCCCCCTTGATAAGTTGTTATCAATGTAGAGAGGCAAATATCCACACTACACCATTCAAGCAAGCATTTTTACCAAAAAGCTGATCAAAGGGTGTCTAGCTGAGGGGACTATCCTCAGCAATGCTCTGACAGGCACCTGGCAGAAAATGTTTAATTTTCATTCAGCACAATCACTGGGGAAATGTAGCATTACACAGTGCTCATTGATATCAATGTTATATATGAGTTAGATCCACAAGTTTAGGAGATATGGTAGCCACTACCCCATCTGACTAACAGATGAGAAACTTGAACAGTGAACCCTTATTTATTAACATACAATTAAATTGCAGGGGATTTTAAGAGGTTTTCCTATGCTAAGCAAGCATTCATATACACATATCTGGAGCCATATTTAACAACATAACTTATTAATGGAAAAGCTCTTTACATAATTAAAGTCACAAATGACATAAGTACTTATAATATAAGTGCAGTATGCATTTTGTTAAACTTGCTAAGAAAATAGTAACCGTAATATAACGTGCATAGTTCTAGCTTTCTGGTGAAAACAGCTTACAAGGGCAAATGCTAATCTACATTCCTGTAGTTCATTCATAAATCAACCATGAACTGCAATGCCACTCCATCTGTATAGCTCACATTTTAATCTGCACTTGGTAAAATCTAAAATCTCTTCTCAACATCCAGTGTCTGGAAATTGTTTGACAGTGCATTATTATTGGGCATTTGGTAATCTGCTTGCAGCTACTATAGTTGTACACATACTTTATGGTATCAAAATATCTAATTATCAAATTTACCTATGTACTGTTTTGCCCTATTTTTCCCATCAAATGTCAACAGGCTAGTTATTTTGCAACTTTCTGCTACATCTTTATACTAGTGAGACATATATCAACTATTTTTTTCCAGTAAAAAAAGGATACATTTCTAGAACAGTTTTTTTTGTTTTGTTTTTAATTCTCTGCAATATTTTTAACCTAGACATATTTTAGTGGCATTAACTTGTCATTTCACAGCATCGATCCTTTATACATATTGTAATATTCCCAAAGCAAGTGCCTTTTATACATTAAAAATACTGTCAGAGTAATTGGTCATTTTGGCATAAAATAATTAAAAAACATAATAGATGATATTTTTTTTTCAAACTTCATCTGTATTTTACAGTTGTTGACTGATATATGGTTAAACATGCGTTATACACATTAATGCAGAAATATATAACTATGTTTTCACACTTTGTTATTATTGTATAGTATCTAAATTTTATTGATATTTAAAACAACCACTACATATTTTTTTAACATGAGATGTGGATCAAAATATAAATATATTTATTATTTAGATATTAATTTAAACTGTTGTAATGTACAAATCCAAAAAATTGCAGTATATTTCAAATACACCTGTACTGGTTAACTCACCTATCCACAGCAATAGCAGACATGGAGTAGATGCTGGCAAAGATAGCTGTAATCGGGAAGAAGTTGTGAAATCTGCAATATGCCTCCCCGAAGTACCATTCATTATGAAGAGCATAGATGAAATTCACCAAGGTATTAAAAGCAGCCATTGATGCATCAGAGAAAGCCAGGCTGACCAAAAAATAGTTAGTGACTGTCCTCATTCTTTTGTGAGCTAGTATGATCCACATGACAATGATATTACCAAATACAGCTACAGCCACCATTGAGCCATAAGCCAATGACCAAAGGGCTATACGCCAGGGAGGTTGCACAAATCTATGAGGAACTGGAGAAGTGACATTAGTAGTTTGAGTTACATTCTTCTGCCAAAGCAAACCTTCTCCAAGAGGAGCAAAAATCCCCACTCCATCCACTGTCAGATTTATTGGAGAGGAGGTCATTTTAGTCCCTTCTACAGAAGTAAAGCACTTCCAACAATTGGGATGGTCAGTATAAGAATGACAAGTTCAAGCAAAGGTGCATCATATAGTCAGCTCAGAAGTGTCTTACACATTTCCTTGAATGATCATCAGGAATGGAGCTTGAAAGCAGAAGCTGTGAACTTATTCTTAAGTTCCTCCCAGCCGCTGAGCACAAGTGAAGGCATACACAACCAGTACAAGGCTTTTATAGAACCAGTTCCTCCAATGTCTAGGAAAATGCCTGTGACATCACAGTAGGGAGGGGGATGAGTGGAAGACCACAGGGAACACTTATACACTCCCTCTTTGTACACAGGTAGGCTTACAAACCTCCATGGCACAGAGGTGATATTGATGCCAGTCGCTTTATCTCTGGTGTGAGGTCTAGTGTCACCATGCCTGGAGCTTGCAGTCATGCTGTGCTGTTCATGGACTGTGTATGGAGCAGCCTCAGTAAAGGGAACGTAAGGTCCATGGTGCTGAAATGTCTCTAGTGATGCTGCTGCACAGTATAAATCACATTTATGGAGTGTAACCCTATTCCATACTTGTTGGCAAGCACTGCAGCCTCCTATTTCTATTGTCTATATAGCCTTTCATCCACCCTTTGTCCATGCTGAATTTACTAGCGTGATTGTTCTTCTTAATGAATCTTGTTGTAGCTGTATCACCCATGTATATTGAGCTATTGGCACTAACATCAGCGTGCCTGCAGCCTGGAGTATGCAGCTAATCCTCTTCTTGCCTCTAAGATACTGGCTCTGTGCACAGGGCAGCTGTTAACCCTTGCATACTGTGTACAGAGATTTACCTGCAAAATACAGTATCAGCTGAAGAAATGGGCTAATGATTATAAATAAATGAAATAAGATGTTCCTTCACCATCCACACCAATGCCTGCTCAGGACTGTACATCATTTATCATTACACTGTGTTATCTGTACTCAAGTGCCCAACTACATAGCTGAGCTCAGTGTATCAATGCAGCAGAGTGGAGTCATTTATTGGGTTGTGCATTTTGTCATGTTACACATGACATGTTACAAACTGTTTCATGATAAATTCAGTGCTACTAATCTCTTTATCTATGTAGAATAAAATAACTATTCAATAATACCTAATAGTACTTCTACAGTTATTTTACCCATGGCTTTGAGAAATGCATTTATAAATATATTTTGAAGAGTGATAGTAGAATGCTGTTTATTTTAACTTATATATGTCATAATTCATGTATTAATTTTTATGGCTTAAAAAACACCCCAAAAACATTATTTTGAATCCATTATCTGCTTTTTCTTGGCACTGGATTTTTTTGTCAATATGAAAATGAGATCTTTGGATCAATAGCAATGCCTTTGTTCCGTGGTGGCGAACCTATGGCTTGCGTGCCAGAGGGGGCACTCAGAGCCCTCTCTGTTGGCACGTGCGCTGTCACACCATCCAGGCTGCCCGATCGCTCACTAACGGAGAATCCAGGACAAACTGTAAGTGCAGACCGCAGGTCCGCAACATACTGACAGCAGAGTGTAACATCTGCCCCGACATAGGCGTGATGACATTACTAATCTATGCCTGCACCATGATGGATGAAGGAGGTCACCCGGCTGCTCTTCGCAGGAGGTAAGGTAAGTAGCATATAATACTGTGTGGGGGCCACATTGGAGCATATAATACTGTGTGGGGGCCCACTGTAGAGCATATAATACTGTATGGGGACCACTTTGGAGCATATAATACTGTGTGGGGGCCCACTGTGGAGCATATAATACTGTGTGGGGGTCACTGTGGAGTATATAATACTGTGTTGGGGCCCACTGTGGAGTATATTATACTATGTGTTTTTCTTTTAAAACAAACTATGTTAATGTATGAGTTGTTTTTTTCAAAAATAAAACCTCAGTATTAAGGTTAAATTGCTGTGTTATCACTTTGCAATAAATTAGTGGGTTTTGGGTTGCAGTTTGGGGACTCTGTCTCCTAAAGGTTCACCATCACTGCCCTAGTTGCTCCAAAGATCTCATTGCATATAGATAAAAAAAACCCAGATTTTTCAGCAACAGAGGCACTGATTCACAAAGGGAGAACACTGTTTAATTCAGGTAACCCAAAATTATCTGTCTGTGGGGCTGGGATAGTATGCTAGGTTCTGGTGACTGACTCCCTTTATTAAACAATTAAACAAATGTAGAGTAACTAAACGTGCTCAAATATACTATCAAAGAGAAAAAATAACAAACTAGCACTAATACCTAAAATATAACCTTTAATAATCTGATTAAAAAGTGTACAATGCACTACAAAGAAAATGACGTCTATATTGTTGCTGCATATGGCATTAAGCAGACAACAGCACATAAGTAGCTTTCACAATATCCATAAAGCCTCTGTTTGAAAAACAGCTAAACTAAGTGTTCACTAATCAGCAGCATGTGAGTGGCTTTATCACAAGGTCAATAGAGCCCCTGTTTGAATAGCTCTATCTTAAGAGGCTTAACAAAATGTAAACACAGCCCTTGTTTGTATAAAGATATCCTCTAAGAGGTTTATAACAATGTCCACACAGCCCCTGTTTGTATATAGCTATCCTCTAAGAGGCTTATCTCAAAACAAACACAGCCCCTGTTTGTTAAAGCTATCCTCTAAGAGGCTTTAGCAATGTAAACAGTGCCCCTATTTGTATAAAACTATCCTCAACGCGTTTCCCCCAGAGATAAGCAGGGTTCATCAGGAGAAGGTAAAGATAAAGATAATATCAAGCTTACTGAGATAATTTGCAGTAATAACTGCAGTTCCCAGTGCTAAAGCCTCTTAGAGGATAGCTTTAACAAACAGGGGCTGTGTTTGTTTTGAGATAAGCCTCTTAGAGGATAGCTATATACAAACAGGGGCTGTGTGGACATTGTTATAAACCTCTTAGAGGATATCTTTATACAAACAAGGGCTGTGTTTACATTTTGTTAAGCCTCTTAAGATAGAGCTATTCAAACAGGGGCTCTATTGACCTTGTGATAAAGCCACTCACATGCTGCTGATTACTGAACACTTAGTTTAGCTGTTTTTCAAACAGAGGCTTTATGGATATTGTGAAAGCTACTTATGTGCTGTTGTCTGCTTAATGCCATATGCAGCAACAATATAGACGTCATTTTCTTTGTAGTGCATTGTACACTTTTTAATCAGATTATTAAAGGTTATATTTTAGGTATTAGTACTAGTTTGTTATTTTTTCTCTTTATTAAACAATGTGTTATCTTTTTAATATGGATTTCATGATTGTAGCATTATTATACATCTATTTTTGTCATACCTCTGCCACTGCCAGAGCGCTAATAGACTGCCATAAGAATCCCCTCAGAATACAGTGCAAATAAATCTAATGATTCACAGATGGTTCCTTTGATTGGACTTATTACTGTTTCCTTTTTTCTCGGTCCAACACAGTTTTTATGTATTGTTTAACCACATCTTGCTGCAGAGAAAAAACAGTGCTTTCTTCTTGGTTCTAGGCTCTGTCACTATGCAGTTGTTTCTGATGAGTTCATGAAGGTCTGCTATTTA
Organism: Leptodactylus fallax; assembly: GCA_947044405.1. Lineage (NCBI taxonomy): Eukaryota > Metazoa > Chordata > Amphibia > Anura > Leptodactylidae > Leptodactylus > Leptodactylus fallax. The sequence goes on from CAMRHE010000379.1 coordinate 794,407, forward strand.
AACCCAACTAGCTCCTTTACTTACTGCCCTATTTCCAGGATTGATGCTGTGTTTCCTGAAGGGCCCCTTCACTGCTTTGTTTTTCTTAAATATGCTTCAAGCCACCTTGTTGCACCTGTTGTTCTAAGTGTCTTCCAAGTAATTATTCCCAGTACTTATAGTACTACCGGAATCAGTGTCAGACAGAAGTGCCTAGGGTCCACCAGAGCAACTTGCTGTGGGGCTCACCCATCAGATTCCTGGTAATAGCCTACATTACAGCTACTTCACTGAAATCTTGCATATGTGCTAACTGCCAGGTAACCAGTGCTGCACATAACTGAGTATTTTACAACACCAACAAAAACTCCTGAGATAGTTAAGTTACAGTATACACTACCCTAGTACAACTAGTGTATCCCTATGTTATAAAAAAAAAAAGTTTTTGCTGCATAAGTCATTCATTGAAACTTCACCTTTTTGTTCTTTATAACAAATCTGTATTACAAGTTACAGTACCAAAATAACCGCCCAGTGAAGTTATACACTACACTAACACTACTATAGTCTGTGTATAATTGAGTTTCTGTTGCAAAAAAAACATCAAAGAAACCCCTAATGGATAGTGATGTTTTATTTTTTTTAATGAATGAGTCGTTATTGTTCACTAAAATTTGGCTTGTGTTTTTTTCTTGCCAAACGACATAACAAGAACCCAAGTGAAGTTATATACTACAGTATACCTCTTAATTTTTTGCTCCATAAAAAGTCTTTTTTTTTTTTCCCAAACACCAAAGTTATATCTGAATAATACCTCTTTATTTCAGTTTTTGTTGCATAAAAGTGCCCAATTAAAAATGGGATCAAAGTAATGTAGGGAAAGGAAACCCCTTTGTTGGTGATGGTGCAGCAATTGCAGACAACATGATTCAAGTGTTTATTGTGGTCAGTAGTGAACCTAGCCTCTTTGCTGCCTGAGGCGGAATATAGAAAGACGCCCCCCCCCCCCCCCAAAAAAAAAAAAAAAAAAAAAATAGAGTTTCCATGCTACTAGCTTCACACGCTGCTATTGTCGCACAATATACACAAAGTTATAAAACAGTTTATAAAAGAATTCTTCCTGTATTACTTCAGTATCAGAGATCAACATCACGGCATTAACAATGACAATAACTTCACACATCTTCTGCTTGGTGGATGGATGAGCCCGCATGGCCCCCATTCTCTATAATTGGAGCGCCGCAGATAGGTGAGTACTGTACTTCGGCTATCTTTGGCGCTCCCATCGAAGTGAATGTGAGCCACGCGGGTTCGTCCATTCACCAAGAGACACACTTATATTCAGCCTGACTGCGGTCAGGCTATATTCCCCACCCAGTGGGGAAAAAAAAAACAATTATCAGGCTCCGTGGGGGTCTCAGCAGACAGCCCCCATCAATCAGGTATTTATCCTCTATTATTTAGGTGAATACAGTGCAGTAACATTTTGTGACTTACAGGTGACGTCTCTGACTAATCCTTCACATTTCCTTTCTCTTCCCTTTGGACCTCCATGACCACTTCTTCCAGCTGTGACTTGTCTCTGTAAAGTTTGCAACACAGACATCTTTGGCTCCTCACTTTTCCAGGCACCGACCCACATTGTCCTCACCTGCACACCCATCCTGCTGCTACCCCAATTATAAAATATATGATATAACCCCCCAAAAAGAATAATACTCCCAAGTGCATCTTTATATTAATAATGTCCGTGTGTACCCTGTATAAATAGTGCCCCTTATCAATGCCACTTAGGTTGCCTAAATAAAAGGTTTTCCAGGTCATTAATAAAATAATCAGTGGGGCTCAAAAGCCCAGGACCCCCACTGATCAGCTGTTTGAATGAACCCTGGTAGCTATGTAAGCGTCGTGACCGCTTCTCTGTTTACATAGAGTCATTCATCTCATAGCGGCCATGTAATGTAACTACAGCCTGGTCCTATACATGTCTATGTGACAAGGCTGTAATTACATCACACATTCACTATAAACAGACAGCGTATGATATAAACAGGCGCCATAGCCCCTTCATACAGCTGATCAGATGGGAAGGGGGGGTCTACTGGTCTTTTATTGATGATCTGTCCTAAGGATAGATCATCAATAAAAATGAGCTGGAAAATCCCTTTATTAAAGCCCAAGGGCCACCTTAAAGGGGTTGTTCAGGATAATTAATTGCCCCCTTATATTATACCCCTGATTCCTCCTGACATAAATACTGCTTCCCTAATGACCATATGTATATATATAAATAAATATGCTCCCTTCTATTCATAATATCCCCTAATGACCCCTTATATAATTGATGTCCCTCAATGAACCCTTTTATAAATGACCACCCCCTTATATATGTAATACTCCCTAATGGCCCCTTATATAACTAACTCTCCTTGTATTAATAATGCCTTTATATAAATAACACCTCTTAAGTTCATAAAGCCCCCTTATATAATATGCCCCTTCCTAACAACCCATTATCAGTTGGCGTAACTAGCAAAGACTGGGCCCCCCAGCAAACTTTTGAGATAGGGCACCCCCTTTCTTGGCCCACACACAGTATAACGCCCCATTTACACACACTATAATGTCCCATAGCCGACCCTGCACGCGGTATTATGTCCCTCAGCCAACCCTGCACGCGGTATTATGTCCCTCAACCGACCCTGCACGCGGTATTCTGCCCCACAGCCGACCCTGCACGCGGTATTCTGTCCCTCACCCGACCCTGCACGCGGTATTCTGCCCCACAGCCGCCCCTGCACGCGGTATTCTGCCCCACAGCCGCCCCTGCACGCGGTATTCTGCCCCACAGCCGCCCCTGCACGCGGTATTCTGCCCCACAGCCACCCCTGCATGCGGTATTCTGCCCCACAGCTGCCCCTGCACATGGTATTCTGCCCCATAGTGGCCCACCCATGAACTATTATTATACTCTGGGGTCTATTCAGACCCCAGAGTATAATGATTGGAGATCAGGGGAGGTGACAAAAATAAAAACCACTGCTACTTACCTATCTGGACTCCGGTGCAGTCCCTGCATCTTTAGGCCTTTTTCAGTGTCTGCACATACATCACTTGGGCCAGGCCAGCGTCACGACACATATTGACGTCAGCCTGGCCCACATGATGTCTGGGATGTCACCATAAAGGCCCGAAGCCTGCTGGGAGTAACACCAGATACAGGAAAGGTGAGTAACATTGTTTTTTATGTTCCCTCACTTCCTCTGGGTCTCCGATTATGACATGCTGGGGTCTTAAAAGACCCCAGAGTAAATAATAGTAGTATTTGGAGGTTCATGGCCCGCGGCCTCACTTACCGATCTCCTGCTCACAGCCGCTTCTGGGGTGAAGCGGGGGCGGCCATGAGCAAGAGCAGAGATCGGTATGTAAATAGGCCGTAACCTGCTGGAGTAACCCCAGCAGGTAACGGCCTATTAGAAAAAAAAAAAAAGTTATCCTCACCTGGGGGCACATAAGACGTCTGCGTGATGACGTCATAGCAGCACCGCCTGCGCTGAGATGCAGAGTTCTCGTAAGCCAGCCCAAGACATGTACCGCGCAGCTTTGTTTTCAGAGCGGCCTGTCTTGGGCTGGTTTAGGATAAAAAAAAAAAAAAAAAAAAAAAACAATATTAAAAATGCCGCCCCTCTGATAGTGCCGCCTGAGGCAGCCGCCGCACTTTGCCTCATTAGAGGTGCGCCCCTGATTGTGGTGGCTTTGGGCTGGCATCTCCTGTGTTTGAATTTTTCTCCACGTTGATAAATTTGTTGCAGTGTGCCAAGTTTGCAGGAAAAAAGTAAGTAATGTTTAACCCCTTAAAGCCCAAGCCAATTTTTGTTTGCGTATGCTTTTTCCTCCCCACCTTCAAAGAGAAATAATTTGTTTTTGTTTTTCGGTCCACAGAGTCACATGATGGCTTATTGTGTGCGGGACAAATTGTACTTTGAAATGGCGCCATTCAATATACTATACAATGTACTGGGAAGCTGGAAAAAAATTCAGAATGAGATGGAATTGGGGAAAAAAATGCATTTGTGCCAATTTCATATGGGTTTAATTTGTACAGCGTTCACTGTGTGGTAAATATGACATGTTACCTGGATTCTGTGGGTCAGTATCATCACGGTGATACCAAATTTATATAGTATTTGTAATGTTTTGATACCTTTTAAAAAAAGAAAAACTTTGCAAAATAAAAAAAAAATTTGTGTCACCCTGTTCTGACACCTATAACTTTTTCATATTTGCAAGTCGGAGCTGGGTATGGTGTCTTTTTATATGGGAAAAGATGATGTTTTTGACACCATTGACACCTGTTATGTTTGTCCCTGAACCGAATAAAAAATAATCAAGCATGCAAAATAAACTGGTTTATTGAAGAAACACAAAACAAACAAAGGGCAGTCAAAATAACTGAGTAAGTAAAACAGAGTAGGCAGGAGAAAACAACATTAGAAATCACCCTGCGATCCGCCCTGACTGATCCTGCCTGACGCCAGAGTTTTCCTCTTAAAAGAAGACACCTCACAGGAACCTTACTAGAATCCCTGGGAGCTGACCCTGAAAGTAAAAACATAATAAACCAGCAGTCCCCTGCACTGACCCCCAGACAGCTAATCCAAGAATAAACATACACAGTGAGAAGCATACAAAACCTGAGTTCAAGGCCCCACAGCACAGGTATGGCTGGACACACGAGTATAACCATCAGAGTGAAAGTGTGAAGCCCAAGTTTATATAGCACAACAAAGGGTGGGGCAGAGGCACCAGGAAAAACCCCTCCCCAAGGCAGAAAGTACAGGCAGACAAGAATTAACCCCTGCCCGTCTGGACCAACTACCTAACATTACCCCCCCTTAAAGGAGGTGCCTCCGGAACCTCCGGACCGGGCTTCAATGGAAACCTACGATGGAAGGCTCTAATGCACCGCTTAGCAAAAATGTCTGATGACGAAACCCATGATCTCTCCTCAGGCCCATAACCTTTCCAATGGACCAGATACTGAATGTGTCCGTGAAAGAGCCAGGAGTCCTCATTTGAGCGAACCATGAACTGCAGCTCTCCATTGACCAAGACAGGTGGGGGTGGTGAAACTGAATCACTGCCTGAGGATGAAAAATACCTCTTTAGTAAGGACACATGAAAAGCATTGGTTATCCCCATAGAGTCAGGTAAGCGCAAACGAACTGAGACAGGGTTAATTATCTCTACAATTTCAAATGGACCAATATATTTGGGACCAAGTTTAAAGCATGGTATTTTTAGTCTAATATTCCGTGTAGAGAGCCAAACCCTATCTCCCACAGAGAACTTATGGGATTCTGATCGTTTACTGTCAGCAAAAAATTTAGCTTTACCCCTAGCTCTAATTAGATTTTTCTTGACCTCAGACCAGACTGAAGCTAGCTTAGCAGAGAACTGAACCTCCCCAGGGACATCCGAACTAGCTAAAGACAATGGACCAAAGGACGGATGAAACGCATAATTACAAAAAGAAGGAGAGGTCCCAGTAGATTCCAAAGAACGATTATTTAAAGCAAACTCAGCTAATGGTAAAAATTCTTTCCACTCAAACTGATCTGAGCTCACAAAGCACCTTAAATATTGTTCCAAACTTTGATTTAACCTTTCAGTCTGGCCGTTGGATTGTGGGTGATAAGATGAAGAAAAAGATAAAGAGATGTTAAGGCGTTTACAAAACGCCCTCCGGAACCGGGAAACGAACTGCACTCCCCTATCTGACACAATATCAGACGGTACCCCATGAAGCCGTACAAAATTTTCCACAAATGATCTAGCCACAAGAGGGGCAGACAGCAATTTGGGTAAAGCCACCAAATGGCACATCTTACTAAACCAATCCGTAATTACCCAAATTACTGTACATCCTCCAGAAACCGGTAGATCAGTGATGAAATCCATAGAGATGTGTGTCCAAGGCTTCTCAGGAATAGGCAATGGGCACAATTTGCCCGCAGGAAATCCTCTAAGGGACTTCGACCTGGCACATACCTCACAGGACTCCACATACCTCATAGTGTCCCTTCTGACAGATGGCCACCAAAACGACCTGGAGATTAATTTCAATGTATTAGAAATACCAGGGTGACCCGAGAGGACTGAATCATGAGCCTCCTGTAATAATGACAGAGGTTCAGAGGAACAAAAAGCTTATCATTAGAGGTGTTGGCAGGAGCCAAGCTTTGTTCTTCCGAAATCTCCTTGTGAAGGTCAGTAGAAATCGCGTCCACCACCACTCCCTTGGCCAATATCTGTGAAGGGACCTCATCACAGGGTGCAGCCTCAAATGACCGGGACAGGGCGTCCGCCACCACATTCTTCAAACCTGGTCGGTAGGTAACTAGAAAGTTAAACCTGGAAAAGAACAAAGACCAACGAGCCTGACGAGAATTTAATGTCTTAGCTGACTGTAGATACATCAAATTCTTATGGTCCATGAAAACCGTCACTTTATGCACGGCACCTTCTAAAAAATGTCTCCATTCCTCAAAGGCTAACTTAATCACCAGCAACTCTCTGTCACCTACATCGTAATTACATTCTGTTTTCGAAAATTTCTTTGAGAAGAAAGCACAAACCCGCAGGTTACGGCCCTCAGCATCTCCTTGAGACAAAACCGCTCCAACCCCCACACTAGAGGCGTCCACCTCAACAAAAAATGGTAAGGAGCTGACGGGTTGGACCAAAACAGGTGCCGAAGCAAAGCGTTGCTTAAGCAATCGGAACGCTCTCTCGGCCTCCGGCGGCCACTCCGAAATCTTAGCTCCCTTTTTGGTCAAATCTGTCAAAGGCTTAACAATCAACGAAAAATTCTTAATAAATTTACGGTAAAAGTTAGCAAACCCTAGAAACCTCTGTAATGCTTTGAGGTTCTCGGGTTGAACCCAGTCTAAAATAGCCTTGACCTTACTTAAATCCATCTTGAACTCGTCCTTCGAAATGACAAACCCCAAAAAAGAAATCTCCTGGACACAAAAAACACACTTTTCCACTTTAACACTAAGTGAATTCTCTTTTAGAACAGACAAGACGGACCGAAGGTGTTCACAGGAAGACTCGTAATTAGGAGAAAAGATGAGGATATCATCTAAGTACATGTTGGGGGTTAATCTCCCTCGGGATGGATGTCACCGTAAGCCTAATTAAATAGATAACCAGTTTCGAGCGCTCGGGAAACAAGACGTACACAGGTATCGTGTATGAACAGTTTCTACTTTATTGCGTAGTTCAATACAGTTTTAAAAGCAAGCTCAGTTACATAACAGTCATGTGATCAATATACATATATGGCCTTTCCAGTTCCGTTATCAGACAAATTTGTTCAGTTACCCATCACCCCAGATGTTTCCTTTTCACCTTATCTGAATGTCCTTCTTATCATTCCTGAGAATACCAGTTCTGCTGAGAACATTAGAACTGTTGACATCTTCCCCCAGACTCCAAGTCTGTATTCTATCTATAAACTATGCAGTCTTGTCTGCAGAACATTCCACCCTCTTGTGCTTTCTGTATATAGTGCAAACTATGTTTTAACCCTTACAGTACACAACCAGGAAGTGACCAATAAAAGGACGTAATATGTAATTCATAAACTCCTGGAAGGTTGCAGGGGCATTAGTAAGCCCAAAAGGCATAACCAGACTCTCGAAATGACCCAGGGGCGTGTTAAACGCTGTCTTCCACTCGTCTCCCTCCCGTACTCTTATCAAATTGTATGCCCCACGGAGATCTAATTTAGAAAACCACTGGGACCCCACCAGTTGATTAAATAAATTGGGAATAAGAGGAAGCGGGTAAGGATTACGCACAGTAATTTGGTTCAACTCCCGAAAATCAAGACAAGGACGTAGTCCGCCATCTTTCTTCTTAACAAAAAAAAACCCGGCTGCTAACAGAGAGTTAGATGGTCTTATGTGACCCTTTTTCAAACTTTCTGAGATAAAATCTTTTAAAGCCTCTCTTTCAGGGACAGAAATGTTATATAACCTGCTTTTGGGGTATTTACAGCCAGGCACCAGATCAATCCTGGAGGAAGCTGGTCACTAGAGGTGGGAGAGAATACCTGTGAAAAGTCAGACAGAAATGAAGGAACATTAGGTAACACTATGGCTACAAGATGACTAGGCATACACTCTTTCTTACACTCAAGAGACCATTTGACAATTTCTCCCGTACGCCAATCAACCACAGGATTGTGTTTTTTAAACCAAGGATAACCTAGTACGATGGCCGCAGGCAACGAGTCAAGAACATACAAATCCACACATTCTAGGCGGAACAAACCAATCTTCAGCTTAACCCCTACAGAGATAGCTTTAATCCAGCCCAAAGGTCCAGCATCAATACCAGCAATAGGAATAGGTGTCTCCAGGAGGGTTATTTTTAAGTCTAGATCTGTCGCGCACTTAGAATCAATTAAATTGACCCCAGCACCACAATCAAAAAACACCCGTACGGGATGCTCCTTATTCTCAAGGATAATTTCAGCAGGGAGGATCATCTTGGAGCCACTGGTCCAAGCGACACATCTACCTAACGGGAGATTCCCCATAGCTCGTTAGGTTCTTTAGTTTAAAGCCTTCTTAGGACGGGATAACTCCAGACAATCTCTTACAAAATGACCCGGACGCCCACAATAGAAACATTGGCCAGCAGCCAAACGTCTCTTCTTTCTGTCCTCAGACTGTAAAGAACTCAGCTGCATGGGCTCTACAGAAGACTCCGCCCCCTCCCCTGGCGAGTGAGGAGTGTCACTCACTCCCATTTCTACTGCTCTCAGACGTAAACGTCTGTCTACCCGAATAGCTAAACTCATGGCTTCCTCCAAAGAGGCCGGGGGATAAAACTGTAGCATAAGATCTTTTACTCGGTCAGACAACCCGGCACAAAATTGACTCCGAAGAGCCGGATCGTTCCACTTAGTATCAATGGACCACTTACGAAAAGCTGCACAGTAATCCTCTGCAGAACTCCTCCCTTGAGAGAGGTGACGCAGCTTACTCTCAGCTAAGTGCAAATGGTCTAGGTCATCGAACAGTAATCCGAGTGCAGAAAAAAAAAACATCTACAGACTGCAGTGTGGGGGAATCAGGGGGTAAATAAAAAGCCCAAACCTGAGGATCTCCCTGTAGACGGGATATAATAATTCCCACCCGCTGACTGTCATTTCCAGAAGAGATTGGCATTAGTCTAAAATACAACTTGCAGGCCTCTCTAAATGAGAAAAACTCAGAGCGCACCCCCGAGAAGCGATCCGGAAGATCCACTCGGGGTTCAAATCCAGACACCCCCTCCCTAAACACCCCGCTCACTTGCTGTATGTTTTGCTGCTGGACCTGAGTCTGAAGAGAATCGACTTTCAGGGTCAACGCCTGAAGGTGAGCGGTTAACTGCTCCATAGGATCCATCTGAGGAAAAAAAAAAAAAAACAAAAAAAAAAAAAAAGGGGTAGAGAATCAATAAATGGTCGGCTGGTTATTCTGCTATGTTTGTCCCTGAACCGAATAAAAAATAAACAAACATGCAAAATAAACTGGTTTATTGAAGAAACACGAAATAAACAAAGGGCAGTCAAAATAACTGAGTAAGTAAAACAGAGTAGGCAGGAGAAAATAACAATAAAAATCACCCTGCGATCCGCCCTGACTGATCCTGCCTGACGCCAGAGTTTTCCTCTTAAAAGAAGACACCTCACAGGAACCTTACTAGAATCCCTGGGAGCTGACCCTGAAAGTAAAAACATAATAAACCAGCAGTCCCCTGCACTGACCCCCAGACAGCTAATCCAAGAATAAACATACACAGTGAGAAGCATACAAAACCTGAGTTCAAGGCCCCACAGCACAGGTATGGCTGGACACACGAGTATAACCAGCAGAGTGAAAGTGTGAAGCCCAAGTTTATATAGCACAACAAAGGGTGGGGCAGAGGCACCAGGAAAAACCCCTCCCCAAGGCAGAAAGTACAGGCAGACAAGAATTAACCCCTGCCCGTCTGGACCAACTACCTAACAACACCATTTTGTGTTCTGAGAGTTTGATCAGTTTTTATTACATTTTTCTAGGAGGCAAAGTGTTGAAAAAAATCGCTATTTTGATTTTTTTTTCCCTGCTACTCCGTTCACCGTAAGAGATAAATATTTTAATAGTTCAGGCATTTTTGAGCACAGGGATACGGGAAGTGTTTACTTTTGTTTATTTATTTTTATATGTGACCTAGGGAAAGAGGTTGGGGTGATTTAAACATTTGTGTTTTTTAAAAACTTTTTTTTCTTCTTCTTTTACTTTTATGTTCAGACCCCCTAGGGACCTTGAACCCTAGGGGGGTCTGATCGTTCATACTATTCACTGCAATACTAATGTAACTTTCTGACACCACATGTACCTGTATCACAAGGTGATATGGGAAAAACAAAAAAGCATGTGGTCTTTGTCATCATCATGATCATCATTGTCATCAGTCTGCTTCTGCTAGACCTTCTGCTCCTACTCAGTTGCATCGTTAGTCATCATCAATAACTGAATGAAAACAACAATAAGCACCCATTCATCCAAATGTTCCTCAACTGAACTCATACCAGACCAAGATGCTGGTGCAGTTGCTACTATACAACCTAGAGGCTTCCACTGCCTTTAGACAACCAATAGTGTGCCCTCAGTTTCAACTGTGCCACAATCAGTGGAGAGATGCCTAATAAAGGAACCCAAGTCAGACAATGAGCATAGAGAAGTATCAAATTATAGCTACCAAAAGAATTTATGGAAAGGGGAGCAAGTGAGAGAGAATTAGAGACACAGACACAGAAAGGATTCTAAAGCTAATGGATGATTTTCTAGAACACCTCAGGAGATAGACAGGGAGCCCATCGCTGGCCCTGTAAAACCAAATTGCAGAATTATGTTTATAACCACATGATGAAAATTGCAGCATAACTATATGATGTGAATGTAGCCATAATGTATACTTTTAACTAGTCATACCTATATATGGACATACTCTGCTAGAGCATTTATAGAAAGTAGTAGTGTAAGAGTGGCTATGGTAACACCACTAACAGTTGCTTAGAAGCAGCTAAAGGTTTTCGATTCAGAGATGTAGGAGTTTGGACTGTGATCTGCAATTTGACAGGCACAGAACTTTAATGAATACATAGCCTTGGTTTTACTAATATTTTTTTTTCATTGTTATAGCCACAAACTGTGAGGGGTGAATAAAGGATTTTTTTTTTTTTCATTTCAATATTCTTATAAAATGCATTTTTTTCCCTATATTTTAGCACATTTTAATAAGCTCCATGTTCCACTGAGCATATCAAAACTAAAATGTAAACAACATTCTAGTCATGTTGCAAATGTATCAACCATAAAAGAAGATGTAATATATTCTTGATTCTACACTAAACAATGTACCAATCTATTCCAGGTGAGAAACCAACATGGAAATTAATATTCTATGCACTTAGTGAATTAACTCATTTCAGTTTAAAAATACATTTATGCAAACTACAGTCATTTCAGATAGCACAGAATGTATGCTTTATTTACCCCAAAACTAATTCCTGATCTTCACATATTGATTAGTCTGTTAATGTACCCAAGTTTAATATTCTTACAAATGCCAACTGTGTAACTGCAAACTTGAAAGATAATGACACCTAAGATGCATAATTTTCCAATGTGTCACGTTATCCTTGGCTTACCTAAAAAATCATTTAACAATTATATCACATATTTAGAAGATCTTCATCACTCCACTAATTCACTACCTACAGTATTAAGGCAATAGAGAGGTTCAGGATTTTAAAAGGATTGCTTAAGGTTAAAAAAAATCTACTATTGTTCCAAAAACAGCCTGACTCTTGGATGAGCAGCAATGTCTATTGATATATGTCTTTTGTTTCCAAAGTATGCATTAAAAGGGTTCTGCCCCAATTATAATAATAATAATAATAATAATAGTCCTTTAATAGTCCCACAATGGGGAAATTCAGTGTGTTACAGCAGCAAAGATAAGCAGATACAAATACAAATACAACATGTACAGGAATGTTCCAAGGTAAGAGGCATTACATTGATAGCCGACAGATAGATAGGAAGTGGCGGGGGGGGGGGGGGGGGGGATTTAACAGGCAGAGAGATATTTCAGTTCTCTGTGTGTAATGATCTCCGCTTAGGTCGGTGATGGTTGTACAGCCTAACCGCGGTGGGGAGGAAAGACTTCCGATAGCGCTCCTTCTCACACCTAGGGTGGAGCAGTCGGTCACTGACAGTACTGCTCAGCGTGATCACAGTCTCATGCATGGGATGGGACTTCTTCTTCTTCATGGAGCTCACCACGGACAGTATCCTTTTGTCACCCACCACCTGCACTGGGTCCAGTGGGCTCCCCAGAACAGAGCTGGCCCTTCTAATCAGCTTGTCGAGTCTTTTCCTATCCCTGGTTGATATACTGCTCCCCCAGCAGGCCACTCCAAAGAAGATGGCTGATGCCACTACCGAGTTGAAGAAAGTTCTAAGAAGTGCCCCCGGATTCCACAGGCTCTCAGCTTCCTAAGCAGGTAGAGCCTGCTGTGGGCCTTCCTGTACAGGGCCTCCATATGATCTGCCCAGTCCAGCTTATTATTAAGGAGCAAACCCAGGTACTTATAGGTGTTCACAATCTCGATGCCTGTCCCCAGGATGTCCACTGGTTTAGGAGGGCTTCTGCCTTTACGGAAGTCCACCACCATCTCCTTGGTCTTCCCCGCGTTAATCTTCAGGTGGTTCCGGTGGCACCAGTCCACAAAATCCTGGTTCAGTTCTCTGTACTCCCTATCATCATCATCTGTGATGAGACCCACTATTGCAGAGTCGTCAGAATACTTCTGCAGGTAGCAGCTAGATGAGTTGCACCTAAAATCTGCAGTGTACAGTGTGAAGAGGAAAGGGGCGAGAACCGTACCCTGAGGTGCCCCCGTATTACAGATCACGGTACCTGACACACAGTCTTGGGCTCTCACGTATTGAGGTCGATTTGTGAGGTAGTCTAGGATCCAGTTGGAGAGGTGGTGGTCCACTCCAGCAAGGCCGAGCTTGTCCCTCAATAACCTGGGCTGTATGGTGTTAAAAGCACTGGAGAAGTCAAAGAACATTATTCTCACTGTGTTCCCTGCTTTCTCCAGGTGAGACAGAGCCCTGTGCAGAAGATGGATGATGGCATCATCTACCCCAATGCCCGGCCGATAAGCAAACTGGAGGGGGTCCATAGCGGGGCTCACTAGAGGGCGGAGATGTGTGAGAACCAATCTCTCCAAGATCTTCATCAGGTGGGATGTCAGTGCTACAGGTCTGTAGTCATTGTGGTCCATAGGGTGGGGTTTCTTTGGAACTGGTACCACACAAGAAGATTTCCATAATTCAGGGACTATTTCCTGCCTCAGGCTCATATTAAACATATATGTAATTATACCACACAGCTGGTCCCCGCAAGTCTTAATTAGCCTTGCACTGATGTCATCTGGCCCTGCGACTTTCCTCGCCTTGATCTTTTTCATCTCCTTCCTCACCTGGGCCTGTGTAAAGGTCAGACTGTGGCCAGATAAAGACGGATTTCTGGATTTACTGGTCTGTTGGGAAGTGGCTGCATGGGGAGAAGTCATTGTGGTGGGGGGAGCTGAAGGACATACTGGGGTGGGAGGAGCTGGTGTGTGATCAAATCTGTTGAAGAATAGGTTTAGTTCATTAAGCCAATTAACATCTGCCTCAATCTGGCAGACAGACTGTTTATGACCCGAAATTGACTTAAGCCCCTCCCAGACCCGCCTTATGTCTTTTCTTTCCATTTGCTTTTCCATTTTTTCTTTATAACTGGCTTTTCCCTGCCTGATTTGATGCCTCAGCTCCTTTTGTACTTCCCTCAACCCCTCCTTATCTCTTGTCCTAAATGCTATCTTTTTCTCCTTAAGTAGTGTTTTTATATCAGAGTTAACACTAGAAGTCCCAGAGAGGGGTCATTTAACATTTCTACCTTTGGAACCCAGAGACGGGTCGAATAACCTGAAGGATTTAAGCAAACAACCTATAATCACCGTCTTTTGTTCTTAAGTAATTAAGGCCATTACTGTCACACCACAGGAGGTTGTTGTTTTCCATTGAGTTTAGCCATTTAGTTTCTAGTTAGTTCTATTCAGTTTATTGTATTTGATAATATAAAGACTATACATATTGTATTTAGTTTAGTTTTATTTGAGCAAAAAAGCACTGAAACAATGAATCATTTTTTATATATTTTAAATAGAATTAGAAATTTTAGAGCAAGGTACAGCTGTGAGTAATGACCAGAAGCATTTGTCTAAGGCCTCAAGCACACTAGTGATGCGATTTTTTTCTGCGATTTTTTTTTCTGTGATTTGCCAATGTATTTCAATGGCACCAAGCACACCTGCGATGTGATGCGATTTTTTGCTGTGATTTGCCAATGTATTTCAATGGCACCAAGCACACCTGCGATTTTTTATCGTGCGATTTTTTTTCATAGGTGCGATTTTCCAGCGATTTTTTTTTTTTTTTTTTGCGATTTTTTTCGTGCGAAAAAATCCCAGAGGAGTGATCTATATGACCAATGGGACAGATCGCAAAAATATCGCAAGTAGCTGCGATTTTTTTACGATTTTTTTTTTCTGCACCCATTGACTTGAATCTAAATATTCAAAAATGTAAATATACAAAAGAACAACTGTTATTTGTTTCCATGCTTTTTATTTTTGTTATGAAAATAATAAAAAAAATACAAGGAATAAAACAATTCCACACATATTTACAATAGGCTGCTGTGGGGGGCTGCGTGTGTGTGTGTGAGTGGCATGTCCTTCTTGTGTGACTAGCATTTCAGCACTCACTCAGCAGTCTGTCTGCACTGTCGGAACATACCCGTCACTGCCTGGGTATGTCCCTGGTACATTTGCCACACGTGTATTTGTAACAGTCAACACATCTCTCAGTTGCACAATTGTTCGTGCATCGATGGTTGACCTGACACTTCGCCCTTTTGCCAGGGCTGGGTGTGGAAGGTTGTTGCCGAAGGAGTTTCTCCTTGCGTGCCTTCTTTTCAGTCACATGAGAACCACCTAACTCTTTTGCAAGCTCAACCAGGAAGTCCACCCGTCTCTCCTGCACCCCAGTGCATGCCTGATAAAGAACATGAGCATTCAGTGCTGCCATGTCAATCATGTTGTAGAACACGGTGACTGGCCATCTCCGTGTTCCTGCACGCACGCTGTACTCCCGCACCATTTGGTCCATTACATCCACACCGCACTTTGTGTGGTTGTATTGTGTGACCGTGTTTGGCTTCCTTTTGTTGGTATCCTCAGTCTCAACCACGCTGTGCATGCTGCTGAGAATGTAGATGGCCTTCTTTCGTTTGGGTGCATACACTGTCAGTGTGGCACCGGTGGTTGAAAACACCTGAGTGGTGAATTCAGTGCGGTCCATCTGTCTAGCGGATTGAGGAATTTCCCGGCGACTCTTGTTGACTGTGCCGAGGATAGTGGTTTTCCGGCTAAGCAGTCGTTGTGCAAGTGACAATGATGTAAAGAAATTGTCCATGGTTACAGTTCTGCCCTTGTCCATGAATGGTTCCATCAGCCTCATCACTACAGTTTCGGACAGTCTCTCCCCGCTGGGACGACTGGGGTCCTTGCCAAGATATGGGAGGACATTACAGATGTACTTTGATTTCAAGTCGCAAGCCACCCAAAACTTGATGCAAACTTGTCTGGTTTTGTTGCAATGTATTGCAGAAAACAGCAGCGAGTCTTTGACGGGAAAAGCTGTTCATCAATAGTGATGTGTCGACCAGGGTTGTAGGATGCGATGCAGTTGGTGACAAACGATCTCCACACATCGGAGATTGCAGCAAACTTATCGGTCTCCACTCGCTCACTGCGTGTGAACATGTCATTAAAGCGTAGGTGTTGCATGATGTCTTGGAAGCGGTTTCGGGTCATAGTTGCAATGATCCTTGGGTTTGCCAGGTTTGCTGACCAGCTGTCATGTAGTGATGGAACCTTGGTCACTCCCCACAAGATAATGACTGAAATAAATGCCATTAGTTCCAGGAGACCCATGAACCAATCCACCTGCTCCGTGTGACGTGCATGTTGAGTAGTCCATTCTTGAATGCTACGAAGCATGTCAAGAGTGATAAAACAGAGGAAGCTCTGAAGGCGACTCCGGACACTTCGTCTGGCCTTAGCACTTGGATCTCCATCTGTAGGGTACGGTTCTATTGGGGTGAAATGGAGACGTTTCCCCACTTCTACTTCACGCCACACTGTGCCATCTTTTGCGGTCTTTGTCGGCTCACTCGCCAACTGAGCTCTCTTTTTTGGTAGAGGAGGAGTCTCCTCATCTGCAAGATAAATAATTTCAAATTAACATTTTGTTTTGGTTCTAAATAAAAAAGATAGTCAGGAAATAAAAATCGGTAATTTGAAAAATCTAACCTGAAGACAGCTCAGAGTCCGAATCCAGTTGAAGGACTATGTCTTCTCCATCTGAGTCGGAAGGGTTGGTGTTGCTCAGGATCAGTTCCAATGCCTGTTGAATGGTGTGCCTTCTCTGCATTTTGTTTCTTGTGAACAAAATAGGTGAAGCAGTCCCTTCACATCCCCCACAGCACAAAAGGCTGCATGCAAATTTGATAAGGTGTTAGCAACCTTATGCATATTCCCAGCACAACAATGCAGCTGGGGGGTGGGCAGACACACTCAGGAGCAGCTTACATTCTTTTGTTTACACTCTCTTACAAGACCTGAGGTGGATCAACACAATTGCCCCCTGCAGATTCCTCAGACAATGGCCACATTTACAAATGAAAGGATGCTAATTGGAGCCATCAGAGTTGTCTGTTTGGACTAAGGGTCATTTGACCCTCTTTCAGGACTTCAAGGGGGAGCTCAAAATTTCTGGGACTTCTAGTGTTAATCCATGGTTTGTTATTGGAGAAGCACCTCACCACTTTTGTGGGTACTGTGTTGTCCACACAAAAATTAATGTAGTCCGTTATGCAGTGTGTGAGTCCTTCTATATCTTCTCCATAAGAATCCTGCAGAACTTCCCATGCGGTTGTGTCAAAACAATCCCTCAGAACCTCATCACTCTCCTCGGACCATATCCTCACTGTGCGGGTGACAGCTGGTTCTCTACGTACAAGTGGCTTGTACACAGGTCGGAGATGCACTAGGTTGTGATCCGATCTTCCCAGGGGTGGTAGGGCTGATGAGTTATATGCCTCCCTCGCGTTGGCAAAGAACAAGTCCAGTGTTTTGTTGTCTCTTGTGTGGCAAGTTACATACTGTGTAAAACTGGGCAGTGTGGATGATGGAGAGGCATGGTTGAAATCACCCGACAGAAGAAAGAGAGCCTGGGGATGTTTTAACTGTAAAAGGCTCAGCGTGGCTTGTAGGACCTCGCAGGCAGTGTCAACTTTCGCAGAGGGGGGGACATATGCAGCTATCACGATGACATGCGATAGTTCCCTTGGTAGATAGAAAGGTCTCATGCTCACAGCTAATAGTTCAATGTCCTTACAGCAAGTTTCCTCCTTAATCACAATGTGCCTAGGATTACACCATCTATTATTCACAAACATTGCCAGCCCTCCTCCTTTCCTCTTACCGCTCTCCCTTGTCCTGTCTGCCCGAAGGAGTTTAAAACCATCCAAGGAGACCAGAGGGTCAGGAGTAACTTCAGTGAGCCAAGTCTCTGTAAGTAGCATCATGCTGCACGCCCGAAACTCCTGATGATGCCTGGTGAGCGCTGTTAGTTCATCCATCTTGTTTGCAAGAGATCTCACATTGCCCATGATGATGGAGGGAACAGCTGGTCGGTAACGCCTCTTTTTAATCCTCTGAAGAGTACCAGCTCTGCAGCCCCTCCCCCGCTTTTTCTTTCTCCAAAGCTCGCGGGGGATGTGTGGCCAGATGGTATGCAGTCCTGCTGTGACTCTCAGCTGCAAAAGTTCCTCTCTTGTATAGACAAAGGAATTGTCTGCATACACAAAAGATCCCATTTCCAAGCAGAACAAAAAGACAGATAAAAACAAAAAAAAAGTATCACAAGGGTCCAAGTCTTTGTGTGTGTTTCTTCATAGTGCAAAGTCCTTAAGTAGAAAGGTAAAAAACGAGACAAAGAAAGAAAAATAAGATAGAGAGTCTCAGAGCTACTGTGACAGGCAGCCACTCCAGCGGCGCCATCTTGGAAAAAAAAAAAAAAAAAATTACATGTATATTTAACTAGTTTGACTTTTACAATGTACACAGATTAAAACTAATGCCTCACTGCAAAAATATCTCCTGTAGATTTAATCATAACTGTGATACCCTCTGGTGTTACTGTAGCTGTCTGCTTTGTTCGTCCATCTATGTAATGCTGTTCTCTTGGGTATGCATGTACTGTCACTCCTTCATTTCTTAGTATATGTTTTGGTATGGTTGATAATTTACTTGTTAGTGTTATCAGCCGCAATTTATATAAACTATTGGTTTTTATGCTAAAAGATTATCCTATTGAATTAGAAACTTCCCAAGCTCCTCACCAGGTCAGCATGAATCAGTAAAGTAAAAAATGCCCTACCTTTGTATCAACTTGCAAAGCCAAGTGACCTGATAGGTTTACTAAAATTTGGAGTCTGTGGGTAGATTCTTCTGTCACATATCATCAGGAGGTATTGACCTTCAATTGTACTCCTCTGTATGACCTGGACACACTGGCCCAGATTTATTATGCTTTGTACGCCAATTGTCTGGTGCATAAGGCATACAAAGTCACAAAAAATGTTTTTACGCCTTTATGGCTGTTTCGTATTATTGTTTACTTGTGTGAATCATCTGCTGGGAATACTCCCTTTTATTAAATACATAGCTGACAGCAAGTTTTCTGTTGAGACGTCTAGTCATATTCATTAGTCTGTGTAATTGATGCAGATGACACTGAATATTTCTGTTTCAACTACATACAGTGCCTTGCAAAAGTATTCATACACCTTGAACTTTTTCACATTTTGTCACTTTACAACCACAAACTTAAATGTATCTTATTGAGATTTTAAGTAGCAGATAATTGTGAAGTGGAAGTAAAATGATACATGATTTTCAAAATTTTAATCAAATAAAAATCTGAAAAGTGTGATGTGCAAAAGTATTCAGATCCCCTATATCAGTACTTTGTAGAGCCACTTTTTGCTACAATTACAGCTGCAAGTCTTTTGAGGTATGTCTATACCAACTTTGCACATCTAGAGACTAAGACTTTTGCCCATTCTTCTTTGCAAAATAGCTCAAGCTCAGCCAGATTGGATGGAGAGCGTCTGTGAACAGCAATTTTCATGTCTTGCCACAGATGCTCAATGGGATTTAGGTCTGGACTTTGACTGGGCCATTCTAACACATAAATATTCTTTGATCTAAACCATTCCACTGTAGCTCTGACTGTATGTTTAGCGTCATTGTCTTGCTGGAAGGTGAATCTCCTTCTCAGTCTCAAGTCTTTTGCAGCCTCCAACAGGTTTTCTTCCAGGATTGCCCTGTATATAGCTCCATCCATCTTCCCATCAACTCTGACCAGCTTCCCTGTCCCTACTGAAGAAAAGCCTCCCCACAGCATGATGCTGCCACCACCATGTTTCACAGTGGGGATGGTGTGTTCAGGGTGATGAGCAGTGTTACCTTTCCACCACACATAGCACTTTGCATTTAGGCCAAAAAGTTCAACTTTGGTTTCATCTGACAAGAGCACCTTCTTCCACATGTTTGCTTTGTCCCCTATATGGCTTGTGGCAAACTGGAAACAGCACTTCTTAAGTCTTTCTTTCAACAATGATTTTCTTCTTGCCACTCTTCCATAAAGGCCAGATTTGTGGAGTGCACGACTTATAGTTGTCCTGTAGACAGAGCAGCAACTATAATAAAGCCAAGCAAAGGGTGCACAAGGGACCACTGAGTAGTTTGCAGATAATTTTTAGAAGTTGAATAACCCCTTTAACGCTTTAAAGATGAGAGTAGTTTGTATGTTAATGCTCTGTGACTTTTTTCATATTTTCCCCTGTCTTTCAAAATTCATAACTTATTATTTTTCTGTCAAAATAGCTATCTGAGGACTTATTCTGTGCGTGACGAGTAGTACTTTCATTTGCCACCATTTTGGGGTACGTATAATGTTTTGATTAGCTTTTATTTACGTTTTTTAGGGGTCCATGTGAAATAACACACAATTCTATCATAATTTTTTGTTCACTCTGCATTAAATTCGACATGACAAATTTGTCCGGCGGATCATTACAATTACAGCAATACCATATTTATATTGGTTTTTGTTACATTTTACCGTTTTTACAAATAAAAATATGGTCTCACCATATTCTGACGCCAAGAACTTTTTTTACTGTACTGTTGAGATATGTTAGGGCTCTTTATATGTGGGGCAAGTTGTACTTTTTATTGGTACCAATTTTTCGTATGTATGACTTTTTGAATACTCTTTATTTTTATTTTTTGGTGAAAGCAAAGTGACCAAATATTAATTTGCGGTGTATATATATAGTGCCTTGCGAAAGTATTCGGCCCCCTTGAACTTTTCAACCTTTTGCCACATTTCAGGCTTCAAACATAAGGATATAAAATTTTAATTTTTTGGTGAAGAATCAACAACAAGTGGGACACAATCGTGAAGTGGAACGAAATTTATTGGATATTTTAAACTTTTGTAAAAAATTAAAAACTGAATAGTGGAGCGTGCCAAATTATTCGGCCCCCTTAAGTTAATACTTTGTAGCGCCACCTTTTGCTGCGATTACAGATGCAAGTCACTTGGGGTATGTCTCTATCAGTTTTGCACATCGAGAGACTGAAATTCTTGCCCATTCTTCCTTGGAAAACAGCTCGAGCTCAGTGAGGTTGGATGGAGAGGGTTTGTGAACAGCAGTTTTCAGCTCTTTCCACAGATTCTCGATTGGATTCAGGTCTGGACTTTGACTTGGCCATTCTAACACCTGGATACGTTTATTTGTGAGCCATTCCATTGTAGATTTTGCTTTATGTTTGGGATCATTGTCTTGTTGGAAGATAAATCTCCGACCCAGTCTCAGGTCTTTTGCAGACTCCAACAGGTTTTCTTCCAGAATGGTCCTGTATTTGGCTCCATCTATCTTCCCATCAATTTTAACCATCTTCCCTGTTCCTGCTGAAGAAAAGCAGGCCCAAACCATGATGCTGCCACCACCATGTTTGACAGTGGGGATGGTGTGTTCAGGGTGATGAGCTGTGTTGCTTTCACGCTAAACATATCGTTTTGCATTGTGGCCAAAAAGTTCGATTTTGGTTTCATCTGACCAGAGCACCTTCTTCCACATGTTTGGTGTGTCTCCCAGGTGGCTTGTGGCAAACTTTAAAGGAGACTTTTTATGGATATCTTTGAGAAATGGCTTTCTTCTTGCCACTCTTCCATAAAGGCCAGATTTGTGCAGTGTACGATTGATTGTTGTCCTATGGACCGACTCTCCCACCTCAGCTGTAGATCTCTGCAGTTCATCCAGAGTGATCATGGGCCTCTTGGCTGCATCTCTGATCAGTCTTCTCCTTGTTTGAGATGAAAGTTTAGAGGAACACCCGGGTCTTGGTAGATTTGCAGTGGTCTGATACTCCTTCCATTTCAATATGATCGCTTGCACAGTGCTCCTTGGGATGTTTAAAGTTTGGGAAATCTTTTTGTATCCAAATCCAGCTTTAAACTTCTCCACAACAGTATCACAGACCTGCCTGGTGTGTTCCTTGGTCTTCATGATGCTCTCTGCACTTTAAACAGAACCCTGAGACTATCACAGAGCAGGTGCATTTATACGGAGACTTGATTACACACAGGTATTATATATATATATATATATATATATATATATATATATATATAATGTGCTCTATTGAGACTCCTATATCAAATGAAATGTTAAAATAGACTGATAGCAAGGGGGTCAAGGCAAAGCTTCTGCAGAACTGAACTGTTTAGAAACTTCTCTCTCTGTTTCAGGGTCAAATAAAGAGAAGATGCTACATAGGAAATTAGTGGGTTACGGGAAATAATTTTATGCAGAGTTTGATAGAATTTCTCTACATACTGTATGACAAAATGTTGGGCATAAAATGGCATTAGGACACTGTGACAGCAAACTGATGTATTTAAAAGTGCCATTTCAATAGAGTTTTGCCAGTTAGAGAATACCTAAAGAACATTGTGTCCATTAATAATTTTAGGGTTAATAGTATCAACTCTGGTGCTCAAGGGGGTAGAGAGGATAATGCCAAAATTCCTAGGGTAGGGAAGGGGTAAATAACAATTCCCTTTGGAATAGGTTATGAAACCAGTTAAACAGCTACAGCAACTTGACTTTGACTGCTTTTGCTTCAAGTGTGTTTGTTAAGGGGGCAGCCATCTGTAATAGCATCTGCAGCTACAGACAATTTATTTCTTATGAATGAGACCTATCATCTGTAAACTGTGCAGATGTTAAGAAGATTATAGCTCTTATAGTCTTACAGAGTATAAATTAAAATTAAAAAGGGTAACAGTTTTATGTACACATTGGGGAAATTGGCTAAAATATGTACACCAGAAAACTGATGTAGAAGTGGTGCATCTTTGACACACAGCCAACGATACACCACTTTGTCCTTTCTCCACCTTGCTTGCCACCTTTTAAGACAGTAGGATTTTAGGGCCGTGATCAGTGAGATCAATGTCTCAGCCTATCAGATTTACTATAACTCACACGTGAAAGCATGAGTTATAGTAAATCAACCTTTGCTTCCATTCATTTTGATTCTGTCACACAGGACCACCCAAAATGCACAAGGATTATTAAGAGGCTGGTACCTCTTAAAGGAATTCTGTTACCAGGGTGAACCATATCAAACCAAGAACACAGATAGGTCAGGCTCACCTAAACCCTTTAATGTTAGCATACTTCATAGTTTAGGGTAGTTTAAAGGAGTTAAAAAGGTTTACCTGGTTCACAATACTGATGGTCTATAGTCTTGGCACTCTACCACAGTGTTCAAGTCTACCTATATTCCATCTACTTAGTAGCAGCAATTCATGATATTGCAGCGTCAGGCAATACCATACAAAAACACCATAGGAGAGGAGGTCAGTGCTTCAGAGGAGAATATAACTTCACAATAAAGATGTCAATAAGTTATTCAATAACATTACACTACACAGAGGCCCATTTTAAAATGTGTGGACAAAACTGTTTTTACTGGAGTGATTCTCTAATTCTCCTTAGTCTTGCTTGCTAGCTTTCAGACATTGGATTTATTGTGTAACACTAAATATTTTCTTCAAATAAAAAGCCACATGACCATTCTATGATATATTTTACAAATGTCTAACAAAACTACATATGGCCAAGCAGGTGTATTAATTAATCTAGATTATGCAGTTTTCGAGAAATTTATACGCTCCATTCAGCATTACGGCAATTAAGAAGAAATTTGAGCTTTTATGCCGTCATATACATTGATAGTTCAATTAACAAAGAACCTACTTTGGTTTTCTGTCAGCAGAATTCATTAACCGTCTTTAAAATAATTGCGCTAACATTAATGAACAGCTTTTACATTTCTGAACTGTAGGAAACAAAATTGTCTCATTAATACAGTTGCATATTCAAAGTATTTGACCTTTAAAGGCCATATTACTAACTTTTATTTTAGATAATAATACATCTTAGTAAAACTGAACATTGCTCTTTATATTTCCCTTTATGCTGTATTTGTGCATTGAATAGATAGCTACTGTAGCAATGGTGATATGCAGCTACAGTAACAGTTCTATCTTGGAAATAGCAGGCATGCCGTGTTACACAAATGTATTGGAACATGTGGTTCACTAATCTTAGAAGAAAGTTCAGTTCTCAATGTATCTATATAAAGTTTTATTCTGTCATAATTGAAATCGCATACAAAGTAGCCACTGATACGATTCGAGTCAATACAGGGCTAACAGCTTGTGCTAGTCTTAAATGCATAGTCGGCTACATTGTATGCAATTTTAATTATGTAAGAATATGGACTTCTCTGTATGATTATATTTAAGCATTAGGAATACTGACAATTGCAGTTTCCCAGAGTGCTCCTGCTTATATTGTCTTTGTGCCTCTTGGCGTGTTTTGTATGTGTTGTCTATATGTTCTGTGTTAAATGTATTGTTTTGCAGATTTCCCCTTTTTAATTCCCTGTTAGTTTCCACTTTCTAGTTCCCCCACACTTGGTACAGCCCTGGCCTATCACAGGCCGCTTGGTGGGGTCTGTGAGACTTTTGGTCTCCAAGAAACCATTGGGGCCTCAGTTTGCAGTTTGTGAAGGGTATGCTAGCTCTGTACGCTGAGACCCAATAGCTTCCATTCAGCCTCTGAGGGAGAAGATTGAGCCCAAGACTTTTATTAAGACAGCTTTGAGACAGGGAGGATTGCTGTCCTGTATTCTCACACCGTTCCAGGAGGAGAAAAGGAGTCATGTCTGGTAGGAGGTGTCATCCGGGACCTGCCTCAAAAGGTAACCAGGCCCCAGAAAGGACTACCTTGTATTACATCTGTTGGCTGTACCTAAGTTCCTGAGAGAAAGAGTTGTTGGAGTGGAGTACACTACACTAAAACCTTTTCACACCTGGGCATCCCTCAAGACCAAGTATGGGCATACTTGAAAGTGGGAGACTACTACCCCCATCGGGAAACTGCAAGGTTATAGTTGCCAAGTAAAGTTCAACCTGTTTTACTGCACTACCGTCTCCTGAGTCGTTCCTGCTGTAACATCAGGGCCCTTCCAAACGCCATCACACTGGCTCAGGGTAAGAGAGGACCCATCTCTAACTGGAAGCGTCCAAGGGGAACTACTACCACCACCATCTGGTAGCACAGCAGGCCCCCCTCATCGTTGTCTGGTCTAGGAGGCGCGCTGGGGAGATTGGTTGAGGGCACTACTACTACTACTCCCATCCTCCGATTCCCTCCATCTGGTTTGCAGCACACTCATGTGGCATTTTGGCAGCAATTTTAGATAGTACTGTCAGTACTTGTCACTGCAGAGATGATAGAAAATGGTAACAAATGTCTTCATAATTTTTAGGGAGGACTAACAGAGAAATTGCACTGTAAGTTTGCATACAGTACAGTTTGTTATATTTATATGCCTCAGCCTTTGCTGTGTTATTGATATTGGGTGTAATATCTGCAGAGGATCTGTCTGTAGCTTGTTTTGCAGACTACATCAATGGTACACATGTTCTTTTAGATTGTCAAATGTTTTTGCATTATAAGTGTTCAACTTTAAATGCCAATTTTTTTCCCGAGAAAGTTGCCATAGGGGACATAAGGGAATTCTGTCCCCAGATGCAATGATTTCGGAGCCAGTGTTGGGAATGTAGTTCACCAAAGTGAAGCTGCAGTAGCATTCATACATTGCATTTCCCACACATACCTCCCAACTTTTAAAGGACATAAAGAGGGACAAAATGCACGCTGCGGTAAATTTAGCTCCACCCACTTCTAAATTGACACCGCCCATTCCCATCCATTCCTCTTTGTGCTTCCCACATAGTATAATGCTCTTACAATCGTCCTTATATTATATGCCTCCACATTATAATGTTGTCTTCAAATTGACCCTCCTGGTGCACCCACAGTTTAATGTCCCCCTCATATGCCCCCACAGTTACATGCAGTCCCACATAGACAGCATTATCCTCTCTCCCTGCTTCAGCTCCACCCAACATGCAGTCCCATGTAGACATCACCCTCTCTTTTTTTCAGCCCCCTCCAATTTATGCAGTCCCATGCATAAAAAAAGCACCACCCTCTCCCCCTTCAGCCCACTACAACATGGATTCCCATGTAACCATCGTTACTCTTTCTTCTTCTCTTTCAGCCCCCTACAACATGCAGTTACAAATAAACAGCATACCCTCTCTGCCTTCTTCCCTCTAGTGCACAGTGTGCAGGGTTGTGGAGCATTAACACTGCACACCTGGTGATTCACCCCACACAGACATGAGTTGTGACTAGAACTTACAGGAGACTAGCTGCCAGGTACTTGTGCTCTGCTCTGCTCTGTGCTGCGCTGGGCTGGGCTTAGCTGGACTGTAGAGGAGGCGGGTTCATAGGTCACATGAGTTCAGTCTCCTTTCTTGGCTCAGAGGAAGCGTCGAGCGACACGTGAGCTGTGGGGGAGGAGACTCAGATGAGAGGACCTGAGATAAGAGCCGGTGGATCGGGGCATAGTTTGTTAATGAGAAAAACACTTCAGGGACATAGCGGGACAAGCCGTAAGCCATCCGGGACGATGGGACAGCAGTGTAAAATTGGGACTGTCCCGCCGGATCCAGGACGGTTGGGAGCTATGTGATAGGACAGTATAGGATTGTTTATAGCGCAAGTTTGGGGACTGCCCTTGTCAGGGTGGGAGTTATATTTGGGGCTAATGGACATAGGTTCAGGACCTAACCGATTCAGCACAGGGACCAGTGACTCCCTCAGCTGTGGTAGAGTATCCCCATTGTCCCCATCCTCCATTTGTCCTTTCTAAGCAGGAGTTTTCTATCTTGTGAACACATCCATGGTAGGACTGTTCCATTTGCATTTATACATGTGATTGTTTTTCATAATGGTCATTCGGGTCCCTCGTTTTGAGTATTTGTGTTTGTCACTTTTTTACCTTTTTAGATTAAAAGTTAAGTTTTAGTCACATGTTTTTTTCCTACTTGATTTTTGGTGGCTACATAGATTGTGATCATTGTTGTTGCGTGAGTGGCATTGTGATTTTGGCTGCCATACTTTTTGTTGATTGGTCTTTATTAGAACTTTAGTTGCAAGCTCTAAAGTACTCTTGACAGTTCAATATATATGAATTGCAGCTCCATTTTCTTAAAAAATGGCATTTTATTCTTATGCAATTTAACTGAAAAGGGCTTTAGGAGCAGTCTTCTCCTCCCAGGGCTTTACTCTCCACTCTGGATAATCACCCCTAATGTCCACCCAGCTGCACCTTCCATTGCTTGAGTGACATCTCCCACTTTGTAACACTTTGTCTGTAGGTAGGGGCAGTTATTTAGAATATAGAGTGAAGTGGAGAAGGAAAAAACTTTTAATAAGATACATTACAAAGTTTCTTATATTCAATGGTACTAATTTAATCTTTTCTCCTTTAGCATCCTGTTTCCCCTGATGTTGCTTTTTTTTTTTTCTTTTTTTTTTTTTTTAAACATACAAGCCATGTTTTTAGTAGACCTTTAGTTTCAGGCTCTAAAGTACTCGACAGTTCAATTTATATCAATAAATATAAACTCTCTTTGAGTGAACATTACCACTTTCACAATCAGATTTCTTTGTTCTAAAACGTGAATCAGTGTTGATGCTCTGCACATTAATTTTTGCAAATGATATTTATTTACTTTAGGAACTACACAGATCACTTATTGGCTTTATATCTGTACTTCTTAGGTACAAGATATTAGACACTTACTCCAATTTGTAATGTTCATTGCATCTAATATGCAGTGGTGAGACCTATGACAGGTATTTTGCACACTCTGTATTGGAAGCCCCATTTCTTTTTA
Source organism: Leptodactylus fallax (assembly GCA_947044405.1). NCBI lineage: Eukaryota > Metazoa > Chordata > Amphibia > Anura > Leptodactylidae > Leptodactylus > Leptodactylus fallax. The sequence goes on from CAMRHE010000379.1 coordinate 822,084, forward strand.
TCTGTTTTTATTATGTTAATATTGTGAGTAAAATTATTATATTTTTTATCTATCACTGGCAATATATTGTCTTTTATAGTGCAGCTGGTCATTCAATTTCTTTACTACATAGTCATATGCCTACCATTTGGCTATTGACTTGTAGAATTATTAAGAATGTAACAGTAGTTGCATGCTTTGGTTTATTTCTTCAGTCCTTCCTGTGTTCAGTTATGATATCTGCCACAATTCTGAAATTCTATGCATTTGCTCTCTCCTAATAAACAAGGTATTCTGTCTTCTCTATAGTCCATTATCACACAGCCTTCTTGATAAGATTATTTACTGTTTATGATATGATTAGAAATGGGACCACCACAATCAAATGTTGTTGGTTTGATGGCAACATGGTAACACTGTAACAAACAATAGTCATTAGGTTACTTTGGGGGCGATTTGTCTCAGATAAGCTAAAAAGGCCACTTCAACATGCATTACAAAGTGAAAACACATGTGTCCGTGAGTCACTGTGATGTCCTGGTGTCACCTGAGAGCCTCTCAACCAATAGTCAGTGGTAGGTGGACATTGTAATGTTAGAGTTACAGGAGGAAACATCACAAAATAGCAGGATCTGTCTGATAACAGAGAGTAGTAGAACAACTGCTTAAATCTTATACAGTGCAGAGAGATAAGCACAGGCCCCCAAACACCTTCATCAGTGGCAGCCACAAAGTTAGATGGACTTTGCTGAATTTGGGGTCCAAGTTATCACCACCAGACATTGTACAAGAAATAAATGCTCCACTAACTGAAACCACACCAGAACTTAAATTAACTTACAGGGCAGATCTGAAACAGAAGAATAAATGTCCAGGCAAATGGTTAGAACCAGGAGGTAATGTTAGAGGTAGAATCAGAAGACAAAACGGATATCCAATATAAAGTCAATGTTCAGTTCCAAGAGGTCACGTCAGAGGTAGAATCAGGAGACAAATGAGTAACCAGAAACAAGCCAAGAGTCTAAATAAAGCAATTCAAGACATATATGATCAGAGTCAAACTAGATTACTAAAATAGCAGATACTTGATTCAGGAGGTAAGGGTTTTTATATTGTGTATATATACTGTATATATATATTGTATTGTTTATATTGTATATATGTATATATACCTTTTTTTTTTTTCGGACTGGACCATAAGACGCACCTAGGTTTTAGAGGAGGAAAATAGGGAAAACAATTTTGAAGCAAAAAAAAGTGGTAAAATACTTAATAACATATGGGAGTTGTAGTTTTGCAACAGCTGCCAGGCCACATTGACAGGTGTCCCTGCAGCTGTACGGGCATGCATAGGGCATCTTTTTTTGCGGGATCAGGTGTACTTTTTAGTTATACCATTTTGAGTAATGTCTATTGCTTTGATCACTTTGTATTCAAATCAGAGGTGAAACAGCAAAAAAAATGGCAGCTCGGCACTTTGGATTTTTTTTTCCCGCTACGACGTTCACCCTATGGGAAAAATATTTCTAGAAGTTTGTAGACTAGGCATTTTCAGACACAGGGATACCTAATGTGTATATGTTTCACAGTAATTTTCTACTTTGATATGTATTCTAGGGAAAGGGGGTGATTTAGAACTTATAGTTTTTTTTATTTTTTTTAAATATTTTTACAGTGCAGACCCCATAGCTATGGCAACCGCTCTGCAGCAGAGCAGCCGCCATCATCTTTACAGGCCCGGCATCCGCCGTAATAGCACAGCGGATACATACAAACTACCATTCTAGTGACAAAACATTGATTATGCCTGCACTAATCTGAAAAATATCAGTTTCTTAACCCCTTCCCACTCTGCGTCCTACTATTAAGTCATGCTGAGAGTATAGTTAATGCTCAGTGCCATAATAGTACAGTGCTGTAATGCCACGCTCACAGGAGCTGAGACCCGGGACTTGCCTCTGGAATTGGAAAATACTCCAACTCTGGTGAATTAAGCCCTCAGATTCTGTGATCAATAGTGATCATGGCATCTGGGGGTCCCTCCACCACCCCTTGGATCCCCTACAGTGAGATTATGGGGTTCAAGAGGTTGCCATGGCAATCAGGAGGTCGAGCAACAGCCTCCACATATAGGCTGCGTAATAAAAAGTTGAAAAAACTCTTCCTTTTAATTTTAAAAAACATATAATGTAAACAAACATGTTACGTATCCCGTACGGTGAAAGACGTAAAAAGAAATATACAGCAATGCACAAATTAATGTATTTTGGACGCCTCCTAATAGCAATAAAAAGTGATCAAAAAGTCATACATACCAAAAATTGGTAACAATAAAAACTACAACTTGCCCCACAAATAAAGAGTCTTTACATATCTCCATCAACAAAACAGTAAAAAAGTTGTAGGTGTCAGAGTATGGTAAATGTGTTAAAATGTTTAAGGGTTTTTCTTTTTTTTTTTTTTTTGCTCATCCAATAAACAGTGTGATGCAGCCTGCTAATCTAAAAAAAATCTGTTAAGTAAGGGTTGTTTTTAATAACCCAATAAAGATTGTGATACGCCCTACTAATACTTTTTTTGCTCACCTAATATTCATACAAACTTCAACCATTGTAATGACAAAAAAAACAAAAAAACTAAAGCTGAGTGACACAGTTCTAGTGTAATACTGACCAGGTCTGACGCTTTAGTGCTTTTAATGTATTGCTATTTTTCTTGAAATAGTTCTTTGTTAAGAAAAAAAAACTAAAAAAGAATATGACTCGCAACAGTAACAGCAACCCTGCCAATATCCCCAGTGTTGTCTTACTTTCTTAGAATAAAAATGAAGTTTTTGAAAGCAATGAATCACAAATGTTGAGTCAGGATTCTGTGTATTTCTCCTCTGTTGTAACATTCAATTTATCATGCTGTCTTTCTGTACTGTCAACCATGTCTTCTTCTTCATCTTCACTGACACAGATCCCATTTTCTAGTAGTGGCATCTGCTGAGAGAGATATCCTTATAGCCCAAGACTTCCTCTTCTTGATGAGTTGGATGAAAACAGACAATGTTTTTGAATGTATAGGAGGTGAAGGTGGAAAGCATGAGTGTTGGTGGAGGTAGTAGTGGCTGGAGGTATGTTACTGGTAGTTGTGCTGGTAAGGGCACTAGGGGAAAATTTGTTCATAAAGGAATCCCAGTGTCATGATGAGACACAAAAAAAGTGGGGAAGGGGATGAAATTACTGAATCCTATGATGATTGTATTACAAGTAAGACCTGGTAAGAGTGACAGGGTGACATCAGAGGAAAAGGGTGGTGGAAGCTGCCATAGTAAGAATTCCATCCGATGTGCAGCCCCAACATCCAAAAGATCTGCTTGGGGTAAATCTAAGGTAAGCTTGGGTGATGGTGGCACTGTAGACACATTTCCAAGGCTGATTGTTTTGGGGCAGCAGCTGCATACAGTCATCTCCCATATGGGAATTTTTTTGCACATTACCAAATGACAAACAATGGCAAAGTGCAGCATCTGCAGAAAATTAGGCATTGGCATGCAGGCACATGTGTAGGAACTAGGTCTCTCCTAGGCAGGCCACATCCACACCTAGCATATGGTCATCGTCATTAGAGATGAGCGAAGTATTCAAAAATTTGATTTGGCAACTTCGCCGAATTTCACTATATGATTCTATTTGATCCGAGTTAATTTGCGGCGAATAAACAGCTATTTCCTATCTGCAGAGAGCTGGGGTGGGCAGGTGGGCGGCAAAATGGTGGAAGCCCTTGGATGCCGCGGTCATGTCTCTCTCTCTCTCTCTCTCTCTCTCCAGCACGGACAACTTTTATTCATGTGGAAGGATCTGCTAACAAGCAAAGACATGCCTACCCAATCACTAGAGAACATCATGTGGCCGTCTGATGTCACAAAGGTCCTTACTAAATATTCGTTACCACGAAGCATCAGGAAATCCGGATTCCATGTGAATCGAATATTTCCTGAAATTCGGATCGAATTCCACTTCTGCAGATTCGATTTGCTCATCACTAATCGTCATTATCATCTCAATCTTGTTCTCCTCCTAAACTCCAACTTCAGTCATCATCTGTAAAGGAATGTGTGTCCAGTAAACAACAATCTGAAGCAAGTCATCTGGCTGGTCTGCAACTTTAACTCATACCTAGCCAAATTACTGGCGTTGCTGTCGCTGCCGTGCCACTTAGTCGAAAGAGAGAGTATTTAGCCACTTATTACAACTTAAGTAAGGTCCTCTCTTCTTATAATAACCCCATTCTTAATTCATTGTTTCCTCAAATACTGGTCTAGGAACCATATCTACTGGTCTATGAACCCTATCTAACACATGCCCTATCTCTGTTTTGTTTTAATCATTGTACATTTACTATATGCTGTTAAATAATGCATTGTGATTACACCAGCTGTTACTATTTTTCTAAATATACAGTTGTGTCATTACTTTACCTTCATATCACAGAATGACCAGTTTGTAAATACAATATTGGTGAATAATTTTATATTACAAAGGGATATGCTATGTATATAAATGAGAGCCCACCCCCAATTAAAACCTTTTAAAAGACTTTGAAGATCAACTGATGCGGCTGCTGGAAGCTGTATATCAGGTATATAGCTGGAAGCAGCCCTGTTCCTATATAAATGAATGGAAGCGGAGCTGCAGTTCCAGACGCCACCGCTACAGTGTTTGGCTACCGCTTCTAGTCTTTGTAGAGTAGTGGTAATGCCTGGACCTGCACCCTGGCTCCCATTCACTTGAATAGAAACTGGGCTGCTTCTGGACATATACCTAATATACGACTTCCGGCGGCCGCTTCAACTGATTGGTTCGGAGTTCAGGTCTCGGAATTTGAACGATCTTATAATGATGAGTGTGAAGAATATCGCCTCGCCCAGCCGCCTGGCACGCCTGCGATCAAACTTCTTTCTTAACCTCCCACTCACACATCGTGAGTAGACCGGGTCATAGGATAAAAACGAAACGAGCGATATAAATTTTATATGTTTAATAACCCAAGTGGGTCGGTATGAATTAATAGCATATACAGAAATATACAATATTAATACGATCAAGCATAAACATACAAGCAAAGGAGCGATGATACCATACAAAACAAAGTAAAAGGGAAATAAAAGTTTAGAAAAGATACCTGAGCACACAGCTTTGTTCTAGCTGTCTCTCTTCCATGCTCAGCACAATGAATACCTGTAGTCCATTTCTCTAGGCCACAGCAGAGTTTTGGGCCTAGGGCGCAAGCTTAAGCAAGTTGCATAAAACAATCCTTCTACATGCTGTCCAGAACTAGACCCTCAAAGCATTCCTCAGTAGGGCAGGCCCTCTCATCTTCTCCCAGATCAGAGCTCCTTACTGCCTCTTTGCTGAATGACCCCAGAATCCAGGTCTGCCCACAGCATATGGCTAGTGCTCCACCCACCCCTTGCACCCAGGCAGCCCCCCTTCTCCCACCTTTGCAGAACCCTCGGAGAGAAGGGTGAAGTTAAGGCTTGCTATCCCCCATCCCATATGGCCAGGGATAATAAAAGTGCCTGGCTATAGCAAGCCATCTCCAATGAACACACATAAAACCAGTGAAGCGTATCGTCCAGCAATGTGGACTCAACTAAAGCACCGCATTCCAAGTGGGGGAAGGACTGACCTAAGCAAGTAAAACACACTTCCAAGAAAGATATAAAACTGAGGGTCGGTTCATCACACCTCCCCCTTTTAGAGCGTGTCGGGAGGAAGGACGATCCTAAGATCGCCTTCCGCGGACACCTTGGCGGCCTCACCCCGCCGGGACCTGCGCTGGTCCCTGACCATATTCCTGGCGTACTGATACCCTCTTCCTCTCCTGTCTGAATGGAGACTCTTCTAAGGTTCAGGCTCTGAATTAAGTAGACCTGGCTACCTCCTGCTTGCTCTGGGTCCCTCCCCCGAGTGCTGGCGTCCCTCAGACCCACACTCACAACCCCAGGCCCTTGTGGTACCGGTGCTGAGACCCCATCTCGGCAGTCTCCGCCCACCTGGCTACCCCCGGCCTGCACTGGGACCTCGTTCTGAGTGCTGGCATCCCGCAGATCCACACTCGCAACCCCAGGCCCTTGTGGTACCGGTGCTGAGACCCCATACCGGCAGTCTCCACCCACCTGGCTACCCCCGGCCTGCACTGGGACCTCATGCTGAGTGCTGGCATCCCGCAGATCCACACTCGCAACCCCAGGCCCTTGTGATACCAGTTTAGAGACCCCTTCCTGGCAGTCTCTCAGGGTCTCTCCCACACTAGCTGCTAGTTGGGAGAGTTCTAGGGGATTCTGCACCTCCCCCTTTGCTTCCAAACCTAGGGGCACCTCTGGTTCTGGCACAGGTATGTTTGAACCCTGTCCTCCCTCCCAGACGCCTTGCCCCTCTGGGCCTACACCCTGTTCCTCCTGTACTTGGGTGGGTGATGGTGATACCTTGGGCAAATGACTGAGATTATGCTTCCCCAAACCATCCCTCCACAATACATTGACAGGTAATACATTTGACACACCCCCTTCTTGGGTCCCACCTCCAGCACCCCATGCCGTCTGCACTTGGGCCATGGGCATGACTGGCACACCTTGGATGGCTGTTTCTCCTTCCCAGGACTCTTTCACAAGAGTTAGGGGCCCACGTACACGTCTCCCGTACAAGAGCTCAAAGGGGGAGAACCCCGTTGAGGCTTGCGGCACCTCCCGGTAAGCGAACAGCAGGTGCGGGAGATAAGACTCCCAGTCGCGCCCGTGGGACTCAACTAACATCCTGAGCATGTGCTCCAGGGTGCCATTGAACCGTTCACACAGGCCATTGGTCTGTGGGTGATACGGGCTGGACACCAGATGTTGCACCTCTGTTACCTTACACAGGCCTTGCATCAAGGCAGACGTGAACTGGGTACCTTGGTCTGTGAGCATCTCTCTGGGAAATCCAACACGGGAGAAGATGCCTACCAGAGCCTTGGCCACTACATCAGCCCGGGTGGAAGGCAGCGCGACAGCTTCCGGGTACCTAGTAGCGTAGTCTACTACCGTTAATATGAAACGTTTCCCGGTGCGACTGGGAATGGACAGGGGTCCAATGAGATCCACAGCCACCCGCTGGAAAGGTTCGGTTATGATGGGCATAGGTATTATTGGTGCTTTGGAGCCTTGCCCCGCCTTGCCCATCCTCTGACAAGTGTCACATGAACGGCAGTATTTAGCTACGTCTGTCCCCATCTTAGGCCAGTAGAATAAGTGGCTGAGGCGAGCCTTGGTCTTAGCGATCCCCAGGTGGCCTGCCAGTGGAATATCATGAGCAATCCGCAACAACTCCACCCGGTAGGGTTGGGGTACCACCAAATGTTTCTCCCTGAGCCGACTTTCTTTTCCCTTTGTGGGGATCGTTTCCCGGTACAACCTCCCTTGCTCCCAGTACACGCGGTCCTTGTCCGACTCCAAGGGAGGTTGATCAGCACGCTCCTTCAATGCATCCAGACTGCGGTCAGCTTGGACAGCGTCCCTGAACTCCTGACTGGAGCCAGACAGAAGAGATGTGCATGTCACATACCCGCCGGGCTCCTCCGGCTCCAGTGTGGGGAGGCTAGTCATGGCGGTCTCAGTGCCATCTCCGGGTGACAGAGGGAACGGCTCAGGAGCGCCTTCCACCCCTCTAGCACTCTGGCTGCGGGTCACCACCGCAACTCCAGCAGTCCGTTCCTCATCCGGATCGGCCCTGAGATCCCCGTGACCCACCTGACCACCTGGCACATTGTCCTCAGTTGGGGTTGCCCCCAGCATCTCAGAAGAACTACCCTGTAAACCTGCAAGGCAAGAATTAGCAATTACATTGACATTGCATTCATTCATTGATTCACAGTGAACTGCATGGGGGAATGGCTGAGCCAGGGTCACACTGAGGGGGCTCTCATCACCCGCAGATGTGGGCGGGGCTACAGCCAGGTCAGCATTCCACAATGTCTCATTCACATGCTCACTGATTACTTTAGCTGGACACACAGCAGGGGGAAACAAAAGGCTGACCCCTCCCTCTGCCTGTGTGACAGGCTTCAACACCTCATTAAAATCATCCTTCAGTACAGACATTTTGTCACAGCGAGGTGGGGCTGCTCCCACCCCATATTGGGACACCAAGGGCCCCAAATCTCTTCCCAATAGTACATTGGCAGACAGATCAGACACTAGCCCCACATCACGCATCCCTTTTCCCGCACCCCAGTCCAAATGGACGCAAGCCATGGGCACAGTTACGCGTTCTTGTCCAATACCCTTCAGGGTCAGAGTTTTTCCAGGGATAATACTGTCTGCAGGGACCAAGTCAGGTTGCACCACATTAATCTGCGCCCCAGTGTCCCGAAATCCCATGACCACTTTACCCCCCACAATGACCTGTTGACTGTTGGCATCGGACTGCAACCCCTCCCTCCCCACCAAGTATACAGATGAGCCAGCTGCCGTGGCTGGGGAAACAGGGGGGTTCTTAGAGCGGTTGGGGCACTCCGCCTTGAAATGTCCTGGCTGGTTACAGGCATGACACCGCCGGGTCTCTCCTTGGGACTTGGAGGGGGTCCCCGGGGCGCCCAGAGTTCTTGGGACAGGGGAAGTAGAGGGGGCACCCGGGACAGAGTTTGTCTTACCCCACTTGGAGACCGCAGGCTGTGGTGAACTCCAACTTTGCCCCTCCTTCCAGCTTGAGGGTCTCTGCAGTGTGGCTCCTCTCTTGATCCCTTGCTCCCTGGTGGACACATAGTCGTCAGCAATCTCTGCAGCATTGTCTGCTGTTTTGGGTTTCCAGTCACACACGAACTGACGGACCTCCAGAGGGCACACCTGGAGAAATTGTTCCTTTATCATAAGATCCCCAATTCCCTCAAACGTGGTGACAGTAAGTCCTTTGATCCACTGCCAGAATGTAACCTGTAAGTGGTGCAGAACATCCGCATAGCTCTCTGTGGGACCCCGCTGGATATTCCGGAACTTTTTGCGGTACACCTCCGGCGTGAGCCGGTATCTCCGGATTAGCGCTGCTTTGATGGTCTCATAGTCCGCGTCCACTGGTAAGCTCGTGGAAACATCCAGGCCTTTTCCCTTCAGCCGGGGAGACAGGTAACGGGCCCATTCTGCCTGGGGAATATGATGCTGCTTACACACCCGCTCAAATCCCCGCAAGAACGAGTCCAAGTCCCCGTTATCTTTCAAGATTGGAAAGTCCTCGGATCGGATCTTTAGTGCTCGGGCTCCTGGAGTTGGTGCAGGGGAAGGTTGCGCCTGCCGGGGAAGTTCCAGCTTTCTTAGCTCAAGCTGATGCTCTCTTTCCGCCCGGCGCTCTGCAGCTTCTCTCTCCGCCCGACACTCTGCAGCAGCGGCCTCTCTCTCCGCCCGGTGCTCTGCAGCTTCTCTCTCCACCCGGCGCTCTGCAGCTTCTCGGTACTGGAGAATCACCTGCAGACGGGTGCTATAGTCACTGGCGTCTATCTGCTGTAAGGCCATTTGCAAGTATAAGTCCGTTACCCCCACAGAACTGGGGTTACTGGTCCCTCCAGGCACAGTTACCTCTGGGGTCCGGGCACCTGCGGAACCATCTGGCATGGTGATGTTTTCTGGTGCCAGCCTCTCAGGACTTTGCTCCGCCTCCTGCATGGCTATGGTAGCTTCCATATCCGCCATCTCCTGGAGTTCAGCAGCAACCAAGTCCTGCAGACGTTTGGTTATGCTTCTGGTCCCACCAGCCATCCACTGGAAGCCGTTGCCAAATAAAAGATAGGACAGAAAAAAGAAGAAGGGAGGGAACAGTACTGTACCAAACTTTCACCGTATTTTAAGCTTGATCTCATACCGCGCTCGTTCCATAGGTTTGCCGCAATCCCCAGTGTCTGCGTGATACCACACCCACACACTGTTACCCTAATATCCCACAACGCTGCCACCACTGTGAAGAATATCGCCTCGCCCAGCCGCCTGGCACGCCTGCGATCAAACTTCTTTCTTAACCTCCCACTCACACACCATGAGTAGACCGGGTCATAGGATAAAAACGAAACGAGCGATATAAATTTTATATGTTTAATAACCCAAGTGGGTCGGTATGAATTAATAGCATATACAGAAATATACAATATTAATACGATCAAGCATAAACATACAAGCAAAGGAGCGATGATACCATACAAAACAAAGTAAAAGGGAAATAAAAGTTTAGAAAAGATACCTGAGCACACAGCTTTGTCCTAGTTGTCTCTCTTCCATGCTCAGCACAATGAATACCTGTAGTCCGTTTCTCTAGGCCACAGCAGAGTTTTGGGCCTAGGGCACAAGCTTAAGCAAGTTGCATAAAACAATCCTTCTACATGCTGTCCAGAACTAGACCCTCAAAGCATTCCTCAGTAGGGCAGGCCCTCTCATCTTCTCCCAGATCAGAGCTCCTTACTGCCTCTTTGCTGAATGACCCCAGAATCCAGGTCTGCCCACAGCATATGGCTAGTGCTCCACCCACCCCTTGCACCCAGGCAGCCCCCCTTCTCCCACCTTTGCAGAACCCTTGGAGAGAAGGGTGAAGTTAAGGCTTGCTATCCCCCATCCCATCTGGCCAGGGATAATAAAAGTGCCTGGCTATAGCAAGCCATCTCCAATGAACACACATAAAACCAGTGAAGCGTATCGTCCAGCAATGTGGACTCAACTAAAGCACCGCATTCCAAGTGGGGGAAGGACTGACCTAAGCAAGTAAAACACACTTCCAAGAAAGATATAAAACTGAGGGTCGGGATGAGAATCAAAAATGTTCAGATCCTTAACAACCCCTTTAAGGATTGACACATTTGTGTTACGCTATGTATTGCTTTGAAATGCTTTCATAGGTACTTTTGACATACACTTTTTTAAAGATTCATGGATAATTCTTGAATGTTTTTGTACATTAATTAGTTACATAGTTACACAGTTGGTATGGTTGAATAAAGACATATGTCCACCAAGTTCAACCAATATAGTATATTATAGTATAAATATGGAAAGTGTGTAGCATTTTGCGGTTTTAATATAACTAGTCTACAGTAGTAGGTATAAACAAAAGTTTTAAGTCAAATAAGCATAAGATGAACTATTCAGTAAATAGCTCTTTAGGATTCATTTGAATGGTACTGGTTAAAACTGTGTAAATACTGTGATAAATTATAAGAATGGTATCAAGATATTAAAGTGTTTTTATTATTAGAAAAATTACATAATGTATTTATACTTTTCTGAAACGTTTGTATAAATTGCCTCAGTGTTACAGTTTAGCATATGCTTTACCTCATTTTATTCACTGAAATCATTAAACTCAATACTGCACACATCATACTGTCTACTTGGCATTACAAATAAACTTTACATAGAGTGTAAGAGTGAAATGCATTATTTTATAAGCAAAAGCATAATAATTATAGTAATTGCAATGTCAATAAATATTATACAGTACATTTAAAGGAAGTCTACTGTCTCCCCCAAGCGTATTCATCTGATACCAACATGATACAAAGCACATTTCAGTGATAAACAACATACCTCTGTAAAACAACTTTGAAGTCATATGCAGTTGGTGCACTGGGGATGGGCCTTCAGCCCTGAGAGCACTGCTCTTGCTGCTCAAGTAGGATGGTTGATGTCATAGCAGTGGGAGGATCAATTTTCAGAGCACAGGGTGGCAGAAGCAGGGGATGTTAGTGGTGTGAGTGGCAAGAGGGACCTGATGGACTGACTCCAGTGAGTCGAGAGGAGTGAGTCACGTGAGTCACGTGAGCGAGAGGAGTCAGCTGTGAGCGGCGTTGCAGCGTGCGGAGGGCAGACCGCTGTGACCCGGGGGCTTTTCACAGCGGCGAGCAGTGGCGAGCAGCGGCCCAGCAGCGGCCCAGTGCGGCCAGGAGAGAGCTGCCGGCCTACTGCCGGGCGGCAGCAGCAAGAGGAAGAGCGGAGGCAGACCTACACGGGAGGGAGGGACGGACACCCACCCGGGGAGCAGCCCGCCGTGCCCGCTGGGCAGCTGTGAGTGGGAGTCAGCTGTGAACGGGAATCCGCGTTGCAGCGTGCGGAGGGTAGACCGCTGTGTCCCAGCGGCGAGCAGCAGCCCAGTGGGGCCAGGAGAGGGATTCACGGTGGTGAGCAGCGGCCCAGCATGGCCAGGAGAGAGGAATATGGAAGAGGAGAAAACTCACATGGTAAGCTGCAGCATATGCTATATGTTTACAGATTTGCCTGACCATAAAGCCAACTTCACCTGTATGAAATGCAAACTAGTGGCCCTTTTAGAAGATAAAGTGCAGAGGTTGGAAGAAAGAATAGTGACGTTGAGAGGCATTAAAGAAAGTGAGGTTTTTATTGATGAAGCAGAAGCAAGCCTCTTGAATATAGTAAGGGAAGAAAGTATGAGAGAGCCTACAGTGGTGGAGGCTGAAGCAAACCTCCAAAATATAGTAAGGGAAGAATACTTGAGTGAACCTACAGAGGCAGATAATTGGATACAGGTGACCAAGAGATGCAAAAGGATCACAAGGCCATCACCACTTACACAGCTAGGTAACCGATATGAAACTCTTATGCACACTGATGAAAATGATAAGAATAATCTATCAGCAAAAGAAGAAACAAAAGTCACCCAGAGACAAGAGGGAGCAACAAGAAATAGCGTAGCGAGGAAAAAAAAGAAGAGTAGTGGTTATGGGCGACTCACTGCTAAGGGGCACAGAGGCAGCTGTCTGCAGGCCAGATATAACTGCACGAGAAGTATGCTGCCTCCCAGGAGCAAAAGTTAAGGATGTGGCCAATAGGATTCCATGCCTCTTCAGCTCCAAGGATAACTACCCATTTTTGCTGATACATGTGGGTACAAACGACACGGCAAAAAATGATTTACCAACTATTCGTAAAGACTTTGAAAATCTAGGAAAGAAAGTGAAGGAACTGGATGCGCAGGTAGTATTTTCATCAATTCTCCCAGTTGATGGTTATGGTATCAGGAGATGGAATAAAATACTAGAGGTAAACAAGTAGCTTTGACAGTGGTGTAGAAAGCGAGGATTTGGATTTCTGGACCATGGAGTGAATTACCTCTACGGAGGACTCCTTGCTAGAGATGGTATACATCTCACAAAGACTGGGAAACACATATTTGCCAGAAGACTTGCCACACTTATCAGGAGGGCTTTAAACTAGAAGAGGAGGGGATGGGAAGTAAAAAGAAAAACAAGAACATGCAGCTAAAGGATATACTAAACAAGGTTACTAGATGTGGTAATGAGGACCTAAGACAGGATATTCAGAAGGAAATTAAGAAAAAGGAAGTATCAGAGCGCAATTTGAAATGTTTTTACACAAACGCACAAAGCATGGGAAACAAACAGGGAGAATTAGAGCTGATAATACAGAAGGAAAAATATGATGTCATTGATATTACAGAAACTTGGTGGAACGATAAGCATGATTGGAATATACAGATGGAAGGATACAACCTATTCAAAAAAAATAGAACTAACAAAAGAGGGGGAGGAGTTGCATTGTATGTTAAAAAAGATCACATTTCCACGGAAATCACAGTTTTACAAAATGATAATTTATTGGAAAATATTTGGGTAACAATTCAGGGGAAAAACAATGATAAGGACATCATAATAGGTGTTTATTATAGACCACCAGGACAGACAGAAGACATGGATGAGATTTTTTCACAGCAAATGACCACGCTTTCGAAGAAATATGAAATTGTTATCATGGGAGACTTTAATTACCCAGATATTCATTGGGAAACTCACACAGCTACGAGTAAAAACTCTATCAAATTTTTATCCTCTCTAGCAGACAACTTCATTGCCCAGTTAGTAGAAAAAAACACGAGAGGAACATCCATTCTGGACCTAGTTTTAACTAAGAAGGAGGACATGGTTAAGGAATTAAGGGTAGCAGGGACATTGGGATTCAGCGACCATGCTATACTCGAGTTTGGGGTTGTAAGAAGAAGAAGACCTGAGAAGACAAAGACTAGAAGGCTCAATTTTAGTAGGGCAGATTTTAGGGGCCTAAAGGTAAGGGTTAGTAGAATTCCATGGCGAAAAATACTTAAGCACAAAAATGCACATGAGGGGTGGGAAATTTTCCGTAGGGAAATCATTAATGCACAGGAACTAACAATACCTAGAAGCAAGAAAAATGGGAATCACCTAAAAACTCCAGGATGGATGACCAAAAAATTACATAACCTACTAAAAAAGAAAAAGGAAACATACAACAAGTGGAAGATGGGAGCTATATCTAAGGGAGAGTATACAGCAGTTTGCAGACACTGCAAGATAAGCATTAAAAAAGCTAAGGCTGGATACGAATTGAAGCTTGCAAAAGAAGTTAAGAGTAAGGTAAAAGGTTTTTGGGGATATGTTAAGAGCAAAAGAAAAGTGAAGGAAACCATTGGAGTCCTGAAGAACGAAAAGGGTGAAAAAGTTAACATGGTGGATCAGCAGGTGGAGTTACTAAATTCATATTTTGTATCCGTCTTCTCCCAAGAAATGGATGGAAATATCAACATTAATGGTGATAGTGGTGAGGGGAAAGAGGACTCCAAGCCGATTATTAGTGAAGGTTTGGTAAGAGAACATTTAGCTAAGATTAAGGAAACCAAGTCCCCAGGACCGGATGATTTACACCCTAGAGTTTTAAAAGAATTAGCAGAGGAAATAACAGAACCCCTTGCAATAATCTTTAATAAGTCATGGGAAACAGGAGTGGTCCCTCTAGATTGGAAAAGGGCAAATGTGGTCCCCATCTACAAAAAGGGGAATAGGGACGACCCAGGAAATTATAGGCCGGTAAGTCTGACCTCGATAGTAGGAAAAATCTTTGAACAAATCGTTAAAGAACATTTAATTAGGCACCTGGATGGGAAGGCTTTAATTAATCAGAGCCAGCACGGCTTTATGCCTAATAAATCTTGTCAGACTAATCTGATTTCCTTCTACAATAAAATCACTGAATGGTTGGACCAGGGGAATGCAGTGGACATAGTATATCTTGACTTTAGTAAGGCCTTTGATAAAGTATCACATAACATTCTTATTGAAAAAATGATCAAGTATGGCTTTGATAAAATATCAGTGAGGTGGGTTCACAACTGGCTTAATGATCGGGCACAACGAGTAATTCTAAATGGCTATACATCAAACTGGAAGAAAGTAAAAAGTGGGGTGCCGCAGGGCTCTGTCCTGGGCCCAGTACTTTTTAATATTTTTATAAATGATCTGGATGATGGGAGTAATGGGGAACTAATAAAATTTGTAGATGATACAAAGATAGGAGGAATAGCCAACACTAGAGAGGAGAGAGAGTGCATCCAAAAGGACTTAGACACACTGGAACAATGGGCTGAGGTGAACAAAATGGTATTCAACAGGGACAAATGCAAAGTCCTACATCTGGGTAACAGAAATGCAAGAAGCATATATAGTATGGGAGGAATAGAACTAAGTGAGAGTACAGGGGAAAAGGATCTGGGCATAATAGTAGATCACAAATTCAACATGAGTCAACAGTGCGGTGCGGTGGCTAAAAAGACTAATAAAATTCTAGGATGTATCAAGACGAGCATTGAAGCTAGATCAAGAGAGGTAATTATTCCGCTGTACTCTGCCCTGGTCAGACCCCACCTGGAATACTGTGTACAGTTCTGGGTGCCCCAGTTTAAGAAAGACATCGATTTATTGGAGCAGGTCCAGAGAAGAGCAACCAAAATGGTGGAAGGTCTACAAACCATGTCCTACGAGGAAAGGCTAAAAGAATTGGGACTGCTTAGTTTGCAGAAGAGAAGGCTAAGGGGAGACTTAATAGCGGTATTTAAATATCTGAAAGGTTGTCACAGTGCAGAGGGATCTACCCTATTCTCATTAGCAGAAGGAAGCATGAGACGTAATGGGATGAAACTAAGGGGAAGGAGATTCAGATTAGACATTAGGAAAAACTTTCTAACAGTAAGGGTAGTGAGGGAGTGGAATAGGCTGCCACGGGAGGTGGTGAGTTCTCCCTCAATTGAAATCTTCAAGCGGAAACTGGATAGGTATATAGCTGGGATGATTTAGGAATTCCTGCTTTTGCAGGGGGTTGGACTTGATGGCCCTTGAGGTCCCTTCCAACTCAAACAAACAAACAAACAAACAAACAGTGCACCAACTGCTTCATTTCCATAAGACATCAAATTTGTTTTTCTCCAATTCTGCAAAAGTGACATACAATAACAAAAGTATGATGTTTCATTTCAATCAGTTTTATTAGGATTTTTTAAAGGGTCAAGTAACAACATATAGTAAAGCGGTATCGTATGGTCAGTTAAAGTAGCTATAAGTCACAATAAACACATGTTAAGCAGTGTACTAATACACATAAGGATAACTATAGATTTCTAAGGGTTAGAAAGTTTCAGGAATAAAGAACGAGATTCAAGCATATATCAAACATCAAAAGATAACAGTAATATTAGATGTGATCTTCCACGTGTGACGCAACCGGAATTACGGCAGGTGTTTTTGGGCATTTAGTGTCCATGGGAGCCAATTTTTTTGGAATTGGGTATCTCCAAACGCTCCATGGGATAGGATCCTCTCATATTGGTAAGTCAGTTCCACCATTTTCACCATGTCTCCTCTAGACGGGATAGTAGCTGATTTCCAATTGCGTAGAAGAGCCAGTGATGCAGATAATAAGACATGGCCAATCATCACTCTGTGAAGTGCTGGGAAAGAATCGATCTGCAAGAATAGTAGCGCCAAAGCTGGTGAGGGGGTTATAGTGAATCCCACCAGAGAAGAAATCCATCGGAAGACGTCTTGCCAGTACGGCACCACTCGCGGACATGTCCACAGTAAGTGGAGTAGGGATCCTCCTTCCCCGCATCCCCTCCAGCAAGAGTTTGAGGTCTGCGGGTGCATTCGGTGGAGACGCTCTGGAGTGTAGTACCAGTGAAGGAGAATTTTGACAGTGGTTTCGTAGTGAGTCGTGCACCGGAAGGTCTTCTTTGTGAAGGCCATGGCTTTCTGCCATTGCATGACAGTGTATTGTTGATGAAGTTGCATCTCCCAACTAAGTATTGGAGTGGATTTGACTATATGATCTTTGGAGCCTATAGTATTATAGATGGAGCTGAGGATTTTGGCAGCCGGGTTGGGAATCTTGAGCAGGTCCAACAGGGATTTATTTGTTGTGGTTGGAGGAGAGAAAATGTTTGACTCTTAGGTACGTAAAGAGGCTATTGGAGGGTAGGAAGAAGGTGGATTGTAGAGACTGGAATGAAGTCATCGATTCCTCACTCCACACCTGGGAAACGGAGGTAATGCCTGATGCTTTCCAAGCGGATAGGTTGAGATCCAGGATAGCTAGTTCCAGAAATTCAATCGGAGCCCGCGTGATGTTGAGTGTTCGTTTTTTGCCTGTAGAATGGTGAATATGTTGCCAGCTATTTGTAAGGTGTTGTAGAATTGGAGACTTGAGAGAAGGTACCACATCAGTCCAGAGGGAATAGAGGAGCCAGGATTTGAGGTTGTGTTGTAGTATCATATGGGACTCAATACCTATCCAGGATTTGTGGACGTTGTTGTGCCACCAGTCCTTTAGTGTAGAAAGGTGAGAGGCCATATAGTAGTCGTAAATATTCGGTACACCCAAACCTCCCGCTCCCCATTTCCTGTGTAGAATAGAAGATGGGAGTCTTGGCTTTTTGGAGTTCCAGATAAATTTGTTGAGCATGGCGTTGATCTTTTGGAGGAATGTGGGAGGAGGTGCCATAGGGATGGTTCTGAATATGTATAGTATTTTTGGAAGGAGCGTCATTTGAAAGGCGGAAATCCTGCCCAGCCATGACAAGGTGAGTTTCGAATAATTTTGGAATTCTTTCTCTAGTCCTGTCAGTCGAGGCATGTAGTTGGCTTTGGATACTTGTGCAGTAGAGGAAGTAATCTTTATTCCCAGATATTCCAGCTCTGTCGGTCTCCAATCATAAGGAAACCTTTCCTTGAGATGTTCTAGAAGTGGCATGGAAACGTTCAAAGGGAGAATTTGTGTTTTTGATTCATTGATTTTATAAAAAGAAAGAGCCCCGTATTCTCTGAGGGTTTCGATAGCAGCTGGCAGAGAGGTTTCTAGAAGAGTTACGGATAATATGATATCGTCCGCGTAGAGGGAGATGAGATGAGAGGAGCCCGGTAAGTTTACTCCTTGAACTCTTTCATTTTGCCGCAGGGACTGTGCTAATGGTTCTATGGTAAGTATAAAAATCAATGGAGAGAGAGGGCATCCTTGCCTTGTTCCATTCCTGATGTTAAAGCTATCCGACAATGTACTGTTGGTGAACACTCTGGCTGATGGAGAGGAATATAGGTTTGAGATAGCAGTGAGAATCAGGCCGGAGAATCGTAATTTCTGCAGGACAGAAAAGGCGAATGACCAATTAATCCAATCAAACGCCTTCTCAGCATCCAAGGCGACCATGAGGGATGGAGTCTTCCTTCGTTCCAGTAAATCCACCAGATGTAGAACTCGTCTGGTGTTGTCTGGGGCTTGGCGGCCTTTTACGAAGCCCACTTGGTCTGTGCCAACTAAGTCTGGGAGAATGGGAGCCAGTCGAGCTGCCAAAATCTTCGCATAGAGCTTGATGTCAGAATTTAGTAGCGAGATTGGTCTGAAATTTTGTGGGACATCTGCTGTTTTGCCGGGTTTAGGAAGGGTGACGATCAACGCAGCCAGGGATTCACGTGGAAGCGGTGCACCCAACATAGCATGATTGAAGAAGTTCAGAAGAGATGGAGCCAGAGTTTGTTGAAAGTAGATTAAGTATTCGTTGGAGAAACCATCTGGCCCCGGAGATTTGCCCTTAGGTAAGGACTTTATGGTTTTTAACAGTTCTGGGAGCGTGATAGGGGAGTTTAGGGCCGAGAGTTGCTCATCCAACAGGCCTGGTAACGTGAGGCTGCTTAAGAAGCCGGACACCAGGTTCTGGTGATCCGCCGGAAGAGGGGTATGCTCTTGTAGATTGTATAGTCGTGCATAGTAGTCTTTAAAGGAATTAGCGATGTCTCTCGGGTCCGTTAAATGCATTCCGGTTGTAGGATGTCTAATGTATGGGATCCGTGATTTGATTGCTTTTGCTCGTAGTTGTCTAGCTAATAATCTGCCAGCTTTGTTGCTTTGGGAGTAAAAACGAGCTTTAGATTTTTTTAGAGCTTTTTCGTAATCTTGTAGAAGAAGGAGACGTAGTTTTTGTCTGACTTGAATGAGCTGTTCCGAAGTAGTCGAGTTAGGATTGAGTTTGTTCGTGGAGTCCAAAGTACGAAGGGTGGACATTGCCTCCTGGATTGCTTTCTGTCTTTCTTTTTTGTTTCTATGCGTGATTTTTATAAGGGTGCCACGGATGTACGCTTTATGTGCGTTCCAGAGAGTGTAAGGGTCTTCTGTAGATATGGCATTGTGTCTGGAAATAATCCTGTAGATCTTTTTCTATTATCGAACGATAGTCAGGGTGACTCATGAGGTAGGTATTATTTCTCCAAAGTCTAGTAGCGGAGGGTGGGGTCTTTTCATCTATAGTGAGAGTAATGGCTGCGTGATCAGACCATGTGATTGATTCAATTGTTGAGTTTTTGGAACTCATAAGGGTTTGCAGGTCCACTATGAACATGTCGATGCGGGAATAAGAGCCGTGAACTGCTGAGAAGTATGTATAATCCCTCTCATCCGCATGATGTGCACGCCATATGTCGTGGAGGTTCTCCGTGCTTGGGAATTGGTGTAGGCAGGAGGCCCTATCCCTGTTTGCGTTGGTCGAATCCAGAGAGGGGTCCATTATGTTGTTAAAGTCTCCACAAATTATTAATGCTCCTTGTTGAATGTCCTGTATTTGACTTCGGACTTTGCGCAGAAATGCCAGGGTCTTTCGGTGTGGAGCGTAGAGGTTGACTATAGTATAGGGGGTATTGTTTAGAAGGCAGGCAATAATGAGGAATCTGCCTTGGGGGTCCGCTCTTTGTGACGTCAAGGAAAAAGCCACTGAGTCTCTGAAGGCGATAAGGACTCCACGGTTCTTTACTCTGTGGTGCGCATGGCAAATTACCGGGAAGGAGGGGTGTTTCAGTCTGAAAGCGTCTTTTTGTAGAAGGTGGGTTTCTTGTGTGCAAAACACGTCTGCGGAGAGTGAGAGAGCCTCTTTCCAGATGGACGAACGCTTCTGTGGACTGTTTAGGCCTCGGACATTGAGAGAGACCAATTTGATCACCATAGTATTACTTTAGAGGAAGAACGTCGATAATATGTTGAATCTTCAAGGGAGAAATATGCAGTATCACAAGTAAGGCGATCACTTAAACAAAAACAAATGAACAGACAGTTCAAAGACGAATACAGGTCGACTGTATAGTTGGGGGGTATCTTGTTGGAGGCTGGCCGGTTAAGCCACTATTACAAAGGGGGGTTATGCACCAAAATAAGAGGGGAATAGCCATTTTGGAACATCATTTGCGGCTTGTGGGAGATCTGCGCCCCGCAGTTGAGGAAGGAGAGGAGTTTGCCGCATCTTGATGAAGAGCTATTGGAATCCTCCAGGTCGACAGCAACGCTTTGCCCTGATTCAAGTTGTGAATGGTGAAGGTGGTCCCGTCTTTAGTGATGATCAATTTCACCGGAAACCCCCATCTATATTGAATTTTGTTTTTACGGAGCGTTGTCGTAACCGGAAGTAATTCTCTGCGGAGGCGGAGAGTCGTAGCTGAGAGGTCTATGTAGAGCTGCACTTCTTGGAATTTGGGAGGCCAAGATTTCTGCTTATGAGCATCATCTAGTAACTTTTCTTTGACATGAAAGAAGTGAAATCTTGCCAGTACGCCTCTTGGGATCTCGTCTCCCAGATGTCTAGGGTGAGGAAGTCTGTGTGCTCTGTCGATAATGATATCTATAGTTGGAGAATCGGGTAGTAAAAATCTAACATATTCCTGTAGGTATGGAAGCAGATCAGCCGCCTGGACTTGTTCTGGTATGCCCTGATGTTGATGTTGTTCCTACGGGAATGGTCTTCCATATCGGCCATTTTTGCTTTAAGGCTCTCCACTTCTTCCTCCAGGTCATTATGTGCATCCACGATTTTGTTGTGTGACGTAGCCAATTCACCCATTTTAGTTTCAATGTGTGTTACGCGGCCGTCTAGTGCACTGACCGAGGACTGGAGCGGCTGCAGCAGTAGTGAAAAATCCGCTTGAAGGGAGCTGCGGAGGGCCAAGAGCATGTCTCTCAGGGTGTGTTCGGAGGCTGGGCCGCTAGTGGTCGGGAAGCCATCTAGGCCATTTGATGGGATGGGCGGAGGAGCCTCAGACGAAGGTTGGTCCCTGGAGAGATCTAAGTCTCCAGCGAGTTCCATGCGAGGTTTTTGTTTTAGTGGGCTAGTACTCGGAGATGGCGTGTGTCGTAGGAGATAATTCTGTTCTTTAGCTGAGTGAGCTGATGAAGCGTGGATTTGTTGAATTGCTGAACGGATATAATCAGGGGTTGGAGGGAGACGAAGAGCCACTGAGTCTTCAGGGTGGTTAAGATCCGCCTCCTCCATGGATGTCGCTGTGACTCTTGTGGCAGTCGTAGGCATTGAAGATACGAGCTCTAAATGGTCACATATTGGTAGGCCCGGTTCTCCTTCCGTGCCACGGTCCCATTCAAAATAATTAGTTAGGTTATTGTCAGGCTTCCTGACAGACTTCCTGCCTTTCACCATGACGCCAGGGATGTGTCTCCAAAATCGGTCGTTTAAAGGGAGAATATTCCAAAGCAGGCTATCAGTCGCTAAGGGTTGCTAGAAGGTGCACTAGTTCCCCACAGTTAGGCCGCCATTGCCTAAGAGGAGAGGTACCAATGAGAATTCTATGGAAAGAGTGTGAGCTGCCGCTCGGTGATAATGTAGCTAGAGATCTGTATGTGGAGGCCAATATATGATCTCGGAGCTGAAGTAGAGGTACAGGCCTGCACAAGGCTGATGTCTTGCAGAGTAAGAGCGTTGGAGAGGATTCGTTCTGGGCCTAGGCAATTGCAGGTTGGGGGAGGGGAGATAGAGGTCTGTGCAGGGCACGGATCTTGTTGAAATGGAGCCAAGGTGACCAGACGGTTGAAGCCTGTATGCTATGGGTGTGTTGGGATGTACACTGCTCCCTGGGCAAGTACACTACACAGACCCTCCGCTGCTATTTGTGAAGGCAGGCAAGGATTCCCCCCTAGTGCCTGCGGGTGGTCTCAGCGCTCCCCTTCCCCGCGTTGTTTGCAGGATGTCTCCTACCTGGGAGTCGGTCTGGGGATCCGGGACAGGCAGCGCCTCCTCGCGCTGCGGTCCACCTCCGTTGGTTGCAAGCGCTGTACTGTCCCCCGGATGAAGGCCTCAGCGTCCTGTCTGTCGCTCCAGGCGGGCCGCCGCTCCGCTACCCCCGCGCGGCAGCCGGCACCGCACGGGACCACCGCCGCTGCTATCCCCCGAACCCGCGGATGTACCAGCCTAAACAGCGGCAGCGAGGATAGGCGTGCCTGCGGAGAACCGCCGCAGTCGGGACAGTCAGCAGGACAACCGGGCTGCAGAGAAGATGGCGGTTAGGAGGAGAGGTGCAGGTAGGCCTCAACTCTGAATCTCTCTTAAGAAGCGCTGTAACTGTAGCTGGAGCACCAGAATCTACTGACTAGGGCCTAGGAGACAGCCCTTGAGTGGTCTAAGGTCAAAATTGCGCAGGATGACAGCAATAAGGACTGGATTACAGTAGGATCTAGCAGGAGCTGTAAGAGTATGCGTCCTGTCTCTGCTCCGGCTAGCCACGCCCCCCAAAAGTATGATGTTTTACACTGTAATGTGCTTTGTAACATGGTGATGGCAATGGAGTATGCTTGGAGGAGGTGATAAACTGTATTTAAGGAAAGTATTTACTATTAGTATGAAAACTGTGTTATAAATAATTTTATATATATATATATATATATATATATATATGTCTGTGTGTAATATATATATATATATATATATACAGTATATATACAGTACAGACCAAAAGTTTGGACACACCTTCTCATTCCAAGAGTTTTCTGTATTTTCATGACTATAAAAATTGTAGATTCACACTGAAGGCATCAAAACTGTGAATTAACACATGTGGAATTATATACTTAACAAAAAAGTGTGAAACAACTGAAAATATGTCTTATATTCTAGGTTCTTCAAAGTAGCCACCTTTTGCTTTGATTACTGCTTTGCACACTCTTGGCATTCTCTTGATGAGCTTCAAGAGGTAGTCACCTGAAATGGTCTTCCAACAGTCTTGAAGGAGTTCCCAGAGATGCTTAGCACTTGTTGGCCCTTTTGCCTTCACTCTGCGGTCCAGCTCACCCCAAACCATTTCGATTGGGTTCAGGTCTGGTGACTGTGGAGGCCAGGTCATCTGGCGTAGCACCCCATCACTCTCCTTCTTGGTCAAATAGCCCTTACACAGTATGGAGGTGTGTTTGGGGTCATTGTCCTTTTGAAAAATAAATGATGGTCCAACTAAATGCAAACCGGATGGAATAGCATGCCACTGCAAGATGCTGTGGTAACCATGCTGGTTCAGTATTCCTTCAATTTTTAATAAATCCCCAACAGTGTCACCAGCAAAGCACCCCCACACCATCACACCTCCTCCTCCATGCTTCACGGTGGGAACCAGGCACGTAGAGTCCATTCGTTCACCTTTTCTGTGTCGCACAAAGATACAGTGGTTGGAACCAAAGATCTCAAATTTGGACTCATCAGACCAAAGCACAGATTTCCACAGGTCTAATGTCCATTCCTTGTGTTCTTTAGCCCAAACAAGTCTCTTCTGCTTGTTGCCTGTCCTTAGCAGTGGTTTCCTAGCAGCTATTTTACCATGAAGGCCTGCTGCACACAGTCTCCTCTTAACAGTTGTTGTAGAGATGTGTCTGCTGCTAGAACTCTGTGTGGCATTGACCTGGTCTCTAATCTGAGCTGCTGTTAACCTGCGATTTCTGAGGCTGGTGACTCGGATGAACTTATCCTCTGCAGCAGAGGTGACTCTTGGTCTTCCTTTCCTGGGGTGGTCCTCATGTGAGCCAGTTTCTTTGTAGCGCTTGATGGTTTTGGCCACTGCACTTGGGTACACTTTCAAAGTTTTCCCAATTTTTCGGACTGACTGACCTTCATTTCTTAAAGTAATGATGGCCACTCGTTTTTCTTTACTTAGCTGCTTTTTTCTTGCCATAATATAAATTCTAACACTCCATTCAGTAGGACTATCAGCTGTGTATCCACCTGACTTCTGAACAACACAACTGATGGGCCCAACCCCATTTATAAGGCAAGAAATCCCACTTATTAAAGCTGACAGGGCACACCTGTGAAGTGAAAACCATTTCAGGTGACTACCTCTTGAAGCTCATCAAGAGTATGCCAAGATTGTGCAAAGCAGTAATCAAAGCAAAAGGTGGCTATTTTGAAGAACCTAGAATATAAGACATATTTTCAGTTGTTTCACACTTTTTTGTTAAATATATAATTCCACATGTGTTAATTCATAGTTTTGATGCCTTCAGTGTGAATCTACAATTTTTATAGTCATGAAAATACAGAAAACTCTTGGAATGAGAAGGTGTGTCCAAACTTTTGGTCTGTACTGTATATATATATATATATATATATATATATATATATATATTAGATTGTAAGCCCTTGCGGGCAGGGCCCTCTATACCACTGTGCCAGTTGGTCACTGTTAGTATTGTATTTGTTTTGTATATATTGTGTACTGTATGTAAACCATCAAATGTAAAGCACCATGGAATTAATGGTGCTATATAAATAATTAATAATAATAATAATAATAATAATATATATCAAGGAAAAGCTGCGCTCCAGACTTGCAGTGAAAAATTGAATGTGGGTTTATTCCAAAAGTGACATTTCATTGCAATAAATGTAGGATTTAGAAAGGTCTTACATTTATTAGACTGAAATGTTGCTATTGGAATAAACCCACATTTATTTTTTCACTGCAAGTTTGGAGTCCGGCTTTTTCTTGATATTTTGTCTACATGGGATCTTCTATCAGATCTTGAGAGCTCGCACCCATTCTAGGAAGAGTTATACACGGTACTGCTCACAAGCATTTTTGTATCTATAAGCGGATTTATGATATGAGCGGATTTATAAATAAAGCCGAACTCTAGTCACTACTTGAGTAAAAAGTTAGAGTGTGTCTTTACAACCTGCCTGTGCAATTTCATTGATAGAATTTAGATGGTTTAATACTGAAATAGAAGACCGTCAAATTGCTGGACTATGGATTCCATTTTGATGTGTTTGTATGTTGTTTGAATTTCTGTATACTAAGATGGCACCTGAGTCATGAATCATTGTGACTTATGAAAATGTGTGGTATATATGAAAATATATATTTTAAAGTAAAGTGTTAAAGAGAGACTGCGCCCATGTTCTGAAGACACCCTGCCGATTCCAAGAAATGGCTACCACAAGAGAAGATACGTAAGTTGAGACCAAATGGACGTGTCACATGTTCTATACCTGCTTCAGTGTGATAAAATTTTGTTTAAAATAAATAGCCTGATACCCTCAGGGTGAGATGAGTTTTGATCTTACAACTGTGTACCATGTCATTACTTCTCCTGTCGTGACGTCATTCATTTGAGCATGTGATCCTCTTGCCAGAAGAGTATTAGACTTTCCTATGTCAGTACCTAAACTATTTATGAAACAGTTCTGCTCTCTTCAATAGTTCTGAATGGTGTTTAGGATCTGTGTACGCTTGGTTTCTATTTGGCATATGCAGGAGAAAGCTCTCAGTGCATTTTCTGAATGTGTCCATAGTTCACCCCAGACGCCCAGCATTCGCGAAGAGATTGTATTTTTATCATATTCTGGAATGTTATTTTATTTCACTGTATAGGAACACACAGCCTTCTACACTTTTCTATAAAATGGGACAAAGTAAAAAACATATGTTGTGTGATATACACTTTTTTATAATGAGAGTCTATGACTGACGTATGCCAGTGTGTGCCCATACATTGGCATATGTTGGCCTAGTCTTAAGCTTACAATTTAAGGTTTTATAATTATTTAATCATAATATAATGCAATTTTCCCAGATTTTCAATCACAGAACTTTTTGGAACAAATTTATGTGAACATTTCTTTTGGCCTGCTCACACACACACACACACACACACACACACACACACGCACACACACACACCTTCAATTTGTAACATGCATTCTTTCTGACATTATTCAAGTTCTATAGAGAAGGTTAGGGGAAAAATGCTCTACCCAGAGCATACTACGCTTTGAACAAATACCTCAAACCCTAAAAATGCTGCGAAATGACAAAAATAATTTTGTTTTATTTTTCACTATAGACTTTAAAGTAATAAAGTAATATCTGGCTTTAGTGTTTATAAACAAAAATAGGGCAAAAAAGCCATGAAAGTGCAACAAAACACTGTGTGAATCCAGCCTAAGGTTATTTCACTTTTAAATTTCCAGCTTAAAAGGGTTTTCAGGAATTTTACTCACGGAGGAGGTCAAGGAAGGTGAAACTTAAAAAAAAACAAAATCATACACACCGCTCCCTGACATACGCCATTGTCTGGTCACCAGAGGCGTAGCTAGCGGGGGGGGGGGGGCAGAGGGGGCGGCTGCCCCGGGCCCACTGATTTTTTGGGGGCCCACCCCGGGGCCGCCATTAATACATCCTTTATTTTTAACTAGATCGGTGTCTGCAGACACCGATCTAGTTAAAACGCAACCTGCAACTTAACAGTATTGTAAACCGCAAGCCAATACAGGCCTGCGGTTTACAAGACGCCGAGACCACAGACGATGTCTGCCTCTCAGCATGGGCGGCGAGATGACGTCACAACAACATCCATTCATCAGCATCGCAGGTGAGTATGATTTTTGTTTTTGTTTTTTTAGCTTAGTTATGGGTATATTAATAGTATAAGGGGTGGATAGGAGGGGGGAAATATAACTATAAGGGAGGATTCATTAGGGGGCATTATCATTATGACGATGGCGGGTTATTTATATAAGGGTTATTAGGGGGTATTATTAATACAAGGGGGAGGTTATTTATATAAGGGGCCATTAGGGGGCATCATTTATATTAGGAGGCATTATGAACATAAGGGGGTGGTCATTAATATAAGGAGCCATTAGAGGTGCAGTATTTATGTCAGGGGGAATCAGGGGCATAATATGAGGGTCAATTAATTTAATTAAAGTGGCACTTGGGTTTTAATAAGACTAAGGCCCCACATAGTGGGCTGCAGAAAAAAAAAAGCGCTGCAGGAAAAACCACAGCGGTAACATTGTGGTTTTTCCCTCAGCACTTTTCACAGAAGGTCCGCAGAGGTTTCCCCTGTGGACTTTCTGATTTCAATACACCTATATGGAAACTGCCAGTGTTTCTGTAGGTATAATTGACATGCTGCAATTTCCAAAACCGCAACGGTTTTGGAAATCGCAGTGCATCTGCTCCACGTATTTTTCCACAATATGTGGATGGCATGGCCCCCATCCCCACTTTGCAGTAAAATATGCGCAGCGGATACGCTGCGATTTCCAAAACAGATGCAGTTTTGGAAATCGCAGCATGTCAATTGTACCTACGGAAACGCCAGCGGTTTTCCTGTAGATATAATTGAAGCAGAGAGTCTGCAGAGGAAACCTCTGCGAACTTTCTGTGCAAAGTGCTGCAGGAAAAACCGCGATGCGTCGCCACTGCGGTTTTTCCCGCAGCTCTTTTTTGCTGCAGGACACCACGTTGGGCCATGGCATCAAAGAGGACCTTTCACGTCCTCATGTATCTGCTGTTTTACGTACTGTTAGAAAGCCGACAGCACGCTGAATTCAGCGCACTGCCGGCTTTCCCAGTATGTACCCAGGGGCTGGAGATATCGGTGGTCTTAGTTTCACGGTTTACTGTCAGAAGAACGTTCCTGACAGTCTAGCTGCGCTGTGAGGAATGCCCTCCCTGACAGTTCTCGTTCATAGACTTGTACTGGGGGGGCGTTCCTCACAGCTCAGCGTCATCGCCGGGCTATAAGGAAGGCACCTCTTTGTATTCTTTCTGTCGGGGGGTTAATCTCCCCCGGGATGGATGTCACCGTAAGCCTAATTAAATAGATAACCAGTTTCGAGCGCTCGGGAAACAAGACGTACACAGGTACCGTGTATGAACAGTTTCTACTTTATTGCGTAGTTCAATACAGTTTTAAAAGCAAGCTCAGTTACATAACAGTCATGTGATCAATATACATATATGGTCTTTCCAGTTCCGTTATCAGACAAATTTGTTCAGTTACCCATCACCCCAGATGTTTTCCTTTTCACCTTATCTGAATGTCCTCCTTATCTTCCCGAGAATACCAGTTCTGCTGAGATCAGCAGAACTGTTGATATCTCCCCCAGACTCCAAGTCTGTCCTTATCAACTATGCAGTCTTGTTTGCAGAACATTCCACCCTCTTGTGCTTTCTGTATACTGTGACATAGAATATAGTGCAAGTTATGTTTTAACCCTTACAGCCCATAACGCTGTACTGTCAGAGGGCACTATTTAAAGGGGTGCACAGGGAAGTTATTAACTTAAAGATACACTTAGGGGTATTATTCATTATGGGGGGTTATATTATATATTTTATAATTGGGGTAACAGCAGGATGGGGGCTTTGTGCAGGTGAGGACAATGTGGGTCGGTGCCTGGAAAAGTGAGGAGCCAAAGATGTCTGTGCTGCAAACTTTACAGGAACTGGAAGAAGTGGTCATGGCCGTCCAGATGAAGAGATGGGGAATGTGAAGGATTGGTCAGAGACGTCACCGGTAAGTCACTAAATGCTACTGCACTGTACAATATTCACCTAAATCATCTGCAGAGCCCTGTGTAGAGCTGCTATATACCACTGTACGCTCACCATATACTGATAGTATCGGTATACGAACATGTCCAAGTTGGGGGTCCACTTGGACATGTTCGTCCCCCCTGTGCTGAACCCCTAGCTACGCCTCTGCTGGTCACTAACATACCACCGCTTCCTCAACTGTGGCCACTGAGGCTGCTGATTGGCCAGCAGTCACGTGCAGTACTGGACTTTGGCAAAGGCACAGAAGCAGCAGTGGAAACCAGGAAAAGATGAGTATGATTCTTTTTAATGTTTTATCTTCCCCGGCCTCCTCTATATTCCCCGGCCTGATTTCTGAAATTTCTGAACAACCCGTTTTTATATTGTTAGCTTATTTTGTGGTATCTATATTTTCCATTATTTATCTGCATTATCTTGCATATCTACATGTGGGGATGGTGTCTTCTCTTTGTGTTTAACAAGCTTATTATGATGTACCCCTTGGTTTATTTCAATTGTACTTATGGTACTTTCAAGTATTTATAAACATATTTCTTGTGTGTTTACCTCTGACTGTTTAAATATTGGATTTAAAAGGAATCTGTCAGGTCAATCTGGGACACTAAATTACCCACAGGTCCTTTTAGTCCTGGGGTTTAGTGTCCCAGATCGTAATGCAATCCGCAGGCACATTAAAAATAAAAAACCTTTATACTTACCTACAGAAGGGTCTGATCGACGCTGTTTGGTGAGATCGGTCCGGCTTATTCATGAGGCCCGCCTCCTGCGCTGTTCTTCAGTGAAGCCAAAAATGAACACCCTGGCTTCACTGCGTAATTGTGGGGCATGCGCAGTGGCATAACTAGGAATGGCTGGTCCCCAAGACGAACATTTGACATGGGCCACCCCCCCCGAATCTGGCTTCACTGAAGAGCTGCGCAGGTGCACCCATGGATTGCGTTATAACAGGGTGATTTGGGACACTAAAACCCAGGTCCATATGGACGTGTGGGTGGTTTAGTGTCCCAAATTGCCCTGACAGATTCCCTTTAATAAAACTTTTTGTATCATTATATGCTGTTATATTTTTTTGTGCTTATCTGAACAGAGCCTAGGAAAAGTGAAAACTGATCAAAAATAGGGTAAAATCAGTGTATTCTGTGAAAGTAGAACTGTACCAAGGAAATGGGGAAGCAGGTTGTGTTTGCAGGTTTCAAGACAAACTGGAATCTTTAACCAAACTGGAGATCAGTTGAGTCTGGATACATGTGTGTAATGAGTATACCAAAGCATTACATAAGCAATCAGTAGGTTGCATTGCGAAGACCTATAGTGGGACTAAAAAATTATTAAGTACAGTTTAATAAAATGTAATAAAAAAAAATCAATGATGAAAAAAAAAAAACATTTTATTCCCATAAAAGTGGTTTCATTTTGCAAATGAACAAAGAATTCACACAAGACTATAAAAACTGTGGCCCTATTACAGTCGAAGGTCCAGGCTCAACTGAAGGTCTGCTGAGATACTGTGAGTGCAGACCAGTAGATTTGTCATAATAAGGGAGCATAAATTATGCAAAAAGTTATGGTATGGCTCTTGGAATGCAGCGGATTGAAGAGGTTGGGTAAGCTGCAGCCTCTTCATTGTTTACATGTATTGTGGCAGTGCAGGGTATTACAGCTTTAATCCTGTCACTTAAGTGAGATTGCGGATTTTTTTTTTCAGATTTTGTTGCAGATTTTGCTGCATTTTTTAAGGCTTAGCCTAAGGATTGAAAGGACAACTCAAATGTGACTATAATGTAGGCAATATTTAAAACAGACTGTGAAGACCTGCTCCCCTTGTACCTTGAGACCATAGTATCCCTTCGCAATCACAACCTATAAATAATTACACTCAGACCTATCTGTGGGTTTTAGTGGGGATGGCCACAGCTTTTATTGAACATTATCATTTTAAAACGTAAACTATAACCAAACAAGTGTCCGAAGAAAGCTTAATCTCTGCAACCACTTTTCCTGTTGCTCCCCACCCGAATGCCTATCCGCTGTAGGCCAGTGGGCATGTGAGCAACTTTCCATTTTGTTGGACTTGTAACCCGCCGATGCTGTGACATCTGTAACAGAAAAAAAAAAACCAGCAGCAAACAGCCAGTTTTGCACAGACCTTAAAGTCCACCAATAACTATCACCAGGGAGGGAGGGTGGGCGTTCTTCTCTCCAGCAAAGAAGAAGGTGAGCCGTTGGACCGCCAAAACTGGTGTAAATATTGTTCTCAAAACTAAGACTCCACCTCCCTCTCTCACTTAAAGCTGCAGGGTACTTGAAACCAGCATTTTTTAAATGTAACAAGCCCCTCACAGTCTATGGCCGCTTCGCTATCCGCTTTGCGGCCGCCCAGACCTGTTCCCCTTGTACCTTGAGACCATAGTATCCCTTCGCAATCACAACCCATAATACAACATCATACACCAGTGTCAAGATGTTGCTAGGTGCCTTGAAGTATGATGAGTACGGCTGGGAAGTTATCGGAGATTTCAAAATGGTGTCATTCCTGATGGGCCTCCAAGGTGGTTTTACTAAGTATTCTTGCTTTATTTGCCTTTGGGACAGAGGGGATACTGAAGCGCACTACCACAGGCAGGACTGGCCTCAGCGGACAGAGTTCACTGTGGGGAAGAACAATGTAAAGTGGGCGCAATTGGTGAACCCACGCAAGGTGCTGATGCCACCACTACACATCAAGTTGGGGCTCATAAAACAATTTGTCAGGGCTCTAGATAAGGAGTCGAGAGCTTCCAATTACCTCCAAGATCTTTTACACAACCTCTATTACAGAATTGTCTGACCATTGTATAAACAATGCTACATCTGTTGGTGCCCCTGCTACCTCCTGTGTCACCCCCTCTACCTCATAGATTGTAAGCTCTTGTGAGCAAGGCCCTCAGTCCCAGTGTGTGAATTGAATATTTCTTTGTAATGTATCTTTTTTGTCAGTTCTTGAACCCTACACATTGTACAGTGCTGCGGAATATGTTGGCGCTATATAAATAAAATTTATTATTATTATTATTATTAATTGCACTCAGATCTATCTGTGGGTTTTAGTGGGGATGGCCATAGCTTTTATTGAACATCATCATAACATCATAACATCGTAAACTATAACCAAACAAGTGTCCAAAGAAAGCTTAATCACTGCAACCGCTTTTCCTTTTGCTTCCCGCCCAAATGTTTATCCGCTGTAGGCCAGCGGGCATGTGGGCAAATTTCCATTTTCTTGGACACGTAACCCGCCAAGGAGGATACACCACGACACTATCTGAACACCCCTACCCGCCAAGCCTTTTCAATGCTATCCTGAAAGCCTGCGATGAAAATATCCAAACCAATAGAGTTTAGATGTATGCCATCCCACAAAAGAAGGTCGGAATTGTTGCCTTCCAATTCTTTGTGTCTTACCACTACCCCTTGTATTGATCGGACAAACTTCGACACTTTAATATTCAGTACTTTTCTGGCCCTGTCTATGGCTTCTGGATTTCTAGCACCGCGCCATACCTTGCATGGGAGGATCTCTGACCATACCACCGTGACTCTTCCCAACAACGCTCCAAAACATGATAAATCTTGTTTCAGGAAAGCAACTAGATCACCTACTTTTATTTTTCCCAGATTATTGCCCCCTGCATGTATTACAAGTATTACGTCTGCAGAACGAGCCATTGCTACCACTTCCGGCAATACCTGGGCCCAACGCATGCCCTGATCCCATTCCAACGGACAGTCGTGTCGAAACCCAACGACGCACCGTGAGGGCAGGTACTGGCTCATCGTTCTGCCCAGAAAACAAAGGAATGTCCAGCTATCCACACTTGTGGCTTAACTGTACCTGCCAAGACAAAGAAAGGGGGGGTAAGAAAAAACTCATGCCTGTCCTGTACACTTGTGTATACATATATACATTTTTTTTTTTTAAAGCAAATACGGCCGAATGTATGTCTTAAAGCATTCAGATTTACACCTCCCCAGCTTCTTTACACCTTCCTCTCCCAAACCACAAGGGTCGACCAATGTTGCCGCGCCGATACGAAACGAGTGAGTCCCAAATTCTGCCGGATCCATGCCCAGGCACTGTAAACCAGACTTGAATATCGTGCTAAATTGAAAATGCGTAAATTGAAAACCGGATGCTTGCAGGAAAAATTGAACCCCATTAATCCTGACCTTACCATATGCTGTGACCGCCAGGACTGGGCATATGTCAGAACCGAGGGGGTTGATTGTCAACCAGTGACCCAAAACGAGTTGATCTGTTTTCGAACAACATACGCACATTTTTAACTCCCTCTTATTCACGAGAACATCACTGGAGGCCAGACCCCCTTGCGCCGTTTTGCTTGCCGGTGCGAGCTCCCCCAGTCGCAATGCTGTGAAAAAAGCTATCGCGAATGCAGTCCAGAACATACTTGCCTCATACGTGTCTGAGCAAACCACCACCATTGACGAAAAAAGGTCGGAAGGAAGCTCCATGGAAACTGGATGCCTCGTGTCCCGAAAAATCTTTTCCTTACACCAGCCCTTTAAGATTTGGCGCATGGCAAAGTGTTTTGTGGCATCTTTTAGTCCCCTTAATTTTAACATGAAGGATATCCCCGTCAGGTATTTATTAACCGTAGCCGCTGTGACTGACTGACTGCGAAGCCTGACTAAAAGGGACAGCGTGACTCGCAATAAAATCCTCCTCATTAGTTCTACGAGAACCTTCTGCGCAACACAACCATTCCTCCCAAGCTCGGGTGTGACTGAGCCAAGTGGAAAGAGACATGGATGATGTCATCAAATCTATAAGTTGTTTTCCACCACACTCCACAAGTATGTCGGGCACTCCTCTCCCTCCGGCTCCACATCCGGGTGAAGGTTTCGAAACGTCTGCATCTGGGAACGGGACAAGGCATCAGTAATTAGGTTCTGAACTCCCGGTATATGCTTTGCCTTGAACCAAATGTTCAAGTGCAAGCAGAGAAGCACAAGATGGCACAGTAGCGCCAGCATGGGAAGTGAACTGGAGGACTGCCTGTTAACTACCTTAACCACTGCCAAATTATCCGACCAAAAACAAATTCTGCGATTGGCTATAGCCTCACCCCACAAATCTAAGGCTACCACTATGGGAAAAAGTTCCAGCAGAGTCATATTTTTTGTCAGGCCCAGCTGTTCCCAGTGAAATGGCCATTTTGATCTACACCATCTAGTACCCAAAACAGCCCCAAAACTATCTGCGCCCGTGGCATCCATGAACAGGTGCAACCCAGCGTTCCCTACCTCTTCGTGTTGAAACAAAGACCTACCATTGAATTCCTGAAGAAAAACCTGCCATATCAGCAGGTCCTCCCTCATTGGCCTCGAGACCCTAATGAAATGGTGAGGCTGTTTCACACACATCATGGACAGTGATAATCTACGACAAAACCCCTGCCCATTGGCATAACGCAGCACGCAAACGTCAAGAGACCTAGTAGGACTTGCATTTGGTGGAGCATAACTTTTTTTGCACCAACAAACATATCGGCGCAAGAACGTAGAAGGACTATTTTATTCTCCGGTAATTTAAAAACCATTTCCCCGGTATCTATTTCAATTCCGAGGAAGGACAGCGTGGTGGTTGGGACCTCCGTTTTTTCTGGTGAAAGTGGTACCCGGAGGTGATCTATCAGCTGCCGAAACATTTCCAAAAGGTAAGCACACTGATCAGCACCTCGTGGACCGATGAACAAAAAGCCGTCCAAATAATGTAAGACATGCAAAGATCTCTACTCCCACTGCACCATCCACTCCAGGAATGAACTAAACAATTCCAAATAATAACATGAAATAGAACTACCCATGGGTAAACAAAATGTCTATGAAAATTTCTCCATCTAAACAACAACCTAACAGGTGGAAATAGTCTGGATGGATGGGTAGGAGGCGAAAGGCCGATTCTATATTGGACTTAGCCAAAAGAGCACTGGGGCCTGCCGCCCGAACCAACAATGCCACCCTATCAAAGGACGTGTATGACACCGCTGCTTTCTCACGTGATATGCCATCATTGACCAAGGCTCCCGGTGGGTATGACAAGTGATGTATGAGGCGGAACTTACCTGCCTCCTTCTTAGGAACCAAACCCAATGGTGACACACTCAAATTCGGGAACGACGGGTCTGAAAAGGGGCCAGCCATGCGGTCTAATGAAACTTCTTTAAGCAACTTGTCTTTCCTCAAAACAATGTTTTCTTTAACAGACTTGAGATTATCACACCACATTGAACACGGCGAGTATTCATGTGGTATAAAAAACCCATTGAAAAAAACAGATTCAAGAAGCCTTGCTTCCTGCTTCCTGGGAAAATGTTTTAAACAGAGATGAAGAATGTGCTTGTTCTCCGGCGTTCTCTGCAGAGCTGGCGTTGCCCATCTTGGCTGCCGCTTTTCCACGTCTGAAGCATCGCACTGCTGAGTGCGTTCCTCCACAGATGGAACATTCGTGCCGGAATTTACAGGATGCATGGAAGCGACAGTGGCCCTCATTAAAGAGCCAGCATGCTCCCGTTGGCTTGGGGGCTATGGCCCCGGAAGACTGACCAACTGTTGGAAAGGGACGCGGCAGCTTTTGTGCCAATATGAGCTGCAACCACACATCTGTTGCCTTGGAAGCCCAAAGCTAACCGACGGCGAAACTATTCATCATAGCGCCACCAAGCCGCACCTTCGTGTAGCTTGTATGCGCTATAGATGGTGTCCATATAAATGAAGAGTTCCGGACCTTTCTCCGGCTTCTTCTGACATAAGGTATGTGACAAGATGGCGAAGGCCTGAACCCAATTTCCAAATGTCTTGGCAGCCTTCACCTTCTTCTCCGAACCCTTTTCAAAGGAATGCTCCTTGTCAACGGTCACATGGGCCACCGACAGGAGCAACCAGATGTCAATGTATTCCTGTTTCTCTATCTTTTCCCTGACATTTGACACTAAGTGAGTCCCTAACGGGGCCACCCCACAGAATAGGGAATCCCTAAACAGCAGGCTCATAACACTACCACCGCGGAGCCCCCCCCCCCTTCCCGGTGTAGCTGAGTCGCGCACCGAAACTGTTTTATCTTCTACTTTCGGTAAGGAAACCATCCCATCTTCTAGTTTTTTGAGAAAGGCTTTTAGTGTGTTAACTATATCGGTAGGCTCAGAAACAGTAGTGGACAGGGATGACCAGGCCGTCACACCTGTGTACTCATTCTCTTTTGCTGGCGCCGTGGGAATCTGCGTGACAACCGTTGCGGAGGTCGCGAGGTCCTGTTGAAGCTCCCTAGGGGTGGATCCACTGACCAAAGTCCTCCTGGATGTAACGCTACGTCGTGCCAATGCTCTGGACAGGAACCTGTCCGTTCGGGTTTGCTCTGCGTACCATGATGCTCCCTAGGACTGTGGAGATGCTGCAGAATCTGAAGACGAGGAACGGCTACGTGAGCCATGCCTTCTGCTGCGGGGAACCCTCTTTAGCTCCTACTGGCAACTGCCAGGTGATCTTCTGGCACTCAGACACCGTGGTTGTCTGTTTCCTGAAATGTCACCCCTCCCCCCCGGCTCTCTGCCTTTTAGGCTGGGAGGGAGGGGCATGTGCCTCCCGGTTACTGCACATCTCATGGAAATTTCAGGAGGCCCCGTGCACTGGCCTTCGTGCCATGTCTCTAGCCTCTCTCTCCTATCCTGGGGTTGTGACAGGAGCAGCACCCGGCCCCCCACTGCCTACAGCAGAAGGTGCCGAGCGCCGCTCTCTCCTACCACGCCCTCCCCTCTCCCCCCCCCCAGCCCCAGTGTTCCTGTAGTGAACGGGAAACCGGGGTGGAGGTAGGGGGAGCGCTCCTGCATGTCTGTGCTTCAGAGTCCCAGGCAGCAGCAAGGGACCTGCGTGGATTCATGCCGCTGTGAGGGGGAACAACGCAGACCCGGCTCCCTGTCAGTCCTGTCTTCCGGAGCAAGGTGATGCATAACCACTGGGATGGACCGCTGCCTCCTAGGAGCCCCCACAGCCCCAGGGGTGTTGGACTGCACGGCTGCCGGTCCCATTGACCTACCGGCTGCTGTGTGGCCCATTTTTCTGAGATGCCTCCCAGGGGGACTGGAGCTGAGACGGGCTGGAGCGCATGCTCTCCTCAACGGCCTACTTCTCTGAGCTGAAGGAGCTGCAGATGCTGTGATGTCTGCTGGCTGTGCTTGCACCTTTGCCTGCATTCCCTGTAGCCACGCATGAACCTCCTTGGACACCTTCTCCATGATAAATTGCTCCAGGGAAACCATCTCCAGGACCAAGACAACCGTTCTGCTCTTCTGCAAGGAAGAAGATGAGCCATTGGACCACTAAAACTAGTGTAAATGTTGTTCTTAGAACTAAGACTCCACCTTCCTCTCTTACTTAAAGCTACAGGGTACCTGAAACCAGCATTTTTTAAATGTAATAAGCCCCTCACAGTCTATAGCCACTTCGATATCCGCTTTGCAGCCACCCTTACTTACACAACATATTTTTCTATGATATTACATGTATTTGCATACAATTACATTTGTATGGTAGTGTTCATATGGGTTTTTCTTTTTAGTATTTTAGACATTAAGTATTTCCATTTACATAAATGTATGTTGATCATTAGAACTCCCCTCTTGCTAAAATTCTTCAAAACTAATCAAATACGAAGTTGCGTCTGTGCCCAGTTTGGTACCTGTAGATAGTTGAGGTTATTAATAGAAATGTCCTGCATTGACACAGAGTCGTTCTGGTCATATAAGGGCAGTATCAACTTCAGCTTACGGGTGCCTTGACAGTTCTCATAAAACAGTCGTTCCCTACTCCTTCTGGTCATGTGACCCAGCTCTCTTTGCCAGTTTTGCTCTCCCTGCCTCTATTGTAAATCACTCATAGATCCAGCCTCCCCAACATTCGATATACATTTTTGAACAGAAAAATGTGTCAGAAAAAATGGTTTCTACTTATAAAGTACATTTTAATAATTTATTCATGTTTTTGGTTTAGAGGTTGACCTGATTTATTTCATCTACATCCAATTTTAAAGTTAGCCTATGCCAAATATGGGGCAGCTGTGTTGTGGGATGATACTGGATGATTTCAATTCTTCCGGGAGCATTATGAGTCATTGGTATGAAATGCATGAAAATAAACTAGGTGCTAGTATTTTTAAGGTGCATGCAGTAAGTGAGCAATCCTTTTTTACCTTATTTCTATATATTTTCTTGATTCTTATTCTGTTATCCACTATTTAGAGTTATCTAATTGTTTACTTTTGGGTTTAGGAGGCTCAGGTCCCAGATTTGTTTAGTATCAAACAAGTTTGGTATGAACCAGACCTTAAATTAGCTTACAATATAGTGTATAATATAGGGCTCCTAGGAAATATCTAGCTCTTGTAGCCAAACACAGCCAATGTTATGTCAAAGTGAAAGTGATATGTATGTGTCTATGGAGAAACGAATGGTAAGCAGTGGATACAGAGTTTACCCATACACTGTGCTGACACTCGCTTTTATGCATTTTAACCCTTTTTTGAGGTGCACACCCATGATTTTTACAGACACACATATTGGTTATACTGCAAAAAACAATGATGATTTGTAAGTGCTACAGGCTTGTTACTATTTTGGAGACAAATTTGTGGCTGTGAGCCTAGTTGAAAAGTGATGAATTGGCTTTTCAAAATCAAAAATGTGAGATGAAAATAGTTTTGCTTTTTTTTAATGCCAACACTGTGACACCAACATTGTGCTATAGTGGAATGTAATGGACCAAGCCATAGGACATATCTGGCTGAGTGGTGGTAGCTTTGGCAACATGAATGACAGTGTGGCAAGGAATAATATAATGGACCAGGTCGCAGGACATGTCTGGCTGAGTGGTGGTAGGAGTGTTTAGGAGTGTAAGGCAGCATCGGTAGTACAGGAAATGGAACATAACACAAGGAGACAGTGGCACCACTATCTGAAGGCATCAGCCGGAGGTGTGTGAAAATCTTGACAGATCCATGCCTGATTTTGACAGAATTAATTTTTTCCATGCCAGCTGAGCACAGTTTTGTCCTTCTACATCACCAGCAGCATTAAACAACCTCTCATCCATTACACTTAATGCAGGGCAAGATAAAACACCCATGGCAATCTCAGCCATCTCCTTCCAAAGAGCTAATCTATTGGCCAAGAATTCTATGGGTTCACCATTACCTGATGGAAATATAGGTACACTCTACCCATGATTGTACCTGAGGGTTCAGCCAGTGAGTGTCAGTTGCCTGTTGCGGCTCTAGTTGGTGCTGCAAGGTGAAAAATTTCTGGTTCATCATGCTGCACTGGCTGCTGATGTTGCTAGTTTTTCTCCTGGCACTTGTATCTGTGGCACTGGCAGAGGAGGTGGAGCACCGGCTAAGTGAGGTGGGCTGGGAGCTGGAAGAGGCCACCTGGGTACTTGCATGACTGGCATTTGCAGTGGTCTCCCGAAATCTGAGTATACAGCCTATCTCGATAATATTCCAATTTTTCTTCCCTTTGGGAGGCAGAGAAGAATTCCCCCATTTTGACTTTATAGCAAGGGTCTAAGAGCATTGCCATCCTTCCCATTCTTTTTCTTGATGCTAATAATATGCTTTTCGCTGTGTAAGGAGCAGAGCATCCAGACTTCCATTCTTGTGAACATGTGAATGGACCCAGGATCCTGGCATGGTTGGTGTTCTTGGCAAGCCTGGTCATCATCTTCATCATCATCATTATCATATCACACTGCCCAGTTGGAGTTGGCAAGGAGCCATCCAATGGGATACTTACTACAGAATACAGTGAAGCAGCTCCTCCACTCTGTAGCTACTCTGATCTAGGCTCTTTAATTGTAAAACGACATGGCAGTGCTTCACCTTACGCCCATAAAACAAGGGGTGAAGAGGAGTGGAAGCAACACCTTTACCTGGTGTAGATAGTGGCAAAAAAAAGTTCAGAGAGGAGGACCCAGAGGAGATGGATGGGCCCTGCATCGTGTTGGAACTGGGCATGGCCTTACCATGTTTTCTGGACTGTGGCTGTTGTGCTTGTTCTACTTGTTAATGTGGGGAAATGCTACTTTCCCCACACTGACATATCCAAGAAATGTCCCACTTTCTCTAATATAAAGCAGGGACAGCTTTCCTAGAGAAATAATGGCTAGGTATCCTCTATCAAGGTTGGCGAAATACAGTGGAATCCACTAACTGGTACAGTAGTGACCGCACTGCCAACAGCTTGGCCAGGTGCAAGTTAAGTTGCAGAACCACCTGACTGGATGAACGGATGACTGACATTGGCGTAGAAGCAGAGGAGGAGCAGGAGAAAAAGTTGGTGAAAAAAATAATGGCCATGTGCTAGGTGTAGATGTGGCCTGCCTACAAGGAAGATCATGAGAAAGAGTAGGACAATCTGGCTCACTTTTCCTGACACTGCCATTGCAAATTCTATTTTACCAAATAAGATGGTGATGCCTTTCAAGTGAGTGCATAGAGATGTCATTCCTGCATTTGTTCCTGCATGGCTATGACTAAATTTCTACTAGATTTTGCACTAGATGTTGCGATTTATCATTTGTAATGTAGAAAAAAATTCCCACACAGGAGATGACCATGTGTAGTTGCAACACCAGCAACAGCGGAACCATGTCTACCGCTACCACCACCAGTGCCACCACCCCCAACCCCACCCGGGAAGCTTCCCCAAAGTCTGCTTGGGCAGTCTTTT
The DNA here is from genome assembly GCA_947044405.1 of Leptodactylus fallax. Lineage (NCBI taxonomy): Eukaryota > Metazoa > Chordata > Amphibia > Anura > Leptodactylidae > Leptodactylus > Leptodactylus fallax. The sequence goes on from CAMRHE010000379.1 coordinate 862,829, forward strand.
TGGATGTAGAGCTTGTGCATTGGCTTGAATTGTTACTATCACTACTGCCACCACTCTCTTCATCTTCGTCGCCTTATAATCCTGACCCGTTTGCCAGGTCCTATCTGCAAAAGAATCATTATCATCGGCAATGTCATCGTTTTACCCACTTTTTATGACAAATCATGGCCATGAGATTCCTTGAATGAAATGAATATTTTTTTCAGATTAGTACACTACATCACATTGTGTGTTGGGTAAGCAGAGTGGAAAAAAATCCTTTAAAAACAGAAATTTTTTTTATTCAGATTAACGCAGACTGTGAGACTGCATATTGGGTGAATAACAAATAAAAAAAACACTTTTATAACAGAGATTTTCTTTCAGATTAGCTCAGGCAGAATCAGCATTTTGCTGTTAGAACAGCAGTCTTTATGTATTTAATGAAAAAGTTTAAACTTTTACCTAAAAACACCAATAAAGAGGGTTAGGTGGAGGCCCCGGAGAAGTGTGTAAAAAAAATAAAACATTCATACTCACCTTCCATTACCTTTTTTGGGACTCCTCGTGGTGTACGGCGCTGTCTCTCCACCTTCTCGGTAATGTCATGTGCCCGGGGTCACAGTTGAAGCATGTGATTGGGCCCCAGGAGCATGAAGTCACCAAGGACAAAGAGAGACAGTGCCAGACCCCACGAGAAGAGGTAATGAAAGGTGAGTATGAATATTTTTCTTATTTTTTACACCTCCCCTGGGACAAATAGAGACCCCATTATATAATGCAAGGGCCATTTTAGTTCGCTAGTAAAAACAATTTGGAATATTTGGGTCGAACCTGGCTCAGTACGAGTCAGTTTACCCATCTCTAATTTTGATCAACCCCTCTACCGCCACTGGGAATTGAGAGTTAAAACAGCCATGACACAGATGTAAACACACAACTGTAGATATAGTATATTTGTATGCTTCCTGCAGTCATGCTCTTTTAAGGGGAAAAACTCTGGTTCCCAGAGCCTGCAAGGACAAAAAACTTAGGCAGAAGGAAGCACCAGACTGGCCAGCAAGGGATGACTTCCATTATAAAATACCCTTTCACAGTCCTGCAACTGAAGTGGACTGGAGTACCATAAGTACAGGACCCCTAGCTGCTATCTTCTTGAGACCTTCATGTAAGTCTATTGGAACTAGCTGTTGAAGAACATGCCCACATGCCCACCTGGTCGTGTTGGTCATGAATGTAATAATTTCACTCATTGTTATTATTAGACAGTTTTATATGCAAATTACACCAGAATTCTGACAGATTTTGCATAGTAAAGACCCTTCAGTCTATGAAATCTAATAGCCATAGTGTTTAGAGAAGCTTGTAAGATTTGAAGGTGAATCAAGGAAAATTACAATGAAAATCACTGTGGGAAAATCATGTGGAACACTATAAGCAAAATGCAGAGTTCTCAAGGTACAACCACATGGTATGACCAAGACGGTAAGACATGACGCGGTATCGCTCAGTCCTTCCACCAATCTCCCAACCACTTCACCTGTAAAAATGAGACTTGACACCGTAGTTGGAATGAATTGGCCACAGCAGCCATTTTTTTAACAAACATACATATAAACATTATAAACAATATATAAACCAATCGCCAGTTCCCCACTCTAACTCTTTTGACAAGGAGGTCCTCGGAGCCCACATTCTGGCCTAACCTTTATATCCCGTTAAATTGTTTACCTCCAGCCGTAAGCCCAGCTCGGAGGCACCAAATCACCCCACCAGGGTGAAGGATCTTCAACTTACAAGATCCCCGCTCTCAGGCCAGCTAAAACCGCACATAGCCAAGCTATTCCTTTTGGGGAGTCCAGAGCCTTATGAGCTCCCCCCCCCAACCAGCCATCCACATCCTTTGTCTCCAACTCCGAGGACCCCCCGCCACGCTGCCGTGACTTTCCCTGCCCCTGCTCTGACCGTAAAACCCCACAGCCGTACTAAAAAAGGGGAGGGAGGGCGGGAGATCTACTGTCCCACTCTTCTCCCCACATGACTGCTTCATTTTCGCGGGCTTCTCCTTTTAAACCCCCGCGGTTCACCACCCCTAGCACCCCCCTACCCTACTTCTCCTCTGCTCTGCCAATGGCTGCAGTCCGCTCGGGCCCACGTCATGTGAGGCCTTCCCCTAGCCTGCGTCCTCAGTCCGGCCTCTTCTTGACGCGGTATCGCTCAGTCCTTCCACCAATCTCCCAACCACTTCACCTGTAAAAATGAGACTTGACACCGTAGTTGGAATGAATTGGCCACAGCAGCCATTTTATTAACAAACATACATATAAACATTGTAAACAATATATAAACCAATCGCCAGTTCCCCACTCTAACTCTTTTGACAAGGAGGTCCTCGGAGCCCACATTCTGGCCTAACCTTTATATCCCGTTAAATTGTTTACCTCCAGCCGTAAGCCCAGCTCGGAGGCACCAAATCACCCCACCAGGGTGAAGGATCTTCAACTTACAAGATCCCCGCTCTCAGGCCAGCTAAAACCGCACATAGCCAAGCTATTCCTTTTGGGGAGTCCAGAGCCTTATGAGCTCCCCCCCCAACCAGCCATCCACATCCTTTGTCTCCAACTCCGAGGACCCCCCACCAACAACGTCAAGTCTTGACACCTTAAGACTTGGCGTCCCTCCACACCCCTAGAGCTTTTTCGATCCCTTCCTGAATGGCTAGGCACCACAAATCTGTACCAATGGCATTAAGATGCACCCCATCTCTCCGCCAAAAACCCCCTTCACCAGCCTCCAGCTCCCTGTGCCTAACTGCCACGCAGCCGTTGCGTTTGAAAAACCGCGCCACCGCCCTGTTTACCTTAATCCTAGCTCTGTTGATACTTTCCACACACCTGGCCCCTCTCCAAGTATGCCGATACACCACATCTGACCACACCGTCACTAACCCTGGAGCCAGCGCCCACAAACGCAACATATCAAACTTGATATCTCTGATGAGCTCCCTAAACGGCCTGGCCCCCAAATCATTCCCTCCAACGTGTAATACCAAAACGTCTGGTGACCTATCCAGTCTCGAGAACCTATGGAACTCGGGCAAAACCCTGGACCAAGACATCCCTCGGAATCCCAGCCACCTAACCACTACACGCTCCCTCGGAAACCCCAGTTGCCGACCTTCCGGGCGGACGGCGGCTCGCAGTGCCCCCCAGAACACGTAGGCGTGACCCAGGATCCACACCAGTTCCCGCACTCCTTCACCTAAAAGAAAACAGACACAAATAACAATGAGAACCATGCCCCCCTCCCACTTGGGTAACCTCCCCTTTTCCTTCCCCCAAACCTGCTTGCCTGCCTTACAACCATGCCGGCCTAACATATGACCTGAACCGAACGGATTCCCACCGCCCAATGCGTTGCACCACCTCATCGCCCAGACCCCTGCGCGCCGCCTCTGTCGCCGCTCCGATCCGGAAGGAATGCCCTCCGAAATCCCCCGGCTGACGGCCGCACTCCCTTAAACACTTCTTAAACACTGCCAGGAATTAAAACCGAGACAGGAACGTCCCATCCCCGTGCCGCAACAACGGCTCCCCCTGCCACTCGCATTTCAGGTAAAAACGCCCCCAAGCACCTGACCGGGCACATCTCTACTCCCGGGACCGCAAACAACACTACCTTTGCCCCCTTACCCATCTGGTCCGTCTTTGACCGCCGAATTCTGAACTCCACCCTATCCTCGTAAAGGTCTACATCCTCCGCTAACAACCCTCCCACCCGCCGAACCGACGGGCTCACCAACTCTCCCAGTCTGAGCGCCCCAAAGAAAGCCAATGAGAATGCCAATTGAAACAAACGAACCTCGGCCGGTGAGCGACACACCTGCTCCACCGAACACCCCAATTCCTGCAACAACTGGAATGACACCGGCCTCCGGGATCTCTAGACGACCATCTTCGTCGCCACCCCTTAAGCGCCTGCCTCACTATGAAGGCCTTTGTCACATCCAACAGTCCCCGAGCCCGAAAACCAAAAGCCAATCCTGCTATCAGTCTATTTACCCGAGATACCGACCAACCTTCCTCCTTACACTGACCCACCAATAGAAAAAGCAACACATCCTGACCCCTCACCTGAGATTCAAACAAGGCTTTCCATTCCTCCCACCGTTCCCAAGCCGCCTCATAGGCCACCCAAGTGCCCTCAGCCAGAGAAGAGTGAATCAAACCACATGCCGCCCGAACGGCAGCTCCCAAAGATCCGCAGGCCACGCGTCCCCCCTCCATCTCCGCCTTTGGCGCCAGTTGACGAAAACGCTCCCACTGCAGACGAGACAACGCGTCAGCAATACCGTTTTCAACGCCCAGGACGTGCTCCGCCACAACCCAGGCATTCAATGATAAACATAATAACACTAAACGCTGCAATAAACAAACTACCGGCGGTGAGGATGCTGTCAGTCTGTTAATAGCCTGCACCACCCCCATATTATCACAAAACAGGCGCACCTTCTTATTCTCAAAGCGGTGCCCCCACGTGGCCAAAGCCACCACTATGGGGAATAACTCCAATAATGCTTAGTTCCTACCCCATCCCTCGGCTCTCCATGAATCCGGCCAGGAACCCACACACCAGCGTCCCTGACAATACGCCCCAAAACCTACACTCCCCGATGCATCGGTAAACAGCTCCATCCCCCTGGAATCCACCACTTCTTCTATTACCAGCGACCGGCCATTGTATTTAGCCAAGAACGCATCCCATACTGCCAGATCGTCCCGAAGCTCCCTCCCCAGGCGCACGTAATGATGGGGTACCGTAACCCCAGCAGTCGCCTCCGCCAATTTCCTACAAAAAACCCTCCCCATGGGTAAAATCCGGCACGCGAAATTCAGTTTTCCCAACAGGGATTGCAACTCCCTCAAGGTCAACTTCTTCCGCCGCTTAGCCCCTTGAACCTCCAAACGAAGCTGCCCTAACTTGTCTGGAGGCAAACGGCATTCCATTGCCTCGGTGTCGATCAATATCCCTAAAAAAGTCAAGGCCGTGGCCGGCCCCTCCGTTTTTTCCGCCGCCAAAGGGATCCCATACTGCCTCGCTACGCCCTCTAACGTGCGGAGCAAGACCGAACACGCCCTCGACCCCGCCAGCCCTATACATAAAAAATCATCCAAGTAATGAATGACTGATGACCATCCCGCCTCCCTACGGACCACCCATTCCACAAACGTACTAAACGTTTCAAAATAGGCGCAAGAAATAGAACAACCCATGGGCAAACACCGGTCCACAAAATAATTCCCTTCCCAGTAACAACCTAATAAATGTAAACTATCTGGGTGGACCGGTAACAGGCGAAAGGCGGATTCCACATCCGCCTTCACTAATAACGCCCCCCGTCCGCATTCCCTGACCCACTTAACCGCCGCATCAAATGAAGTGTAGACCACTGCACACAGGCTAGGGTCAATACCATCATTCACCGACGTTCCCTTGGGGAACGACAAGTGGTGAATGAGCCTAAATTTTCCAGGATCCTTTTTTGGGACTACCCCCAGTGGTGATACCCGCAACTTGGGAATTGGAACCTCCCTAAATGGACCTGCCATACGCCCTAACAAGACCTCTTTCCCCAACTTATCCGCTACCACCCGAGGATGCTGGTACGCTGACCTGAAATTCCTTCTGGACACACCCAACCCCCCTTCAACAAACGGAATCCTAAACCCAACCGAAAAATCTTCTAACAACAATTGTGCCGCCTCAGCCTCTGGGTACTCACTTAGCTGAGGACACATCGCGTCCAGCACTACCGGAGTCTGCCCCTTTTCCAGCACCGTCCCCCCCTTGGATTTTCCCCCTTTAAAACAACGCGACGCCCCGTGACTCCCTCCACAGGAGGAGCATTCGTGCTTAAATTTGCACTTTGCCCCAAACTTGCACGAACCCTCATTAAAGGCAAAACAGAGTCCCTTCTGCGATGCAGCCGAGCGCCCCGACGTATCAAGACTCCAGGCTCCCGCCTGAAAGGACTGCCCTGACCGAACTGGCGCCGTCACCCGTAACCACAGCCCTATATCTTTGTGGTCCCAGCGTATGCTGGGCCGCACCGCTTTACGTTGACGAAATTGCTCGTCATACCGTAACCACGCCTGACCCCCATAAACTCTATATGCCTCCCCTATGGCGTCCATGTAGCAAAAAAGCGCGGAACAATTCTCCGGCGCTTTTTCACCAATGACGCTCGCTAAAATTGCAAACGCTTGCAACCAATTCGCGAATGTACGGGGGATCAACCTGTACCGCCTCTTCTCCTCCTCCTTCTTCTTAGACTCATCCTTTTTGGCCCTGTCCAGATTAAACCTTTCTAGCGGGAGTAAGGAAAAAATTGCCACATACTCCCCTTTCCAAATCCTTTCCCTCACTTCCTGCTTCAAATGGGCCCCCAGTGGCCCCTCGAAACATACATATACCTCGCCCTTGGCTGAATCATCCAACCTCGGCGCTTCCTCCCCTTTTTCCTTCCCAGGCGCCTCAGCCGTCTTCTCCGCCCCCTGACTTACACTAGTCGCGGCCCCCCCAGCCTCAACTACCGTGGACACCGCTGACAACCCAACCCCACTACCCATCGACCCCCCAATACCACCCCCGGCCCCCACACTACCCCACACCTGTGAAACTCATGCCGACACCGGGGACGGTGTCAGTGGAGCTTGCCAACCCCTAACCACCTGCCCTAATAAACTTAATACCTCCATAAACCCCCTGCTCACCTCCCCCGGGTGACTCACCACACCCTGGGGCGGTAGCAAGGGAGACAAGATGGACGTACACTCACCTGACTGCCTGGGTGCTGTGGGCTCCGCAGTCGCCAGGCCTGTATCCGGACGAATCGAAATCCCGCCGCCGTCTGCGTGGTCCAAATCCGGGAACACTAATGCTGAAGACACACGTGGTGCAGGCCCCCCCCCCCCCTGGAGGAGGAGGCCGACGAAGCAGGTGACTGTGCCGCCTCCCACACGCTGCCGACAAGGCCCGAAGAACCTGGCCCGGCGTCTGCCAACCGCTGAGGGCCTGCCGACAGCAGCCCCGTCTCCCAAGGTAGCGCTTCTTGCCGAGCAGCCTCCAAGGTATTGTTACCCCCTTGAGAGGCCTCCGATCCCGCTCCTGCCACCCGGTCGCCGTCCTGGAAAGGTGGGGGCGCGGCCTGCCACCCCCGCTGCGAGCCCCGCCGCCCGCCTGGATTCCTCCCTCCCTGGGACTGCCTGGCGGCAGCGGACCTACCGGCATCCCAGGGTCGGAGGGTCCCTGGAGGGGCTCCTTCTGCGGCGCTGGGCTCGCGGGGCCTCATCGGGACTGAGGCGCGCCGGAGGCCTGGTCCTCCGCGGCCGTCTTCGGTCTTCAGGAGGAGACACCGCGGGCGACTCCTCCGGCCCCTGCATCATGCGCTGCAGCTGTGCCTGCAGCCACTCCGCTCAATGGACCTCCGCAGAAGCCCGCAGCTGATCGATCAGACCCTTGATTGCCGACATCGCGCTGGAGATTCCACAAAGGTAACGTGCGGAGATCTACTGTCCCACTCTTCTCCCCACGCGACTGCTTCATTTTCGCTGGCTTCTCCTTTTAAACCCCCGCGGTTCACCACCCCTAGCACCCCCTACCCTACTTCTCCTCTGCTCTGCCAATGGCTGCAGTCCGCTCGGGCCCACGTCATGTGAGGCCTTCCCCTAGCCTGCGTCCTCAGTCCGGCCTCTTCTAGATGTTTATCAATTGTTGTTTATGGAGAATGTGGGGCTTTATAAAACAGATGCGTCAGTAGAGCTGACAAGTCATATTTAAACATTGCAGACCTAAATAAAATCTCAGTAAAGCAATAACAAAATGTTTCACGATTCAGATTTAAGACTATAAGAAATGCCTACTGAAGTTTGTTTGCGCCAAAAGGACCAATACTATGGCGTATCTGTTTAATATTTTATTGCAAAGTAAGGTTTCTAATATTTTTTTGCTCAGTTTTGTTTTTTATATTTATCTGCTCTTCCCTTTTTTCAGAGAGGTCTGTCTGAGAAGCTGAGAGTTCCTTCTGTGACTCTTATCTGTGTCTTACCAACTGCTCATAAAAACTGAAATCTTCTCAGTCTTATCATCCATAAGTGAGATATTTATTTGCTTATTAAAGTAGGAATAATTTTCCATGATATGCTATACCACAGGCACTTGTGCACATATATTTGTGTCAGCCAAGTACAGAAGCTTTTAAAAATTTGAATCCCTCCCCTGACTATAGTAAATGCTTTGCTGACTCTACGTGCATTGAACCTGCCTACTAACAATTTAGATGTTAGATTTTAGTATCCCATCTGGGAGGTAAGTGGAGCCAGATGTATATGGCAGCCATGTTTTCTTATCTCACAACTGCATTTAATCTTCCTTCCTATTTACCAATTTATTCTATAAAGCAGTGCTGAATCATGGGGCATCAAAGTACCAGAAAGGATAAAGTAACTCTGACCCTAAGTAATATATATTTAAGTAAAAACTGAATAATCACATTTTCTGATTCATATTAAAACTTAAAGGCACTCTTAATAACTTGCTGGTGGAATGTGTTTTGGAAGCAGCGGTGGAAAACTGGAAGTGTAAGGCCCCTAGATACATGAGGTTCATGGCCAAATGTCCTTTGCCTTCCATATAATCTGACCATGCAAAGATCGCAAACATTTCTAAGGCCTTATTCATGCATCCAATTTATTGACAGACTACATCTGCATACATTAATTTGGTATATCATGGTAAGTTTTGAGGACCATGAGGCACCCACCATTCTAGTCTACGGGTTCCTGAATATTATGTTTTTCACAGACCCAAACACATAGAAAAGCATACAAAATTGTTAAAATGAGCAGGATCATGTGCTGTCTGTGATTACGTGGATATGTGAATGATCCCTAAACCTAAAAATTTCAAATCTCCTTATCCTTGAGCCCTATGGCAGTACCTTTTCTACCTAATAAATGCATTTTACTATTGCTTATCATTTTATTAAAAATTTTGTTAAGTAAAAAGAGAAATAAATGTATCTCTAATTGAAACAACCTGAGTTCAGTTCAACTGAACTTTGTTATAAAATCTAACCAATGCATGACCCATTTTTTCCAGTGCAAATTAAGCCATGTGATAGCCTTTAATGGTGTAGCCAGACAGTGTAGCAGCTGTATGCGGCTGATACCTGTCCATAGTGCCCAATTGCCACACAATGTATTAGGTAAGACTGTTGATAAAATGTAAAAAAATTGTTTTGCAATCTATATTACGAGAGAAAATGTCAGAAAAATAGTCATTTGCAGTGATGTGTTTTTTTTTTTCTACCTTAGACTTCATCTCTTCTGTTTATTACAACATTAAAATATTTTGTGTTTTTCCAGACTAGTGTCCTCATTAGTGTGAATGTTGTCTTTAGACAATTTTATACTATGACATGTATAATTATGTAATACACCACAATGATTATGAGACTTAATATAATTAATTAGTTAATATGTGACTCAAAAGAAGTCAACCCTAAACCACAAAGACTATTATTACCATTATCATAATTTGGAAAGTACTAATGGATTTTTTTATTATACATGACCTTTTTAGGAATAGGAAAAAACTTAGCTATTACATAGCATACAATAGAAGTTTTCTTTCTATTTTTATTTCCAGGACCATTATAAACGTTTTAGAGACTACTTTGGAAAATGAAATTACATTTCTATTTAGATAGAAAGAAATTAGTTCAAAACTTTGTAGATTTCTAACAAAGTTAGAAATAAAATCATTTAACTCCTTAATATCTGTCTTGAGCCTTAGGGACAAATAATTTTTTCCTGTATTTAACTCGTCACATTTCAAGAGACATTTTAATTTTTTTTATCAATGTACCTGTACGAGCATTTTGTAGAACAAACCATATTTCTATTGTGGTACATATAATTTATTAATTAGCACATTTATGTCTGCAGACATAGATTGGGCAGACACTGCTTTCTGCCTCTGTACAGTACCATTACCGACTGAAGATCAGCTGGAAGCACTAGTATGACATCACAGGAGTTTGGAAGAGGTGGGGCTTATCAAGGAGGGTTGGATTTAGTTCCATTTCTGTCTATTGATGTAATAGAGTGCTAGTGTAATGGAGGTAGTGCATCTCCAGAGCATGGAGAGAGGAGGATTACAAATGTGTGGTTTTCATCTACTTTGTGCAAATGACCCAACTTTCCCAGATTTCCCAGCGTAGTTTATGGTTAAACTCTGAGTTTGTATCCACTGCTTATCATCCGTTTAATCATAGACATACATGTCACTTTCAATTTGACATAATCATACATCCCAACCGTCCCAGATTCTGCGGGACAGTCCCATGTTGTGGGTCCTGTCCCGCGGTCCCGGTCGGCGGGAGGTATGTCCCGGATTCAATTCATCTGCGTGACTGCGTCCTGGATGTAGATGAGTTGAATAAAGTGGTGAAGCAGAAGCGGACAGCTCCTGCCTCACCACTATGCCCCCTATGTGCTCCAGCCCCGGGAGCTGTAGACACAATGGGATTACGTCACTCACATCGCGCCTGCAGCTCCATTAACACTCTGGGACAAGAGACGGCAGATTGCACAGCAGGGGAACAAGGAGAGGTGAGTATCAGTGGTTTTTATGTTAAACTTTGGCAGATGAAGAGGGACATTAAACTGTGGGGGCAGCTAGAAGGGGGGACAACAAACTGGCAGGGCATATGAGGGGACATTAAACTGTGGGGGTAGATGGAGGGGGTCAAAAAACTGGAGGGGCATATGAAGAGGGACATTAAACTTTGGGGGCAGATAGAGGGGGACATTAAACTTTGGGGGCAGATAGAGGGGGCATTAAACTGTTTGGGCAGATGAAGAAGGACATTAAACTGGGGTCAGATGGAGGGGGCATTAAATTGGGGGCAACTGGAGGGGGACATTAAACTGGGAGGGGCAGCTGGAGGAGGAAATTAAAATGGGGACAACTGGAGGGGGACATTAAACTGGGGGCAGCTGGAGGGGGACATTAATGTTCCCCTCTAGTTGCCCCCAGTTTGATGTCCCCCTTCAGCTGCCTCCACAGTTTAATGTCCCCCTCCAGTTGACCCAGTTTAATGTCCCCCATCAGCTAACCCCACAGTTTAATGTCCCTCTCCAGCTGCCCCAGTTTAATTTCCCCCTCTAGTTGCCTCCAGTTTAAACTGGGGCAGCTGGAGGGAGACATTAAACTATGGAGCAGGTGAGACTGTGGAACCACACCACAGACAGCCGAAAGGGATACAAATAGAGACACAATAACACATGAAAAGATGAAGACAATACCGACCAAGTGCAGATGACACGCCCCAACGCGTGTTTCGCCACACAGGCTTCGTCAGGGGGTTGACGAAGCCTGCATGACGAAACACACAGTATTGTCTTCATCTTTTCATGTGTTATTGTGTCTCTAATTGTATGATTTTTTTTGCTGCCTGTGGTATCTAATGGATTGGATCAGGATCTGGTGGTTACATCTATAAGATATTGTGTAGAGGAATTGAGTTTTTTTCTCTCTTGGCTCTTATTAAGTAGATATGCACTGTTAACTTATTTTCATATTGATAGTACATAGTATATTGATATTACATAGCACTTTTTCTATTTTGGTACATATCTTTACTTGGGCTCTGTATTGGGGTGTCCCACATTCTGTATCCTTTACTTTATCTTACAACCAACATATGTATATATATTTTGTAGGAGACACATATTTTGCTGTTACACATGCCTTCCAACTGTGATGACGTGTTGTGATTAGGGCTAAGGCAATTCTCCGCTTTATTTCTTGTTTTTTTTTTTGTGATTTTATGCAACTAATAAACAATAATTTTATACTTATTATTTTTGTTGTGTGAGCTTTGTTTAATATATCCCTGCTGATTAGGTCCCTTCATTTTATACTGCACCTGAATATGGTGGAGGAAAATGATGAGGAATGTCTCTTCTTTTTCCGCCATGTGAACGTACCCTCATTGGTTCCCCTAACAATCAGTCTGATGTTTTCTCAGTAACTAGTGTAGGGAACTACTGGGATGTAGTGTATTTGGCCTCTCTGCCCCTGCTGCTTGGCCTCAGAAACCCCAGGGATTCAATACAAGGTTTGTTTCGTAAATAAGTGTGAGTCAGAGCCATCAGGGACTAGCTGGAGTGAGGAAGCTTTTCCTAAGCAGACACAAACTAAGGCAAGTGGCAGGTGCAATCTTTATAACTAGAAGGAAAAGATAAGCAGATCAGCTAGCGAAGCTGGAGTGTATAGGAATAGATTGCCACCTGCTCCACTTTATCTCCCTCATACAGAGCCAGTAGTTCTGCTCTGTGTTACCTATATACTCACAGGCTCTATCTAGTAATTGTAGTTAGAGATCAGTATATAGTTCAGGGTAGTGATAGGTTAGGCTTCCGATGGCCAACTAGATAGTTAGAGGCCCGGTTGCACTGGTAGTTTAGTTGGCAGGTTAAGGACTCCATGTTAGGGTAGTGAGGCCTGCATCTACTACTGTTGTTGTGGTCCTGTTTGCAGATTGGAAGAAATCCTTTCATCAAGCATCATCATCATCATCTCCTGATCGGCTGTTTGTCATCTCCTAGAAGAATCCGAGGCTCTACAATCATCCACAGGGGCCCCTGCACCTGGATCATCTCTTCTGTTGCCTGGAGGTATTGTGCACAGGACTCTTGCTCTCTCTCTCTCTCTCTCTCTCTCTCTCTCTCTCTCTCTCTCTCTCTATATATATATATACAGTATATATACAGTACAGACCAAAAGTTTGGACCCACCTTCTCATTCCAAGAAGTTGAAAGTCCATGTTGCCCAGTGACAGCCCCAAAACATCACTGCTCCAGAGGAGATCTGCATGGTGGAATGGGCCAACATACCAGCAACAGTGTGTGCCAACCTTGTGAAGACTTACAGAAAACGTTTGACCTCTGTCATTGCCAACAAAGGATATATAACTAAGTATTGAGATGAACTTTTGTTATTGACCAAATACTTATTTTCCACCATAATTTGCAAATAAATTCTTTAAAAATCAGACAATGTGATTTTCCGGATTTGTTTTCTCATTTTGTCTCTCATAGTTGAGGTCTACCTTTGATGTCAATTACAGGCCTCTCTCATCTTTTTAAGTGAGAGAACTTGCACAATTGGTGACTAACTAAATACTTTTTTTTCCCCACTGTATTTTTGCCATTTTTCAAATAAACCTGTTTTCACCAGACATTGTGTCCCTGTCTCTGACTGGTTGGGTCCGCACCATTGCTGCTACCGAGCTACTTTCCCCACAATATATATATATATATATATATATATATATATATATATATATATATATATATATATATATATATATATATATATATATATGCTGTGTTCTCAGTATACTGCATGTATGTACTATTATCCTTTTGATTCTTATAAAGCTACTGTTATAACCTTATGTGGTATCTGTATGTATTCTTCAGATTGTGAGATTAGTACAGTAATCCTTGTTAAGGCTACTAACTGTACTTCATGACTAAGTCCCAGGAAGAGATCCTCACTGTAATACAGAGGCTCTATCCTGGGTGGAGGCACTGATATACTTCATATATGTTCCCCTTCATCAAAGGCTTCAGGTCCCATTATACACACAGGTCAGCGCCAGAGTCTATTGTGGGAGAGATAATACTCATACCCCCCCTCCCAAATAGGGCTACACTTGTGTTCATGGGGACCGGTGTTTCACAAAGTTGGGTTAGTCCCAGCATTGCAGCACAATGTTATCCTTGAAAGGGATTTCCCATATTTTTGGGAAAATAATTTGTTATCAAATCGTTTTTTACAGTGTCCGTTGTACACCCTGAACCGTTTAAGTTTTCCATGCTAGACAAGGTAGTTGAGGAACTCCCATTTCCATTTTCTGTAATGGAAGGAGACTTAGAAGGACAACCATCATCAGAGACAGAGACTGCAGTAGTCAAACATCAAGTTATGCCTGACCTAGAGTTCAGAAAGGACGACTTTCATACCCAGCAGTTGAAGTAAAATAAAAGTAGTGAATGGGGTGCCTGTACAACCTGGTCCTAAACTTGCTCTCCCATCTATGGTCCTGGAGGGGTGATTTACTGTACCAAATTTATACACATTTGTTTGGGGGGAGGGGCATTAGGGGATCCAGAAAACCAATGAAGGAATATTAAGGTTTTTCTGGCCTGGCATGCATCATGACATTAAATTGTATAAGTGAATCATGTCCTGAGTGTCAGATTTTGGCACCTATGCCTCACTTTCATAGGCCCTTGATTACAATTTGAACAGATTGAAATGGATTTGGTTGGTTCTTAAATAAAGAAAGCAGGTGGTCACCAACACATTTTAGCTATATTGGACTATGCTACAGTGCCTTGCAAAAGTATTTGGCCCCCTTGAACTTTTCAACCTTTTGCCACATTTCAGGCTTCAAACATAAAGATATAAAATTTAAATTTTTTGGTGAAGAATCAACAACAAGTGGGACACAATTGTGAAGTGGAACGAAATTTATTGGTTATTTTAAACTTTTGTAAAAAATAAAAAACTGAAAAGTGGGGCATGCAATATTATTCGGCCCCTTTACTTTCAGTGCAGCAAACTCACTCCAGAAGTTCAGTGAGGATCTCTGAATGATCCAATGTTGTCCTAAATGAGTGATGATGATAAATATAATTCACCTGTGTGTAATCAAGTCTCCGTATAAATGCACCTGCTCTGTGATAGTCTCAGGGTTCTGTTTAAAGCGCAGAGAGCATCATGAAGACCAAGGAACACACCAGGCAGGTCCGTGATACTGTTGTGGAGAAGTTTAAAGCCGGATTTGGATACAAAAAGATTTCCCAAACTTTAAACATCCCAAGGAGCACTGTGCAAGCGATCATATTGAAATGGAAGGAGAATCAGACCACTGCAAATCTACCAAGACCCGACCGTTCCTCTAAACTTTCATCTCAAACAAGGAGAAGACTGATCAGAGATGCAGCCAAGAGGCCCATGATCACTCTGGATGAACTGCAGAGATCTACAGCTGAGGTGGGAGAGTCGGTCCATAGGACAACAATCAGTCGTACACTACACAAATCTGGCCTTTATGGAAGAGTGGCAAGAAGAAAGCCATTTCTCAAAGGTATCCATAAAAAAGTCTCATTTAAAGTTTGCCACAAGCCACCTGGGAGACACACCAAACATGTGGAAGAAGGTGCTCTGGTCAGATGAAACCAAAATCGAACTTTTTGGCCACAATGCAAAACGATATGTTAAAATTTTATATCCTTCTGTTTGAAGCCTGAAATGTTGAAAGGTTGTAAAGTTCAAGGGGGCCGAATACTTTTGCAAGGCACTGTATGTTAAAACAAGATCCTAAATGTGGGAGTCTTTTTCAGGATCCTCCAAAATTTGTGTATAGAAAGGGTAGGTCATTGGCTAATAATTTAGTAAGGGCAGATTTACAGTGGGGAAAAAAAGTATTTAGTCAGCCGCCAATTGTGCAAGTTCTCCCACTTAAAAAGATGACAGAGGCCTGTAACTGACATCATAGGTAGACTTCAACCATGAGAGACAAAATGAGAAAACATATCTAGAAAATCACATTGTCTGATATTTTAAGAATTTATTTGCAAATTATGGTGGAAAATAAGTATTTGGTTGCCTACAAACAAGCAAGATTTCTGGCTCTCATAGACCTGTAACTTCTTCTTTAAGAGGCTCCTCTGTCCTCCACTCATTACCTGTAGTAATGGCACCTGTTTGACAGAGAGAGAGAGAGAGGAAAGTTAGAGGCTTGTGTGTCTTCAAAGACTGACTGATCCAGCGGCAGAGTCATCTGTGCATCTGGTGGAGAGAGAGGTGACTACTGTGCCAGCATCTGGTCTGCCGACCAACCAGAACTGTGAGAGACTGCAGTTGCATCCACGCAGAAGGAGACTGCCGGCACCTCCATGCTCCCTTCCTCTCCTTAATGTGAATGCACCTGCATGGATTCCTGTGAGATAAAGATCCAAGGGAAGTGAGTACCTCCAGGAACTTTGTTGTGGTTGTTCCAGTGCTAGTGACTGAACTGTTGCTGTGTGGAGTTCTAAGTTTATACCGTTTATGTGCACCAACGATTGGGCCCCAACGATTGAACTGTGACAATACATGGTGGCCACCCCCTTCAGTATTGCAGATATCTAGATAGAGAGTGAGTCACTTACAGACATTCTGTGATAAGTGTGGCCTGCCATTTGCAGCAAGACCACTAGGGGGAGTATCGGCACTATAATTGTTTATATTTCTGCATTACTATTAAATTTTAGTATTTTGTGTAAACTGGTTGCATATCTGTGTCATCCTCAAATTGGGGCAGTGTGTACTAAGCTCGGGCAGGGGTTTCCCAAGTCAGCCCCTGGCAGAAGTACTACAACTGCCTGCATTCCCGGAGAGCTTCAAGCAAGATTTGGGTGGAGGCACTGCGCTATAGAGAGGTGAGAACAAGCACGTAGACCCCAGGCAAGGCAGTTGGCAAAAGGGGTGTTACATTTATATCAAGGATCCTTAAAGTGCCCAGTTATAAAGACATCCATGCCCGCAATAAAAACCAAAAAGATTTATACTCACCTTGCCGTATAGGCCTTATGAAAAAAAAAAACCATCACCCATAGGCCAGGGTTTTAGTGTTCCAAATTGTCCTGTTTTAAACCCATCCATGCCTGCATTTAAAAAAAATAAACCTTTATACTTACCTAGACATGAGTCCGATGAGACTTAGACTCATCTCTGGTGCTCCTGGTGCCGACACAGTTCTTTACTGTATCCATAAGAGTACACCTTGGCTTCAGTGCGCATGCCCTGTACCTCCGGCACTTGCACATTGAAGCTGTGTGTACATCCTCGGCTTCACTGAAGAACTGCATAGGTGCCAGGGGCATCAGAGATGAGTCCGATGAGTCTCATCGGACTCATCTTTAGGTAAGTATTAAGGTTTATTTTTTTTTAGTGCAGGCATGGATGGATTTAAAACAGGGCGATTTGAGATACTAAACCCCCGGTCTATAAGGATCTATGGGTGGTTTAGTGTCACAAATCAACCTGACAGACTCCCTTTAATAAAGGATCCTTAATCCTTAATACTTTTTTCTTTACAAAATTGTCACTTACTAATACATAAAGGTGATCAATATCTAAAGGATTGGTATGCTAAGAATACTTGTTTGAATTAAATAAGTCCTTTAGGCTTCAAGGTGATCTCCTCAGCTATTATCTTTACTGGCACAGATTAAAATGAAAATGTACACATATGGTTCAAACTCAACCCCTACCATGTTTTGTTTTATTTTTATCTGTCTTTTAGTTACATTATTTTATTGCATGTTATTGCTGCTAAATTAGTATTGATAGAAGTAAATGGGACAGGACTATAATAATTTTTCAGAACAAAGAGGTTAGGGTGCTCGACAAAGTACAATAGCAATTAACACAGGGCTTCTGGTGCAGGCAAGCACAACATGATACCAATAATACCATTAAAGTCATTTGCAAGAGAAATCCTATGTTGTATTTTCAGCGTAATCTATGACCACTTCTAAAAATAGGAATGTGTATTAAAAATCTTTGTTCTGGGAATCACTGGAGATCCCAGTTTACAGATTCCCATTAACAATCAATTCATAACTGCTCAGTTAACATCTGATAACTTTCACATGTTTTATCTAGGTGTTGTATGCTACTCTAATGGATTAACATTAAAGGGAACCTGTCCAGTCAATTTGGGACACTAACCACCCACAGGTCCTTATAGGCCTGAGGTTTAAATCGCCCTGTTGTAATGCAATCCACTGGCGCATTAAAAATAAAAAACCTTTATATTTACCTAGAGAAGGGTCCTGTGCTGTTCTTCAGTGAAGCCGAAGATGGACACCCCGGCTTCATTGCGCGTACGGGGGCATGTACACTGAAGTCAAGGTGTACTCCTCTGACTTCATTGAAGAACTGCGCAAGCGCGGGGAGTACAGCGGCAGGGTGAGTATAAAGCTTTTTTATTTTTAATGCGGCCATGGATTGCGTTACAACAGGGTGATTTGGACACTAAACCCCTGCCCCATAAATATCTGTGGGTGGTTTAGTGTCTCAAATTGCCTTTAAATTATATTTGTAATGGACGATGGAATAATTAAATGTTATACTGATGTTTTGTAACGCCACAAAAATTAACTACAGTTTATTAGATATGTATAATGAATTATGTCAGAGAAGTGAATATCTTGCTACAAACACAGAAAAATTGGTCAGCACTGCCACACAATGTGAACAAGAAATGCAGGTGCATGTTACTGTGGCTGTGATAAAATTGCAAAAACAAAAAGTTGCAGCATCACTCTGCTAGCAGCAAGGGCATTACGATATATAAGGATACATGAAAATGATGTTCTTGGTACTTTACACTTTGATAAAACTGTAAAGTACCAAGAACCTCATTTTTATACATCCTTATATACAGTAGGCATTTGCAGTAATGCTCTTGGTGCTAGCAGAGTGATGTTGCAACTTTTTGTTTTTGCAATTTTATCGCAGCCACAGTAACATGTTGCAACTTTTTCTTTTTGAAATTGTATTGCAGCGGCAGCAAAGTGCACCTGCATTTCTTGTTCACATTGTTTGGCAGTGCACAGCCGGTGCACGGGCAGCACACGGTTGACATCCATGTGCAGCCCATGCGCTGGCTGTGCCGTTTATTCACGGCCGGCAGTAAGCATGCAGTTGTGTGCACCCAGGCTTAGAATGAACCTCCTTTAACTTGATGATTTGCAAATCTGCCTTTCTCACATAAGGTACTAAAAGTGCAGGGAGCATTGTGGATTTAGTGACTGCCGTACAGGTGCTTATTCCCAACACCGATAAGGGTCAGTTGTCTTACAGGAAGCCAAATTACCAATCAGTATATTTTTGTCATGTGGGCAGCAACTGGACTACCCATAAACCCACACAAACAGGAGCATAACATACAAACTCCATGCAGATGTTACCAGGACCTCAGGGCTGCAAGGCAACAATATTAATCCACTGATTAATATTGGAATGTCCCAAAATACGCTGGGGAAGCATTGTTTTGTTTAGATATGATAATAATCATTCACTTCACCCTGGTGTGTTATGGGGGGGGGGGGGGGGGGGCGCGGATTTTGAATGATATGTAACAAAAACTGTCCTTTGATTTTGAGGGACAGATTTCCTGATGCTGGGCCATTTAGCTCTATGAAGATTTTTTAGTGCTTTATAAAAATACTAGTTATGCTATTTACTGTAAGTTAGCTCAATAAGCGGGTACCTGGTCTAAATGATTTGGACATGGTTTAATCTATTGTGCCGGCTATGCATTTTTGGCTGTATAAAAATCAGCCACCAATACTGTAATGGAAAGATCATACAGTGCTCTACTGCCACTTACAACACAGACATTACAACAGGCACTACATGCTTAGATAGTTTTCACAAAATGTGTGGGCTTGTAGCTAGTCATGCTCTCTCTACACCATGAACATTTGTTGGCAGTAATTTTTTCTGTGATCACTAATTTGTGCTGCATGTACCGTTGGTTGGAATTTAATACTTCCTCTCTTTCATAATAAACATTGTGTATTGTCCACCTCACCTATGGTTCCACGTGGCAATGGGATGTTACTGTGCTTTTGTGATAGAGAGAGCAGCCCATAGATTGCTAATGGATTGGCGCTAAAGTGGTCAATGACTGGCCTGACTTTGAATAGGCAGTCAACGTTTGGGGCATGTCAGGGCAGGCACTATGTATTATCATTATAGTGTAAAAATTTCAGGATAATTTCAAAATGGTCCTGGTCATGGCCATTCGATAGATTGGAGTGTTAAACAAAATGTCTGTACTCTAATACTATCGAATTTATGGTTTCTTCACTATGCCCATATGCAGAACTAGATCCCATAATATTTTTATCTCTATAGCATTTACTGGGGTCCACGTTTGGGGATTAGCATATGAAGAGGTGGTATTTTGTTCTATAAATTGCTGAGCATACACATTTGTTTGGGCCACCATTAAATCTATAAACTCATCAGAGAAAATGAGTTTGAAAAAATCTATTTCTTGTAAACCTTCAGTTTCAATTTGGATTCCTGACCAGCCCATGCAAAGTCAGGAAGCTGAGGCTCATAATTTTCAGGGGCTGCAGTCCATATTGGTTCTGCACTTTCAGGAGTTGACTCAGCAATTGTTCTTTGGCACCTCCATAGGATGGCGATGAGGAGGGGTAGGAGGAAAAATAGAGGAATGGGGCATCTTCCTCTTCTCCCTCGCTGGCTGTATCAGTTTCAAAGACCAGTAAGGCATGCTCCTCTTCTGCTAAATACATTCTTTGGAACAATTGGGAGCTTTGGGACATTTTGTATTTGTTGTATTTTTACATGTGTACAGAAAATTTATTTCTTGAAACTTGAAAGTGTGGGGTGTTTGTTGTGCTTCATTCAGTGGTGCACCACTAATGAGGCGAAGTGAGGCGGCCGCCTCAGGCGGCACTGTCCGTCATTGTATGGGGGGTGGCATTTTTACTATTCATTGTAAACCAGCCCAGGACAGGCCGCTTTAAAAAAAAAAAAAAACAGAGCTGAGCGGGGCCTGTCCTGGGCTGGTTTACGAGACGTCGCACTCAGCGCAGGCGGCCATACAATAACTTCATCACGCCGCCTACGCTGAGACACAGACGTCGCGGACAAGAAGAGGAGGCGGCGGCGGCTGCATCAAGGCATCGCAGGTGAGTATAACTTTTTATTTATATTTAAATAGGCCGAAACCTGCTGGAGTATACCTGGCAGGTAACGGCCTATTTATTTAACTACCCTGCGTCTGCTGTGGCCGCCTCCGCGGGCATCGGTAAGTGAGCAGCCGCGGGCATCAGTAAGTGCAGCCGCGGACCTCAAATACTCATCCCAGGGGAGGTGAGGGAACATAAAAACATATCCTACTTACCTCTCCTGCGATCGGTGTTACTCCGAGTAGGCTTGAGGCCTCTGGTGACGTCATCAGATCGCGTCGCCGGCCTGATCACGTGACGTGTGCGCGCAATTAAACAGGGCCGAAAGCTGCAAGGAGTGCACCGGTGTCCAGGTCTGAAAAGACCCCAGAGTATAATAATAATTCATGGTTTGACCACTATGGGGCATAGTATGGCAGAGGGATGTCAGCAGTACTACTCGCAGCGGACCCACTCTTTATAACGCACAGTGCAATACAGTGGCTGCTCTGTTTGCAATACCAGTGGGAGAGACACTAGCAGAGTAGTGACCGTTAGTTTGAACTGATGAAATTGATCAGTCTGTACAGATTACACTACACTGTACAGGCCGACCAATTGCAGTGATGGGGGGGGGGGGCTAGTACCACTATACACACCCGTGATACTCAGTAGTGATTGGTGCCGGATTCTGAGTCACCTGCCAGCACAGAGATCTATGCTGGTAAGCTGCTTTTGGTTGATCAGATTTGATCGGCCAATAGCCACGCTCTACATGTGAAGATTGTCTGCTGTCAGATTATGTTAGAGTATTGGCAATGAAAGGGTTAACTGTCTGTGTCTAATAATTGCTTGATTCTCTATGTCCTTCTCTATGTCTATGTCTTGATTCTCTAGTCCTCCTATAACTATTGCTGGAATTATTGAATTTTCTGAACTGTGCAGTGAGATGAATCACAGATCTATTTGCATATCCACCATTCCAGCAACTGAAGTCTAAGTAGTGTCCAAGATTTTATACTCCACTAGCAGAAGGACCTGGTTTCCCATGGCTATATTTCATTTTTTGTTTGTGTAGTGTCTCCACAGCACCCTGCCCCTTTAAAGCTGACCTACAGTAGTGAAGAAAAATGGTGGGGTTGTTATGGAAACCTAAGCAACATAAGCGACATATTCTGCCGTATCCTGAAAACCAACGGAGAGAGATTGTCAGTGCAATAATGGACACTGCAAACACAGCACTACTACATCTCTACATACACAACTCTAATACAGCTCTGCTACATCTCTACATACACACAGCTCTGCTACATCTCTACATACACAGCACACATAGCTCTGCTACATGTCTTCATACACAGAGCATACACAGCTCTGCTACATCTCTTCACACACACAGCATTCACAGCTCTGCTACATCTCTACATACACAGCTCTGCTACATCTCTACATACACACAACACACACAGCTCTACTACATCTCTACATACACACAGCTCTGCTACATCTCTACATAAACACACAGCACACACAGCTCTGCTACATCTCTACATAGACACACAACTCTGCTCATCTTTACATACATTACCTCTGCTACAACTCTAAATAAACACAGTACACACAGTTCTGCTACATCTCTTCATACACACAGCATACACAGCTCTGCTACATCTCTACATACACACAACACACATAGCTCTGCTGTATCTCTACATACACACAGCTCTGTTACATCTCTACATACACACAGAGCACACACAACACTGCTACATCTCTACATACACACACAGCTCTGCTCATCTTTACATACACACACAGCTCTGCTACATCTTTACATACACCGCCTCTGCTACATCTCTACATACACACAGCTCTGCTACATATCTACATACACACACAGCTCTGCTACATCTTTACATACACCACCTCTGCTACATCTCTACATATAGACACAGCACGCAAAGTTCTGCTACATGTCTACATATATACACAGCACGCACCGCTCTGCCAAGGGTGTTGTTGTGTAGAAAAATGGAAACCTGGAGTACAGCTGTTTGCATGTGAAGAGTAAGCGCCTATTGGCTGATAAGGAACATGTGACCATGTGTATGGCAGTTGAAATATGAGTGAAAGACTTGTAGGATTCTATTGGCTAATGCAGGTAATTTTTTGGGAATACTGTATCTCAGCAACCATATGTCCTAGAGAGCTGAGACCCGGTCTAAAATCTCCCCAGACACCTGATGTACATGTGTGCCAAATTTGGTGAGTATCAGTCCAGGTGTTTGGTCGCGCATAAAGAACAGACAGACAGACAGAAACTCATTTATATATATATATAAGAGACTAGCAGAAGGACCTGGCTTCGCATGGGTACATTTCATTTTTTGTTTCTGTGGTGACCCTATAAGAATTGGCCAGTTTTGCACTTGACATCCAGTATGGCAGTCTAGGATAGGTATAGTCTATTTATGGCTGTGTTGCTATGGAAACCTGGTAAATGAAATGTGAGCTTATATTGGCTGATGCACGTCATTTGACTGAATATTTAAGGACCTGCGAACTGCTATTGACTCATACAGGTCATAAATAGCTTGGTTGTTATGGAAACCTGGTGTAAAGCTGTGTGTATGTCAAGACTGAAGAACCCCGCGATTTTCCATTGGTCCATAAGCGTCATGTGATCATGTGTATCTCAGTTTGGATATCAGTGAAAGACCTGCGATCGGTTGTTATGGAAAACCTGGAGTAAAGCTGTGTGTATGTGACCTTGTGTAACAGTGTCATCCACAGCGCCCTGCCCCTTTAAAGCTGACCCACAGCAGTGAAGAAAAATGGCTGGGTTGTTATGGAAACATGGAGTGCAGCTGTGTGCATGTGGCTGACAATGCCTTGTCAGATTGGAGACGGGCTTGGGTCTACTGGGGAGTTTCAGGATCTCCCTGTTGTCTGTGACATACCGTTTCAGATTGCAGACAGGCTTGGGTCTACTGAGAGTTTTCATTAGCTCAAGCAGCAGCCATGCGTTTTGCTGCAGGGGGCATGAGTAGTTTAAAAATGTTTCAATTTATAAGAATGCTGACATCCAGTATTGCAGTCCAGTCAGTGGCGTAAATACTGGGGTAGCAGTGGTAGCAGCTGCCACAGGGCCGGGGACATTAGGGGTCCCGGCAGGCCCCTGATGTTTTTTTTTTTTTTTAATAGGCTCTTACCTGCTGGTGTAACACCAGCAGGTAACGGGGCCTATTTACTTACCGATCCCCGCTCCTGTTCACGGCCGCCTGCGGTTCACCTTCTGCGGAGGCGGCTGTGATCAGGAGCGGGGATCGGTAAGTAAGGCCTGCAGGCCGTGAACCCCACAAACACTGCTATCATTATACTCTGGGGTCTTTTCAGACATAAAAAACACTGTTACTTACTTCTCCTGTGCTACAGCAGGCTTCGGGCCTCCTTGATGACATCCCAGACGTCGGTGGGCCAGTCCAACATCATTATGCGAAGCAATGTATGACTGGCTCATGTGACATCTGGTCCAACATTGAAGATTGAAGAAGTAGCGGGAAGTGCACATAATACTATATGAAGGGGCCACTATGGGGCATAATACTGTGTGTAGGAATGCAGTTTGTGCATGGGGGGGCAGTTGCCGGGGGGGTCCCATGTCAAATGTTCGCCTTGGGGCCCAGCCATTCCTAATTACGCCGCTGAGTCCAGTATAGGTACAGTCTATTTATGGCTGTGTTGTTATGGAAACCTGGTGAATTAAATGTGAACTTATATTGGCTGATACACGCGATATGACTGAATATTTAAGGACCTGCGAACTGCTATTAACTAATACAGGTCATAAATAGCTTGGTTGCTATGGAAACCTATGTGCCTGAGGAGACTAAGCGCCAGCTTCTATTGGCTGATAAGGGACATGTGACCAAGTGTATGGCAGTTGGAATATGAGTGAAAGACTTGCAGACCTGTATTAGCTAATGCTGGTCATTTTTTGGGAATACTGTATCTCAGGAACGGTACATCCTTTAGAGCTGAGACCCAGTCTAAAATATTCCCGGACACCAGATGTACATGTGCAGCATCCCAGAGTGCTACTGCTTTTATGTGTTTGTCTTGTGTGCCTCTGGATTCTATGTCTGTAAGTTCTGTGTTAAATGTATTTATGTGCAGCTTTTCCCTTATCTGTTTTCCCCTGCGGTGTTCAAGCCCAGACTTGGTTTAGCCCTGACCTATCATAGGCCACTGGGCGGGGTTGTGAGGAGATATAATCTCCCCGGCGATGGTTGAAAGTTCAGTTCAGTGCATGCAGCAAGCCAGACAAGGTGTGCAGAGCTGACCTGCCACCAGACTGGACTGAAGGCCAACTGCCGCTACCACAGCCTCAGGAGGGATATCATCAGCCCCAGGCTCATCTAAAGACAGCTCAGAGCAAGGGAGTAGAGATTTCCGAGTGGCTGGACTTATTTGGTGTTGTGCCCGGAGGAGCAGGAGAGGACCCTGACAGGAGAGTCGCATTCGGGCCTAGTCTCCAGGTAACCAGATCCCTGTCAGGACTCCCTGTAACTCTATCCCCACTATATCTAGCTGGGAGAGGCACAGAGGTGGAGTAGAGGAAGCCATCTTGTGGAGCCTATACTGTCTTTGGGCACCCTCTTAGAACCAAGGCTGGGGATAGGACACTGCAGGACTACTACCCCCATCTGGAAGCTGCTGTTGTCCTTTTGTTCAAATTGCCTTAATAAATGGCTGTTTGGTTTACCTGCAACGCTGAATCCTGAGTCGTGCCTGCTTTAACATCAGGCCAACACCGGCTCAGGTAGGAGAGATTCCTCTTCAACTGGAAGTGCCCCGGGGAAAAGAACTACTACCACCACCATCTGGTAGTGCTGCAGGACCCCCCTCGACTTTGTCCGGCCTAGGAGTGGGACTGGAGCCGCTTGGGAGCGTGCTCGGCCTGCTAGGTAGCACAGCATCCGCCACTACTACTCCCATCCTCCGGTCTCATCCGACTGGGTTGCGGCACATGTGTGCCAAATTTGGTGAGGATCGGTCGTTTGGTTGCGCATAAAGAACAGACAGACAGACAGAAATTCATTTTTATACATATAAGAGATATAACATTAGGACTGTAAGATCAACAGGTCTTCACTTTCTATTGCTATCATGTCCCAGACATGTGTGAGTCACTGCACACATGTCTGCTTTGTATTTCCTGGTCAAACATGTGGAGGCGGCCATTTTCTCATAGCACGGCCATTTTTGTTAATCCGAAGCGAATCGCCATTTGTTAGGTTTCATTAAAAAACAAAACAAACAATTTGGAATATTTTAAATGAAACCTGCACGTTACAAACTGACTTTAATTTGGCTGTATGATAATTTAATGAAAAAAGTCCATCCCTCACTAGTTTGCAGTTTTTACTGTGGCAACCTACTGGAAGGCTGTAGGTCTTCCATAACTTTCAACCTTTGGATTGCAAAGATTGAAAACTATGGGCGAATTCTGCAGCTATAATTATGCCCCAATAAAGTAATATGACCTTCTTGTGCCTCCATACAATATAATGTCCCCCTTACACCCCCACAGTATAATGTCTTTCTTATGCCCCCATACAGTACAGTGGTCCCTTATGCCAAATACAGTAAAATGGCCCTCTTATACTCCCATACAGTATAACACCCCCATATAATGCTCCCTTTACAGTAGTCCCTTATTCCCCTACCTAATGCCTGCCATATTATGGCCCCTTACCATATGTCCTTGTAGCGTACATTAACCCCACATAATAGTTCCTTATTCCCCCTGCCTGGTTTTGCTGGGTCCTGGCGTCGGTCCTGGTGACATGACCTTGTCGAAAATAAGGATTGAAATAAAAATGAATAACTAAAGTCATTCTGGCTGAATGATTTATACAAGCATTTCAAAATATAATTAAAATGAAAAATTAGAAACATGGCTGTTTAAATGTTTTCTGTTTTCAGGGTTTCTCAGATAAAAAGTACCACTACCAGAATCATTACACAGGATTTGAGACAAACTAAAAATATCTGTATTGTTCAGGAACTAATTGGTTGCCTTAAGATTCCTTTGTTATTAGAGATTTTCAAGGATTTAGTAGAAGACCAAGTGGGCTTAAAATGCTTTGTACAAACGGCTCAAATTTGTTTGGATCAATTACTTTAACCAGGGTTTAGTGGAATAATAACTTTTCATTTTTATTACTTTTGTAAAAAAAACAACAATAAATAGATAAGGGAAGGTCTAATCACATGAAACCACGACATCCTAAAACAGATTAAAAGCAAATATAAAACTAAATGTTAAAGACAGCAATGCATTTAAACTATGTTGTTGTCGCTGAGGTTTTATGACGTCAATCTCTAAGTACAGAGGCTAATACCTGTTAAGTCCTTGTACGCAGCATGAAGGTGAAAATACATAAAAAAGAACATATATAGTTCAGAAGTTCATTACTGAATCAAGTATAATTAGCTTGGAAGAATGAACAACTATTGAAATGCTAATTTTCATAACAGTTACTGTATGTGCACCCCATCCCATTCAAGGTACATTTTCTGTTTGCATAAAAAGCCATGGAGAATACTATGTACTTTTATATCTGCTCTTTAGATTAGACCAGATGCTTTCATAAACTGCAGTATTCCTAAAGGCCCTCTCGGTGCTGTTATACCTATTGCTTTTGTTTATTACAAGATATTTTCATTTTTGGATGCAGGTCACATATATGCAATGTAATTGTCATGCACTTGAAGTCATATTCTTGGGTTTTACTAAATGCATGTGAAACCAGACAAATTTAAAAAGCGTTAGCAGCTTTTCATTCAATTTGTATAAACTAGAAGTCATTGTTGAATGCTTTGAACTGTAATTTGGCAAACACATGCTTCATAAATTCAGGTATAAAACAAATGCAAGTTTAAAAAAAGAATAAACTATTCTTTCAGTTCACCGTTTGCTTTAGTAAAATGTACATACAATATTATTATGTTGTTATAGAGTAAGATAGTAAGATAGTAAATTCTCATTTCAAACAAATTGCAATGGTGAGAGATAACAACCTCCTTTTTTCTGGGTAATTAAAAAAAAAAAAAGATAAAAAACCATAAGTACCATCATTTATGTCTATAACTCAGAACATAAAAATGAACCCAGTGACATCATTTTCACAATTATTTTCGATGTTCTTAAAACATAGGTCATAGTCACTATTCATATGAACTGCAAAATTAGGTCCTCTGTAGGTGCTTTTTCCTTTCCTCTGCTGGTTTCTGTAAACGTTTGTACAGTGGGTGAGTTCTTCCTGTTTTGATGTCATAGTTGTGCTGTGTAACTGACCAATGAAAAATTTCCCTTCTGCAGCTCCCATCACCCCTCATTCTGTTTCCACTAAGGACTTATTCAATGTGTATATACAGTATATATAGACAGTGGGGGAAAAAAAGTATTTAGTCAGACACCAATTGTGCAAGTTCTCCCACTTAAAAAGATGAGAGGCCTGTAATTGACATCATAGGTAGACCTCAACTATGAGAGACAAAATGAGAAAACAAATCCAGAAAATCACATTTGTAGGTGACCAAATACTTATTTTCCACCATAATTTGCAAATAAATTCTTAAAAAATCAGACAATGTAATTTTCTGGATTTGTTTTCTCATTTTGACTCTCATAGTTGAGGTCTACCTATGATGTCAATTACAGGTCTCCCTCATCTTTATAAGTGGGAGAACTTGCACAATTGGTGGCTGACTAAATACTTTTTTCCCCCACTGTATATATATATATATATATATATATATATATATATATATATGAGTTTCTGTCTGTTCTTTATGCGCGACCAAACAACTAGACCGATCACCAAATTTGGCACACAGGTACATCAGGTGTCCGGGAAGATTTTAGACCAGGTCTGAGCTCTCTAGGACATACCGTTCCTGTACGTTTCCCAAAAATGCCAGCATAAGCCAATACAAGCCGCAAAGCTTTCACACATAATCCAACCGCCAAAAAAAAGGATAAAAATCCCTTATCATCCCAAAAACTCACAGGTGCTTACTCTCCTCAGGCACACAGGTTAAGACCAGGTTTCCACAGCAACCAAGCTATGACCTGTATTAGTCAAAAGCAATTCGCAGGTCCTTAAATATTCAGTCATATCACGTGTATTAGACCAAATAATAAATGTGGATAGAAAAGTTGTTACTCAAATATAAATGTGAACAAAAAGTATTAAATAGAACAACTAAAATGTTAATACAGTAATACCTCGTACACTCGCGTTTCCGAATTTGCGAATTTACAGATTCGCGATATTTTTTTGGCAACTAACATATATAGATTTTGCTCTTTTTTTCTCAGATCTGTGAAATTTAATTAAAAAAAACACCTTCGCTATTGGGTAGTAGCGTCCTGTTCGTTACGTACCCGGTAATTAGTTTCATTTTACTGTGAGTGTATAAGAAAAATGAATGAATGTATTAATATACAGTACTGTACAGTATACTTTAGTATACTTTACAGTACTGTAGGGTAAAGTTTATTGATATTTAGGGGTTAAACATTAGAAATCGGCATTGTAAGCGCTTGTACCAAACATTCGCGATTCCTCGCGATCCGCGACCGGTTCTGGACCCTAACCTCGCGAATGTACGAGGTATTACTGTATACTGTATGTAAATGTCACCCACACCTTTTCATTGCACGATATAGCCTCATAATCAGGACATGCTACAGAGGTGTATATTAGTTTAACCCCTAAAGGTGCATATGCTATAGATGCTGATTTAAATGTGAGCACTATTTTGGGGTAAACAATATGCATACTCTTTGAGTGGGTACTATATTTTATATAACTTGAGCGGATAACCATTGCGTGTGTTTCATCATAGTGCTTTAACACACATTTTATACGTACTTTAAAAATTAAAAGTTACCTTTTAGTTGTTCTATTTAATACTTTTTGTTCATATCACGTGTATTAGCCAATATAAGTTCACATTTAATTTACCAGGTTTACATAACAACACAGCCATAAATAGACTGTAAATATACGAGACTGCCATACTGGATGTCAAGTGCAAAACTGGCCAATTCTTATGGGGCCACTACACAAACAAAAAATGAAATGTATCCATGCGAAACCGGATCCTTCTGAATTATGGAAATCTTCTTGTGTGGTACCAGTTCCAAAGAAACCTCACCCTATGGATCTCAACAACTACAGACCTGTAGCACTAACATCCCACTTGATGAAGATCTTAGAGAGATTGGTTCTCACACATCTCCGCCCTCTAGTGAGCCCCGCTATGGACCCTCTCCAGTTTGCTTATCGGCCGGGCATTGGGATAGATGATGCCCTCATCCACCTTCTGCACAGGGCTCTGTCTCACCTAGAGAAACCAGGGAACACGGTGAGAATAATGTTCTTTGATTTCTCCATTGCTTTTAACACCATACAGCCCAGGTTACTGAGAGACAAGCTAGGCCGTGCTGGAGTGGACCACCACCTCTCCAACTGGATCCTAGACTACCTCACAAATCGACCTCAATACGTGAGAGCCTGAGACTGTGTGTCAGATACCGTGATCTGTAATATGGAGGCACCCCAGGGTACGGTTCTCGCCCCTTTCATCTTCACACTGTACACTGCAGATTTTAGGTGCAACTCATCTAGCTGCTACCTACAGAAGTATTCTGACGACTCTGCAATAGTAGGTCTCATCACAGACGATGATGACAGGGAGTACAGGGAACTGAACCGGGATTTTGTGGACTGGTGCCAGCGGAACCACCTGAAGATTAATGTGGGCAAGACCAAGGAGATGGTGGTGGACTTCCGTAAATGCAGAAGCCCTCCTAAACCAGTGGACATCCTGGGGACAGGCATCGAGATTGTGAACACCTATAAGTACCTGGGTTTGCTCCTTAATAATAAGCTGGACTGGGCAGATCACATGGAGGTCCTGTACAGGAAGGGCCACAGCAGGCTCTAGCTGCTTAGGAGGCTGAGAGCCTTTGGAATCCGGGGAGCACTTCTTAGGACTTTCTTCAACTCGGTAGTAGCATCAGCCATCTTCTTTGGAGTGGCTTGCTGGGGGAGCAGTATATCAACCAGGGACAGAAAGAAACTTGACAAGCTGATTAGAAGGGCCAGCTCTGTCCTGGGGATCCCCCTGGACCCAGTGCAAGTGGTGAGTGACAGAAGGATACTGTCCGTGGTGAGCTCCATGCGGGAAAAGAAGTCCCATCCCATGCATGAGACCGTGATCGCGCTGGGCAGTACTGTCAGTGACCGACTGCTCCACCCTAAGTGTGAGAAGGAGCGTTATCGGAAGTCTTTCCTCCCCATCACGGTTAGGCTGTACAACCAACACCAACCTAAGCAGAGATCAATACACACAGAGAACTGAAATATCTTTCTGCCTGTTAAATCCCCCCCACCCCCTCCTCTGCTACTTCTTGTCTGTCTACTATCAATGTAATGCCTCTTACCTTGGAACATTCCTGTACAATTTGTATTTGAATCTGCTTAGCTTATCTTTGCTGCTGTAACACACTGAATTTCCCCATTGTGGGACTATTAAAGGACTATTATTATTATTATTATTATTATTATTATTATATATTCTCTCTAAATGATGACCATGAGAATATAGCTGTAGAATACAGATGAATGGTTGAAAGCTCCATCAGAGCAAATTAAATGTCTTGTAACAGATTCAGTGCCGCAGGATTGGAGAGTGGCCGACAGAGCCAGTATCTGAAAAAAATGTAAAAAAGTGGAATTGTGCAACTACTGTCTGGTAAGTTTGACATCTGTGCCATGTAAAATACTTGAAGGTGTTCTAAAAGGTATGTTTCAAGAGTATGTAGTGCCAAATAATTTGATAACTGATAATCAGCATGGATTCACAAAAAATAGGTCAAGCCTCACTAATATGCTTGATTTTGTATGAGGAGGTGACTGCTAGTCTGGGTATTGATCATGCTGCTGATGTGATATATCTAGATTTGATTCTGTATCACAGAACTGCCTTGTCCTAAAGCTGCAGTTGCATAGAGTAATATATGCACATGGGTAAATAAGTGGTTAAGTGACAGAAAGCACAGAGTACATGTTCAGAATGGGCTAATGTCAGTAGTGGGGCATTGTTACTCACCTCTCCTGCGATCCGGTGTTACTCCCAGCAGGCTTCTGCCTTTTTGCTGACGTCATCAGCGCGCCGCCGGCCTGGTCCGCGTGACTGTGCGCAATTAAACAGGGCCAAAAGCTGCAGGGAGTGCACCAGTGCCCAGGATAGGTAAGTAACAGTGGTTTTTATGTTAGTCACCACCTGGGTCTCCGATCATTATACTCTGGGGTCTGAAAAGAGTTAATGGGTGGTCCACAATGGAGCATAATACTGTGTGCAGGGGCCACTATGGGGCATAATACTGTGTGCAGGGGCCACTGTGGAACATAATAACGTGCGCAGGGGCCGCTGTGAGGCATAATACTGTGTGCAGGGGCTGCTGTGAGGCATAATACTGTGTGCAGGGGCTGCTGC
Organism: Leptodactylus fallax; assembly: GCA_947044405.1. NCBI lineage: Eukaryota > Metazoa > Chordata > Amphibia > Anura > Leptodactylidae > Leptodactylus > Leptodactylus fallax. The sequence continues at coordinate 895,222 of CAMRHE010000379.1, forward strand.
GCGACATAATGCCGTGTGCAGGGGCTGCTGTGCGGCATAATAAAGTGTGCAGGGGCCGCTGTGGGGCATAATATCATATGCAGGGGCCACTGTGGGGCATAATATCGTATGCAGGGGCCGCTGCGGGGCATAATATTGTGTGCAGGGGCCGCTGCAGGACATAATACCATGTCCAGGGGCCGCTGCGGGCCATAATACTGTGTGCAGGGGCCGCTGTGGTCCATAATACCGTGTGCAAGGGCTGCTGCTGGCCCTAATACAGTGTGCTGTGGCCTCTGCAGGCCAGAATACCATGTAATACTGTATGCAGGGGCCGCTGCGGGCCATACCATGTAATACTGTGTGCAGGGGCTGCTGTGGAACATTATAGTGTGTGTAAATGGGGCATTATACTGTGTGGGGGCCAGGAAAGGGGGGTGCTATGCTGTGGGGGGGGGGGGGGAATCCAGTCTTTTCTAGTTACTCCCCTGATAAGGGTTTGTTAGGAAGGGGCATATTATATAAGGGGGCTTAATAAACTTAAGACGTATTATTTATATAAAGGCATTATTAATATAAGGGGGGTTATTTACAGTGGGTACGGAAAGTATTCATACCCCTTTAAATTTTTCACTCTGTTTCATTGCAGCCATTTGCTAAAAGCAAAAAAGTTCATTTTATTTCTCATTAATGTACACTCAGCACCCCATCTTGACAGAAAAAAAAACAGAAATGTAGATATTTAGCAAATTTATTAAAAAAGAAAAACTGAAATATCACATGGTTATAAGTATTCAGACCCTTTGCTCAGTATTTAGTAGAAGCATCCTTTTGAGCTAGTACAGCCATAAATCTTCTTGGGAATGATGCAACAAGTTTTTCACATCTGGATTTGGGGATCCTCTGCCATTCTTCCTTGCAGATCCTCTTCAGTTCCGTCAGGTTGGATGGTGAACATTGGTGGACAGCCATTTTCAGGTCTCTCCAGAGATGCTCAATTGGGTTGAGGTCAGGGCTCTGGCTGGGCCCGTCAAGAATGGTCACAGAGTTGTTCCGAAGCCACTCCTTTGTTACTTTATCTGTGTGCTTAGGGTCATTGTCTTTTTGGAAGGTGAACCTTCGGCCCAGTCTGTGGTCCAGAGCACTCAGGAAGAGGTTTTCTTCCAGGATATCTCTGTACTTGGCCACATTCATCTTTCCTTCAATTGCAACTAGTCGTCCTGTCCCTGCAGCTGAAAATCACCCCCATAGCATGATGCTGCCACCACCATGTTTCACTGTTGGGATTGTATTGGGCAGGTGATGAGCAGTGCCTGGTTTTCTCCACACATACCGCTAAGAATTAATGCCAAAAATTTCAATCTTCGTCTCATCAGACCAGAGAATTTTATTTCTCATAGTCTGGGAGTCCTTCATGTGTTTTTTGGCAAACTCTATGTGGACTTTCATATGTCTTGCACTGAGGAGAGGCTTCCTTCGAGCCACTCTGCCATAAAGCCCCGACTGGTGGAGGGCTGCAGTGATAGTTGACTTTGTGGAACTTTCTCCCATCTCCCTACTGCATCTCTGGAGCTCAGCCACAGTGATCTTTGAGTTCTTCTTTACCTCTCTCACCAAGGCTCTTCTCCCACGATTCCTCAGTTTGGCTGGACGGCCAGGACTAGGAAGAGTTCTGGTCGTCCCAAACTTCTTCCATTTAAGGATTATGGAGGCCACTGTGCTCTTAGGAACCTTGAGTGCTGCAGAAATTTTTTGGTAACCTTGGCCAGATCTGTGCCTTGCCACAATTCTGTCTCTGAGCTCCTTGGGCAGTTCCTTTGACCTCATGATTCTCATTTTCTCTGACATGCACTGTGAGCTGTGAGGTCTTATATAGACAGTTTTGTGCCTTTCCAAATCAAGTCCAATCAGTTTAATTAAACACAGCTGGACTCCAATGAAGGAGTAGAACCATCTCAAGAAGGATCAGAAGGAAATGGACAGCATGTGAGTTAAATATGAGTGTCACAGCAAAGGGTCTGAATACTTATGACCATGTGATATTTCAGTTTTTGTTTTTTAATAAATTTGCAAAAATATCTACATTTCAGTTTTTTTCTGTCAAAATGGGGTGCTGAGTGTACATTAATGAGAAATAAAATGAACTTTTTTGCTTTTAGCAAATGGCTGCAATATATTAAAGAGTGAAAAATTTAAAGGGGTCTGAATACTTTCCATACCCACTGTATATAAGTGGCCATTAGGGAGCATTTATAAGGGGGTGGTTATTTATAAAAGCATTCATTAGGGGACATCAATTATATAAGGGGTCATTTATGTAAAGGGTCATTAGAGGAGTAGTATTTATATCAGGGGGAATCAGGGGCATAATATAAGGGGGCAATTAATTAAAGGGCTTGTCCAGGATAACCACTTTCTTAATATGAGACTGGGGAAAGTGATTTAAAAAAACAAAAAAAAACAAAAAAAAAAAAAAAACAATTACTCACCTGTCCCTTGTGCTCTGATGTCTCCCACTGTAGTCTAGTTCTGCTGCTCCGTTGTTTTCTTCTGGCGGAAGTCCCCACTGCACATAACTGCTGAAGTCGCTGACATGGGACGTCATAGTGCTGTGGGGACTTCTGCTGGAAGAAAACACCGGAGCAGCAGGACTGGAATGCGCTTGGAGACACCGGATCACCTTCCCCAGCCTCATATTAAAAAAGTGGTTATCCTGGACAACCCATTTAAGGTGTCACTTGGGCTTTATTAAAGGGGTTTTCCAGCTCATTTTTATTGATGTTCTATCCTTAGGACAGATTATCAATAGATATGAGTGAATTTCTCAAATGCTCGATTCAGCAGTTCGATTCGAAGTTCCAAAAAAATTTGCTTCGATCCGAATTACTTCGCTGCGAATAAACAGCTATTTCTGGGCTACAGAGAGCCGGGGTGGGCAGGTGGGCGGCAAAATGGCGGAAGCCTTTGGATGCACCGGTCATGTTTCTCTCTCTCTCTCTGTTCAGCACGGACAAGTTTTATTCATGTGGAAGGATCTGCTAACAAGCAAAGACACGCCTACCCAATCACATCACTAGAGAACATATTGTGACTGTCTGATGTCACAAAGGTCCTTAATAAATATTCGTTAACGCAAAGCATCAGGAAATCCGGAATCGTGGTGAATCGAAGATTTCCTGAAATTCGGATCGAATTCCACTTCTGCAGAATCAATTCGCTCATCTCTAATTATCAATAAGAGATCAGTGAACCCCCCTCCCCTCACCTGCCCTCTGATCAGCTGTATGAAGGGGCCATTGCACCTGTTTATATCAAACGCTGTCTGTTTATAGTGACAATGTGATGTACAGGTGCATCTCAATAAATTAGAATATCTTTGAAATGTTCATTCATTTCAGTAATTCAGTAATACAATCCATAATCAGCGTCTTCCATGATTGTGTGTCCTACTGAACCAGACTGAGGGACCATTTAAAGGCTTAGGAAACCTTGGCAGGTGACACACTGAATTTACAATACTGAACTTTTTCACAATATTCTAATTTCTAATATTCTCCAGTTTGCTTATCGACCGGGCATTGGGGTAGATGATGCCATCATCCACCTTCTGCACAGGGCTCTGTCTCACCTGGAAAAACCAGGGAACACGGTGAGAATAATGTTCTTTGATTTCTCCAGTGCTTTTAACACCATACAGCCCAGGTTACTGAGAGACAAGCTGGGCCTTGCTGGAGTGGACCACCACCTCTCCAACTGGATCCTAGACTACCTCACAAATCGACCTCAATACGTGAGAGCCCAAGACTGTGTGTCAGGTACCGTGATATGTAATACGGGGGCACCTCAGGGTACGGTTCTCGCCCCTTTCCTCTTCACACTGTACACTGCTGATTTTAGGTGCAACTCATCCAGCTGCTACCTACAGAAGTATTCTGACGACTCTGCAATAGTAGGCCTCATCACAGACGATGATGACAGGGAGTACAGAGAACTGAACCGGTTTTTTGTGGACTGGTGCCACCAGAACCACCTGAAGATTAACGCGGGGAAGACCAAGGAGATGGTGGTGGACTTCCGTAAAGGCAGATGCCCTCCAAAACCAGTGGACATCCTGGGGACGGGCATCGAGATTGTGAACACCTATAAGTACCTGGGTCTGCTCCTTAACAATAAGCTGGACTGGGCAGATCATATGGAGGCCCTGTACAGAAAGGGCCACAGCAGGCTCTACCTGCTTAGGAAGCTGAGAGCCTTTGGAATCCGGGGGGAACTTCTTAGGACTTTCTTCAACTCTGTAGTGGCATCAGCCATCTTCTTTGGAGTGGCCTGCTGGGGGAGCAGTATATCAACCAGGGACAGAAATAAACTTGACAAGCTGATTAGAAGGTCCAGCTCTGTCCTGGGGAGCCCCCCTGGACCCAGTGCAGGTGGTGGGTGACAGAAGGATACTGTCCGTGGTGAGCTCCATGCGGGAGAATAACTCCCATCCCATGCATGAGACTGTGATTGCGCTGGGCAGTACTGTCAGTGACCGACTGCTCCACCCTAGGTGTGAGAAGGAGCGCTATCGGAAGTCTTTCCTCCCCACCGCGGTTAGGCTGTACAACCAACACCGACCTAAGCGGAGATCATTACATACAGAGAACTGAAATATCTCTCTGCCTGTTAAATCCCCCCCCCCCCCCTGCTACGTCCTATCTGTCTGTCTGCTATTAATGTAATGCCTCTCACCTTGGAACATTCCTGTACATGTTGTATTTGTATTTGTATCTGCTTATCTTATCTTATCTTTGCTGCTGTAACACACTGAATTTCCCCATTGTGGGACTATTAAAGGACTATTATTATTATTATTATTATTATTATTATTTTCTTAGATTTGGGTTTTCATTACCTGTAATTCATAATCAACATTTACAGAAATAAAACACTTGAAATAGAACACTCTGTGTGTAAAGAATCTAGAAAATATAGGAGGTCACTTTTTTAATTTAATTACTGAAATAAACGTTTCAAAGATATTCTAATTTATTGAGATGCACCTGTAATTCCAGGCTTGTCACATAGACGTGTATAGGACGAGTCTGTAGTTACATGACATGGCCACTATGAAATGAATGTAAACAGAGAAGCAGTCACGGCGCTTACACAGGTACCACAGTTCATTCGCACAGCTGATCAGTGGGGGTCCAGGGTTTTTGAGCCCCACTGATTAGTTTATTAATGACCTGGAAAACCTTTTAATTAGTTAACACCTGGGGCACTATTAATAAGGGGCACTATTTATACAGGGTACATACGAACATTATTAGTATTAAGATGCACTTGGGGATATTATTCATTCTATGGAGTTATATCATATATTTTATAATTGGGGTAGCAGCAGGATGGGGGTTTTGTGTAAGTGAGAACAATGTGGGTCGGGTGCCTGGAAAAGTGAGGAGCCAAAGATATCTTTGTTGCAAACTTTACAGAGACAAGTCACAGCTGGAAGAAGTGGTCATGGCAGTCCAAAGGGAAGACAAAGGAAATTTGAAGGATTAGTCAGAGACGTCAACTGTAAGTCACAAAATGTTACTGCACTGTATTCACCTAAATGATAGAGGATAAATACCTGAGTGATGGGGGTCTGTCTGCTGAGACCCCCACTGAGCCTGAGAATTGGGTTTTTTCCCCCCACTGACTGGGAATTCAGCCTGACCGCAGCCATATATATATAGGCGTGTCGCTTGGTGGATGGACGTACCCGTGTGGCTCTCATTCACTTCGATGGGAGTGCCAAATATACCCGAAGTATATTTGGCACTTGGTACTCAGCTATCTGCAGGGCTCCTATTAAACAGAATGGGTGCCAAGTGGGCTCGTCCATCCACCAAGCAGAAGATGTGTGAAGTTACTTTCATTGTTAATGCCGTGTTGTTGATCTGATACTGAAGTGATGCAGTAAGAAGAATTCTTAAAAACTGTTTTATAACTTTGTGCATTGTGTATTTTGTGCGACGATAACAGCGTGTGAAGCTAGTAGCATGGAAACTCAATTTATTATTTTTTTTTTTTGGGGGGGGGGGGCGTCTTTCTATAGTCCGCCTCAGACAGCAAAGAAGCTAGGTTCACCACTGAGTATGATCATAATAGTGAAGGAATCCTATTTGTTTTTAACCCATTAAAATCAGTTATCAGGTATGGGTTTATTAATATCATTGGGTCAGTGGATGACAGATTGAAAAAGATTTGTCATTGTTTTGTTTTTTTATCAGGGATAAAGATTCAAGAGCAAAGAAACATTCTGCCAAAACACCGAAATTTGTACCTGTCATAGTTGTAAGACTAAACTAAAAATGAAGAAAATATTCTATAGTGCTGGGGAACCGAGCAGATTGATATATTTAGTAATTTTGTTAGAAAGGTTCCAGTATAACTTGTCATTTATTCATTTAAATCTCTGCTCATTCTGAGTTTAGGAGTCCAAAGGGTTGTGTCCTACTTTGTTGTGTTGTGTTTGACAGTCTTCTCTATAAGTCTGTGCATAGAGAGATGGCAATCACTTATTAGGATCACCCACTTTACTCCGAACCCCAAAATAAACAGAGATATAAGTGACTAAGGGGTGTTGCACTGGAAGCTTTCTAACAAAAAAAACTATGGAATACTGTATATCAATCTGCTCACCTCACTCTGCTCTATAGTATGCTGCCTACAGATTGGATTGCATTTTCAACATGACAGGTTTCCTTTAGGCTAAGGCCCCGGTTGCGGTAAATCAGCTTTTTTGTTGCAGATTTTGCTGCATTTCTTTGAGCCAAAACCAGGAGTGGATTGAGAAGAAGGTAGAAGTATAAGTGTTTCCTATATATTTTCCATTCACTCTGTAGCCATTCTTAGCTTTGCCTAAAAAAATCATATCAAAATCTGCAACAAAAAAAAAAATCTGTATTTGCGCTACGTGGGGCTTTAGCCTAAGGCAACAGATTTGTAAGATGTGTCCTCAATTTGGGTCAAAAACTACATGTTAGACCTAAATGATTTTCACACTAAAAGCAGCAGCCAGTTTGAAAAGCCCTAAATAATAAGCTAGCCCGTATAAATAGCTTTTACTACTTTTTACTTTAATAGCTATTGTAATGCATTGCCATATCCTCCAGGAGAGACTTTTTTAGTTGTCGATAATTATTTCACTTGTGAGTGTTCTAACTAATGGGAAAATAACTTTTGTAGTAGAAGGCTGGAATGACTTTTAGGCTACTTACATAAAAATTACAAGGATAAAACATATCATTATTTGCTCTTTAAAGCTTCACTGATGTTGTATAGCTTGAAATGTTAACACTGCAGGTAAGTGATATAATTTAGCTCTAATGTGTTCTATGCCATGTTAACTGTATGTCTATAATTTCCACAATATGCATGTCTAAACCATCTCATTTGCTCTTTAATTTTAGAGTATAATTTTAGTCGTCCTAAGTTTTGGGCTGTTATAATTTCTGATGAAGCTTCAGTCCTAATGAACACTCACGGCAGTTTGCCAGTATTGGCTGTGAGTTTGCATTTTACAACCCAGCACCATATCCATTAGCCTCATCTTTACTGAAGGCAGTTTCAAGTCAGCATGAAAAATAGCTCCATGACACAATCAGGGGTAAAGCAATATGAGAGTACGCAATGAAGGAAAACACGTGGAAAACACGGAGTACAGTATATCAGAAGAATTCTGAAGTATCAGCAAATGTAAAGAAATATCATTTATCTGATTGTATGTAATGAAATAATCTATGTTTCATAAAGCATGCAAACATTTATGCATTAAAAGGAGCGTAAAGATTTTAGGTAATCAGCAGAACTGTGACTGATTGCTTGGAGAAGTGATGTAAGAAACTAGACGTTTCTGCATCTCCTGGAGAATAAAAGATAAAATAAGGTACCTAGCCTGCAATGTTATATCTGTTAATGTAACAAAACAAAAACATATGTACCAAGAATTACTGTATTTGTGAAACCTTGTTGGGTTGACAACCCAATATTGTATTTTAAAGGGGTGATCTTTTCAAAGAGGATGACCAGCATGTAAGGAAGTAAAGTCTGTAGGACAGTGCTGCAATATGTACACTCACAGCTACAGTTTGTACAGGAAGTGAGCAATGTGGTAAGAGCCTGCCTCAGTATGGGTGATCTGTGAGGCTCCCTGGTGTCGGACCCCCACAGATTTAATATCGATTGCCTATCTTAAGGATAGGCCATCAATTGTAGAAAGTGGATAACGCTTTTAATTAAGCAACCTTAGGTGGGAGACTGTAGATGGCCATATACATTGTCCCCAGCCAAGATAGATTACCATCTCCTGAGAAGCAGGATTTATTCGAGGTTATGTTCAATTGTGACTGTTATCCAGATGTGCTGCATAATCGTTGGTGTGGCAAAGGGTATAATGTTGTGTTCTCTTTACAGGTGCATCATGTACAATGCAGAATGTTTGTTGCACCTAGAAGTTATTGTCTGGAATATCTCATGGTATGCATTGGCTGAACTTGCTTCCACTGAGGTGAAGGCACACTGCATGAAAGCAGTCTTTGCTCCTTTCCAGAGCTGTCAATGTGGTGAATCCTTTCAGTTGGTCAGTCTGTGTCATTCTGGAAAGCAGCTACTGCGTCATGAGAGACTGGAAGTTTAGTTTGTGAGTGTGGTAGAGAGCATCACCTATGTAAACAAAAGTGATGCCCGCCGATTCAGGTGTGTAAACTCCAAGTGACTGAAGTTACTGGTTAAGGTGTCTTGAAATCTGCAATCAGATTTCCCCTTTTTTACCTTTTAGCACCTCTGCACTGCATTGCCAGATATGTTGGTAACATGGCAGAAATACTGAACTACTGTATGTATAATATACAGTAGAACTGAAAACTGTACCTGTACACAGATGCTGACCATACTCCCAAAGTATCATATACTCTATGCTACTAAACTAGTTTTTCATGGTAATGATTGATGATGCTTTCCAGCACCCTTCAACTATGCGTTCTGGTTGGCGTTTGGATAAGTCCTACTGACTGACCCTGGTATCCAGCAGGGAACTGCAGACATCCTCAACTAATTCTTTGCTCTTAATAAAGCATCAGATACTGATCCAGCCCATAAGGCCACAGTCGGAGGCTTCCTTATAGCAGAGGCCTCTTGTCTTAAAAGAGAAAGGACTATGGTTTAAGCAGACTTAGAACATAAGCTATTAAACCTAGAAACTGCCAACCAGCCTCAGCCTTCCCACTATCTAGCAAAATGTATCAGGGATGTTAAACTACAGCTCGATTCTGTCCTGATTGAAAAGGCGGTGTTCTGGATCCAATCGCGATTTTACAAATATGCAAATAAACCTAATAAAATATAAAACTCTAAATTAAGGGTTCACCAGAGACTAAACGCTATCTATCAACTATGGGAGTCAGGATGTACTATGACCTCCAACCCTAACTCTATCTATGCTCAATTCCATCAGTTCTACCAGAACCTCTATTCTGCCCCTACCATGGCCCGCCCTTCGGGGATTGCCTCCTTTCTCTGGTCCCTCCAACTCCCTACTTTTCGCCCCTCCCAGGCAACTCCCCTAAATGGACCATAACTAAGGAGGAGCTGGACTCTACCATTGATGCTCTTAAGAATGTGAAGGCCCTCGGGCTGCATGGCTTTTCCTCCCTAGACTAGTTTAGCGCATCCATTACATTCATTCTCAAACACAGAAAAGACGCTACTACCCCTGCAAACTATAGACCCATTTCACTTTTAAATTTAGATATAAAGCTATTTTCCGCTACCTTCGTCACCCATTTAAACGGCCTCCTACCGTCCCTTATACACTCCAACCAGGTAGGGTTTATCCCAGGTAGACAGGCCTCTGACAATGTTCGAAAAGAGCAGCTTACTAAATCTGCTCCCTCCCTGTATAATGCGGAACAGCTCTTCCTCGCTAGGCAGCGCCTGCGCGATCTATTGTTATTTGACTATGAAAAGTCCTTGAAAAAACTCAAGATTAGGTACTACTCACAGGGGAATCGGGCGGGTAGACTGCTCGCGACTAAATTAAAGAAAAAACACCTTCGGTCTCGCATCCCTTTTATTCTTGACGCTGTCTCTAAAGGTAAACTGGTCACCCCCTCAGACATTGCAGATCAATTTAGTAGATATTATGCCGGCTTTTATAACCTTCGTGATGACCCTTCCACTATACAACCCACAGATGTAGGTATTTCATCCTTCTTGGAATCCCTCCATCTTCCTTCCCTTTCCCCCCTACAGGCGCAGCATCTTGACAGGCCCATCTCCGCAGAGGAGATAGCTGAAGTAATTGCTTCTCTCCCCATCAGGAAATCTCCCGGACCAGACGGTATGACGAATAATTATTATAAAACCTTCTCCTCTATCCTACTCCCCCACTTGATGAAATTCTTTAACTCGGCAATGTTAACGGGCTCGTTTCCCAATGAGAACCAGGAGGCCCTGATTGTCACGATCTCTAAATCGGGGAATTCTGTTGATTGTCCCCAAAACTTTCACCCCATCTCCTTATTGAATACTGATGTTAAGATATACTCGAAGCTCTTGGCTAGAATGCTTGCTCCATTGATCCCCTTTTAGTTTCCCCTGATCAGGTGTGCTTCGTTGCTGGCCGGCAGGTCCCTGATAATACTAGGAGAGTACTGAACCTTTTACATCATGTTGAGAGAGGTAGGCTTCCATCTGTGATGTTGGCGCTCGACGCTGAGAAAGCGTTCAACCGCATTCATTGGTCGTTCACCTTCTCGGCTTTACGACGGATGGGACTGGGTGGTCCGTTTTTATCAGATATAGCTGCCCTTTATTCTGCACCCTCTGCTAGAGTTTTTGTTAACAGAGCCTTATCTACTCATTTTACAATTATCAATGGTACCCGACAGAGTTGCCCCTTGTCCCCACTTATATTAATCCTATTGAACCCCTAGCTTGTGCCCTTAGATCACATCCTGGTGTTCGAGGATTAACTGTGGCGGGCCATTCTCATACCATTTCACTTTATGCTGACGACATTATCCTGCCCTTAACCAACCCTTGTTCATCTCTTTCGGCCTCTCTTGACTTAATTGACTTATTTAGTTCCTTATTCTATTATAAATTGAATATAGCCAAGACTCAGATTCTCCCGTTACATCTCCCTGAATGGGAAATTTCCCTTCTTCAGCAAAGATATTCCTTTTACTGGAGATTTGACAATATCCAGTATTTGTGGATTTTACTCACTCCTGCCCATTCCTCGCTGTATCCAGCAAACTACCCTCCCCTCCTTCGGGCCTTAAAGACCGAGGCAGATTGAATGGGCCTGACTGAGATTTCCTGGTTAGGTAGAATCGCGGCCTTCAAGATGCTTCTCCTTCCCCGCCTTTTGTATCTCTTTCGTACCCTGCCTATTGCTTTACCCCCTTCCTTTTTTAAATCAGTTAATGGTTTACTTACTAGATTTATCTGGACGGGCAAGAAATCCCGCCTCGCCCGCTCGATTCTAACCAGAGCCAGCAACCTAGGAAGGCTGGGAGTTCCTGATATACATGGGTACTATATTGCTACTTTGGTCCCCTTGGTGGTGGGGGGCCTGGCTTGTGAGGAAGAGCTCCATTGGATGCACATAGGCAGCAAAAGAGTATTGAGAAATACTTTTTGCCTCTTTCTGGATCAGTATTGATGACTACTCTTGTTCACCTTTTACCAAATACTCTGTGGCAGCCTGGAAATATGCCCATTCTCACACAGGTAGTTCGGAGTTGCTAGACAGATCTACTATTCCGTTCAGAGTTTTTTTCTATAGTGGTCCCATCCTTGAGTCTGGAGACCTGGGTTGCTAAGGGTTTGCAATTTGTATCTCAACTTTTTCAAAATGGTAACCTAAGAGATTTTGTATCTTTGTCTGCAGAATTTGATTTGCCCAAACATGACATTTATAAGTTCCTCCAAGTGCAACATTGTCTACAAAAACATGACTTCTTCCAAGTGAGATGCAACCCTGATTTCTTTTTTTCTACTTCGATCAACTCGAAAAGGTCTTAGACCGATCTATTATTCTATTGACCCTCGATCCTCCTTCCAAAAGACTTACCCTATCCGTCTTTGGGATAGGGATCTTGAAAAGTCCTGGACTCCTAAGGAATGGCAGAAAGCCTTTACTCTATTCCGCACATCCCTAGCCTGTAGCTCTCATGTTGGAGGCTATGTGGGGGAGTGTGTTCACTGCTCCACACCTTTTAGGCTTGTCCTCGTCTTGCTCAATACTGGCAGGAGGTTTTTGACCTCCTGGACGGCCTTCTGGAGTGCTTTATTCTCCTGACCCCCCAGCTGGCTATGCTTAATTTAGAGACGCGCTTCCTCCTCCACATCACAAACTGGCGTGTAAGATTTTGGTGATGGCTAAATTGGTTATTGCTCGGAAATGGAAACAACCTTTGCCACCATCATTGCAGGACCTTCTGACACTTAATACCACTCACTCATACGAACGAATCATTGCTTTTGGGAATTTTTCCTTTCCTAAGTATAAAATTGTGTGGGAGAGTTGGTTGGTGAACCCGCACTGCTCTCTTAGTTAGTTAGTTAGTTAGTTAGTTAATTAATTAGTTTGTGAGATGAGTTGAACAGCTAACCAGAGTAACCCACTCTTCCAGTTGATTTGTGCTTCTGTGCTACTATTGCTGCACCTTTGAAATGTGGGTTTAGGCTCTTTTTTCCGACCCTCTATTATACTTAGAAGTTATAATACCTGGTTAAGTCCTTTTTAGAGTCTTGACCTACTTCGCCAACTGATACCGGCCGATTACGATATCTTCTGTTTGACCTGCTTCCCCCCACCCGCTTTTTTGCCCTTTTCTTATGTGGTGTGTTGTGTCCGTGTTTGTACTCCATGTAATTTAGATGACTGTATTACTTTAGTAGTTTTGATGCTTTCTTTGTTGACTGTCTCAGTATTTTCTGATCTTAAACATTTGAAAAATTTAATAAAAAACTATTGACACAAAAAAAAGTACGTAATTGGTAGGGGGCCGAAAGCTCTGTCCACTTTAAAGCAGCTGGACTCCTTCGCTGCATTTCAGCCCCCCCTGACTTCAATAAGTGCTGAGATGCAGAGAAGGTGCCACTATACAGTTGACAGAGCTTTCTGTTTCCAGACCCATTTTGTGTAAAGGATGGGGACTGGAAGCGGCTCCTTACAGCTTATCAGTCCCAGGGCTGGTGTCACACCCCCACTGATCAGGTATTTATGGCATATATTGAGGATAGGCCATATAAAAATTAAGCTTGTAAAACCCTTTTAATATTGCCCCCCAATGCCCTACACTTTAATGTCCCCCCACTATATATTAACCCCCATCACTGCCCCCACACAATATAATGGCCCCATCACTAGTCCCTATAAAGTATGGGAAACCAGTGAAGGGACCCCTGTATAGGGGGGACCAGTGAAGTGGGCCACTGTATGGGGGATGCTAGTGAAGGGGCCACTGTATGGGCTCTTTCACTGGTCTCCCTTATAGCAGTATTTGGTAATTACTTACCTCTCTGCTCCCTGTTCCCGCTCCTTCTTGTCCTGGGCAAACTGTTATGATGTCATGTGCACCTGGAGCTGGAGGGACCAGAGAGAAGACAGGTACATACTGATCTTCAGATTGTAGGTCACAGGCTCAATGTGACCTGTGGCCTACAAGTTGGGGAGAGGTGAAGCAGGAGGCCTGTGCTTTACCAGTAGCAGAACCAGGTTAGGGCACCACTTCTCCCTGATTCTGCAATCTGGTTGTAGTTTTAATAAACGGATCAGCAGAACCAGGGAGAACTGGCCGCTTTTACGTACTGATTCCTGCTCCTGCCTATGGCCTCCTCTTCTCTCTTCAGCCTTCAATGGGCCCTGTGCAGTGCACCTCATGTTGTGGTCAGATAACGTGCAGTGCACGGGGTCCCCCTGGAGGCTGAAGAGTAAGACTGCAGTGAGCAGGACCGGGGATAGGTAAGTTAATATGGGCAGGTACAGGACCTCCACTGCCTATTAAATAGCAATGCGGTCTGATAGGGCTCCCAAAAGGCACGAGGCCCAATGGGGGATTTACCAGTACCGTCCTGGTCTCCAGTATTTTTAGTTATGATGCCACTATGTTTTCACACCTAGGTTTGGAGATTTTTTATCATTCCTCTCTGTAGATCCCTTCAAGCTCTCTCATGTGATTGGGGAGTGTTGGTGGACAGACATTTTTAGGTCTCTCCAGAGATATTCTATTGGGTAAAAGTCAGGGCTCTGGCTGGGCAGGGACATTCACAGATTAGTACTCCTGTTTTGTCTTGGCTGTTTGCTTACGGTCATTATCTTGTTGGAAGGGGAACCATCCCAGTCTGAGGTCCAGAGCACTCTGGATCAGGTTTTCTTTAAGAATATCTATGTACTTTCCTCCATTAAGCTTTTCTTTAATCCTGACCAGTCTCCCTGTTCCAGCCACTGAAAACACCTCTACTGCATGATTCTACCACCACAATGCTTCACTGTAAGGATGGTACTGGGAAGGTGATGAACAGTGTCTTTTTTTCCTCCAGGCATGACACTTAAGTTAAAAAAAGTTAAATCTTGGTTTCATCAGACCAGAGAATCTTGTTTTGGAAGTAGAGGGGTACTGGGCGGCACTCGACTCTTATGACGCAAAAATACTGGTGTACGTTCACTAGGGAACTGACCAACTCACAAAATTTGCAATATCCAATAGATATTGAATACAGAGAATCTTGTTTGTCACAGTCTGAGAGACCTTTAGGTGCTTTGAAAATTCCAAGTGGATTTTGTTTGTCTTTTACTGAGCAGCGGCTTTTTTCTGGTCACTCAGCTGTAAAGTCCAGATTGGTGGAGTGCTGCAGTGATGGTTGACCTTCTGAAAGTCTCTCCTATTTGCACACAGGATTTCTAAAGCTCAGTCAGAAGGATCCTGGAGTTCTCAGTCACTTCTCTTACCAAGACCCTTCTTCCCCGATTACAGTGGGGAAAAAAAAGTAGTCAGCCACCAATTGTGCAAGTTCTCCCACTTAAAAAGATGAGAGAGGCTTGTAATTGACATCATAGGTAGACCTCAACTATGAGAGACAAAATGAGAAAACATATCTAGAAAATCACATTGTCTGATTTTTTAAGAATTTATTTGCAAGTTATGGTGGAAAATAAGTATTTGATCACCTACAAACAAATAAGATTTCTGGCTCTCACAGACCTGTAACTTCTTCTTTAAGAGGCTCCTCTGTCCTCCACTCATTACCTGTAGTAATGGCACCTGTTTGAAATTGTTATCAGTATAAAAGACACATGTCCACAACCTCTAACAGTCACACTCCAAACTCCACTATGGTGAAGACCAAAGAGCTGTGGAAGGACACCACAAACAAAATTGTAGACCTGCACCAGGCTGGGAAGACTGAATCTGCTTGTTGTGAAGAAATCAACTGTGGGAGCAATAATTAGAAAATGGAAGACATACAAGACCACTGATAATCTCCCTCAATCAGGGGCTCCACGCAAGATGTCACCCCGTGGGGTCAAAATGATCGCAACAACGGTGAGCAAAAATCCCAGAAGCACACGGGGGGACCTAGTGAATGACCTGCAGAAAGCTGGGACTAACGTAACAAAGACTACCATCAGTAACACACTAAGCCGCCAGGGACTTAGATCCTGCAGTGCCAGACGTGTCCCCCTGCTTAAACCAGTACATATCCGGGCCCATCTGAAGTTTGCTAGAGAGCAATTGGATGTTCCAGAAGAGTATTGGAAGAGTGAAGAAATCAGGCGATACCTTTTAGAGGTTAACTGAGTATATTTATAAATAAGCTTTCAGGAGTGCTCGCTCCCTTCATCAGACATGGTGTGAACTGAAAATTAACAGATTTTTATACACATGGTTTTCAAAGCATTTTAGAGTCCTTAAAAAAAATTGCAATCTAAGTAGAGAAGTTATTTACAACAGGTCAAAAAAACAGTCTGGAAACTTGTGGTGCGTGACGGAGGGATCAGTAATTCTTGCTGTTATCTGTTTGCTATCAGGAGGTGATTTGTGTCCCTCACAGGTCATACATAGTGTGATTTGAAGCTGGCATGAATATTGAGTCCAAATTGTAGAGTTTGAAATTTTTGCATAAATTTGTACTCCATTTCTTTCCTTTTCTCCTGTGTCTTAAAATGTCCCATTAAAACCACAACCCGCACATCTTCAATAGAGTGGTTTTCTCCGGAGAAATGTGCGGCCACTGGGAGATCGGTTCTGCTGTTATTAATATTGGACCTGTGTGAGTTCATTCGCTGACTAAGTCTCTGCCCTGTTTCCCCCACATAGAGGCCTGTGGTGGGACATTGCGCACACATTATGAGGTACACCACATTGGAAGACCTGCAGGAAAATGTCCCCCTAATTCTGTGCACCTGTTGTGACTGTGGGATAGGTACACTGTCAGCGGTGTGGATGTGCTTGCTGGTCATGCACCTTTTATGTAGGCAAGGTGAGGTGCCATTTTCAGTTGGGGCCTTCAGGGCACTCCGGACAATAATACGCCTCAGGTTTGGTGGTTGTCGAAAGGAAAGGAGAGGGGGGACTGGAAATATGTCCTTGAGTCTGTTGTCCCTATGTAGCACAGGTTGGAGCTCCTTGGCAATCCTTCGTAGGATCTCCAGCTGTGGGTTGTAGGTGACAACTAGGGGCACTCGGGCATCTTTCTGGATCTCTCTATATGTGAGCAGACTGTCTCTGTTAATGGCTGCTGCTTTGTTTAATTGGTTGTCTGTCACTTTTGGTTTGTATTCCAATCTGAGAAATTTCATCCTCAGATCCAGGAGGTGCTTGTCCAGGTCTGTTTTGTCGGAGCAAATACGATTGTATCGTATAGCCTGGCTGTAGATTATAGATTGTCTTGTGTGCTTGGGGTGGAAGCTGTCGTTTCTCAGGTAGGCCGTTCTGTCTGTGGGTTTGTGGTATATTGATGTGAGTAGCTGGTGGTCTTTAATGTATATTGTGGTATCCAGAAAGTGAATTTCACTCCCTGAATAGCTAAGTTTAAGGTTGATGGTCGGGTGAAAGTCATTGAAGTCATTATGGAATTGAAGTAGGGCCTCCTCACCTGCAGTCCAGATGACAAGGATATCATCGATATAACGAAGGTAAATCATAGGTTTGGTGGCGCATGTTGATAAATATGTTCCTTCCATTTCTGCCATAAAGAGATTTGCATATTGGGGTGCACATCTGGTCCCCATTGAAGTTCCCATTCGCTGTAGATATAGATCCTCTCCAAAGGTAAAATGGTTGTGGCTAAGGATGAATTGTATGAGCTGCGTTACTGGTTCTGTTGGGAGGTTTTGTTTTGCCAGGTGTACCCGACATGCTGCAACTCCATCCTTGTGGGGAATGGTGGTATACAGGGATTCCACATCCATGGTGGCCAAAATGGTACCCTCAGGTAGAGGGCCCAGGGCATTCAGTTTGTTAAGAAGGTCAGTGGTGTCCTGGATATAGCTTGGAGTATCCCTGACAAGGGGTTTTAGGAGATTTTCCACCCAACCTGAGATGTTTTCTGTCAGTGTCCCAATGCCAGAAATGATAGGCCTCCCAGGGTTGCCACCTTTGTGTATCTTTGGGAGCATATAGAAGCAGCCCGGCCTGGGATCTTGTGGGATAAGTCCTTTTACCTGATTCTGGATCTGGACTGGAAACTCCTTGATCATACTCTTTAGTTCTTTCATATAGGCCTCTGTGGGATCACTTCCAAGTTTGGAGTAATGGATGGGATTTGACAGTTGCCTGTTTGCTTCCTGGATATAGTCTGAGATGTTCATTATGACTATTGCGCCCCCTTTGTCAGCTGGTTTTATTATTATATCCTGATTTTCTTTCAGTGATGTAATAGCCTTCTGTTCTTGCAGGGTTAGGTTATGCGCCTGTTTCTTTTGTTTCTCCAGGATTTCTGATTTTACTTTGCTTCTGAAACAGTCAATATATTTATCCAGTGCTGCATTAGCTCCAGGGCGTGGGGTCCAGGTAGATTTTTTGGTAGGATTCCTTATGGGCTGTTCCATCTCAGAGTCGCTGCTGTATGGAAGGTCTTTGTCATAAAAATATTCCCTTAATCTCATTTTTCTGAAAAACTCCTCCATATCATTGCAGAGTTGGATATGGTCAGTGCGTGCTGAGGGGCAGAAGGACAGACCTTTGGAGAGAACTGACATTTCGTGTTTGTTTGGCTCATAAGAGGAAAGATTCACAACACAGCTTTGCTGAGCTGGGCTAGTACTTGCGGTTGTAGTAATGAGGCCTTTTTGTCTCAGTCTGTGGAGCTTTTTTTTTGTTGTTGTTAATAAGCATATCCTGAAGTTTCCAGTAGAATGTGTGGAGTTTGGCCTTCATTTCCTCTGTGTCATTAGCCAATGATGATTTCAGGGCCTGTATCTCCTCCTGTGTTCTTTTTTTGTTGTTATAGGAAATTTTCATCATATTGTTCCGCAGCCTTTCAGATGACCGAATACATAGTTGTTCTGCATATCGGCTGTTGTAGGTGTTCCGGGTTGGGTTACGTAAATTGAAGCCTTTTGGGATGAGTCTCTCCTTTTTGCATTTTGTTAAGAAGAAGATGTCGCTGTTGAGTTGTGCAAGTTTCTTAAGCCGGTTTTTCAGTTCCATTCTTTTGCGGTACATTGTGGTATCTTCCAAGTTGATAGTAGTATAATGTTGTACTGTGTTAGCCATTGAAAGTAGTGGAAGAGTGAAGAAATCAGGCGATACCTTTTAGAGGCTAACTGAGTATATTTATAAGTAAGCTTTCAGGAGTGCTCGCTCCCTTCATCAGACATGGTGTGATACAAGAACTGAAAATTAACAGATTTTTATACACATGGTTTTCAAAGCATTTTAGAGTCCTTAAAAAAAAATTGCAATCTAAGTAGAGAAGTTATTTACAACAGGTCAAAAAAACAGTCTGGAAACTTGTGGTGCGTGACGGAGGGATCAGTAATTCTTGCTGTTATCTGTTTGCTATCAGGAGGTGATTTGTGTCCCTCACAGGTCATACATAGTGTGATTTGAAGCTGGCATGAATATTGAGTTCAGTTCATGGTTCAAACATAGTGTGACATGAAGCTGGCATGAATATTAAGTCCAAATTGTAGAGTTTGAAATTTTTGCATAAATTTGTACTCCATTTCTTTCCTTTTCTCCTGTGTCTTAAAATGTCCCATTAAAACCACAACCCGCACATCTTCAATAGAGTGGTTTTTTCCGGAGAAATGTGCGGCCACTGGGAGATCGGTTCTGCTGTTATTAATATTGGACCTGTGTGAGTTCATTCGCTGACTAAGTCTCTGCCCTGTTTCCCCCACATAGAGGCCTGTGGTGGGACATTGCGCATACATTATGTGGTACACCACATTGGAAGACCTGCAGGAAAATGTCCCCCTAATTCTGTGCACCTGTTGTGACTGTGGGATAGGTACACTGTCAGCGGTGTGGATGTGCTTGCAGATCATGCACCTTTTATGTAGGCAAGGTGAGGTGCCATTTTCAGTTGGGGCCTTCAGGGCACTCCGGACAATAATACGCCTCAGGTTTGGTGGTTGTCGAAAGGAAAGGAGAGGGGGGACTGGAAATATGTCCTTGAGTCTGTTGTCCCTATGTAGCACAGGTTGGAGCTCCTTGGCAATCCTTCGTAGGATCTCCAGCTGTGGGTTGTAGGTGACAACTAGGGGCACTCGGGCATCTTTCTGGGTCTCTCTATATGTGAGCAGACTGTCTCTGTTAACAATACAATTTGGACTTAATATTCATGCCAGCTTCATGTCACACTATGTTTGAACCATGAACTGAACTCAATATTCATGCCAGCTTCAAATCACACTATGTATGACCTGTGAGGGACACAAATCACCTCCTGATAGCAAACAGATAACAGCAAGAATTACTGATCCCTCCGTCACGCACCACAAGTTTCCAGACTGTTTTTTTGACCTGTTGTAAATAACTTCTCTACTTAGATTGCAATTTTTTTTTAAGGACTCTAAAATGCTTTGAAAACCATGTGTATAAAAATCTGTTAATTTTCAGTTCTTGTATCACACCATGTCTGATGAAGGGAGCGAGCACTCCTGAAAGCTTACTTATAAATATACTCAGTTAGCCTCTAAAAGGTATCGCCTGATTTCTTCACTCTTCCACTACTTTCAATGGCTAACACGGTACAACATTATACTACTATCAACTTGGAAGATACCACAATGTACCGCAAAAGAATGGAACTGAAAAACCGGCTTAAGAAACTTGCACAACTCAACAGCGACATCTTCTTCTTAACAAAATGCAAAAAGGAGAGACTCATCCCAAAAGGCTTCAATTTACGTAACCCAACACGGAACACCTACAACAGCCGATATGCAGAACAACTATGTATTCGGTCATCTGAAAGGCTGCGGAACAATATGATGAAAATTTCCTATAACAACAAAAAAAGAACACAGGAGGAGATACAGGCCCTGAAATCATCATTGGCTAATGACACAGAGGAAATGAAGGCCAAACTCCACACATACTACTGGAAACTTCAGGATATGCTTATTAACAACAAAAAGAAAAAGCTCCACAGACTGAGACAAAAAGGCCTCATTACTACAACCGCAAGTACTAGCCCAGCTCAGCAAAGCTGTGTTGTGAATCTTTCCTCTTATGAGCCAAACAAACACGAAATGTCAGTTCTCTCCAAAGGTCTGTCCTTCTGCCCCTCAGCACGCACTGACCATATCCAACTCTGCAATGATATGGAGGAGTTTTTCAGAAAAATGAGATTAAGGGAATATTTTTATGACAAAGACCTTCCATACAGCAGCGACTCTGAGATGGAACAGCCCATAAGGAATCCTACCAAAAAATCTACCTGGACCCCACGCCCTGGAGCTAATGCAGCACTGGATAAATATATTGACTGTTTCAGAAGCAAAGTAAAATCAGAAATCCTGGAGAAACAAAAGAAACAGGCGCATAACCTAACCCTGCAAGAACAGAAGGCTATTACATCACTGAAAGAAAATCAGGATATAATAATAAAACCAGCTGACAAAGGGGGCGCAATAGTCATAATGAACATCTCAGACTATATCCAGGAAGCAAACAGGCAACTGTCAAATCCCATCCATTACTCCAAACTTGGAAGTGATCCCACAGAGGCCTATATGAAAGAACTAAAGAGTATGATCAAGGAGTTTCCAGTCCAGATCCAGAATCAGGTAAAAGGACTTATCCCACAAGATCCCAGGCCGGGCTGCTTCTATATGCTCCCAAAGATACACAAAGATGGCAACCCTGGGAGGCCTATCATTTCTGGCATTGGGACACTGACAGAAAACATCTCAGGTTGGGTGGAAAATCTCCTAAAACCCCTTGTCAGGGATACTCCAAGCTATATCCAGGACACCACTGACCTTCTTAACAAACTGTATGCCCTGGGCCCTCTACCTGAGGGTACCATTTTGGCCACCATGGATGTGGAATCCCTGTATACCACCATTCCCCACAAGGATGGAGTTGCAGCATGTCGGGTACACCTGGCAAAACAAAACCTCCCAACAGAACCAGTAACGCAGCTCATACAATTCATCCTTAGCCACAACCATTTTACCTTTGGAGAGGATCTATATCTACAGCGAATGGGAACTTCAATGGGGACCAGATGTGCACCCCAATATGCAAATCTCTTTATGGCAGAAATGGAAGGAACATATTTATCAACATGCGCCACCAAACCTATGATTTACCTTCGTTATATCGATGATATCCTTGTCATCTGGACTGCAGGTGAGGAGGCCCTACTTCAATTCCATAATGACTTCAATGACTTTCACCCGACCATCAACCTTAAACTTAGCTATTCAGGGAGTGAAATTCACTTTCTGGATACCACAATATACATGAAAGACCACCAGCTACTCACATCAATATACCACAAACCCACAGACAGAACGGCCTACCTGAGAAACGACAGCTTCCACCCCAAGCACACAAGACAATCTATAATCTACAGCCAGGCTATACGATATAATCGTATTTGCTCCGACAAAACAGACCTGGACAAACACCTCCTGGATCTGAGGATGAAATTTCTCAGATTGGGATACAAACCAAAAGTGACAGACAACCAATTAAACAAAGCAGCAGCCATTAACAGAGACAGTCTGCTCACATATAGAGAGACCCAGAAAGATGCCCGAGTGCCCCTAGTTGTCACCTACAACCCACAGCTGGAGATCCTACGAAGGATTGCCAAGGAGCTCCATCCTGTGCTACATAGGGACAACAGACTCAAGGACATATTTCCAGTCCCCCCTCTCCTTTCCTTTCGACAACCACCAAACCTGAGGCGTATTATTGTCCGGAGTGCCCTGAAGGCCCCAACTGAAAATGGCACCTCACCTTGCCTACATAAAAGGTGCATGACCTGCAAGCACATCCACACCGCTGACAGTGTACCTATCCCACAGTCACAACAGGTGCACAGAATTAGGGGGACATTTTCCTGCAGGTCTTCCAATGTGGTGTACCTCATAATGTGTGCGCAATGTCCCACCACAGGCCTCTATGTGGGGGAAACAGGGCAGAGACTTAGTCAGCGAATGAACTCACACAGGTCCAATATTAATAACAGCAGAACCGATCTCCCAGTGGCCGCACATTTCTCCGGAGAAAACCACTCTATTGAAGATGTGCGGGTTGTGGTTTTAATGGGACATTTTAAGACACAGGAGAAAAGGAAAGAAATGGAGTACAAATTTATGCAAAAATTTCAAACTCTACAATTTGGACTTAATATTCATGCCAGCTTCATGTCACACTATGTTTGAACCATGAACTGAACTCAATATTCATGCCAGCTTCAAATCACACTATGTATGACCTGTGAGGGACACAAATCACCTCCTGATAGCAAACAGATAACAGCAAGAATTACTGATCCCTCCGTCACGCACCACAAGTTTCCAGACTGTTTTTTTGACCTGTTGTAAATAACTTCTCTACTTAGATTGCAATTTTTTTTAAGGACTCTAAAATGCTTTGAAAACCATGTGTATAAAAATCTGTTAATTTTCAGTTCTTGTATCACACCATGTCTGATGAAGGGAGCGAGCACTCCTGAAAGCTTACTTATAAATATACTCAGTTAGCCTCTAAAAGGTATCGCCTGATTTCTTCACTCTTCCACTACTTTCAATGGCTAACACGGTACAACATTATACTACTACCAGAAGAGTATTGGGAGAATGTCATATGGTCAGATGAAACCAAAGTTTGGTAGAAACACAACTCGTCGTGTTTGGAGGAGAGTGAATGCTGAGTTGCATCCAAAGAACACCATACCTACTGTGAAGCATGGGGGTGGCAACATCATGCTTTGGGGTTGTTTCTCTGCAAAGGGACCAGGATGATTGATCCGTGTACATGAAAGAATGAATGGGGCCATATATTGTGAGATTTTGAGTGCAAACCTCCTTCCATCAGCAAGGTCATTGAAGATGAAACGTGGCTGGGTCTTTCAGCATGACAATGATCCCAAGCACACCGCCAGGGCAACATAGGAGTGGCTTCGTAAGAAGCATTTAAAGGACCTGGAGTGGCCTAGCCAGTCTCCAGATCTCAACCCCATAGAAAACCTTTGGAGGGAATTGAAAGTCCGTGTTGCCCAGAAACAGCCCCAAAACATCACTGCTCTAGAGGAGATTTGCATGGAGGAATGGGCCAACATACCAGCAACTGTGTCTGCCAACCTTGTGAAGACTTGCAGAAAACGTTTGACCTCTGTCATTATCAACAAAGGATATGTAACAAAGTATTGAGATGAACTTTTATTATTGACCAAACACACACGTGGACAACTTGTTGGTACCCCTCGTTTAATGAAAGAAAAACCCACAATGGTCACAGAAATAACTTAAATCTGATAAAAGTAACAATATATAAAAATTCTATGAAAATGAACAAATGAAAGTCAGACATTGCTTTTCAACCATGCTTCAACAGAATTTTTTTTAAGAAGAAAACTCATGAAACAGGCCTGGACAGAAATGATGGTACTCCTGAAAATAACGTGACCAAAGGGACATGTTAAATCAAGGTGTGTTCACTAATTAGCATCACAGGTGTCTACAATCTTGTAATCAGTCAGCGGGCCTGTATATAGGGCTAGAGATACTCGCTGTGCTGTTTGGTGACATGGGAGACGACCAAGGAGGACACTATTGTTGAAAATAAATCATAAAAAATCCAGACTGGAATTTGCCAAACTACATGTTGACAAACCACAAAGCTTCTGGGAGAATGTCCTATGGACAGATGAGACAAAAATCGAAATTTTTGGCAAGGTGCATCAGCTCTTTGTTCACAGACAGAAAAATGAAGCATATCTTGAAAAGAACACTGTCCCTACTGTGAAACATGGAGGAGGCTCTGTTATGTTATGGGGCTGCTTTGCTGCATCTGGCACAGGGTGTCTTGAATCTGTGCAGGGTACAATGAAATCTTAAGACTATCAAGGGATTCTAGAGAGAAATGTGCTGCCCAGTGTCAGAAAGCTTGGTCTCAGTCGCAGGTCCTGGATCTTGCAACAGGATAATGACCCAAAACACACAGATAAAAACACCCAAGAATGGCTAAGAGGAAAACATTGGACTATTCTGAAGTGGCCTTCTATGAGCCCTGACCTAAATTCTATTGAGCATCTTTGGAAGGAGCAGAAACATGCCGTCTGGAAAAGGCACCCTTCAAACCTGAGGCAACCGCAGCAGTTTGCTCATGAGGAGTGACGAAAATACCTGTTGAGAGGTGCAGAAATCTCATTGACAGTTACAGGAATCATTTGAATGCAGTGATTGCCTCAAAAGGTTGTGCAACAAAATATTAAGTTAAGGGTACCATCATTTCTGTCCACGCCTGTTTCATGAGTTTTCTTTTTTAAAAAAAATTCTGTTGAAGCATGGTTGAAAAGCAATGTCTGACTTTCATTTGTTCATTTTCATAAAAATTTTACATATTATTACTTTTGTCAGATTCAAGTTATTTCTGTGACCATTGTGGGTTTTTCTTTCATTAAACGAGGGGTACCAACAATTTTGTCCACGTGTGTATTTTCCACCATAGTTTGCAAATAAATTCTTTAAAAATCAGACAATGTGATTTTCTGGATTTGTTTTCTCATTTTGTCTCTCATAGTTGAGGTCTACCTATGATGTCAATTACAGGCCTCTCTCATCTTTTTAAGTGGGAGAACTTGCACAATTGGTGGCTGACTAAATACTTTTTTTTCCCCACTGTACTTAGTATGGTAAGGTGGCCAGCTCTAGGTAGAGTCCTGATTGTTCCAAACATTTAGTAATTATGGAGGCCATTGTGCTCTTTGGAACTTTCAGTGCACCAGAAATTTTTTGTACCCTTTTTCAGATCAGTGCCTTCACACAATCCTGTCTCTGGTAGTTCTTTCATCCTCATGGCTTGCGTGATATGCATTTTCAGCTATGAGACTTTATAAAAACTGGGATATATCTTTCCAAATCATGTCCAATCAACTGAATTTACCATAGGTGGACTCCAATCAAGGCGTAAAAACATCTCAAAGATGAAAGGTGAGAAGAGAAACAAGAGGCCTCTTGACCTAAATTGCAAGTATGAAAGCAAAGGGTCTGAACACCTATGTCCATTTCAAAAATTTTGTTTTGATATTCTCATTATGGGGTATTGAGTGCAGATTTCAACAAAATATGCAAAAAGTGAAATGAACTGAAGACTTTCCAAACCCATTATACATTTATTATACATTTCTCATCCTGCTGCTGACAGCTTTGACTTAAAGGGTATGGTGATTTTTGGGTTTTTTCTTTGTTGAATATATATATATATATATATATATATATATATATATATATATATATAATTTTTTTTTTTCATTTTTATTTTGACATAGCCATATAAGGGCTTACTTGGGACAAAATGATTAGTTCTTTCACTCCTTGATAAATTCCTGAAGGGGTGCAGTCTTTAAATGGGGTCATATATACGTTTTTTTTTATTATTACATTTCAGAGCCTCAGCAACTGCCAATCAATTCAGGGTAAATGACCGAATTAGGCCAGAACAATGGAAAAGGTAACAGCTGTAAGAATATAGCCTTAGGATAGGCCATCAATTTCAGATCAAGAGGAGTCTGACTAACAAAACCCCCACACATCAAGTGGTTGAAAGGGTCCTTCATTGTTTACCAGACACAGCTTTGTGTATTTTGTAGTGGCTTTGCCTTGCATTGCAGTTTACTGCTGTTCAGACACATTCTAGTGACTGATACTGGGCTGTAATACCAGTAAGGCCAAGTTCACATCTGCATTCGGGTTTACATACAGGGAGTCCACTTGGGGACCCCCCCGACCGGAAACCTATACGCATAAAAAAGTGGTTTAACGAAACATGCGGAAACATGCAGAGAGGAAAGTGCTGCTTGCACCACTTTCCTCTCCGCTTGCTTCGTGCGGAAACTGAGCTGAAATATATAGTGTATGGGGTCCACGGGTTTCCCAGGTAAATTACTTTTTTATGCGTATAGGTTTCCGTTTTGGGGGTCCACAAGCGGACTCCCCGAGCGGAAACCCGAACGCAGATGTGAACCGGACCTAACACTGCAAAATGTATCGATTTGTGCAAGGTAAACAATGAGTAGGGCAGCTTCTTTAAGCACCTGATCAGTTTGGACCCAGGTGTTGGACCTCCATAGATCTGATATTGATGTCTCATCCTAAGGATAGATTAGCAATATCAAACCTCCAGAAACCCCTTTAAATTACAGAAGAATTTATTGTAAAGAGTACATTCTAAAAATTCCTCAGATTCAAAATTTATATATATACACTACATCAAGAGAATGCCAAGAGTGTGCAAAGCAGTAATCAAAGCAAAAGGTGGCTACTTTGAAGAACCTAGAATATAAGACATATTTTCAGTTGTTTAACACTTTTTTGTTAAGTATATAATTCCACATGTGTTAATTCATAGTTTTGATGCCTTCAGTGTGAATCTACAATTTTTATAGTCATGAAAATACAGAAAACTCTTGGCATGAGAAGGTGTGTCCAAACTTTTGGTCTGTACTGTTATATATATATATATATATATATATATATATATATATATTTCTACAAATTCTGATAACTTGATAACGTGTTAGAAGAATTAATAATGAAATTCTCCGAAAGTGCAAATTCAATACAGTAAAGAAGATAAGCCATATAATTGCTATGTTGGCACGGTAACACATTTCCTTTAACATCTGTCAAGAGTGTTCTAGAAATTACTAAGTCCTTTCAACTATCATTTCAATTAATTATAAATGCTAATAGCTGAAATGATAGATTCTGGTGGATGAACAGTAATTAATAGTATGTTCATGATCACATTGTTACGCTTCATTAACTACCTACCCTAACGTAATAATATCCTAAGAGCCAATATTGCAGCTTTACAATGTATGCACAATCTTTAATATTCTAAGGTATCAGATTATTAGATACATGCAGTTAAAAAAAAATTAAAGCGGGGAAATCATTTAGAAAGTTTCTCCAACTAAAATTACTTCAAGAAAAATAATATTAATTAACAGGTTAAGATGAAAAGTAAAGTAAATTAACAGCTTGGCTTCTGCCATGCTCATCTTTCTTTGCTGGCAGCAAAGCAACCTGACATGGTCCCGGGTCCCTTGCCTTAGGTAGCTGATTGGCCTCAGTGTTCACTAGAGATGAGCGAATCAAAGCTGCAGAAGTGGAATTTCATGAAATATTCGATTCACAAGGAATCCGGTTTTCTTGATGCTTCGCGGTAATGAATATTTAGTAAGGACCTTTGTGACATCAGACGGTTACATGATATTCTCTAGTGATGTGATTGGGTAGGCGTGTCTTTGCTTGTTAGCAGATCCTTCCACATGAATAAAAGTTGTCCGTGCTGGAGAGAAAGAGAGAGAGAGAGACATGACCGCGGCATCCAAGGGCTTCCGCCATTTTGCCGCCCACCTGGGCTTTCTGCAGACAGGAAATAGCTGTTTATTCGCTGCAAATTAATTCAGATTGAATAGAATGAAATCGCGAAATTCGGCGAAGTTGCCGAATCGAATTTTTGAATACTTCACTCATCTCTAGAGGTCATATGACTGCTGAGGCAAATCAGCGGCCTCAGCGGCCTAAGGTAAGAACCATGGGACGTAATAGGTAGTGACGTCCTGTGTTCTTCGCTGAGGCCTCTGATTGGCCTCAGCGGTCACGTACGGTGGTATCACATACGGGCCGTCTTAGCACGTGACATGGATGCGGCTGGCAAGGGTCAATTCGCTTCACTCAATCCTGCACTCACCCTTCTCTCAAGCTGCAAATTGAGTGTAAATTGCACCCTCACACAGTCCACACACCCCAAATACACGCTGCCACCACCACTGATTTATCAGTGGGGACCTCGCTCACATATATACTTTTTAAAAGGTAATGAGTTCATAGAACACACACAAAAGAAAGGTAAGAAAGGACACACAATACAAAACATTTATTAAAATAAAAGGGAATAAGCAGAAGAATACTTAGCCCCTTCAAGACAGAGCTTAAAAGTACCTTCGTGACCAGGTCTCATTTTTCAAAACTGACATGTGTCAATTTATGTGGCAATAACTTTAAGACGATTTAACTTACACAAGTGATTTTGAGATTGTTTTTTCGTGAGACATTGTACGTCATGTTAGTGTTAAACATTGATCAATATTTTTGTATTTATGTATTAAAAAAAAATAGGAAATTTGATGGAAATTTGGAAAAAATCGCAATTTTCAAAATATGAAATGCTCTGCTTTTCAAACAGATAGTCATACCACCCAAATACATTAATAAATATTATCTACCATATCTCTGCTATATATTGGAATCATCTTTTAATCGTCCTTTCATTTATTTTTGACATTAGAAGGCTTACAAGTGTAACAGCGATTTTCCAGATTTACAAGAAAATTTCCCAACCTAATTTCTCAGGGACTACTTCAGTTCTGAAGGGGATTATAAAGGCCTATATATTAGAAACTCCCCATAAATCACTCCATTTTCAAAATGGCACCCCTCAAATAATTCAAAACAGCATTTGGGAAGTTTGTTAACCCTTTAAGCATTTCACGGAAATTAAAACAATATGGAGGTGAAATTTAGACATTTCATTTTTTTTCAACAATACATTCATTTAGCCCTAAAATTAAAACACTCACAAAGGGTTAAAGGAGAAAATGCCTCTCACAGTTTGTTATACAATTTCTCCTGAGCACAAAAATACCCCACATGTGGGTGTAAACTGATGTTTGGGAACACGGCAGTGCACAGAAGGGAAGGAGCGACACTGGACATTTGAAAAGCAGATTTTGCTGGAATACTTTTTGGGTGCCATGTCTCATTTGCAGAGCCCCTAGAGTACCAATACAAAGGAAATCCCCAAAAAGTGACCCCATTTTGGAAACTACACCCCTTTCAGAATTTATCAAGGCATATAGTGAGCATTTTGACCCAACAGCCTTTTCACAGATTTTATTAACATTTGGATGTGTAAATGAAAAATTATTAAAATGTCACTTTATCCCCAAAGTTTTCATTTTTACAAGGGGTTAAAGGAGAAAAAAGCACCCCATAGGTTGTTAAACAATTCCACATGAACGTGGCAATACCCCATATGTGGTTGTAATCTGCTGTATGGGTACATGGTGGGGCTTGGAATGGAAAGAGCGCTATTTGGCTTTTGGTGGGCAGATTTTGCTGGAATAGTTTTCGGGTGTCATATCACATTTGCAGAGCCCCTAGAGTACCAATACAATGGAGACCTCCAAAAGTGACCCTGTTTTGGAAACTGCACTCCTCATAGAACATATCAAGGGGTGTAGTGAGCAGTTTGACCCTAAAACTGTTTCACAGATTTTATTAACATTGGGACATGAAAATTAAAAATTACTTTTTTTTCCAATAAACCATCAATTTAGTCCCAATTTTTTTATTTTCACAAGAGAATATAGGAGAAAAAGCTCCCCACAGTTTGTTACACATTTTCTCCTTAACACGGAAATACCCCATATGTGGTCATAATCTGCTGTATGGGTACATGGTGGGGCTTGCAACGGAAATAGCGCTATTTGGCTTTTGGAGGGCAAATTTTGCTGGAATAGTTTCCAGGTGCCATGTTGCATTTGCAGAGCCACTAAAGTATCAATACAATGGAAACTCCCAAAAAGTGACCCCATTTTATAAACTACACCCCTCAATGAATGTATTAAAAAGTATTGTCATTTTGAGCCCAAGAGTGCTTCCCTAAAATTAATGTACCAAGTGAAAATTTAAATTTTTAAAGAAATATGCCATTTCAGTGCCCAATACGTTGTGCCCAGTTTGTGTCATCAGAGACATACACTCCTACTATTAAGTGGGCTATCCCAGGTAGAAAAAAGTTGTATGTGTGGGTGTAAACTGCTGCTTGGGCACACAGCAGGGCTCAGAAGGGAAGGAGCAGTGTGCTTTTTAGCTTTTGGAGTACAGATTTAGAGGGATTTTCTGGACGCCATGTTGTTTTTGCAGAGCCCTGGTGGTGCCAGTAAACTGGAATTCCCCAAGAAGTGACCCCATTTTGTAGGGGCAATTTTAGAGTCTCTACAAATGTGACATGGCGTCCAAAAAGATTACAATCTAAGTCAGTGATCCAAAAGCACATAGCGTTCTTTGACATCTGCGCCCTCCTGTGTGTCAAAGCGGCAGTTTATACCCACATATATGACACTGTTGTACCCAGGATAAAGTACTTAGCAACTCCATATGTGGGTATAAACTGCTGTTTGGGCACAGCTGGGCACAGAAGGGAAGGAGTGCTATTTTGGTTTTTGGAGCACAGTTTGGTTTATGGAAGTCATGCCACTTTTGCAGAGCCCCTGAATTGGCAGTAAAGTAGAACCTGCAGACACATAAATCCCTTGTAGGGTGTACCTTCCAAAGTGGGATTATCAAGTGGGGTAGCAAGCATTTTTAACCTTTGAGCGTTGCATTAATTTAATTTCCAGAAAGGAATGCGCGGCTGATAACGAAAAGTGAAAATTGCAATTTTTCCAGAGATACGCCATTTCAGTGCCCAATATGTTGTGCCCAACTTGTCAGCAGACACAAACACTCCAAAAACTGGTAAGTGGGTATCCCAGGCACAACAGCTTTTGGAGCATTCATCTCTGATACAAGCCGGTCACAACATATTGCGCACTGAATTGATGTATTCCTGGAAAAATTGTTATTTTCACCTTTCACCATCAGCTGCGTATTCATTTCTGGAAAATAAATTAATGCAACACTTGGGGGTTAAAAATGCTCACTGTACCCCTGGATAAATTCCTTCAGGGGTGTAGTTTAAAAAATGGGGTCACGTGTCAGGGGATTCCATTTTACTGGCATTTCAGGGTTCTGCAAAAGTGTCAAAAAACCTAACCATCTAAATCTGTACTCCAAAAACCACATAGCGCTCCTTCCCTTCTGTGCCCAGCTGTGCCCAAACAGCAGTTTATACCACATATGACATTAAGTACGTTATCCTGTGGCTTTTGAAGCACAGATTTAGATGTTTGGTATCTGTACACCATGTTAAGTTTGCAGAGCCTCTAAGTACCAGTAAAGTGGAATTCCTTAGGGAATAACCCCATTTTGAAAACTGCACCCCTCAAAGAATTTATCAAGGGGTGTAGTGGGCATTAGTATCTCAGACATGACTGCACAGAGGATGGTGAACAGCAATTATGTAAGTTGTACGGCGCACATTGGGAACACCAAATTCCCTACTATTTCCCCAGTAGCTCATATGATGGGGGAGGGGTCACTCTGGGGGTCACTTCTGTTGTCTTTTCTCTAAATTTGGAGTGTCTCAGCTTATACATTCCCTTCCTGCCGCAATCAGTTTTGTTCTAATGATTTGGCGATTTTAGGGGTTTTTGTCTTCACATTGTACAAGCTATATTCCGTTTATTTTTCTGGTGATGTAGCCATATGAGGGCTTGTTGTTTGTGGGGTTAGATGTATTTTGTAATTATATCATTTCAGGGTGCCTATAACTTATTGATTAAATTTTATTAATTCTTTCTTGGTGGATTAAAAAAAAAAACAATCCATTGTAGTATTGCTTTTTACCTTTTAATGTTTTTTCCGTGCAGCGTACAACATAAGTAACATGTTACCTTTATTCGTCAGTGATACCTCATTTATATTGTTTTTTATGAGTTACTAGTTTTGCAGAACAAAAACCCATTTGGGGAAAGAAATCAATTATTTTTGCATCGCCATCTTCTGAGATGTGTAGCAATTTTTTTTTTTCGGTTCACAGAGTTGGTTGAGAGTTTATTTTTTGAAGCACGATCTGTGCTTTTTATTGGTACTGTTTTGGGGTACATATGACTTTTTGTTCACTTTTTATAGCATTTGTTTTAAGGAGAGATGGTGAAAAATCATTATTTCCTTGCTTTATTAATTAATTATTTTTTTTTTTTTCATATACTTCACTTTTTTTTTTTTACTTTTTACTGATGTCCCACTAGTAGACTTGAGCCAGTGATGCTCTGATCACTGCTTCAGCACTATAGACTGCAATACACGTGTAATCCAAGGGGTTAAACCCCCCCCGATCGGAGCTTAGCTCCAATGAGGGTTAAGAACCAGGGTGTTAACTGTCAGTTACAGCTAACATCCGCTCCTGATGCCGCCCGTGGGCGGGCGGGCGGGCGGCTAATATCAGGGAAAGTTTGTTACTTCAACAAACTTTCCCTGATATGGCGGCTACATGATTGGGACCTGAACCTATAAGGTCTTGATCATGTCTCCATGGACACCAGCAGCTATTAGCGCTGTGTTCACGGAGTTCCTGACCCTTGGGGAGACCTGATCCCCAATTTAGCAGGGTCAGTTTATAAACGTCGGCGCTGCACAAAGCCCAGCAAGAGCCGACGTTTATATACAGTGGGCGGTCGCGAAGCAGTTAAGGTTTTGTGGTTCTTGAAAAGTTTGCAAGGTCAGCATAATTACAAAATAACACACATTAAAGAGGACACAGGAACAGTACACAACAGGAAACATGAGTGTGTGGCATCCCCGAGCTGGCTATGGCTGGGCTGAGGGTGATCTCTGTGCATTGTATTATTTCCTGTTGCTTCATAGCCTGTGTGACATAGCAGGGGGTCCTGAGTCTCACACAACACAGCGCCACCTAGTGAGCCTCACACATGCATTACACCTCCCATAGGATTGAATAGTAACCAAATGTCCAATGGGAGGACATCGCCTGGGAAAAGGGGAGGAGTCAGCTGATCACTGGGTCCCCATGGTAACACCCCTGCAGGAAGGTCCTGCGTGTGAGGAGTTAGAAGTGTGGAGTGTTAGGAGGAGGAGGTGAGGAGATAAGTGTGATGTCCTGTGAAGAAAGCAGTGAGTTTAGTGCAGGAATCTCAAGTCCTAGACAGGCCCAGGAAGGTTGGAGAGCTGACATACTCCAGCTATTCAGAAGATCCTGTCCCCTGTCTGCCTAGCCATCACCCTGAAGGAAGTCAAGCATCATTATCTTGTCAGCCTGAGACTGTGGAGAGAACATTCTGGAACACGTGCTCCATAGCAAGTATCACAGGATCCAGGGGCCAAGGCCAGACCTGTGGAATATCCTGCCACCCTGACTATTGCACCCCGAAACTCTGAGCTATCAGGACCACATAACGTGAGTGGGGAATATTATGTACTAGTATCATGGTGGTGGGCATCCTCCTATGTGCCAAATAGGAGCCCAGACGCACCTTAGGGCTGTAACACTGAAGTATAAGGGGCTAGGAACACCTTTCATCAAGTCTACCCTGCACCCCAGGACTTTGCTGTGTCACCAGGCGTACCCCGTTGTTTTGTATTGAAGAAACTGTTTAAGCATTTGTGCCTCCACACCCATGGAAGTAAAAGTTCAACTTTACAACCGTTTCTGTGTCTGACTCTGCACCGACAACATCAGGGCGCCCCAAACACCACCAGTCGGCACAGTATAGGGGAAGCGCCCCGGGGGAACAATCACCACCAACATTTGTGCAGCCCCCTCATCACCGGTACCAGTGGTGGTAACGTGGGACAGCGGGACAGCGCCAGCGCTGCGCCCTCGTGCCCAGAGACCGTGACAAGTCTGTGCTGTTTGCACCCCGCAATCCCAACTGCAGCGTTACCTTCCATCTGGTCACCACAAGAAAAACTGGCGTCACGAACAGGATACGGGTGTGTGCCATTTTGAGAAAGTACCCACGAAAAGTGCGCCAAATTGTCTCCAGAGCATCGGTCTTTATTGTGGACTTTGCTAAGATCAAGTTTATTCCCTGAGAGTGCTTGCCATAAAGAGGGGGGAGCCCTATACCCCTGAAGTAAGCCCTAAAG
Organism: Leptodactylus fallax; assembly: GCA_947044405.1. Lineage (NCBI taxonomy): Eukaryota > Metazoa > Chordata > Amphibia > Anura > Leptodactylidae > Leptodactylus > Leptodactylus fallax. The sequence goes on from CAMRHE010000379.1 coordinate 929,714, forward strand.
ACTGTCCTCTCAGTGTGTTACAGCCCTGGAAGAGTTAAAACGCCCAGGACTTGTTTGCTGCGCCACATCGCTGTGTAAGAACGCCCACAAAGGGTTAACTGTACCTTGCAAAAGTGCGGGAGATTTTTAGCACTGCCCATGAGGCCAGGAGACCCATCTGCCGCCATCTGAGGAGAGCCCAGAATGCTGAGCGCAATGCTCCAGTGCACCCATACAAGAAAGTGAAAGGCGAACGTGCCGGCGCCATTTCTGACTCTCCGGTGCCGCATCACCGTCCCTGCTGTGCACCGCTGATCTCTGGTCCACGCTGCAGTTGCTGTCAGTGAGTACTGTGCCTCCCTGTCCTTGTCTTCAGTCCTCCCACGGCCCCAGCGAGTGTTTTCCGTGTACAGTGTCCGTGGGGAGTGCCACCATTAAAGAGGGGGAGCACACCGTCAGCCTGCATCACAGTGACTCTGTTAATAGCTACAGCATTCTTAAAGGGACAGCATTCCAAGTTGTAGTCTCCATTCCCTGCCAGCAAGCAGTTGAGTTTCTTAAAGAGACGGCGACCTAATTTCAGTCATACCTGCAAACAACATGACTGAGCAAAGTGACATTGTGCCATCTGTTTCTAGTGATCCAGCAGTGCCCATGGCGAGCAGCCTACCATTCTCCATGCCATTTTACCCTGGCGCACCATGGCTGCCGAGCTACAAAGGGGAGGCGCATACCCTCAGGGACTTTCGTGAGAAGATGCTGTCTCTCTTCCAGTTCTATCCTCTGAATACAGAACAGCAGATACAGATCCTGCTGGGCCAGCTTGAGGGTGCTGCAGCTAGGGAGGTCAAATCCTGGCCTGCCTCTGACAAAAGAACCCCTGGGCAAATTCTGGACAAACTCCAGGTGAACTTTGACGTGCGATCTGTCTCCGAGGTAAAGATGCGCTTCTTTTCCAAACGACAACTACCTGGTGAGACCCTGCGGGACTATGCTTTATCCCTCCAAGAGGCGTTCAGAGCTGTGGTGCAAGTGGATCCACGTGAAAATGTGGACTCTGATAAAATCTTGCTTGACCGCTTCATAGAAGGGGCGGGTACCACATTGCTCCAGAGTCAGTTGCGAATGCTTGCTGCACAACATCCCAGCATCACGTTTGCTGACTTCAAGGCCCTTGACATCCAGGTCTTGGGACAGGAGCAGCCCCAGCCGAGCCCAGTCATCTGTGCTCCCTCACCTGGACCCTCAACAAGCATTGCTCCAGTTGTCCTGCCACTACCTCTGGGTACCTCACCTGCTGCCCAAACTGCGCAGACTACACCAGCAGACTCCAGAGATGACCTTCTGGCCCGAGTGGATCATCTGACCCGTGCCATGGAACAGATCACCGTCCGTCTAGATCGTCTGACCCAGCCGTCTTCATCGTCCAGTGATCCTTTGCGAAGTCACAACATCTCACCTGAGTCGCCACCCAGACGTCCGTCTTCAGTGAAACCTCTGCAGAGTGAGAGGCCATACTGTAGCTATTGCCATAGATATGGACACACCAGGCCTCAGTGTTTTCAGTTAAACGGGCCACCCCCGAGGCAGCGGGCCGCCCCTCGGGAGGAAAGAAGAAGGGCCCAGGTGAATCTTCAGTGCCATTGTCACGCTTCGTCTCAGCCTGCCCACACATCACAATCCGGGTGAACGGCGTCCCTCTGACAGCGTTGGTGGACACTGGATCTCAGGTAACAACCCTGCGCAAGCAGGTGTTCCTTGAACATTGGGACTTAGGTGTGTTGAATAGAACACCTGACACATGGATAAATCTGTGTGCCAGCAATGGACAGCCCATACCACAGCAGGGTTATTGGGAACCCACTATCCAGATTGGGGACTTGAAACTGCCTAGACAGGGTGTAATTGTCACTGATTTAGAGGATGATAGGTTTGCAGTTGTAATATTAGGCATGAATGTTTTACGCCATTGCTTTGCAGAAGTGTTGGATGCCTTGCATGCCTCTCTCCTTACAGCTTCTCCCAGTGACCAGCAGACCATTCAGCGGGCCATTTGTGTACTCAATGCCCAGCACAAGTTCGCCAACAAACAAGGTGAAATTGGTCGAGTCCGGATCCAAGATACCCGTCCAGTAACCCTACAGCCTGGAACAGAAACTATGGTGTGGTGCCGTGCCCGTCCGGGCATACAAAATCAGGACTACGAGGCCTTGCTACAACCCATACAGGTAGATGGCCAACCACTTGTCATGGCTGCCCGCAGCCTTGTCACAGTTTCCAATGGACGTGTTCCTGTCCGCTTAGTCAACTTGGGCGATGCTCCCGTGAACCTCCACAAGTTCCACTCTGTGGCCCTGCTACACCGGTTAGCACCAGAAGACATTCTCTCTGGTGATTCTACCGCCACACATCGTTCCACCCAAGCTGCTGAGAACATTCAGAATGGAGCCACGAAGTCCTGGTGGGATGAATTGAACGTGGGAGACGCCAATACCCCTATAGAGCACATCAATGGGGTTCGCAATGTGACCAAGCGTTACCAACAGGCATTCAGCAAACACCCATTGGACTTTGGTAAGACCACGACCATACAACATCGCATTCTGACTGGCGACCACCATCCAATCAAGGAGCGTCACTGTCCAATACCACCCGCGATGTACCAACCGGTGAAAAAGTTGATCCAAGAGATGCGAGATGCTGATGTCATCCGGGAGAGTAACAGCCCCTGGGCAGCCCCGCTAGTCCTTGTCAAGAAGAAAGACGGAACCCTACGATTTTGTGTGGACTATCGTAAACTCAACAACGTCACGCACAAAGACGCATACCCATTGCCGCAGATTGAGGAATCTCTAACGGCTTTGGGATCAGCTACCTGTTTCTCGACCCTGGACTTAACCAGTGGATACTGGCAAGTCCCTATGGCGCCTGAAGATCGTGAAAAGACTGCGTTTACGACCCCGATGGGACTCTTTGAATTCAATAGTATGCCATTTGGGCTATGTAATGCCCCAGCCACATTCCAACGGCTTATGGAGAGATGCCTCGGCCATGAGAATTTCCAGAGTGTGCTACTGTACCTGGACGATGTTATTGTATTCTCCCGGACATACCAAGAACACCTTCGTCACCTGTCCGAGGTATTCAAGGTACTTATACAGCACGGCCTAAAGGTGAAGCCCTCCAAGTGCTACCTGTTGAAACCCCAAGTTCGCTACCTTGGGCATGTCGTGAGCGCACAAGGCGTCCAACCTGATCCTGAAAAGATCACTGCAGTCCAGAACTGGCGAAGACCAACTACCGTCAAAGAAGTCCGAAGCTTCCTTGGATTCGCAGGTTACTACCGGCGTTTCATACCACACTTCGCCCAAGTAGCCGAGCCTCTGAACGAGTTGTTGCGCGGTTGTCCCAGAGAAAACTACAACCGAAAGCTTCCGGTAGACTGGACAGCGCGTCAAGAGGAAGCCTTTCAAGCACTTAAAGCACTTCTGACGCAACCACCAATTCTAGCCTATCCCGACTACAGTCAGCCATTCCGCTTGTACACAGATGCAAGTCACCAAGGTTTGGGTGCAGTGTTGTCCCAGGTTCAGGACAACAAAGAGCGAGTCATCGCCTACGCCAGCAGGAGTCTGAGAGGCGCGGAGAAGAACGACCAGAACTATAGTTCTTTCAAACTCGAACTTCTGGCGCTTGTCTGGTCCGTGACAGAGAAGTTTAAAGACTACCTGGCTGCCACACCCTTTACCGTGTACACAGATAACAATCCGTTGGCGCATCTGGACACTGCTCGACTGGGAGCCCTTGAACAACGGTGGGCCTCAAGACTCGCGAATTACAAGTTCTCTGTCAAGTATCGCAGTAGCAAGTCCAACGCTAACGCTGATGCACTCTCAAGGTTGCCTGTGGGAGAAGAACCACCCCGAGAAGACATCTGGGAAGAGGTGGAGATGCCACCATTCTACAACAAGTTTGCCCAACAGGTTGCTATTGGTGTCCCTGTAGAAGGAGAATCTCTGACGAAAACAGCTGCCGAATCCCTCCAGGAGCCATCTCTGTGGAAAACGTTCCAAGAAGAGAGCAGAGTTTTAGGAGAATTGTCAGATTTCCTGCTTACAGGAAGAATACCAACCCGTGTAAAGAGAGGTCTTCATGACGTGGAATTAAAACGCCTTTGGCGACAGAGGAAGCGCCTGTTTGTCCAACGAGGCCTTCTACATAGAAACACTCTTGATCCTGTCACAGGTGAAAGGCTTCATCAGATCCTCGTACCAAGAAGAGACGCACAGATGATACTTGAGGCGTATCATGACAGATCCGGTCACTTCGGGGTACAAAAGACCGAAGCTACCATCCGTCGTCGCTTCTATTGGGTTGGGATGAGGAGTGACATTGAGAGTTGGTGCCGGGAGTGTCCCGCCTGTAGTATCACCAAGGAAGGTCGAAGAGATCAGAAGGCCCCTCTACATCCAATTAAGACTCAAAAGCCGTGTGAAATTGTTGCTCTGGACCATGTGAAGTTGGGTCCCACACGTTCTGGCTACAGCTACGCTCTGACGATGGTGGATCATTACTCCAAGTTCCTTGTCATCGTGCCTGTCAGAGATCTTACAGCAAGAACTACGGCTGAGACCTTCTACGCAGAGTTTGTCCGCCATTACGGTTGTCCTGAGCATATCCTCACCGACCGTGGATCGGCGTTTCAATCCCAATTGTTCCGTGAGCTGTGTCAGTTCCAAGACTGCAAGAAGTTGCGAACCACAGCGTATCACCCTCAAGGGAATGGTATGTGCGAGAAGGCAAATCAAGTGATCATCGGCATGCTAAGAACAGCCGCAGTTACACCTGGTGTTGAGTGGCCTGAGCGTATCAAGGACTTGGCCTATATTTACAACAACACACCCCAAACATCTACAGGATACGCACCATTTTATCTAATGTTTGGAAGACAAGGTCAACTTCCTTCAGACTTAACCCTTGGTGTGAAGGTCCCTGACACCATCAATCCACTACCCATAACAGACTGGGTTGTTGAACACCGCCGACGTATGGAGGAAGCTAAAGAGATAGTTGAAACGCGCATGGATGAGGTTCGTAGGAGACAACAGGAGGATTACAACCATCACGCCCATGCAGCGCCCCTGAAAGTTGGCGACCGTGTATGGTTAAGGAATAACCATCGGAATGGGAAATTGGATCCATTCTGGGAGAAAGAACCATACAGTGTCATCTCCATACCATATCCTGAATCCGACGTGTATGAGATCTCTAAACCTGGGAGACAGCCCCAAGTAGAACACCGAAACCGTCTGAAGCTGTGCCTTAAAGAAGGACTACCCACAGAGGTGCCCCCAGCTGAGACAACGAGTACAGAGATCTTGTCACCTTCTGAAGTGAAAGAGAGACCCCCAACGTTAACTGAGCTTATGTGGGCGCCTAAACTACTACCATTTAGCTGTTATCCACCAATTGCTCTAGTGCAAGAGAACCCTTCGACATATGATTTAATTGATTTCAGTGACTCTGTTCCTGATTCAAATCTCGTTCCACTTAGGCGTTCTGAGCGTACCACAAAAGGCATACCTCCAACACGCTATAGTGATGCCATGGCTGTCCTTGGGTAAAAGAGGTTAACTGTCTCTGCTTCTGTATATATGTTATTCCTGCTCTGATTACATTAATGTTTTTCCTGTGTGTATATACAGTATATATATAATATCTTGCCATGTAATATAGTATTTACATTTATATGCAACAATCCAAGCCATAGTGCCTGGCTCACCGAGCCAAGGAAGTTCTGTTACCCCATTGCGGTATGGACATTGGTGCTAGAGTGCCTACTCTTCCTTACAGAAAGGACTGTTTATTGTTTCTCAGAGAGACTCTCATGATAATGGACACTCACGAAATTTGTGCCAGAGAGCCTCTGGACCCATTTGCACTACTGTTGTTTCTATATGGACTGTCTGATGGTACCGCCAAAAGGTTCCATAAGTCTGAGTTTAATTATCTCTCCGTTACCCTTCAGACTTCTCATGGACATTCCAGGACTATGCCGGGAGGTCTTACCTCAAGTTTCTAAGTATTATATTTTTCTAAACTGTTAGTGACATTTGCACTTTATTCGTATTTATTAACGTTATGTTACATTTCTCACCTTCACCCCAGCCCGTCGCCGAGGTCGGCTCAGTGAAAGAGGGGGAGTATGTGGCATCCCCGAGCTGGCTATGGCTGGGCTGAGGGTGATCTCTGTGCATTGTATTATTTCCTGTTGCTTCATAGCCTGTGTGACATAGCAGGGGGTCCTGAGTCTCACACAACACAGCGCCACCTAGTGAGCCTCACACATGCATTACACCTCCCATAGGATTGAATAGTAACCAAATGTCCAATGGGAGGACATCGCCTGGGAAAAGGGGAGGAGTCAGCTGATCACTGGGTCCCCATGGTAACACCCCTGCAGGAAGGTCCTGCGTGTGAGGAGTTAGAAGTGTGGAGTGTTAGGAGGAGGAGGTGAGGAGATAAGTGTGATGTCCTGTGAAGAAAGCAGTGAGTTTAGTGCAGGAATCTCAAGTCCTAGACAGGCCCAGGAAGGTTGGAGAGCTGACATACTCCAGCTATTCAGAAGATCCTGTCCCCTGTCTGCCTAGCCATCACCCTGAAGGAAGTCAAGCATCATTATCTTGTCAGCCTGAGACTGTGGAGAGAACATTCTGGAACACGTGCTCCATAGCAAGTATCACAGGATCCAGGGGCCAAGGCCAGACCTGTGGAATATCCTGCCACCCTGACTATTGCACCCCGAAACTCTGAGCTATCAGGACCACATAACGTGAGTGGGGAATATTATGTACTAGTATCATGGTGGTGGGCATCCTCCTATGTGCCAAATAGGAGCCCAGACGCACCTTAGGGCTGTAACACTGAAGTATAAGGGGCTAGGAACACCTTTCATCAAGTCTACCCTGCACCCCAGGACTTTGCTGTGTCACCAGGCGTACCCCGTTGTTTTGTATTGAAGAAACTGTTTAAGCATTTGTGCCTCCACACCCATGGAAGTAAAAGTTCAACTTTACAACCGTTTCTGTGTCTGACTCTGCACCGACAACATCAGGGCGCCCCAAACACCACCAGTCGGCACAGTATAGGGGAAGCGCCCCGGGGGAACAATCACCACCAACATTTGTGCAGCCCCCTCATCACCGGTACCAGTGGTGGTAACGTGGGACAGCGCCAGCGCTGCGCCCTCGTGCCCAGAGACCGTGACAAGTCTGTGCTGTTTGCACCCCGCAATCCCAACTGCAGCGTTACCTTCCATCTGGTCACCACAAGTGTATGCACTAACAGACATATGGCTTAGCAGGAAACAGGACAAACATCTCTTTCAAACAATACAGCATAACAGACTCTGCAGAGCCCGAGTGATCAGCAATATACATGGGCAAACATCCCCCAAAGAGAGGTATAGATTAAAGGGCCATCATAGGTGGGGACTTCCGTCTGAAGAAAACACCCGAACAACAGGACCTGACCACACTGGAAGGCACTGGAGCAACGGGGACAGATGAGTGTGGTTTTTATTTTATTTTTTTCACCTCCCCTAATTTAAAAAAAAAAAAAATGTTATTCTGGACAACCCCTTTAAGCTTGATACAATTTCAGCAGTACCATGCATGGTTATTTTTAACTCTAATTTTATGAAAAAAATTGATTAATTTTTTGCAATTTTACTTTCAAACTTTACTTCACTGTTTGTAATTTGTTTGAAATTCCCTCTAGGGAATGTCATAGTGCGATCATGTTTCCTGTTTCCATAGCACAGAAAAGTAAACTGGCTCTTTTCAGTGTGCGGAGACAAATGATCCAGCTCACTGAACTGAGACGAAATGGAGTGCATCTCTCTGTATTTTACCCTACTGAGTATCCACGTGCCCTTGAAAAGTAGTCCCTCCATTCTCCTGGCTCACTGCTGCACTCTACTGCCTAGCATGTTCCTATATACAGGAGATATATATTTAAATATCTATCTATAAGAGATGGGCAAACTAATTTGTCATGAGCCTGGATCGACCAAAATATTCCAAATTGTTCGGTTTTTAGCAAACCTGGACAAATGCTGATTTGGCTCTGATGGACTAAAATGATCGCCGCCACATGTATTGTTCAGGAAAAATACAGAAGACACATGTGTCTTATGAGTCACTGTGACAGTCTGGCGCTATCTGACATCAGCTGACAGCTGTGGTATGTGGTCAACTTACAGTGTTGTTGCTGTCCCATCCACTCCTGCAATACAGGCCTCTTACCTGGACCCTTCCTTGGTCCATCCATATCAGCCTATTTCAGCCCTCTCTAGAACTTCATCCAAAACTTGCTGAGCTTGAGGAAGGGCTTTTTTCATTAAATACATAAAAACTGTTGTTTTAACAGCAAAACGCTGATTTTGTCTGTGCTAATCTGAAAAAAATCTCAGTTAAGTGTTGTTCACCCAAAATACAGTCTCGCAGCCTGCACTAATCTGAAAAAAAAAACCTCTGTTATTTAAGGTTTTTTTCTGCTCTGAACAACTAATACACAGTGTGACGGAGTGTGCTAATCTGAAAAAAAATATTTGTTTTGGTAGGAGAACTAGGTTGAGGTTTTGGAGGTGGAATTATGAGGGTGTTCAGGAGCCCCATGGCCATGATATTTTTTAAAAAAAGAGGGGAAGACGATGACATTGCCGATGATGATGATAATTATTTTGCAGATAGGACCTGACAAGTGCTGATAGTAACAATTCCAGCAAATGCACAGGTCCAACATCCAAAAAGCCTGCCTGGGACAGACCTATGTGAAGCTTGTGGGGCAGGGGTGTTGGCATTGGTGGTGGTAGTGGCAGACACATTACCATTGCAGCTGGCGTTGGTCAGCAACTACACACGGTCATCTCCCATGTGGGAATTTTTTCTTACATTGCCAAACAATAAATCCATGGCAATGGCAAGAAGAAACTTACCTGTAGCCATGGAGGAACAAATGTAAAAGCGATATCTCTACGTACTCACAAAAGACATCACCAAATATTTGGAAAAATAGACTTGACAGTGGCACTGGCAGGGGAAGTAAGCTACTCCTTCTCTCCATGATCTTCCTTGTAGGCAGGCCACATGTACAATTAGTACATGGTCATTGTTATCATTATCATCACCAACTGTTTCTCCTACTCGTCAACCTCCTCTTCTATGCCAATGTCAATCATCCATAAGAAAATGTGTGTCCAGGAAACAGCAATATGCACAAAGTCAGTTCAGCAATTTAATTTGCACCTGGCCCAGCTACTGGTGGTGCAGTCGCTGTAGTACTACTTAGTGGATTCCACTGTGTTTTACCAACTAATGGCATGTGCTAAACCTCTATGAAAGATTCCTAGCCATCGTTATTTCTCTAGGAAATTTGTCCCTGCTTTATATCGCCATGTGTCGGATAATGTCGGCCTTCCCTTGAATATATCAGTCTGGGGAAATGTGCACCCACCGCTGACATGTTGAGCAGCAATTATGGACAATACATGGCTTTCAAGACCCACTCAGTCAATGTCTTGAGCGGCAGCAGCCACAGTACAGAAATGCAGAAAGGCCAGGTTCTACTTCCACCCAGATTGTGCAGGCCCAGTTCTAACACCATGCAGGGCTCTTCCATCTCCTCTAGATCCTCCTCTCTGGACCGTTTCCTATCTCCATCTTCACAAAAGCAAGCTATTGCTTCCACTTCTCTTCTTCTTCCTCTTCCTCCGTACTCTTTTTATGGGTGTATAATAGATCGTGTGAGGTGGTGATGTAAGCGGGTACTGTGTAGGTACTAACGGTAGATTTAGTTGTAAATATGAGAAAGATCAGGTGGGATAAAGAGGAATGACTGTGGTGGTAATAATGGTCACATAAGGTAGGGTAGTGATGTTTCATATAGTCAGGAAGATAAATATAATTATAACAATAGTGATCATGGTAACAATAATAACACGGTTATATTACAAAGGATGGTGATGCTGTATGGGGAATAATAATTGGAAATAATGGAGGGTAAAGTGAGTGTGTGTGGATATGAGGTATGAAGGTGTACAAGGTTGTATGTGGATATGAGGTATGAAGGTGTATATGAGTGTGTGGAATTGCGTAAGGTGGGAATGTAAATTAAATAGTGTAAAAGGTTAAGTGGTGTAGGCATGGGTAAATGGCCAAAAAAAAAGCTTCAAAATGTATAAAAGTTGAGTAACAGATGTGGGGCACTTACCCAGAAGGTAGAGCTGCATGAGACAGAACTTAAAACATGAGGTGGGTGAAGGGTATTTATAGGAAAGGGAGTGGGATGAATGGGAGAAACCTGCGCAGATGCAGGCACAACAACGTGGTGGCACAGGGACTGGCAGAGATGTGCGGGAAGCGCTCTGATAGGAGGGGAGCGGGGGAGTTGAAAAAAATTTGCGCCGAGTGGAGCACAGGTACGGAGGCTGTGTCCACATGAGGCTGCGCGATGGATCGTATGTGAGCGGCAGCTGGGGGCTGCGCATGCCTAGTTGATGTAAACTGAAAGTTCAGTGTTTGTGTAGGGAGGAGAGGGTCAGTGATAGAAGAAGAGGGGAAGGGAAGAGAGAGAGAGAAGGGTAGGGAATAGGAAAGGGAAGAGCAGGAATGAGAGGGAGGGGGAAGGGAAGGGAAGAGGAAGGGGAAGAGCAGGAATGAGGGAGGTGAAGAAAAGTAAAAAGTAAAACAATGAAAAATGAAGAAATATAAATAATAAATAATGAAATAAATGAATAAATAAATAGTAAATAGTAAAGAAAAAAAAGGAGAGTAATGAGAGTGTTTAAAGATTGTGATCTTAAAAGGAGGATTCAACAGTGTCATTGAGACCATTGGGGACTAATGTGCCTAATTTGTATATCCAGAAGGACTCAAGCTGTCTAAGCTTTAGGTACCGATTGTGATTGGATGCAGGGATCTGTTCAATGGGGAGAATGGAAATGCAATTAAAATCCTTGTGGTATTTGATGGAAAAGTGTAGTGGCAGATTATGTTTTTCATAACCTTTATTGACATTTGAACAATGGCCATTCATCCTTTTGTGGAGGAACTGCATAGTTTGTCTAACGTACTGGAGTTTGTATGGACATTCCAGTAAGTAAATGAGGTAATTAGAGTTACAATTTAGGAAGGAATTGATAGTAAATGTTTCCTCCGTGGTGTTTGATGTATAGGAAGTAGCCTTATGTGAGATGTTGGGGCAGCAGGTGCCCACATTTGAACACCCCTTTAGTTATAGGTAGTGAGGTGTGTATATTTTTCTGGGTGGTGATAGGATGAAGTCTACTAGGTGCTAAATGGTTGCGTAGAGTAGTATCTCTACGGAAGGTCAGGGTAGGTTGTTCAGGGAGATGTTTTTGTAAGTGTGGGTCGCTTAGCAGAACTTTCCAATGTTGTGAGAGTATGGAACACATTTTTTAGTGGCTAGAGTTGTAAGTTGTAATGAAGTTTGATTTCGTTAAACTTTTTTATTATTTATTGTATTCACTGATTCATCTGAAGGGGATTTTTTACAATGATGGATTTGGGGTAGTGTTTCTAATTAAATCTGCTTTTTAGTATAGTGGATTGTTTTTAAAAATTGCATCATTGTCACAGTTTATTTTAAAGCGTTGAAATTGACTGTATGAAATATTATTAAGCCATGGCGTGTAGTGAGCACTTTTATAATCAAGGTAACTGTTGACATCAACCGTTTTGAAATATGCTTCGGTGGAAAATGTGTTGTTAGCTGTTTTTGAGATTAGTAGATCCAAAAACTCAATTCTGGCGGTGGAGTAATGGTCTGTAAAGGTTAGTCCTAGTTCGCTCTTGTTGGTGATGAAGTCAGAAGCAGATTCTTCAATCCCTGTCCCAGATGAAAAACAAATCATCAATGTACCTTTTGTAGAATATAATGTGTGGGTTATTAGAGTTTGGAGGTGAGATATGTAAATTTTCGAAGAAGCCCATGTATAAATTAGCGTAAGAAGGTGCAAAATGTGTACCCATGGCACAACCCCTTATTTGACGGTATATGAAGTTTTGAAAGGAAAAAATGTTGTGTTCTAGAATGAAACGTATGGAGTGGTGGCATTAGATGATTTTTAGATAAAAAATGGTCAATAGCTGTGATGCCCTGTCGGTGAGGAATGTTTGAATATAAGGCTGAGACATCTGCTGCTAATAGCGCTCAGTTGTTTTTAGTCTCTTGGATGGTGTTAATATGTTTGAGATGGTTGATTAGTTGGGTGGAGTCTTTGAGGTAGGATGGGAGCTGGAGAACTGTTTCTTGTAGGTGTAGGTCAATAAAATGCGACAGGTTACTGGTGAAAGAACCAATACCAGAGATTATGGGACGGCCCGGTGGGTGGGTTACGGACTTGTGTATTTTGGGGATGTGGTAGAAGAATGGCAGAGGGGGTTCTATGATATGGAGAAATCTTTTTTCTTTCTTGTTAAGGAGATTATTTGATGTTACCTGGTTAATTAGGGCCCTATATTCAAGGGTGTAGGACAGGGTAGGCAACCTTTTTTGCTCGGCATGCCGATTTAATTAAAAAATCAAAGATGAGGTACTCGGAGTGCCGGTCAATAATTGTAAGCCTGACAACCCCTAAACTAAAGTTATACACCACAAACCATAACACAGAAGTGCTGCCACCAGATGCTTTAGGACGCATGCGTTTACTGCTATTTCCTGGGGCGCACTTGTACTTTCCGATTAGGTAATAAAAGTCCATGTGCAGCCCCCAATTAGAGGTAAATGTAAGTGTCCAGGAGCACCGTATGGCGGCACCCTCAGGGTGGTGACACACTATATATCTGGATGCAGATATAGTCTTAGGCCACTGGAACTTTTACTTCAATGTAAAACTGCGTTCACATGGTGCATTTTTGCACAAAAAAAAAAAATGCCTGTGTTTTCTGTGCAAAAACACATCCTTAATGCAGAAAACACACCATTATAAGGAATAATGTCCCATAGCGGCCCCTGCACATAGTATTATGTCGCATAGCGGTCCCTGCACAAGGTATTATATCCCATAGCAGCCTCTGCACACCGTATTATGTCACATAGTGGCCCCTGCACATGGTATTATGTCAGATAGTGGCCCCTGCACACGGTATTAGGTTCCATAGTGGCCCCTGCACATGGTATTATGTCACATAGTGGTCCCTGCACACGGTATTAGGTCCCATAGCGGCCCCTGCACACGGTATTATGTCCCATAGTGGTCCCCACACGGTAGTAGATACCATAGCGGTCCCTGCACACGGTATTATGCCCCATAGCAGTCCCTGCACACGGTATTATGCCCATAGCGGTCCCTGCACACGGTATTAGGTCCCATAGTGGTCCCTGCACATGGTATTAGGTCCCATAGTGGTCTCTGCACACGGTATTAGGTCCCATAGTGGCCCCAGCACATGGTATTAGGTCCCATAGTGGTCCCAGCACATGGTATTAGGTCCCATAGCGGTCTCTGCACACGGTATTAGGTCCCATAGCGGCCCCTGCACACGGTATTAGGTCCCATAGCGATCCCTGCATACAGTATTAGGTCCCATAGCGGTCCCCGCACATGGTATTAGGTCCAATAGCGGTCCCTGCACATGGTATTAGGTCCCATAGCGGTCCCTGCACACGGTATTAGGTCCCATAGCAGTTCCTCCACACGGTATTAGGTCCCATAGCGGTCCCCGCACATGGTATTACGTCCCATAGCGGTCCCCGCACACGGTATTAGGTCCCATAGCGGTCCCCGCACACGGTATTAGGTCCCATAGCGGCCCCTGCACACGGTATTATGTCCCATAGTGGTCCCTGCACACGGTATTAGGTCCCATAGCGACCCCTGCACACGGTATTATGTCCCATAGTGGTCCCTGCACACGGTATTAGGTCCCATAGCGGCCCCTGCACACGGTATTATGTCCCATAGCGGTCCCTGCACACGGTATTATGTCCCATAGTGGTCCCCGTACACTGTAGTAGGTCCCATAGCGGTTCCTGCACACGGTATTATGCCCCATAGCGGTCCCTGCACACGGTATTAGGTCCCATAGCGGTCCCTGCACATGGTATTAGGTCCCATAGCGAACCCTGCACACGGTATTAGGTCCCATAGTGGTCCCTGCACACGGTATTAGGTCCCATAGCGGCCCCTGCACACGGTATTATGTCCCATAGCGGTCCCTGCACACGGTATTAGGTCCCATAGCGGTCCCTGCACACGGTATTAGGTCCCATAGCGACCCCTGAACACGGTATTATGTCACATAGTGGTCCCTGCACACAGTATTAGGTCCCATAGCGGTACCTGCACACGGTATTAGGTCCCATAGCGGTCCCCGCACATGGTATTAGGTCCCATAGCGGTCCCCGCACACGGTATTAGGTCCCATAGCGGTCCCTGCACACGGTATTAGGTCCCATAGTGGCCCCAGCACATGGTATTAGGTCCCATAGTGGTCCCAGCACATGGTATTAGGTCCCATAGTGGGCCCAGCACATGGTATTAGGTCCCATAGCGGTCCCTGCACACGGTATTAGGTCCCATAGCAGCCCCTGCACACGGTATTAGGTCCCATAGCAGCCCCTGCACACGGTATTAGGTCCCATAGCGGTCCCTGCACACAGTATTAGGTCCCATAGCGGTCCCCGCACACGGTATTAGGTCCCATAGCGGTCCCTGCACACGGTATTAGGTCCCATAGCGGTCCCTGCACACGGTATTAGGTCCCATAGCGACCCCTGAACACGGTATTATGTCACATAGTGGTCCCTGCACACAGTATTAGGTCCCATAGCGGTACCTGCACACGGTATTAGGTCCCATAGCGGTCCCCGCACATGGTATTAGGTCCCATAGCGGTCCCTGCACACGGTATTATGCCCCATAGCGGTCCCTGCACACGGTATTAGGTCCCATAGCGGTCCCTGCACACGGTATTAGGTCCCATAGCGACCCCTGAACACGGTATTATGTCACATAGTGGTCCCTGCACACAGTATTAGGTCCCATAGCGGTACCTGCACACGGTATTAGGTCCCATAGCGGTCCCTGCACACGGTATTATGCCCCATAGCGGTCCCTGCACACGGTATTAGGTCCCATAGCGGTCCCTGCACACGGTATTAGGTCCCATAGCGACCCCTGAACACGGTATTATGTCACATAGTGGTCCCTGCACACAGTATTAGGTCCCATAGCGGTACCTGCACACGGTATTAGGTCCCATAGCGGTCCCCGCACATGGTATTAGGTCCCATAGCGGTCCCCGCACACGGTATTAGGTCCCATAGCGGTCCCTGCACACGGTATTAGGTCCCATAGTGGCCCCAGCACATGGTATTAGGTCCCATAGTGGTCCCAGCACATGGTATTAGGTCCCATAGTGGGCCCAGCACATGGTATTAGGTCCCATAGCGGTCCCTGCACACGGTATTAGGTCCCATAGCAGCCCCTGCACACGGTATTAGGTCCCATAGCAGCCCCTGCACACGGTATTAGGTCCCATAGCGGTCCCTGCATACAGTATTAGGTCCCATAGCGGTCCCCGCACACGGTATTAGGTCCCATAGCGGTCCCTGCACACGGTATTAGGTCCCATAGCGGTCCCTGCACACGGTATTAGGTCCCATAGCGGTTCCTCCACACGGTATTAGGTCCCATAGCGGTCCCCGCACATGGTATTAGGTCCCATAGCGGTCCCTGCACACGGTATTAGGTCCCATAGTGGCCCCAGCACATGGTATTAGGTCCCATAGTGCTCCTAGCACATGGTATTAGGTCCCATAGCGGTCCCTGCACACGGTATTAGGTCCCATAGCGGTCCCTGCACACGGTATTAGGTCCCATAGCGGTCCCTGCACACGGTATTAGGTCCAATAGCGGTCCCTGCACACGGTATTAGGTCCCATAGCGGTCCCTGCACACGATATTAGGTCCCATAGCGGTCCCCGCACACGGTATTAGGTCCCATAGCGGTCCCCGCACACGGTATTAGGTCCCATAGCGGTCCCCGCACACGGTATTAGGTCCCATAGCGGTCCCCGCACACGGTATTAGGTCCCATAGCGGCCCCTGCACACGGTATTTGGTCCCATAGCGGTCCCTGCATACAGTATTAGGTCCCATTGCGGTCCCTGCACACGGTATTAGGTCCAATAGCGGTCCCTGCACACGGTATTAGGTCCCATAGCGGTCCCTGCACACGGTATTAGGTCCCATAGCGGTTCCTCCACACGGTATTAGGTCCCATAGCGGTCCCTGCACACAGTATTAGGTCCCATAGCGGTCCCTGCACACGGTATTATGTTCCATAGCTCTCTTCAGACCCACAAATATAATAAGTGCAGGACCAAGAAAGGTGACAAATATAAAAAAAAACAATGCTACTCACCATTCCATGCTCCGCAGCCGCTGTATTCTCTTCGGCACTTCTGCCTGTAGTCTGCGACCGCTGATTGGGTCTCTGGGGTCATGTCGCGTAATGACGTATGTGTAATGACGCCGGACGTGACCCATGTTAGCTGTCAGAAGTGCCGGCAGATCGCGCAGCCGCCGCGTAGCGCAGGGAGCAAGGTGAGTATCATTGTTTTTTATGTTTCATCACTTCTCCTAAGTCTCCGCTTATTATACTCGGGGGTCTGAAGAGACCCTACAGTATAAGAATAGCAGTTTTGTTTCGGCCATGTTTGGTCCGATCGAAGCTGCTGGGTGAGAACTCCGCTGCCGTGCCAGGGAAATAAGCCTCACGTGCCAAGAGTGGCACGCGTGCCAGGGGTAGGATGTTAGTGGATTGTTGGGGAGATGTTCATAGAATTGCAGGTCATTTACATTTTGGATTACGATCCCCCCTCTCTTATCCGCGGGACGTATGACTATATTGGTATTTGCTTTGAGGTTTTTGAGTGTTTGATATTCTGATCTAGAAAGGTTGTCAGGGGGTTTATTGGGAGTTTCAAGTTTACGGAATTCATTATTGACTAGGGAAAAAAAGTTTTTTTCACCTTCCCCACTGCCCTTCTATCAGAGTGCTTCCCGCACATCTCTGCCAGTCTCCATGCCACCATGTTGTTGTGCCTGCATCTGTGCAGGCTCCAGCATTTCTCCCACCCATCCTACTCCCTTTCCTATAAATACCCTACACACAGCTCTACCTTCTGGGTAAGTGACCCCCTCATCTGTTACTTAACTTTTATACATTTTGAAGCTTTTTATTGGCCATTTACCCATGCCTACACAACTTAACCTTTTACACTATTTCATTTGCACTCCAACACATCATTTACATTCCCACCATACGCAATTCCGCACACTCATATACACCTTCATACCTCATATCCACATACACCCTTTTACACCTTCATACCTCATAACCACACACACTCACTTTACCCTCCATTATTTCCAATTATTATTCCCCATACAGCATCACCATCCTTTGTAATATAACCGTGTTATTATTGTTACCATGATCACTATTGTTATAATTATATTTATCTTCCTGACTATATGAAACATCACTACCCTACCTTATGTGACCATTATTACCACCACAGTCATTCCTCTTTATCCCACCTGATCTTTCTCATATTTACAACTAAATCTACCGTTAGTACCTACACGGTACCTGCTTACATCACCACCTCACACGATCTATTATACACCCATAAAAAGAGTGCGGAGGAAGAGGAAGAAGAAGAGAAGTGGAAGCAATAGCTTGCTTTGGTGAAGATGGAGATAGGAAACGGCCCAGAGAGGAGGATCTTTACCCTCCATTATTTCTAGAGATGAGCGAATTGAAGCTGACGAAGTGGAATTCGATCCGAATTTCAGAAAATCTTCGATTCGCCAAAAAGCCGGATTTCCTCACGCTTCGATGTATCGAATCCCATTTTTTCCTAAAATGGCTGCTGCACATGTTAGGACAAGGGGCAAGGAACTATGGGACCATGGGATCACCCAGAATGCCATGCGTGCAGCTAATCAGCAGCCAGTCATACCTGTGATGTCATAGCCCTTTAAATACCCTCTGCTATTCTAGGTTCAGTCATTTCACATTGTACTTAGTGCAGGGAGAGATGTTAGCAGGCGCTAGGGAAAGTGGTAGAAAACACTTCAAAACTGATAGTTTGCTCAATAGAAGTTCAGGGAAAGAGCATTAGAAATGTAGGGAAAGGATAGAGAGGAATTTAAACAAGAGTACTGAAGCAGAACAGGGTTCATTTGGGGTGTTTACAGCCTGAGTAATAGCAACAATTATACTACTCATTGCTGCACTGACTGCCATTATACTGCTGCTCATTGCAGGTTTGCAATAAATCATACCTGTGTGTTCAAGGTAGAACATTACAAGCCTTTTTTGCCATGCAGTAGTGGCCAAAAAAAAAAGAATTCTTATCCAGTAATAGGTTATAATGCCTTTTCAAGGCGTTTATTAGTGGAGAAACAAGTAAGGGGCTTATTCACCATTGTCTTGAAGATAGAAAATTACAAGCCTTTTTGTCGTGCAGTAGTGGCCAAAAAAAAAAAAAAAAGAATTCTTATCAAGTAATCTCCACAGTAATCTGTTATAACGCCTTTTCAAGGGGTTTATTAGTGGGGAAAATAATAAGGGGCTTATTCGCCGTTGTCTTGAAGGTAGAAAATTATAGGCTTTTTCGCCCTGTATTATTTTCCTTTTCATTTACTTATTTGATCTAACAGTATGTCAAACAGAGAAGCAACAGGCCCTGCACAGGGGAGGAGCACAGGCCTAAATGTTTCTGGCACAGGAACAGGTTGCAGCAGACTAAGGGGGCATGGCAGCAGGGGTCACTTACAAGGCCTGAGCTCCCAGTGTCAGCTAGCGGTCGTGTCTTAACCAGCAACCCAATGGCTGTAGAATGGCTGTAGACTCAGTCATCCACTTCATCCCAAGTCACATCAGACACCCCCAGCCAAGAGTCGGCGGGTTCGTCAGACACAACCCTTAGTTGGCATGGCCCGGGAACAGGTCCTGTGCCCTCACCTGTACTCAACTTGCCTCTGTCCTTTTCTGTTCCCTCAGCTAGAGAAGTACTTTATGCTGTGGGCTCAGATCTACTATACCAGAGGTAGGCAACCTTTTTTGTTTGGCGTACCAATTTAAATTAAAAAAAAATCAAAGACGAAGTCCTCGGAGTTCCGTGCAATAATTGTAAGCCTGACGACACCTACACTAAAGTCATATAGCACAAACCGTAGGGGTACTGTCATACTGTGCTCCCAGTCACATGCGTTTACCGCTATTTGCCTTGATACGCCTGTACTTTTCCATTAGAAGCAATGTAAGTACATGTGTAACCCACAATTAGTGGTAAATATATATGACTGGGAGCAGAGTGCGGAAAAACCTGTAGGATGGTGACACACTATGTACCTGGATGCTGCATCCAATCCCCGGCCGCCAGTACTTTCACTTTTCTGTAAGTGAAAAACGGATTACTTTCAGCCACATTTAATTCCTGGCTATGCGGTAACAGCAAAAACCCATTTAATGAGTGTCACACTTACCCCAAAGTGAAAGCACTAGTGCCTGAGGACTGGATTTGGCTATAGCCACATCTGGGTACAGAATGTGTCACCACCTGAAAAGAAACACCTTTAGACCTCCTGCACACAAATGGCATGGATGTGGTTTTCACTGTCCTATATATTAAAAATGAATTGACAGAGTCGCAAACGCAGACACATATAGGATCTGCTCTACTGTATATTTTGCAGCTCTTCAAATTGGCCCAGACACACAGTAACAAAAACGACATCTATGTGTATGGGCCCATTGAAATGTATGGCTCCGTACTTCTATCCACAAATGTGGATAAAAAGTATATAGTCATGTTCATTACAATTTATTAACTCCATGTGCCTCATATTAAAGGAAGTCTATCATTAGATTTAGGCAAATTTCCCTAACAACATGTTGGAATAGCCTTTAGAAAGGCTATTCTATCCCTACCTTTCTTTATCTTTTCTCCGACACCGTTTTTGAAATAATTACTTTATTCTTATATGCTAATTCTGTGCACTGAGCACATGCGCTGTAGTGAGAAGTGCTGCTGCTAATGCCTAAATCTAATGATAGGTCCTCTTTAAAGGGAGTCTTTCATGTGCTCATGAATATGCGGTTTTATATACCGCTAGAAAGTCGACTGAAAGCTGAATTCAGCGAACTGTCGGTTTTCCCGGTATGTGCCCCGGGGCTGGAGAGAAATTAATCGATATCTCTACACTGTCAGAAAGGCGTTCTTTACCGATCAGCGTCATCACTGTAAGCAACGCCACCCTGACTGTACTCTAACATAGCATTGTACTGTCAGAGGGGCGGTAAGGAACGCCCTTCTGACAGTGGGGAGATATCGGTGCCGTTAATTTCTCTCCAGCCCTGGGGCACATACCGGGAATTCAGCGCACTGTTGGCTTTCTAGTGGTACAGTACCTTGCGAAAGTATTCGGCCCCCTTGAACTTTTCAACCTTTTGACACATTTCAGGCTTCAAACATAAGGATATAAAATTGTAATTTTTTTGGAGAAGAATCAACAACAAGTGGGACACAATCGTGAAGTGGAATGAAATTTATTGGATATTTTAAACTTTTGTAGAAAATAAAAAACTGAAAAGTGGGGTGTTCCAAATTATTCGGCCCCCTTAAGTTAATACTTTGTAGCGCCACCTTTTGCTGCGATTACAGCTGCAAGTCGCTTGGGGTATGTCTCTATCAGTTTTGCACATTGAGAGACTGAAATTCTTGCCCATTCTTCCTTGGAAAACAGCTGGAGCTCAGTGAGGTTGGATGGAGAGCGTTTGTGAACAGCAGTTTTCAGCTCTTTCCACAGATTCTCGATTGGATTCAGGTCTGGACTTTGACTTGGCCATTCTAACACCTGGATACGTTTATTTGTGAACCATTCCATTGTAGATTTTTCTTTATGTTTGGGATCATTGTCTTGTTGGAAGATAAATCTCCGTCCCAGGCTCAGGTCTTTTGCAGACTCCAACAGGTTTTCTTCCAGAATGGTCCTGTATTTGGCTCCATCTATCTTCCCATCAATTTTAACCATCTTCCCTGTCCCTGGTGAAGAAAAGCAGGCCCAAGCCATGATGCTGCCACCACCATGTTTGACAGTGGGGATGGTGTGTTCAGGGTGATGAGCTGTGTTGCTTTTACGCCAAACATATCGTTTTGCATTGTGGCCAAAAAGTTCGATTTTGGTTTCATCCGACTAGAGCACCTTCTTCCACATGTTTGGTGTGTCTCCCAGGTGGCTTGTGGCAAACTTTAAACGAGACTTTTTATGGATATCTTTCAGAAATGGCTTTCTTCTTTCCACTCTTCCATAAAGGCCAGATTTGTGCAGTGTACAACTGATTGTTGTCCTATGGACAGACTCTCCCACCTCAGCTGTAGATCTCTGCAGTTCATCCAGAGTGATCATGGGCCTCTTGGCTGCATCTCTGATCAGTCTTCTCCTTGTTTGAGATGAAAGTTTAAAGGGACGGCCGGGTCTTGTTAGATTTGCAGTGGTCTGATACTCCTTCCATTTCAATATGATCGCTTGCACAGTGGGATGTTTAAAGTTTGGGAAATCTTTTTGTATCCAAATCCGGCTTTAAACTTCTCCACAACAGTATCACGGACCTGCCTGGTGTGTTCCTTGGTCTTCATGATGCTCTCTGTGCTTTAAACAGAACCCTGAGACTATCACAGAGCAGGTGTATTTATACGGAGACTTGATTACACACCGGTGGATTATATTTATCATCATCAGTCATTTAGGACAACATTGGATCATTCAGAGATCCTCACTGAACTTCTGGAGTGAGTTTGCTGCACTGAAAGTAAAGGGGCCGAATAATATTGCACGCCCCACTTTTCAGTTTTTAATTTTTTACAAAAGTTTAAAATAACCAATAAATGTTGTTCCACTTCACAATTGTGTCCCACTTGCTGTTTATTCTTCACCAAAAAATTTAAATTTTATATCTTTATGCTTGAAGCCTGAAATGTGTCAAAAGGTTGAAAAGTTCAAGGGGGCCGAATACTTTCGCAAGGCACTGTATATAAAACCGCACTTTGATGAGGACATGAAAGGTCCTCTTTAATAGCAATTAACCCCATCATGTCTCTCACATTAACCCTTGTGTGCTTCACATAAGAGTTACTGATACATGAGAGACATGGAGGTACTAATTAAGTATCTTCATTATTGAGATACTCTATTAGTACCTTCATATGTCTTACATGTTAGTAACCCTTATGTGAAGCACACAGGGGTTAATGTAAGGGACATGATGGGGTTAATTGCTATTAATGTGAGGCACATGGAGTTACTAAAACTAAATTAATAACCACAAATGCCTGACATTAATAAGAATAGTAACCCCGGCATGTACCTGGTTTTTTTTACTTTCACTTTGCTGAAGGGAACTCTCTTCTCCTCCTCTTCTTTGCAGGGATGCACATGGCTCCGCCTCCTGGGATTTCCTTACTCCTCTCATTGATGGGCAGGGAGGGCAGCAATTTAATGCATGCAGGTCCCGTGCCAGCAAAATATGCTATGTGTGCAACAGTGGCACGCGTGACAGGGGTTGCCGACCCCTGCACTATACAGTGAGGTTGAGCTACTACTGGACATTCAGCAGCTAGTGCCCAGCCAAGATTTGGAGGAGGTTTCCTCTGGTAGGCAGGCAAGTAGTGATGAGGAGAGTGGCGTGGGAGCTGGTGCTGCAAGCGGTCAGGCTCCTGGCTCAGAGACCATTGAGGAGGACATCAGTGACCTGCAGACAGTAGTGGATGATGATGTAGCCGATCACAATTGGGAGCTGGGTGACAAAGGTGCTACCTCATCATCGGGTGAAGAGGGTGGCAACTTGCGCATGAAGCAGCGGCGGAGTCAGCAGGATGGCAGCAGTGGGAGGTCGGGAGCCAAACGTGCCAAGGGTAGACCACCCGCTTCGCAGGAGCCTACCTGCCCGGAAAGCAGTGGTGCAGGGGTTCACAGAGGCAGTGGCGGCAGCAGTCAGTTAGTGCGGAGTGTTGGGGGTAAAATCACCTACATGGTGGTGTGGCAGTTTTTTGTTAAGCCACCGGGGGAGTTGAACATGGCCATATGTGGAATCAGTGGGCAGAAGGTGAAGCGTGGCCAGAGTGCCAATGTTAGCACCACAGCCGTCTAGTGTCAACATATGCAGCGTCACCATAAAGTGGCTTGGGAGAACCGTGGCTCAAATATGGTGGTCCAGCCTGCTGCAGCAACTGCATCACCCAGTGGCATGCACCCCATTTCAGGCAGTCAAGACTCCAACTCCTCAGCCGAAGGAAGCTGTGTGTCCTTCCCATCATCTGCTGGTCGTTATGCTCCTGCTCCTCCTCCTAGTCAATCATTGCGTCAGCAATCGACCACCGAAGCAATTTCAAAGAGACAACAGTAAGCGTACACTCATCCAATGGTGCAGAAGCTGAATGTGCTTCTATCCAAGTTGCTGGTGCTGCAGTCCCTCCTTTTCCAATTGGTGGACTCTGCACCTTTCAGAGAACTGATGGCTTGTGCCAAGCCAAAGTGGAGAGTCCCCATCATTTCTGGGCCAGTCCTTGAGCCTGTAGGTGTCTGCCAAAGTGCACGGCATCGCCGACATGTGGAGCTGTAACTACGGTAAAGGACAATATATGTCCTTTATGGCCCACTGGGTGAATGTGGTTCCTGCCCAGACACACTAGCAACTTGGCCAGGCGACGCAGCTTCCGCCTCCACGTTCTCACGCCGTTGGTCCTGCAACAAATTCCGCCTCATCCTCCACTGTGTCCTCAGCCTCCACTACAGGGACAATTAACATTGCTCCTCCAGCATACCACATGTCCAGGGCACAGCGGTGTCACGCTGTTCTACACCTCGTTTGCCTGGTAGCAGATGACCCAGACACACAGTGGCAGTATGCAGTGGAGATGGATGCAGGGAGTCCCTCCAAGTCACTTGCACAAATGGCCCGATGCATGCTCACTTGCTTGTTTAGTGACAGCCGAATTGTCACCATTCAGCAGAGGGATGACTACTGGCTGTCCGCTTTGTGAGACCAGTCAAAAATGGGGGCCTTTTTTACATCCGCTGAGAGGGAGGACAAACTGAACTACTATAGAGACATCCTACGTAGTCAGTTGGCTGCTGCCTATCTGCACCATCATTCATCCTCTCGCAGGTCCAACCATGGGGGCCCTCAGCGCTCAACTTGCACTGTCATGGCAGGAGCAGTATCAGCTCCATCAGCAGCAGCCTGAGCCTAGAGTCACTGATGAGCAGCTTTCTTCACCCGCATAGTGAAGAAGCTGCTCATCAGCAGCTAGACACAGAGCAGAACCTGAACCAGCAGATGGAATACTTGGAGTGCACCCTGCAACCCGTCATTGAAGATCCGCTGGACTACTGGGCAGCCAAACTGGATTTTTGGTCGCAACTGGCCGAGTTTGCCCTGGAAAAGCTGTCCTGCCTGACCAGTAGTGTGTCATCAGAGCGGGTGTTTAGTGCAGCAGGGGCCATAGTTACCCCAAGGAGAACTCGCCTGTCCCAAAATGTGGAGAGATTGACCTTTGTCAAGATGAATCAGGTGTGGATCAGCCAGGATTTCCACCCACCAATGCCTGATCCATCAGATTAAATCATCCATGCTGCCTCACCCAGACCTTGACAAGAGACCGGTTTCTTTTGGCTACCTGCCTCAGCTACTATTCTAATGCTGCCACCCGCCTGATGCCACACATCTAATGCCAAGTGCTCCTTCTACCATCGTTAGTGGGTACTGTTTGTGCCACCTACCTCCCCATTCTGTTACCGGATCACTCTATGGCCTCCTCATGCTGCTGCTGCCGGGTCACTGTATGGCCTCCTCATGCTGCTGCCATCTCCACATTGTTGCCTTGCCACTCTGTGGCTTCCTCTACACTCTGTCACCGGGCACTGTATGGCCTCCTAAGGCTGCTGAAACCTCCACATTATGTCACCTTGCCACTCTGTGGCCTCCTCATGCTGCTGCCACCTACACACTCTCTCACCGGTTCAAACTATGGCCTCCTCACGCTGCTGTCACCTACACACTCTGTCACCAGGCACTGTATGGCCTCTTAAAGCTGCTGCAACCTACACATTATGTCACCTTGCCACTCTGTGGCCTCCTCACGCTGCTGCCACCTCCACACTCTGTCACCGAGTCACTCTATGGCCTCCTAAGGCTGCTTCCACCTCCACTTTATGTCACCAGACACTGTATAACCTTCTAAGGCTGCTACTACCTTCACATTATGTCACCTTGCCACTCTGTGGCCTCCTCATGCTGCTGCCACCTCCACATTATGTCATCTTTCCACTCTGTGTCCTCCCCATGCTGCTGCCACCTCCACATTATGTCACCTTGCCACTCTGTGGTCTCCTCATGCTGTTGCTACCTCAACATTATGTCACTATGACGCCCTCTCCACTCTGTCAGGGGGCTCTACTTGTATAAGCATTTAATAGAACAGGTTCTGTAAACATCTATGTGGAATCAGCAGACAATGGTGTAAAAGGAGTATGCTCTTTCACGCTACAGTAGGATCTTGGGCCTCTGCACGGTTCCTTATACCTGGCACTAACATCGACCTGTAAGGCTGAGTTCACACTTGAGTTAGTTGGTCAGATTTGGCCCCGTAACTGGCCAAATAAGTGAAGTGTGCAGTGGTTCTAAGAGTGAAGCCTGTCATGTGCATATCACACTGACTCATTGTATTGTTTCACTACTACAGCAGACTTCCTATGCAAGTTACTGCAAGGCACAGTGTTCTACACCACTATACAGGCTCTCTGTAGCCAGGAAATAGCTGTTTTTTAATATTATTCGCCACAAATTAATTCGGATAGAATTGAATCTTTTTGAGAAATCTAGCGAAGAGTCCGAATCAAATTTTTGAAAACTTCGCTCATCTCTAATTATTTCCAATTATTATTATCCATACAGCATCACCATCCTTTATAATATAACCGTGTTATTATTGTTACCATGATCACTATTGTTATAATTATATTTATCTTCCTGACTATATGAAACATCACTACCCTACCTTATGTTCCATTATTACCACCACAGTCATTCCTCTTTATCTCACCTGATCTCTCTCATATTTACAACTAAATCTACCGTTAGTACCCACATGGTACCCGCTTACATCACCACCTCACACGATCTATTATACATTAGTCCTCCACCAGTTTCTATGTCATACCAATATATCCCTGGAATTTTATTATTTCTTTTAGTATATATCTTCATATATATTTCTTTATATATCGATAGACTAAGATTTATGATTATTGATTTTTATCTTTATGCATATATGTATGTCTTTGTTATTCATTATTCAGTTGGCCTGATGAAGATACATTGTTAGTGTAGAAACGCGTTGTCCTTTTACTGGAAAAAAAAAGCTATTGGAACCATGACTGTTCCCCTACTAATTACTACATCTCCTATATATCCTGCCTAGGTACAGCAGCCCTCTATCGGTCCCCAAACCTTTTTTATCTACACACCTACAGCCACAAATTTGTCTTCCAAGTATCAAGTCATCAAAATGGGCTATTTTTTTTTTTTTTTTTTTTTAAATAACATTGCTTTTTGCAAAATAACTACCCTGTCTGTCTAAAAAAAAAAAAACATGGCCAAGCACCTTTTCCCCAAAAATGGTAATTTGTGGAGAATTTTAAATGTTAATATGTGTAAAAGTGAGTGTCTGCACAGTGTATGGTTAAACCTGGACTTTGAACCCATTTTGCCATTTGTTTTCTCATAGATTTACTGTATATGTCACTTTCACTTTGACATTATTTCATCTGTGTTTGCCTTAGAGAGTTATAATTTGGATATATATGTCCCTAGGAGCCCTGAAAGTGTTATACACTATGTTTTAAGCCAATTTAAGGTATGGGATCCAAGCCAACCGAACTAAAACGTATACAAATCTTCAGAGGTTCACTCATGACTGGGCATTGCAGATTACGGGGTCCCCATATAAACCCCCCACCACCTTTAATACACAAACTGCTGGGCCTAAATACCTTCCCCCTTTTTTTTGGCCTCAACCCCGCACCAGCTATCAACCCACCCCCCCATTAAGAATAAACAGAGACCAAGGGTTGGATTAAATCGGCCACAGCAGCCGTATTTATTAACAAACAACAAATAAGTAACAACAAGTATAACTTATTATAATTTACAATAACTTAAAATAATTTAACAAGAAACGATTAACCTGGGTAAGATTCCTTGGAGCTACAAAAAACCATCAATACCCCCAGCCTGGCGCTAACATAACCACACCATAAATTTACCACCAGCCGCGACAACCAGCTCAGCGGCACCTTAAATAAAGACGAACTCCTTCTTCCATGTACCAGCTCCCAGGGCCAACTACCCTGTAACTGTGCGTCAGGCCATCCACCAAAATGTGCAATTGCCACCAAATGTATAGGTGGAGCCTACCGTTGACTCCACCCTTTTAGCCAATTGACCACCAACTTCAAGGACCCCATCCGCCAAGGCTACCGTGACGCCAACCTGCAAAAGATAAACAAGTTAAAACAGCCACCAAGAAAGAAAAACGGAAGGGAGGGAGGGACCGCTTGTTGGTATGCCGCGCAGCTACAGAATGACCACTTCCCGGGCCATGCGGCATAGCGAAATCAAACAGGGTTAAGCCCCACCCACAATTTTTTTCGTGCCCTAGCGCGTGATTGGTCCCCCCTACTGCCCGCCCCCAGTTATGTTCCCTGCGCTTTACTTGCGCAGCGCTCCGGTCTCCCCTGACTGGGCATTGCAGATTACGGGGTCCCCATATAAACCCCCCACCACCTTTAATACACAAACTGCTGGGCCTAAATACCTTCCCCCTTTTTTTTGGCCTCAACCCCGCACCAGCTATCAACCCCCCCCCCCCCCCTATTAAGAATAAAGAGAGACCAAGGGTTGGATTAAATCAGCCACAGCAGCCGTATTTATTAACAAACAATAAATAAATAACAAGTATAACTTATTATAATTTACCATAACTTAAAATAATTTAACAAGAAACGCTTAACCTGGGTAATAGTCCGTGGAGCTACAAAAAACCATCAATCCCCCCGGCCTGGTGCTAACATAACCACACCATAAATTTACCACCAGCCGCGACCACCGGCTCGGCGGCACCATAGATAAAGACGAACTCCTTCTTCCATGTACCAGCTCCCAGGGCCAACTACCCAGTAACCGTTCACCGTGCGCCAGGCCATCCACCAAAATGTACAATTACCACCAAATGTATAGGTGGAGCCTACCATTGACTCCACCCTTTTAGCCAATTGACCACCAACTCCAAGGACCCCACCCGCCACAGTGAGCACGCCTTAATCCCTTAAGCGTGAGAGACCCGCCACACTTCCAGAGCCCTCTCAATGCCCTCCTGGATACCCAGTGTCCACAAATCTATGCCCACCGCATTCAGGTGGACCCCATCCCGCAGCCAAAACTCCCCCTCCCCAGACTCCAACTCCTTGTGCCACACGCACACACCACCGTTCCTGGACACAAACCTCGCAACAACACGGTTAACCTTAATCCTGGCCTTGTTTAGCCTTTCAACAGACCTAGCCTCCCGCCACGTTTTTCTGGGTACAATATCAGACCACACAGTGACAATCCCCGGAAACATGGACCACAACCTCAACAGGTCATACTTAATGTCCCTAATTAAATCTCAAAAAGAACGAACCCCCAGGTCACTGCCGCCAGAATGTATAACAATAATGTCCGGAGACCGATCCAACCTTGCGCACCTGTGGATTTCGGGCATGACCCGACTCCACACCATACCTCGGACTCCAATCCAACGTACAACTACCGCAGCCCTGGCGAACCCCAGCTGCCGATCAATCCGCCGCACGCCGGCCCGCTCCGCGCCCCCAGAACACAAAAGAATGGCCGAAGATCCAGACTAACCGAGCAGGAAGGCCTAAGAAAAAGAAGAAATAAAGTAGGGTGAAGAGAATACCCCAACAACACAATGATTCACACTTGAGCAAGGTGTGGACGTACGTACGATTTATACCTCTGCGATTCCCACCTACCGATGCGTCGGACCACCTCCGGGCTCAACCCCCAGGTAGTCCTTTGAATATTATATTCTCTTTCTTCTGCTCCTGTTCATTTGCTACTTGCTGCCACCAATCTTCACTATATTCTGTTGTGTGGAATTGCTGTGTGCGCATTCTGAGTAATTGAAACACGGAGCCATGCGTCCATCTCTCTCCAGGGTTTGGATCCGCCCCCGAGAGGCTAGAATTGTTAAAAATAAATTTTAAAAAAATGTGCTTGTCTACCTTTCTGCTTCTGCTACCTCTAATCACTGCTATGAACCAGGTGCTGGCTTTTCTGGTGATCAGAACCAGCCCTGACAAATGCTAATTTCATCAGTAATGACATCACGCTGATGGTGGGTGTGGCTAACACCTGAAGTCATGTGCACAATGAATTGCACATGATCAGGACCAGTAAGGAAGTGATTGTAACAGAGATTATGTTGGTCACACATTTCTGTAAAAGGGTAGGACATTGTTATTTGGTCTCAATTAGAAAAATTAATTTCACCACATTTTTTGTCTATCTGTTAAAAAAAAAAAATCTGGGAAAACCCCTTTAAAGTTGCACATTAACTCTTCCCATTTATGTGTGGAGGTATTAACAGGCAGAATTTGACACTTACAGTATGTTTATTTAGTTTCTATAATTAAATAGCAGAAAACTTCTCTATAGAACATAGAAATACACAGATTGACACAGGAAACAATTATGTTATATTATTCTGAACTTGGATGCCACTTATGTTTACGTTTTTCATTAAGGCATTTACCAGGGACTATATAAAAGGATTAAAGATCAGCAGGGAAACAGGGCATCCATATTGCTTGCCATTCATAAAAACAAAACAAACAAAAAAAAACCTCTTAAGGAATCCATTATAGTAAACCTTAGCACTTGGCAACACATATAAGGCTACGTTCACATTTAAAAGCAACCTTTAGAACCCATACTTCACAAGGGTATGGGTATTCATACATATAATCTGAGTGCACCCTGTCAATGCTCTTTTCGGGATAATGTGACAGGAATTCTCAGATAGCGTCTACTTCTCTCAAGCTCAATCAAATCTACAATTCTCCTCATATTGAATATTGTTAGCATGAAGCAAAGGGTTGACTACTGGATTGTCATGTATATCGACACTAGCTATAGAGTCAATATGGGGGAAATTTCCCTGCCTTTATGCTTTTATTTGTGCTTTTATGGAAAATTAGAATTATCCAGACATCATCGCTACCAGCAGCACCACTATTCAGATCTCGTGTGGCCTGGTTGTCATTTTCTATTCCATACTGTTGGTGCTACAGTGTGAGAACAGTGAATATAATAAGAAAAAAAATTGCTTCCTATGTTGGAGTGGCATTCTGCTCCCATAAAGATTCATTTTTGTCTTCCTTTTTTTTTCTAAAAGCCACTTCTTCTCCACATTCAACTAGGTACACTGCCACCAATTTTTCTTCAAAATAACAAACCTGATGCAATTGTAAAAGCCATTACAACCACCGTGTGTATGAAATAAGACATATTTTTTGAGCATTATTAATTTTAAAAGTGTAAAAGAAGTAACAGCGTAGTATGTGGTTAAACAGGCAGCTTGTTCCAACTGCTTACTTTCCGTTTTTGCATACGTTATTATCACTTTTATAATACTTTGCCTGCGTTTCCCTTACAGAACTAGAAATAAGTTACATATGGTCCTTGGAGTCCTGGCAGTTACATACTGTACACTTTTTGAGCTAATTTAAACTTGAACCAACTGCATAGATTTATTTTTTCTGCGCTATTTGGTATCCACTTCTTGCTTTCACTTAAAAAAGAATAATCAAAAAGTGCACTTTTTGACCTTGGCCTAATAGGCTGGCGAAATATACATATTTTAATTATCAGTAGATAATGTAGCACAGTAAAAAAGACGGCCTGTTTAATTATTCTCTGTGCAGTCCACAAATATGCCTTCTAACATGTTATGCTACTTTTACTAAAATGAAAGATCAAAAAGGTAAGCTGGGAGCACTGGGAATGAGCTATTTTAAGCTGCATAATAAATTTGTTGAAGATATTGAAAAGCTGTAAGATGAAGCTTATGCTATTACAGTATACAAAACATATTTAGTACACTATACAGCACAGTATATATTACAGTATGTACAATAGAAAAAAAAAGCCATTAGCCTTCACCAGGATTTATGATTGTTATATTTCATGATTTTTTGTAGAATACTAATTAATTGAGAAAATATTTAGAACAAATTGAAGTATGATTAAAGACATGTTTGCAGCCTTAAAAAATCTTATTAATTTGGGGGCATGGACTGACCATGGCGCTGCACAATCAGTTGGAGGGAGAGCTCCAGCTTAGAACCCAGCATTTCAATCGACTACCAGCGTCTTTCAGCTTCAAACATCACTCGCATGAAAACCTAAATGGAGACCCCAGACTCCTGCCAGACTCTCTGCATCCCGTAGCCGCAGAGATATCCAGTGTTTCCTTTCAGTCCCTCAGGAACAGTGGGACTGCAGCTTCAAGATGGTGACTCATCTTCTTCCGGCCATGCAAACAAAACTGCCTGTTATTGATTCCCTGTCCTCCATGCCTAAATACTCTCCATGACTGTTCCAATCTCATCTAGACCAAGAACCTCCTTCCGCCTTAAACTCTGCAGCAACAATTCGACCAGCACTTCCAACATATCCATCTTCTCTACGATTCTACGATATAGCCAATGAAACGGAAAACCAAAACCAGAGAAATAATATTTGGGTGAGAGGCCAAGCCTCCCCTCACTACAAGGCATTTTCAATGCCCTGCTTGAAAAATCAGCAGCTGCCTCTTATGTGTAGTTATATGGCCTGGACGTTGTCTGTGTGTCTGTGACATGACATAGGACCCCTCATGACTCTTCAGCTGTGACTGCTCCGATTACCCTAGTACAGAAGTAGGCAATCTTTTTTTGTACGGCATGCTGATTTAAATTAAAAATCAAAGATGAAGTACTCGGAGTGCCGAGCAATAATTGTAAGGTTGACAACTCCTATACTAAAGTCATATACCACAAACCATAACACAGAAGTGCTGCCAGGAGATGCTTCTGGACACATGCGTTTACTGTTAATTGGCAGGGCACACCTGTACTTTCACATTAGAAGCAATGAAAGTACAGATGCAGTGCTCAATTAGTGGTAAATGTATATGTCCGGGAACATTGTATAGCAGCACCCTTAGGGTAGTGACACACTATGTATCTGGATGAAGCTATAGCTGCATGCAGGTCCAGGTCATTGGTACTTTCACTTCAATGTAAAGCTGCATTCACATTGTGCATTTTTGCACAAAAATGCATGCAATTTTTTGGAAAACTGTATGCATTTTTGTGCAAAAACACACCATGTGAACACAGCTATAGTTTAAAACAGATTCATTTCAGTTGGATATAATTAAATGCAACTCAAATTAATCAGTGTATCACTTACTCCAAAGTGAATAATAATAATAATAATAATAATAATACATTTTATTTATACAGTATAGCGCCAACATATTCCACAACACTGTACAATTTGTAGGGTTCAAGTACAGACAAAAAAGATACATTACAAAGAAATAGTCAATTCACACAATGGGACTGAGGGCCCTGCTCGCAAGAGCTTACAATCTATGACAGGGGTCAGCAACCTTTGACACTCCAGCTGCTGTGAAACTACAACTCCCAACATCCCAACATGCTCCATTCTCTTCCATGGGAGTTCCAAGAACAGCAGAGCAAGTATGCATGCTTGGAGTTGTAGTTTTACAACAGCTGGAGTGTCGAAGGTTGCCTAAACCTGATCTATGAGGTAGAGGGGATGAGAGACAGCAGAGAGACAGTCACTGGTGTTCTGTATTAGTGTAAGGGTGATGTCACGGTATGACATATATAATTGGATGTCATCAGCATAAAGATGGTACCGGAAGCCAAATCTGGTGATGGTTTGTCCAATGGGGGCTTTGTAGAGGGAGAAGAGCAGGGACCTAGGACCGAGCCCTGAGGAACCCCGACGGCAAGAGGAAGAGGGGAAGAAACAGAGCCCGCAAATGATACACAGAAAGTGCAGTCAGAGAGATAAGAGGAGAACCAGGAGAGCGCGGTGCCCGTGAGGCCGACAGAGCGGAGCATAGTGAGGAGGAGTTGATGGTCAACAGTGTCAAATGCTGCTGAGAGATCTAGAAGAATAAGAAGAGAGAAGTCACCTTTGGATTTAGCCGACAGGAGATCATTGGAGATTTTTGTGAGGGCCATTTCAGTAGAGTGCAGAGTACGGAAGCCAGATTGTAAGGGGTCAAGAAGAGAGTTAGCAGAAAGATAGTAGATTAAACGGGAACAGACCAAATGTTCCAAGATTTTGGAGATGAAGGCGAGGTTAGAGACAGGTCAATAGTTAGCAGCACAGGATGGGTCAAGGGAGGATTTCTTCAATAGTGGGGTTATGACAGCATGTTTGAAAGAGGATGAGAAAATTCCAGAAGAGAGAGAGAGGTTAAATATTTTAGTAAGGTAAGTCATGACTGCAGGAGACAGAGACTGGAGAAGGTGTGAGGGGAAAGGTCGTAGGGCGAGAAGTAGTAAGTAGCTGAGAGACTTTCTCTTCTGTAACAGGTTTAAAAGATGAGAATGAACAGTCTGAAGTGCGGTTGGTGAGGGGATCAATGCCACCTGGGGATTGGGCAGTTATTTCCTGATGGATCTTATCAATTTTGTCATGGAAATAAGTGGCCAGGTCATCTGTGCTAAGGTCTGTGAATGGCACCTGCATCTTAGGGGTGAGTAAGGAGTGAAAAGTTTCAAAGAGTCTTTTAGGTTTACAGGAGAGAGAAGAGATGAGAGCGGTGAAATAGGCTTGTTTGGCAAGGTGAAGGGCAGAGCTATAGGTTTTAAGTATAAATTTGAAGTGAAGGAAGTCTGCAGGTGTACGTGATTTTCTCCACAGATGTTCAGCACACCAGAGTTTCTGCCTCCTGCGTATAACTTTTCGAGTGGAGGGGGGAGCTGCCTCATCCAATGCACTCTTAAGGGTTTCATGACGTGGCACCGTCTAGTCCCTCCTCATTTGACTCGCACCACTTACCCCTATCAATAAAGACTCAAGACCAGGGGGTGGAATAAATTGGCCACAGCAGCCATTTTTATTAACAAAACAATAACATAAATAACCATGAATAAATAACCATGTATAAATTCCTGAGCATTGTAAACATACTAAACTAAGGAGGTCCTCGGAGCCAACATTCTGGCCTGAATAGCCCAATTTAGTGTGTTTACCTCCAGCCGTGCGCCCAGCTCGGAGGCACCAACTCACCCGTCCCAGGTGAGTAAGGAATCATCTGACAGATCCCCCGTTCTCAGGCCAGCCCAATTCCAGTTCTAGCGATGCCGTTGTTTGGGGAGTCCAGAGCCTTATGGCTCCCCCCCCAACCATACCAACACATATATCCTTCCCAACTCCGAGGACCCCCCGCCACCAACGCGAACCCTTGACTCCTCAAGGCCTCGCGTCCCTCCACACCCCCAAAGCCAACTCAATTCCTTCCTGAATCGCCAAGCACCAAAGGTCAGTGCCCACCGCATTAAGGTGCACTCCGTCTCGCCGCCAGAATTTCCCTTCGCCCGATTCCAGCTCTTTATGTCTGACTGCCACTGCTCCGTTCCGTTTAAAAAACTTTGCCACCGCCCTATTTACTTTAACCCGCGCTTTATTAATGCGCTCCACCGACCGCGCATCCCTTCACACATGCCTATGCACTATGTCCGACCAGACCGTGACCAGTCCTGGAGACACAGCCCACAAACGGAGCATATCGAACTTGATGTCCCGATTCAGCTCTCTAAATGGTCTGGCACCTAAATCATTTCCCCCTACGTGAAGAACCAACACATCGGGCGACCTATCCAGCCACGAAAATCTATTAAACTCTGGCAAGACCCTCGACCAGCACATCCCTCTAAACCCCAACCACCTTACCACAACCTGATCCCTTGGGAACCCCAATTGGCGGCCATCAGGACGAACCGCGGCCCTCAATGCACCCCAAAAAACGAACGAATGGCCCAGAATCCACACGAGCTCGACTGCGCCATCACCTGAAAAAGAAATACAACAAACACATACAAACCGTCCCCTTACGAAAAACCACATCTATCAAAACACAGACTTTCAATGCAACCACTCCGGCCTTACATAAGACCGGAACCGCACAGATTCCCATCTCCCAATCCTCCTGACCACGTCATCACCAAGGCCCCGGCGAGCCGCCTCCGTAGCCGCTCCGATCCGGAACGAATGCCCCCCGAAATCCTTCGGATTCCGCCCACAAGCCACCAAACATTTCTTGAAAACCACCACCAGCTGAAATCTGGACAAAAATGAGCCGTCCTGATGTTTAAGCAATGGCTCACCCAAAAAACTGACTGCTGCCCTAAAATCCCCGAAACAGCCAACTGGGCACATGCCACACTCTGGAATAGCGAACAACACTACCTTGGCCCCTCTTCCCTCCTGATCCGTTTTTGACCTCCGAATCCTAAATTCTAACCTATCCGCAAAGGAATCGACATCTTCCGCGAGTATCCCTCTGGGACGCTTAGTCGAGGGGCTATCCAGTTCCCCCAGACGAAGTGCACCAAAGAACGCCAATGAGAAGGCCAAGCGGAACAGCCGAACTTCGAAGGCCGAACTGCACAACTGTTCCAAAACGACCCCTAGCTCGCATAACAGCGCAAATGACACCGGGCGCCTCTGGTCCCTTGACGCCCAGCCCCTCCTCCACCCCTTTAATGCCTGTCTCACCATGAAAGTCTTAGTGACGTCCAGCTTTCCCCTCAACTTGAAACCAAATGCCAGCCCCGCCATAAGCCGATTAACCCGGGACACGGACCAACCCTCCTCCTTACATTGCCCTACCAATAGGAACAGCAGAGCCTCCTCACCTTCAACCTGTGATCCGAACCTCCCCGACCAGTCCTCCCAGTGCCGCCATGCTACCTCATAAGTCGCCCTTATGCCGCCCTTATGCAAACGAGACAAAGCATCCGCAATACAGTTATCCACTCCCGGGACATGAACCGCTACCACCCAAGAGTTCAAGGACAAACACAGCAAAACCAACTTTTGCAGTACGCGTACAACCGGCGGCGAGGACGCCGACAGATTATTAATAGCCTGCACTACACCCATGTTGTCACAATTGAACCTAAATTTCTTGTTCCGAAACCGGTCGCCCCATATAGCCACTGCAACCACTATCGGGAATAGCTCCAATAAGGCCAGATTCCGCACCCAACCTTCCTCACTCCACTGATCGGGCCAGGACCCCACGCGCCATCTACCTCGGCAATAAGCCCCAAAACCCACGCTTCCCGCGGCGTCCGTAAACAAATCCAAATCAAAAGAATCAATAACTGGCTCCATCATTAACGAACGGCCATTGTAGGAGGCCAAAAACGAGTCCCAAACCGCCAGATCGCCCCTAAGTTCCTTCCCCAGGCGCACATAATGGTGGGGTACCGAAACCCCACTCGTCGCCGCCGCTAATCGTCTACAAAAAACCCTCCCCATTGGCATAATTCTACACGCAAAATTCAGTTTCCCTAATAACGATTGTAACTCTCGAAGCTTTAACTTCTTTTTCCCATACGCCCCTTGTACCTCTTCCCTCAGCCGAGATAACTTGTCCTCCGGAAGGCGACACTCCATCGCCTCAGAGTCAATATAAATACCCAAAAACGTTAGGGTCGAAACAGGCCCCTCTGTTTTTTCCTTTGCCAGCGGAATTCCAAACTGTTCTGCTACCCTTTCCAAAGTATGCAACATAACTGAGCACGCCCCCGACCCTTTCGGGCCAATGCAAAGGAAGTCGTCCAGATAGTGGATGATTGACCTCCAACCTGCCTCTCGACGAACGACCCATTCTACAAAAGTACTAAACGCCTCGAAGTATGCGCATGAGAGAGAACAACCCATGGGCAGACATCGGTCCACATAATAACCCCCATCCCAGAAACAACCTAACAGATGTAAACTGCCAGGGTGAACTGGCAATAGTCGAAAAGCCGACTCAACATCGGCTTTCGCTAACAGCGCCCCCCGGCCAAACTCCCTAACCCACTCGATGGCCGCATCGAATGACGTATACACCACAGCACAGAGACCGGGGTCTATACCGTCATTCACTGAACTCCCCTTTGGAAACGACAAGTGGTGGATGAGCCTAAATTTGTTAATCTCTTTTTTGGGGACCACCCCCAACGGGGACACCCGCAAGTTGGCAATGGGCGGGTCAGGAAAAGGCCCTGCCATCCGTCCCAAAGCCACCTCTTTACTTAATTTCTCAGCCACCACTTGTGGATGCTGATCCGCCGAACGTAAGTTTTTTAGCACTACCCGAAATTCCCCCCTCCATAAACGGAATTTGAAACCCTTCCTTAAACCCTTCCAGCAACAGCTTTGCTGCTGCCCTATCCGGGTAATCACTTAGAAAGCGACCCATCACGTCCACCCTGACCGGACTCAGCCCCTTTGCTAGTACTCTTTCCCCCTTTTGACTTCCCCTCCTTGAAGCACCTAGACGCCCCATGTGATCCCCCGCAAGTGGAGCATTCGTGTTTAAACTTACACTTTGCCCCAAACTTGCAGGACCCTTCATTGAAGGAGAAACACTGGCCCTTCTGGGAGGTCACCCCTCTGCACACCGGCCGCTCCTGGTCCCGAGCTCCCGGCGCTAGTATCCACGTGCAGGGGCGCGGCCTGCCACCCCTGCCACGAGTCCCGCCTCCCGCCTGGATTCCTCCCTCCCCGGGACTGACTGGCGGCAGCGCATCTACCAGCGTCCCGGGTCGGAGGGTACCTGGAGGGGCTCCGCTTGCGGCGCTGGGCTCGTGGGGCCTCTTCGGGGCTCAAGCGCGCCGGAGGCCTGGTCCTCCGCGGCCGCCTAGGAGGTGTGGGGGGAGCTGCAGCTTGCGACTCCCCAGGCCCCTGTAGCAGGTTCGTAATCTGCGCCTGCAGCCATTCGGATCCCCGTTCTTCCGCGGAGGTGCGCAGCTGCGCTAACAAATCCTCGAGGGACACCATGCGGTAAGAGGCTGGAAAATAAGCAGCGGAGATTCACTTTTTCCCCTTTTCCTCGCGGCGACTGCCGTTACTTTCCCAGGCTAACCTATATAAGGCCTCCCTCCACAACCAAGCCTGCCTCCTATACCACCCCTCCTTTCTTAACTAGGCCAATAGCTGCATTCCAGCTGAGCCCACGTCATGTGGGCCTCCCCTTAGGTTGCACCCCCGGTCCGGCCCCTTCTTTATAGTGACTGGTGGACAGATTGGGACAGGAGAGTGAAGAGATGGGAAACAGAGAGGACTGTAGAGTATCTGAGAGATTATGGGTGTTAATAGCACGTTAATTCCTATATGTATGATGGGTAGCTGTATACTCCATATGCCTCAGATTAATCACAATTAATTCCATCATGTACCCTCACATTAAACTACTGTGTGGCTCACAAAAAGGTTACTAATATGTGAGAGACTCGGAGGTCCTTTATTCGTACATATTAGTAAATTTTTTTATGTGAGGCATACAGGGGAGTGTATGTTCCTGACAGCAGTATTAATAGCAACTCCAGCAAGATCTTTTTCTTTTATTTTGACTACCTTACTGATGGCTCTGTACAGGGGATTCACAGTATGCTGAAGGGAGCTCTACTACTGGGTGCCTTTGCAGACATACAGGACGGGAACTCATCACTGTAGCAGACGCAATCCTTGTCTTCTACAGTGATAAGTTCACAATGATGGTCTGCCTCCTGTGCCTCTCTCATACTTCTCATTGATGGGTGAAGAGGATGTTAAAAGAGAAAGGAGTAGCAGAGGATCTTAAAAGGACGCTCCCTATTCATTTAATAATTGTGGATGCCGGGCCAGCAGTGTGCGGGCTGCTGTGCCAGGGAATATAAGCCTTGCAGCACAACTATATGTGCAGCATCCCAGAGGCAGCTGCGTTTAATTGTTTGTCATTTGTGCCTCTGGGATTGTGTTGGTATGTTCCGTTCTATGTTAAATGTGATTGTTATGCAGCTATCCTCATTGTTCAAACCTTGCCTTGGTTCAGCCCTGGCCTATCACAGGCCACTGGGTAGGGTTGTAAGGAGACCTAGCCTCCCCGGCAACGGTTGGTCTTCAGTCAAGTGTGTGCAGTTAGCCGGAGAAGGTGTGCAGAGTCTCCATGCCACCCACTGCTGGACTGAGGCCCAATGGTCAGCCTACAGCCTCAAGGAGGAATAGCATCAGCCCCAGGCTCATCCAAAGACAACCCTGAGGAAGGAAGAGAAGCTGTCTAAGCTGTTGGACATTTTCGGTGCCGTGCCAGGAGGAGCAGGAGAGAACCCTGACAGGAGTTTCACATTTGGGCCTAGTCTTCAGGTAACCAGATCCCTGTCAGGACTTCCTGTGACTCCATCCCCAGTATACCTGGCTGGGAGAGGCATGAGAGGAGGAGTAGTGGTGGATTATTTTGTGGAGCCTGTAACATCTCTGGACATCCTCCTAGAACCAAGGCTGGGTGGAATTGGACATTGTACTACTACCCCCATTCAGCAGCTGCTGTTACCTGTTTCCAGTTGTTCTAATAAAAACTGTTCCTGGTTAACTGTTACCACTGGCTGCCTGAGTCGTCCTGCTATAACATCAGGGCCCTTCCGACTTCCATCACACCGGCTCAGAGAGGAGAGGTCTCCTCTCCAACTGGAAGCGCCCGGGGGAAACAACTACTACCACCACCATCCGGTAGTGCTGAAGGACCCACCTTGACTCTGTCCGTCCTAGGAGTGGGGCTTCAGTGGTTGGTGAGTGTGCTCGGCCTAGTAGGTGGCACATCCTCAGCCACTACAACTCCCATCCTCCAGTCTCCTCCATCTGGGTTGCGGCATATGTTAATTGTTGAACTTGCCCCATTGGATTCTGATATTGGGACTTGCCTAGATAGAGGTATTCTAGGGGGTGTCTTTCCAGGTCTGGGGGTCCCAGTTCTTGGATCCTTTGATACTTGGTTTACAAGTGTTCGTGTTTGATTTAATAACCTTCAGGTCGGTTACAGAACACTGGGTTTCTATTTCACTATATTTTGTTGACCCTTGGTTCAGTTACCCTCCGAGTAAGGGTGTGTTCCTCGGAGCACTAATTTAAAGTTTTCTGTGTATTACCCCTGCCTTTAAAAGACAGAGTTTGTATATATTCTCCTTATTTCTGTTCGCTTTAACTCATTTTTCTTTTCTAGTTCTTTTTCTTTGCTCTCCCCTTTCATCTCTTTCTCTCTCTCACTCCCCTCTCTCCTGCCATTCCCTTCTCAGGTGCGAGAATGTAGCTGTTGGGCTTGAATTCCCACCACCATGTCAACCCTCAAATACTGTTCTCTGAATGTGAGGGGCTGCAACAAGCCTGAGAAGCGTTCTCAAATATTATACCACATGAACAAGCAAAGAGTCCATCTTCTCTTACTCCAAGAAACACACTTCTGATCACGTGCCCACTCTGTGAGACAGATACTTCATATCGTGGTTTCACAGCTACAAAGGGGTAAGCACTTCTTTACATAAGTTTGTAACATCAAACTCCGCATTGCGAATAGAGTTATGACCATAGCCAACCTCTATCTGCCCAATCAGGACCAGGCTTGAACATGCGCAAAGTACCTGTCTCTCATCTCTGAGTTTGCTGAGTTGATGATTATAGTGGGTGAGTACTTTAACCTCGTGCTAGATTGGGAAGCGCAGGCGGCCGTGAGCAGGAGCAGGGATCGCTAAGTAAATAGGGCCCATTACCTGCTGGGGTTACACCAGCAGGTAATGGCCTATTAAAACAAAAACATCAGGGGCTCGCCGCGCCCCCTAATGTCCCGGGCCCTGTGGCAGCCGTTCCTGCTGTTACCCCGGTATTTACGCCACTGAGCCAAAGCAATTGCTAACTGACTTGCCCCTCTCCTCAGTGATACATAATGACCAAATTGTTTTTTTGCTCCACAGGGAGGTGAGGGACAATACCATTAAAACAATGTCACTCTTGGCCCACATTTGACAGTGACAATCTCCGGCTTGTCTGGTCTCGATGAACGCCAAAAAGGTGTTGGATTAAGTCCACTGCTTGTTCCTTAGGCGTGAGACCATCCTTCCTAGGTAAAATTATGTCCCTCTATTTGTCCCCGAAAATATGTTATTGCTGCACATTTTACTTCCCATTTCGTTGTTAGCCCACATCTCTCAAGTACTTGGGGATTTACATCTTTGCTAACCTCTGATTTACATATATTCTCTCAACTTTGCTCCCCTACTTCAACATACGGGGAGAGATCTCAAATCTTAAAACAGAGTTAGGTTATCCTGGTTTGGAAGTATAAATGCAATCAAAATGGATATGCTGCCCAAGTTCTTGTACCTTTTCCAGACCATTCCCATTATGCTACCTTCCTCGTTCTTCAAGATTCTGCACCATGCTCTGCAGTGTTTTGTGTAGGGCTCTACCCACCCACGCTTAGCCCTGCACACTCTTACCAGACCCAAATCAATAGGGGGATGGGACTCCTGGATTTTGCTAGGTATCACTGTGCTGCCTTCTTAGTACGATTAGTCAACTGATTTCACTTTATCAGTGAGTAGGGCTTGAAAACTCTCTGACCCTGCTTTCCTTATGCTCACTATCCTGGATGCCTCCTAGTGAAAGACCTGCTACTATTCTCCCCCCCACCCCCTCCACTACCCTTCTCCTGGCCATGTGGGATTGGCCATTTATCTAAAATGGACTGTCTCACAGACCGGATATAATGACCCCTATGTTCAACAACCTTGCTTTTACCCCTGCAATGCATGGTTTTTACTTGCAGATAAACAGG
This sequence comes from Leptodactylus fallax, assembly GCA_947044405.1. Taxonomy (NCBI): domain Eukaryota; kingdom Metazoa; phylum Chordata; class Amphibia; order Anura; family Leptodactylidae; genus Leptodactylus; species Leptodactylus fallax. Next base: position 971,813 of record CAMRHE010000379.1, read on the forward strand.
TGAAACAGGCAAACATCATCCATATAATAAAGGTACAGTTCTTTAGGAAACTTCAACTTTCAGTTTTTCCCTTGCAGGAAATCTAAATCTAAATCTGAATCTCTCTCTCAATCCACAATGTTGTCTGCAATGCCCTGACTGTGGGGGTGCAGATCTAACAATGGTGATGAGTCTGACCTGAGACTAATAGACAGTGTTGTAGCTATGTGGTCCATATAATGATACCGTCACAGTCTTTTCTTGCACACAACTTTCACAAAAATTAGCAGAGATTACTCCCATCTCCTGACTGCCAAACAGGATTATGACAGACTTTGATTTGGCTTGGGCCTGCCTAAACTGCTCAAGCCAAATCATGGCTTGGACTGAACCAGAGATAGCCGTTAGAAAGCCTATTCTACTTCTATCTCTGGTTCAATCCTGAATGCCGCCGCTTTTGAAATAAATCACTTTTTCCATATATGCAAATGATGCTCAGGGAGCACAGGGGGCCTTCTCCCTGTGTTCCGTGCACAGCTTCGTCATACCTTGAATGCCGCCTCCTGGGCTTTTGCATCACGCCCCCTGAGATGTCCTGGTCTTCCTCTTCACTGCATAAGCATCTGACGCTGTCTTCAGCGGGATCGAAATCCTGGCAGCTCTGCCACTTGACATTACTATTTTTAATGCTTAGTTTAAAATGCATATCCCCAATGATAGATTCCCTTTAAGACTGGAGAAGATGACTTTGACTCAGTTGAGAGAGATAGGAAAGGAGACTGAGATACTCTGTCTGTCTAACACACTGTTCTTGAAGCCATTAGCACAGACTGTGTGTTTTGTGTTGTGCTATCACAAGGCATTATGGGAAAGGAGCTGGGGAGCTCATGCGCCCTCTGTTGGATGTAACAGATCCTCAATTTGCTTTTGACTCACCGAGTCTTGAGACAGCAAACAGGATTTTAGCCAAGCCAACTTCACTTATCTGCATACAGCGTCGTTTCGGGATTTTTGTCCCTCATCAGTGTTGTGCTAGTCTTACTGTATCACTCTAGATCACAATTCTCAGAGACAAAATGTTTTAATTCATTCTGTACTGTGTCCAAGACCAAGAACTGTCAATTTAGTAATAAGATGATGGAGATGATGGAGAGCACCAGTGATGCCTCAGTACATGCAGTATCTGTGAAAGGGAGAGCAAGGTCCAGACTCCCTGCGAGCTCAGTCCAGTGTAAATACTGTGGCAAAAGACATGAGAGAGACAAAGAGAAATGTCCAGTTTATGGGGTGACTTGCAGGACTTGTGGCAAGATTAACTACTTTTCAGCTGTGTGCAGACTGAAAACCAACAAACAGTACAAACAAGTCCACACAGTGACCCAGGACACAGACAGTGACAGCACAGAGGACATCACATGCCTGCAGCTGCAGCCTGCAACAGAGAATGTCAATGTAGTCAAACATCCAGTAGCCAATGATGCAAAACAGCTCTTTGCCATACTTATGGTGGATGAACAGCCCATAAGATTTCAGCTGGATTGTGGAGCAAGCTGCAATGTCATTCCTTTTACTAGGCTTAACAAACAGGTTCCCATTGAGCCCACTGATAAGGTACTGGTAAGGTAAACAAAAGTGTTCTGAAACCCATGGGAACATGTGTAACACCTCAGAGTGGTGTTACCACTCCTACGCCCTGCTGCTATCTTTATCTGCTAACACAATGCCATCTTATGCATTTTCTTTCCAGGTCCTCCACCAATGTGCATTCACTATAATGTTATGTAAGTGTCTTACATGTAGTGTGCCTGATTCACCAGCAGGTGGAAAACTGGCAGACTTATCTTAGAATGGAAACCTCCATTCCACTAAAAAAAAACCCTCTAGAGCGAAGTAGAGGAGTACTTTCCTCTGCAGCTAGGGTGGGGGCCAGTCAGAATCAGTCTAAGTCAAGGTCTAGTTCTAGTGCTGATTGGGACTCCATCTTGGAGCTGCCAGGATTTAAGTTCCCTAGCACAACCGAGAGTCAGACTACAGACAAAAGTGCAGCTCACCAGTTATAAGCTAAAGCCTGCTGGAACCAAGACAAAGCCAGAATCTGTTTGGAAAACCATTTATTCAAGTAAAGCTGCTGTTCAACTCCGTCTCAAGGTCTGAACTCAAGTTATTCCTCAATCCCTCAATTACTCCTACTGTTTATTGCATCGGAGCAAAGCCTGGGGTCTATCCATATCCAGGTAGGAGCACCGTGACACACAATAAGACTTATATAGGCCGCTACATACCACTCGGCATTCCTACACCTGGGACGAGCGTCATAGAAGGCCCTAGGGGGAGGCGTCACCGTTGCACATGCAAGCTAAAATTAAGAAATCCATGTAACAGAAAGAGCTACAGAGTGAAATTTACTGTGCTGCAGGAGGACGATCAAATTGCTTTGCTGGGAGTTAAAGCAGTTCAGGCTATGGACTTAATAAAGGTGCAGTTCCATAACATCATGGCTCTGGAAGTTTCTCAGAATACTCAAAATCCTAAACAAAAGGCAGATTGCATTTTGGATTTTCCGACCATAAAAACAGAGTATGCTGATTTATTTAAAGGTGATGGGTGCCTGGAAGGTAAATACAAACTAGAAATTGATCATACAATACAGCCTACAAGACTGCCTACAAGAAGAGTACCTGTAGCCTTAATGCAACCACTTAAAGAGGAACTGCAAGATTTGCACAACAGAGGCATGATAGCACCAGTACAGGAAAGCACAGACTGGATAAGCAGTTTGGTGGTAGTGAAAAAAAACATCAGGTAAGTTAAGAATATGCATTGATCCTAAGCCACTGAACAAGGCTCTTAAAAGAAATCACTATCCAATGCCTACAATAGACGATGTTCTCCCAGATCTTTCAAAGGCTAAAATATTTTCGGTATGTGATGTGAAAAATGGGTTCTGGCATGTGGAACTAGATAAGGAATCAAGTTTATTGACAGCATTTTATTCCACATTTGGACGCTATAAGTGGCTGAGAATGCCCATGGGATTAAGCCCGGCTCCAGAAGTGTTCCAACAAAAATTGATGCAAGCTTTGGAAGGACTGTCTGGAGTAAAAATAATAGCAGACGATATACTAATAGTTGGAGAAGGTGATGATCTAGAATCGGCAACAAAGGATCACGATAAAAAGATGATACAATTCTTGGACAGATGTAGAAAAAAACAAATCAAACTGAACCTGGAAAAATTCAAACTAAAAATGACAGAAGTACCATATATTGGACATCTTCTAACCTCAAATGGTGTTAAAATGGATCCAGAAAAGGTGAGGGCAATACAGGACATGCCTACACCTACAGATGTATGTGGAGTACAACGATTCCTGGGCATAGTGAATTATCTCTTGTGAGTATGTGATCCAGAGGGCGCTATTGAGAGACGCAGGCCAGCCCTGAAAAGGCCCTCAGCCACACCTTTGGGTGGGGCGCATAACTCCAGAAGGCTGGAGTATCCTGCAGGAAGCAGGAAATGGTGGACCCAGTCAAAGGCAGACAAGGAGGTCTGTCCCCAGAGGGCTGGGGTCTAGAGAGGACTTACAGAGACTAAGTCAAGTTTCTTATTGCCCCAAAGGCTAGTTAGGGGCTCAAGGAGTCAGTTAGTGCCCTAACTGTGGCCTAGGTTTTTTGTTGTTTTGTTATGTTGCACGTAAGCTGAATAAAGCCCGTTTATTTTACACCTGGACTGTCTGAACGCTATCTCTCCGGCGCCCAGTACCACAAACCACCGCTGTCAGGACCAGGAGTCTGCTGCCATTTGAGATTAATTCCCCCAAGTTGTCACATATGGTGGAGAATTCGGGCATAAAGAGATCCACGCAAGTCCTGGAAGACAAGTGGTTGGTGACTGCAGTACTGCTAAGTGTGCATTGTGGCCTACAGCTGGAAAAAATCTGTGATTTCAACTGAGAAACCCAGGAAGGGGTGAGTGGAACTGCAACATAGCAAATTGTGTGAAAAAAAAAAAAAAAAAACTGGTGAAAGTAAAACTCTGGAAGAGGAATCCAGGGAATGGACTTTGTGTATACTGTGGCACAGAAGTCTGTAAAGTGCTTGCTGATGGCAAGAAAATAAGCAATGTGTGTAGAAGCTGGATATTGCGAACAGTCTATGTGAAAGGCTATGGTGCCATGTTGGTGTTTTCTGTGGAAGACAGAAGAAAATGCTGGTTGTTGTAGTGCCACATAAGTTAACTGTTTGAATACATGTGACTGCAGAAGATAGTAAAAAAAAGTTGCTGCCGGTTGAACCCAAGGTAGCTGTGGAATATTGTGTAATCTTGTTATTAAACCATGGGCAAGAAAAAGAGAGTTTCAGCTTGTAAAAAAGCAGAGAAGTTATGCACAGGTTTATTAGTGCAGCAGTCTGAATGCAGAGAGAGACAAAACCCGGAACAGAGCATGTGGAATGCAAGTAAAGATAAAGGGTTGCATGAGAGTGACTCAGTTTTTCTAAAGCACCTCTGTTCTATGATTGAATATGTCCCTGCTGACTATATGTCTCATACTGGAGTGCATCAAAGCGCCAAAGATGAAAATATTATGGTGCAGCAGCTTCAAGATGAGAATAAAACCATCAGGTTCATGTATGAAGATGAAATATCTGATTGGAAATGGCAACTTGAGGTATCAGAAAAAGAGAACCTTAAGTTAAAAAAAGAGCTTGAGACTATAAAGAGTTTATATCCTAGTCACTGTGAAAATGTGGTACTGGGTTTGCCTGGAATGGACTGTGTGATTAATAAGGAGTTTGCAGAAATAAAATGCGCTCTATCTAATAAAGTTATACAGAGTGTAGAGCAAAAGCAAGTGCTTAAGAAGTAATTGCAGGATTTAAAGGAGCAGCATGTCCAAGACTCTATTACCAAAGAGAGTGGCATTGAAAAATTAAGTGATGACCTTGGAGTTCTGGAACAAAGAGAAATGGAACTCAAAGCTAGAATATGTAGCCTGAAGAGGACGCTGTCAGGATCTTGTAAAGATAATGAGAAATTGTCTGTTTTGGTGCAAAATAAAGACAAAGAATTGATGGAGATGTCGTCTGTCCATGCTCAGAAAGTGCAAACCTTAAAGGAGAGTCACAAAAAAGTAGAGACTCAACTTCAAGTGCTGCAACTAAAAGTCACAGAAGGGGACAGGTTTCAAGCAGAACTGCTAGACAAGGAAAATGGTCTGCAGGTGGAATTGAATAATGTCACAGGGCTTCTTTCTCAAGCAGACAGCAAGTTTATCAAACTTTCCAAAGATTTTTCTACACTAGAATCTCAGCTTCAAGACACTCAGGAACTTTTGCAAGAAGAAACTCGTCAGAAGCTTGATCTTAGTACACAACTACCGTGTTTCTCCAAAAATAAGACAGGGTCTTATATTATTTTTTGCTCTGAAAAAAGTGCTAGGGCTTATTTTCGGGGTAGGTCTTAATTTTTTCCATGAACAACAATCACACATTTGATCGCTTTTTATTTCAACTTTTATCAGAGGTGAAACAGCGAAAAAACAGCCGTTCGGCACTTTCATTTTTTTTTTTTGCTACGGCATTCACCATAGAGGTAAAATACTTTTATAAGTTTGTAGCCCGGGCGTTTTCGGACACAGGGATACCTAATGTGTATGTGTGTCACAGTAATATTTTATTTTTATATGTATTCTAGTGAAAGTGGGAGGGGGCTTGAACTTTTATTTAGTTGTTTTTTTAAAAAATATTTTTATTAACTTTTTTTTTTTTTTTTTTTTTTTTTTACTATTAACCCCTCCTAGGGGGCTTGAACCTGCAATCATCCCATAGACTGCAATACAACGTATTGCAGTCTATGGGAGATTATCTATATTACTAATGAGGCTGGCCTCAATAGTAATATTCCTATGACAGGCCTGGGAGCCTTGATAACGCTCCTGGCTGTCAAAGGAACAGGTCCCGCGATCTGACCCGCGGGAGCCGGCCTGCAACGTAAAAGGTACGGGACCGGTGGGGACCGACCCCGGGAATAGTTACTCTGCTTTGGGGGGTCGATTTGGAGGGGGGGGTCACGGACTGACAGACCTAACAATGCCCGCAATCAGTGGACTCTGATCGCGGGCATTAACTGCGGGTCTCCGGTGTACAAGGAGACCCGGTATAGCAGCTATAGGGGGTGGGGACGGGGGGGGTAAGCGCAGAGGTCACACTAAGCAATGTCCGCGGTCAGAGTCCATTCTGATCGCGGGCATTAACTCCGGGTTTTGCTACTTTGGTGGGAGGGAAGGGAAAGGGAAGTCACGCTGAACAATGCCCGTGATCAGGGTAGACACTGATCACGGGCATTAACGCCAGGTCTCCGCAGAGACTCGGCACGGCCGGCCAATCTGCAGCAGAGCGGCCGCCATCTTTAAGGACCCGGCATCCGCTGTAATCGCGCGCCGGATGTCGGGAAGGGGTTAAATTAGCTAGGGCTTATTTTTGGAGTAGGGCTTATATTTCAAGCCTACTCCAAAAAACCTGGAAAATGTAGCTAGGGCTTATTTTCGGGGTAGGTCTTATTTTTGGAGAAACACGGTAAAACAAATGGAAGATGAGAAAAATGGTTTCCTTGAGCAACTAGAGGAAGAGGAGATAGCAAAAAGAGATTTGACAAAGCAGATTTCAACACTACAGGCTCAGGCGACTGATATGAAGAAAAAAATGGAGGATAGTATTGGGTCCTTGGACTCTGTTGAAGAGCTAAAGGAAAAGCTGCAAAAGGAGCTAGACGCTACAAATCAACGGTTTGAAGAGAAGGCTGCTGCTTATGACAAACTTGAGAAGACGAAAATTAGACTTCAGCAGGAACTAGAAGATATAGGTGTAGATCTTGATCAGCAATGTCGGATTGTGTCAAATTTGGAAAAGAAGCAGAAAAAGTTTGATCAGCTGCTTGGTGAAGAGAAGACTCTTTCTGCTAGGTATGCAGAAGAACGTGACCGTGCTAAAGCAGAGGCTCGTGGAAAAGAGGCCAAAGTTCTTGCCTTGGCTCGCTCCCTAGAAGAGGCCCTTGAATTGAAGGCCGAGTTAGAGAGGCTCAACAAGCAACTGCGCACTGAAATGGAGGATTTGGTTAGCTCCAAGGATGACGATGAGAAAATCCTGGAATCTGTGCAGATATTGTATGAGAATAAAGCCAATGCTTATGACAAGCTGGAAAAGGCCAAGAGAGAATTGGACCTCCAGATAGAAGACATGAAGATTCAGTTTGAGGGAAACCTGTCTAATTTGTATGATGAGATTGTAGATCTAAAAATGCTTGTTGCTAAACTAAAGGTGCAAGTGAACAAGCAGGAGGAAATCAAGAAACAGCTGGAGTTTCAGATGGATCAAGTGAAGCGTGAGTCAGAAATAAAGTTGGAAGAGTACACTTTTCAGATAGAGCAGTTAAAAACCGAAGTGGAATCTAAAAGAGAAGAATTGGATCGATTGCAGCAGTCTTTATCCAATACTGAACAGTCGGCATCTGCACTATCTTCAAAGCTGGCAGCACTAGAAGATGAGAAGGACTCGTTGCAGAGCCTGTTAACATCTAAAGAATCAGAGCTGTTAACCATGAAAAACGTGACTCAAGAGAGAGAGTCTTTATTCAACCAAGAGCAAGATAAGAGAGCTATTGAGATACGGAACTTGAATGAAAGACTTAGCAAAAAGTCTGCAGATGAGCAGAAGCTTTATCAGAAGATGTTGGAGGATCAATTCAATATAATTCAGGGAATAGTAAGGGAAGCAGAAAATATCATCCAGGATGCTGACCTGACAAATGTTAGTAAAAACTGTGATGTTGAAAACTTGGTATCCCAGTCCTCCGGTGTTAGCACAGAGAATGATAATAACTCGGAGAATGTTGAGATGACGATGTCATCAGCTCCTGTACTGTCAGAAAGGAGTTGGCACGAAAATTCTTGCAATCTATCACAGCACCGCAACATGCCTCCAGGAAGTTATGCGTATGAGAAAGAGGAGGTAAGACTAGAGTATGGAAGTGGTTCTCCTGCTGCTGTACAGGTGTGGAAGCATTATACAGAAACCATTCCAATATATGATGTGGCAGTTGTTAAAGACATACCAGAAAATGTAGTTCAGCGTGATCTATTTTGTGAGGGTGTACTGTATGACCCTTGTGCAGAAGGAGAAGATATTGCGGTACAGAGTTTGTGTATCTCAAACAAAGAGGAGAGCAAGCAGCCTATGTCTCCTAAACTTCTAAGCCTTGATGGTGATGGCAAAGTTTGCTTTGAGATGAAGGTTATGGAAAAAGTACCCGTGAAACAGTTATACTCTAAAGACATTGATGTGCATGAAGTACGTGTTATTTGGTCTCTGAGCTCCTGTGGATTCATGATAGGTGAAGATGAAGATTCTTACGGCTATTCACTAAAGGGATCAAAGTCATGCAATGGGATGGCTGAAGACTATGGCGAGAAATGTGATGAAAATGATGTGATCCCCTGTATGGCGACTTATGAAGGTGATGAAGTAAAACTTACCTTTGCACAGAATGGCCAGGATCTTGGTGTAGCATTTAAAGTGATGAGAAAACGGAGAACTCAACGGAGCGGTATTTGGAAGAAAAGACCGCCAGATTGGGACTTCTGGAGAGACACTGGACAGGCATACATGGTTGAAGAGGGACTTCGTCATAGGATGTCTCGTCCCATTGTAGCTCACCCCATGGGTAGTGAGCTGAGGGGGGAGGGTATGTGAGTATGTGAACCAGAGGGCGCTATTGAGAGACGCAGGCCAGCCCTGAAAAGGCCCTCAGCCACACCTTTGGGTGGGGTGCGTAACTCCAGAAGGCTGGAGTAACCTGCAGGAAGCAGGAAATGGTGGACCCATTCAAAGGCAGACAAGGAGGTCTGTCCCCAGAGGGCTGGGGTCCAGAGAAGACTTACAGAGACTAAGTCAAGTTTCTTATTGCCCCAGAGGCTAGTTAGGGGCTCAAGGAGTCAGTTAGTGCCCTAACTGTGGCCTAGGTTTTTTGTTGTTTTGTTATGTTGCACGTAAGCTGAATAAAGCCCGTTTATTTTACACTTGGACCGTCTGAACGCTATTTCTCCGGCGCCCAGTACCACGAACCACCGCTGTCGGGACCAGGAGTCTGCTGCCATTTGAGATTAATTCCCCCAAGTTGTCACACTTTCTAAATTTTGCAAGCATTTATCAGACATGTGTGAGCCACTGAGACAGCTAACTCAGACACATACTCTGGGAATGGACAGAAAGCCATGAAACTGCTTTTCAGTCAGTGAAAAGTGCTATTGCTTACACAGCAACCTTAAAATATTTAGAGCCAGATCAAGCAGTGGTAGTACAATGTGATGCCTCAGAAACAGGCCTTAGAGCCACACTAATGCAGAATAAACAGTCAATCACATATGCAAGCAGAGCTTTAACTCTAACAGAGCAAGGATATGCTCAAATCGAGAAGGAACTACTAGCTGTAGTATTTGGGTTGGAGAAATTCCACCAGTACACCTACAGTCAACAAGTAGTGGTGCATTCGGATCACAAGCCTTTAGAAAGTATTACAAAGAAGCCACTACTGCATGCCCCAAAAAGACTACAGCGTATGCTTTTAAGGCTTCAGAAATATGATTTTAACATTTGTTACTGTCCAGGGAAGGATTTACTGATTGTAGATACCCTAAGCAGAGCTTACTTACCCATCGCAAATGAAGAAGAAAGAGACATTGAAAGCATCAATATGTGTGAATATCTGTCTGTGTCAAAAGACAGGCTGAAACAAATACAGACCTGCACAGAGGATGATAAAACTCTACAGATCTTAAAGAGTGTCATCTTGAAGGGATGGCCAAAATACAAGCAACATGCTCCAATGGAAGTTTCTCCATTTTTTCACATAAGAGATAAACTCTCTGTACAGCATGGAATCATCTTTAAAGGAGAAAAGGCTGTTATACCAGAATCCCTCAGAAGAGATATAATAGAAAGATTGCACTCTACTCACCTAGGTGTAGAAGGATGTCTACGTCATGCACGAGAATACGCTTATTGACCTGGAATGAATGACCACATAAAAGACTTTATAGCACAGTGTGAAATATGTGCATCCTGCAATTATAAGCAACTGAAAGAGACATCGCAACCACATACAATCCCTAACAGACCATGGTCAAAAGTAGGAACAGATTTGTTCACATGTAATGACAAAGAATATCTGGTAACTGTGGACTATTTTTCCAACTTCTGGGAGATGGACTACTTACAGGACATAAGGGCAAAAACAGTAACTAAAAAACTCAAGGCCCATTTTGCCAGGTATGGCATTCCTGATATTGTGTTCTCTGACAATGCTGCTCAATTTACATCTGAAGAGTTCAAATTCAGGGAGAGGTGGGAATTTGAGCACCAGACATCATCTCCAGGATATCCTCAGAGTAATGGTAAAGCAGAGTCAGCAGTAAAAACAGCCAAAAGACTCATGCAGAAAGCAAAACAGGCAGTTACAGATATATACTTGTCTATACTGGACCACAGAACATGCCCACACAAGGCCTAGGCACCAGTCCAGCACAGCTGCTTATGAGTAGACGTACAAGGACTCTCTTACCAGCTGCAGGTCAATTACTAAAGCCAAAGCTTGTGGTCAATGTTAAAGCCAAACTGAAGAAGAATCAAGATAGGCAAGCTTTATACTACAATAAATCTGCAAAAGATCTGCCTGTGTACGGATTCAGCCAATAGGCAAATATGACAAACACTGGCAAAAGGCGAAAGTTGCCCAGAAATTGGGACCACGGAAGGGAGAAGATTGAGGAGAAATCAGAGACATCTGAGAAAAACACAAGAAAGAGATGATACAGGGCCCTTGGAACAGGATATGGGCACTCAAAGCAATGAGACTATGCATACAAAGAAACGGTGACTGCTGAGGAGCATGGGGAGGTCTCTGATCAGAGACAGCCAATCCCAGAAAATAGACTGCCAGAATCAGAGGAACACCAAGATTTGTTTGAAGAAACCTCATATGTTACGTGAGCTGGCAGGACAATCAGAAAGCCAGCTCACTTCAAGGATTATATCTAATTTATAGCTATGTTCTACTTGTTTATGTTCACAATTTTGTTTTAGTTATATTTCATTGTTCTTTCATTTAAAAGGGAAAGGATGTAGCAATATGTTATATGCTGGGTATGGCCTCTAGGGCTCTCACTACTTAGATATCGGTACAACTGTGTTATTGCAACTCTTTGGTTGTAGTTCTTGAAGCAGCCTCGTGTGTAATGGTAGCTAAGTTGTACACCTAATAAAATGTCTGCTACTAACTACAGTGTGTGAGCATCTGGAGCAGGACCAACTAACAGAACACTCCTGAAGACTGTGTGGTAGTGAGTTCCAGAGTATAGGGGATATGTGGGAGAAGTCTTAGAGGAGTTTGTGTGAAGAGCGGATAAGAGCAGAGCACGGCATGCTATTGGTGTATTGTTAAACTAACGCCTAAATACAGTACTACACCTTTAAACTACTTATGATCACATACTGTCCATGTTTAATACAGATGTTGCATACACTATGCTCCTCAACTTTAACAAAAAAAAAAAAAACTCTTTGCCTAAGTAATGAAAATTGATAGCATGTCCACTTAGGAGACATCACACATTTGCTCTTGTGTACTGAACCTGCATACATTTAATTTAGCTTTATTTATTTAGTTACAATAATTTTCAATTTCTTTTCAGTATACTGTAGTTGTTAATATGGCTGTCACCTTGTGACTACCGCTGTATGTCAGTACCAGACCCTTTAATGTTTCTTTATCTGACTCATGTTGTACCGCGTGCATAGATTTTTTTTTCTCTAATTCCTAGAAGGGTTTAACCTTGGCAAAGTACAGAGATCATTAACCACAATTATTTTCTGTAGGGCAATAATGTGGTGCAATAATTAACATTCATGAAGTAAATTGAAATACCTCTGGTTAACATAAAAGTGAATAAACAGTGTACTTGCTCAATAACGATTTAAAATAACTTTATAATGAAAAGAACAGTTTATAGTTGTTGTGTGCTGCTAAATAGAGACAAATTTAGAATATTTAAATCTACTTATTTTTAAGCAGAACAGTGTGTTCATTCCAGTATTATTGTGATTTAAAGGGGTTTTCCAGACAGACTTTAAATCTGGGGGGGGGGGGTGTCTAAAGAAAAAAAAAAAAAAAAGCAGTACTCACCTACTCCCAGTCATCAGTTCCAGTGTTGCCCCCTGTGAAAGATCCTCAGTGCGCCAACACCGCTTTAGCCCACACCTGAGACTTCTTTAATAAAAACCACACTCACCGCCAGTGAGTATTGGGTTCACAAGATAATACAAGACAAGCTTTCTAAATTTTGTATATTTATTAACCCCTAGATGGGTCGGTATTAACATCTAACACATGCAGTTCAGAACAGATATGCAGATATATACAAGCATTAACAGTTACTAGTTACAATATACAGCACATAAAATAAAAAGGGAATAAAAGTGAAATAATTACTTTACCACACATATCCTTGATGTGGCTCTATAATCCAACACTCACACATGCCCTGGCATGTGGGGATAACCAGTGGAGGCTCCTAGTAGCAGCATCAACACAGCATTCCAGCCAGCAACTCATCACAGTAGCACCTCATCATAGTAGCATCTCTCCCACTGATCCCTACCTCATCTTATAAACCCTTTATGCCACCACCCAGAATGAGGTCACCGGCGACAGCAAGTCTGATTGACTAACACACTCAAGTCCAGATTCTTTGTAAGAAGATGGGATTAAGTGGAATGACACAATGCCGTCTATATGTTATCAACCATGTCTGATCTAACAGCCTAGGCTAAACAATACATGTGTATTTGATCACCAAGGGGCTATGTAGGAATTCAATGGAGCCATTCTGGGATGAGTACAAAGCCCTATTGTTACATTGTTGCCACTACTGACAACATACACCTGGGATTACAGCTACGCACAGCTAGATTAAATGGAATTAAGAAAGAGATACGCTACCCAGAGATCAAAATACATCTTTGAGTTATAGCTATATTTAAGTGGAATCATCACACCCCCCCATTCCATTCCGTGCCCATAATGGCTAGGCTGAAAGCGAAGCAGCACATGTGACTGCTGTGACCAATCACTGGCCTTAGTGGCCACATGGCCGCATATTGGGTACCAATGATGTCACTGCTATGAGTGTTTTTTTTTTTTTTATTTAATTTTATTTTAGCCCACATCCACCATTCCTGTGTTTTCTAGTTTGCCGATGCATGTTTTCTAGTTTGCTAAAAAGTGCTGAGGCATGTTCTCTAGGGACATACTGAGATGATTGATTGTGAAGGCAATGACCATGTCCTAGAATTTTTTGCATAGCTAGGCAGTCTCATAAACATTGGAGTCCCTGGTTGGTGTAATATAACAGCAGTGCACATTTCCTGGTAATGAGTAGAGATAGGCAAACCTCTCAAGATTTATTTTATTTTGAGTTTGGGTGGCTCTGGACCAAGATCTGTTTTGAGTTGAATAAGTTTGGTATGACTCCAACCTTAAATTGGTTTATTGGCTTAAAACATAGTATAGAACACTCTTTAGGGCTCCTAAGAACCTATCTATCTCTCTATCTATCTAATTTCTAGCAAACACAGCTGAAGTTATGTCAAAATAAAGTGAAATGTATGTCTATGGAAAAACTAATGGTAAGCAGATTCCTTTTGACAAAAGTAATTTTGATCAGTTTTGGATAGTTTTGTCCTTATAGGTGTTACAACGCGACCTGCAGCACTGAACTCTGTGCTGTACACTTGAGGCCAGACAAGATAAAACTCCCATGGCAACCTGAAAAATTTCTGAAAAACCTGATATTCCAGATACTGTCTTGGCACTGGCTGCTGATGCTGCTACTTTTATTCCTGATTTTAAATACACTGTGTTCCAAATTATTATGCAAATAATATTTTCTCATATTTTCCAAAATTACCTATATGAATTGCAGTCATTGTAATTTTCCAGTCATCAACTATTCGAGTATAATTGAAAGGTTTTTGAACAAACTGCCTATGATAACAGTATATTTAAAAAAAAAAAAAAACACTCAAAATGCATGTTTTAAATTATTATGCACAGCAGAATTTGCAACCTTTTCATTTTTATTAAAAACAAAAAAATGGTCATTGTGAAATTATAAGCATTAGCAGGTTATTACAAACTGAAATCAAACAGTTTTCAAGCCAAAACTTTATTCGAGGTGATGTTACATTTGCACATAGGACCCCTTGTTCGAAAGAAGCTTCTGAACTCTCTCGTCCATTGAATTTGTCAGTTTTTGGATGGTTTCTGCTTCAATTGTTTTGCATGAGGACAGAATACCCTCCCAGAGCTGTTGCTTAGATGTGAACTGCCTCCCGCCATCATAGACACTCCTTTTGATGATGCTCCAGAGGTTCTCAATGGGGTTGAGGTCAGGGGGAGCTTGGGGGCCACACCATAAGTTTGTCCCCTTTTATGCCCATAGCAGCCAGAGATGCAGATGTGTTATTTGCAGCATGAGACGGTGCATTATCATGCATGAAAATGATCTTTCTGCGGAATGCATGGTTCTTCTTCTTGAACCATGGCAGGAAGTGCTGTTTGAGAAACTCCACATACATTATGGAGTTCATCTTTACCCCTTCAGGGATCCTAAAGGGGCCGACAATCTCTCTCCCCATGATTCCAGCCCAAAACATTACTCCACCTCCTCCTTGTTGGCGCCGTAGCCGTGTTTGCATGGGGTGTCCATCAACAAGCCATCCTCCACTCCATCCATCTGGACCATCGAGCGTTGCACGGCACTCATCGGTGAACAAAACAGTTTTGAAGTCAGTCTTCATGTATTGTTTGGCCCACTGGAGCCATTTCTGCTTGTGTGCAGTGGATAGAGGAGGTCGACAGGATGGCTTACGCACAGCTGCAAACCTCTGAAGGACCCTGCATCTTGTTGTTCGGGGAACGTTGGAGGCACCAGCAGCTTCAAAAACTTGTCTGCTGCTATGACAAGGCATTTTTGAAGCTGCTCTTTTAACCTGACGTAATTGCCTGTTGGAAAGAGTCCTCAATTTTCCCTTATCAGCACGCACACGTGTGTGCTGTGAATCAGCTACATACTTCTTGATTGTGCGATGATCACGATGAAGTGTCTTGGCAATGCTGATTATAGTCATACCTTGACCTAAACACTCCACAATTTGTTGCTTCTCAGCAGCCGAAACATCCTTTTTCTTTCCCATTTTGGCTGAAAGTGTAGGCTGCTTAATAATGTGGGACAGCCTTCTTAAGTAGTCTTGCCTTTAATTGGACACACCTGCCGAACTAATTAGCACAGGTGTCTGCAATTGCTTTCAGTGATATAAAGAGCCCTGACACACGTCACCATCAATGAGTTTAACTGACAAACAAAAAAAATTCTTACCTTATCACTCCTAAACACTTTTTGCATAATAATTTGGAACACAGTGTAGAGCATAATATGGGTGAACTAAACTCCCCTATCGATTCAGAGGCCACAGGACCAGAGAGAGAGGAGGCTATTTGTGGTGTATGCAGGACAAGATTGGCTGAAAAACACATCTGCCAATGGCACAACAACATTCATTTGCATTTCTTGTTCATATTGTTCGGCAGTGCTGACCAACCTTTCTGTGTTTGTTGCATTGTGCATTTTGGTTTGTGCATATCCCCCATCTGTCAAAGGCTAATTTTAATTAGAGCATAATATGGGTGAACCACACTCCCCTATTCTTTGAGAGGCCACAGGTTCAGAGAGTGGAGGCTATTTGTGGTGTATGCAGTACATTATATGGCTGAAAAACACATTTGCCCTTAATTCATGAGAGACCAAGGCCCTTAGAGAGGTGAGTCATTTTAGTGTAGGAACCCACCTAACAGAGGTCGCCTTGTTGGAGCAGGTGGGCTTACAATCACAGTTTGATCAAAATGTAAAGTACCAAGGATCTCATTTCATGTATCCTTATATACAGTAGGTATTTGCAG
The DNA here is from genome assembly GCA_947044405.1 of Leptodactylus fallax. Classification (NCBI taxonomy): domain Eukaryota; kingdom Metazoa; phylum Chordata; class Amphibia; order Anura; family Leptodactylidae; genus Leptodactylus; species Leptodactylus fallax. The sequence goes on from CAMRHE010000379.1 coordinate 987,861, forward strand.
TAACGCTCTAGCAACTTTTTTTTTTGCAGCTGGTTTTACTCCTAACACTTGAAACTGTGGCACTGGCAGAGGATGTGGAGTGCTGAATGAATGAAATGGATTGGGAGCAGGCAAAGGCACCCTGGGTACGCATGCAACTGGCAGTTGCAGTAATCTCCCTAAATACTACAGTAAGCAAGTCAGTGTCGGACTGGGATGTCTAGGGCCCACCAGTTGAATTGCTTCTAGGGGCCCGCCATCAGGACCCCCTTGATCAGCGGTACCGAGACAGGGCTCCGTACAGCTAATCAGTCCGGGGTTGTCCCCCAACAGATCAGGTATCTATGGCCTATCCTGAGGATAAACCATAACAAATTATGTCTGGACAACCCCTTTAATATACCCCCCTAATGTGCCACACTTTAAAGAGGTTGTCCAGAGTTATTTTTTTTCTTTTTTATAATTAGTCTGGGGGAGGTGAACCCCCTCCCCCAAAAAAACAAAAACATACTAAGCATACTCACCTATCACCGGTCCTCCAATGTCAGCAGGTCACAACACGTTCCGGTACTGTACTTCCGGTACACGGTCTTCTTTTGCCGGAAGTCCTCACTGGCTGTGATGTCCCAGGTCCCTTCCTTTAGGCCGCTGATTGGCCTCAGGGGTCACGTGACGTCACAGGTAGTCACGTGCAGGGGGTACTTGCTCTGGAAGAAAACAGAGCTGCAGGCTAAACCACACTGGGAGACACTGGGGACAGGAGAGAAAGTTTTGTTTTGTTTTTTTCACCTGTGTAATTAAAAAAAAAAAAATGTTATCTTGCACAACCCCTTTAATGTCCCCCAGGCTATTGACCTCCATTAGTTATCATTTTGCCAATGCAAATGCATTGGCAGAGGCGTAACTAAGGTCTTGTGGGCCCGGTGCAAACTTTTGCCCGGGGTCCTCTACCCCCTCCCTAGAGAGAATTCTTGATAGTGATGGGTACGGATGCTGCAGCGATATCTCAGATACTTCAAAAGGATAATACCCACAACTGTAGTTATCAAGAATATGGTGAGTGAGCAGCGCAGCACCCGGTATGTAAACAATTCTGGGACAGTATAATATGTTCCGCAGTGGCCTCCCACACAGCATTATATGCTCCGCAGTGGCCCCCACACAGCATTATATGCTCCGCAGTGGCCCCCACACAGTATTATATGCTCACAGTGGCCCCACACTGTATTATATGCTCACAGTGGCCCCCACACAATATTATATGCTCAGTGCCCCCTCCCTCCCCAGAGCCAGTGCTATTATTATACTCTGGGGTCTCCTCAGACCCCAGAATATAATAAGTAGAAGCCCAGGAGAAGTGATTAAAAATAACAAACACTTATACTCACCTTGTCTTACCTCTCCGGGGCATCCTTGCTCTATCCTGTTGTCTTTCCCATCTTCCTTGGTCCCCATGTCCCGTGCCGCAGACGTCACCACTGGGGCCTTTAATTAGACCTCTGTGGTCATGTCGGGTGTGATGATGTCATTATGCTGTCACGCCCATGTCACTGCTAGGGCCTAATCACAGGCCCCTGCAGTGAGGCCGGAAAAGTGCCGGAGACGATGCTGAGCCCAGGACAGGTGAGTATTTTTTTTTTTATTTTTTGTCACTTTCCCTGGGCTGGCATACCCTTTCCATTAACAATAGGTATAGCGGTCGGGGAACCAGGCTTTCCCCGACCACTATCATGGTAGTCTGGGGCCCCGGCCACTACAGCTGGCCGCGGGCCCCGTACTCCCTCCAGTCACGGTCGCACTCCCTGCGACCACGATCCTTACGCCCTGACCGTCCTGATCGGACCCCTGACCTTTGCATTGGCAAAATGAGGACTAAATATAGTCGGGGCTCGGGGCCCACTGGGGGATTCACTGGTGTCCGGGTGGGCCAGTCCGACCCTGAAGCAAGTACACAGCTGTAATACCCCAGTACTAGGTACTGTATTCCCTTAAGGCTGAGTCAGGGATGTGTTCATGTTGTAGCACATGGTACTGTTATATTTATATGCAATGTGTATATAATATGTTATGTCTTTAACCACTTCAGTACCGGGACAATTTCTGGTTCAGAACCAGACACATTTTCAGGTTTTTTGTATGTGCGGTTTTGAGGCCTGTAAAATTATTATAATTTGCGTTATTCAACTAATTTCTGTGTCTTTTTTTGGTGACACATAGGGCTTTATTTTAATGTTGTTTTTATTTTTGCATGTGTTTTTAATTTTTTTTATATCCGGGAAAATATAAACAAAAGAGGAGGGAAAACGTGTCTCTTTTTCAGTTTTCAATTTTTTTTTTTTATTTAATAACACAAAGTGCTACTAAAAAACTTTTTAAAATAGTTTTTACTCTCAGTTACGGTAATTTCTATTTTGTATGGTGTCATCGGGGCTGGGGCTAGAACCTGTAATAAGGGCATGTTTTGACTTATTATTTTATTTATTTTTTAAATTATTTCATTTACTTTTTTTTTTTTTTTTCTTTTAATTTTTTTCAATTTTTTTTTTTCACATTGTGTCCCCATTATGTCATAATAGACCTTTGGGGACATCTAATCACTGTTTTTTGTTTTTTTTTGTGTGGGAGCCTGATTTCCCCTGTAACTGGGGCTGGTACATTTAGCTCAAGTTGCAGGAGGAATACAGCCTCCTGCCCATTACTTCAGAGCTGACCTGTAGGACCCAGCAGCTCTAACAGACGGTGGATCATGTGACAGCCAAGTCAGAGGGGAGCCGCAAGATGGTGGCGCCCACAGCAGTGTCTACAGCGCTCATTGAGCGCTGTATACACAGCAATCAGGAAGGCAGGGAAGGTAATAAACCTTCCCTGCCTTCTCTCTGGGAGCTTCAGCTGAAGTTACAGCTGGCTCCCCATACCGGTACGTCCTTGCAGAACAAGGCAACCACCTTCCGGACATAAAAACCCAGTGGGTGGTCCGGAAGTGGTTAAGAAGTATTGCATCAGCCATTGTATCTGTGGCAGTACTGGAAAGGTTAATGCACTGCACCTCACACGACATGTGCCCAACACTTAGCTCTCGTTGGGCAAAGGGGGTGGGGACACTTGAGTGTAGTTTAGGCACACTAGGGAAGTCTAGTTTAGTTCTGACAATGGAGCAGTTAGTTAGAGTGTAGTCTAAAAGAGGCAGATAGTTGCCACACTGTTGGCCACGCTGGACCAAGAAGACCCTAACACAGAGTTCAGAGTGGAGTACCACAAGCCTCAGGAGTCCAAGTACAGTCTGTTAAAGGAGCAGGAGGATTTAGACTTCTACAGAGCACAAGGCCGTATTCAAGCCTACATAAGGAGAGATACCTATTGCTACTCCAAGGTACATCATACTCTTATATATGAGAGGAACTCTTATATCCTTCAATACCTTGCTGTGCACCTCCATATTGAGGGTGAGAGTTATATGCTTGAACTGTGAACCTGATTTTCGCTGTTTGGAAGCTATTTGCACTAAGTAAAGACTGACACTACTTTCACCATCCATCTTGCCTCCGTGTGTATGTGTCAAGCTAACTTGCACCAACCACCATATTGGGTACATCCCGGAGCAAGGCCACACTACTACACCCATCATTCACGAGAGGAAGTACCCCGGGGAACCTATCCAGAACAATGACCACCCAGGTGCATTGCCTCACCACTGTGCTGTACCCGAGGGAGATAGCCTGGAGATGTCTGCACCGTGACTACCATTCCCAACATCCACCACTCAGGCACTGTCTCCCCCTTGCAATCCCCCTTGGGGCACCACACAGTCATCTATCCTTGCATGTGTAAGGGTTTCCTGTAAAATATAAAATAGAAGGATCACATCGCATCACATGTTGAAACAAAATTAAAAAACAGTTTTGAAATTTAGAAGGGGAGAAGGAAAATATGAAAACAGTCCCCAAGCATTAAAGTACAAACTACCTTGCATCCCTAAAGGGTTAATGTGTTTTGGTCACCTCGCCTCCCCCAGAAAAAGTTATAAAAATGATCAAAAAGGTGCACTTACCAGCAGGGCCAGCGGGGGGGGGGGGGGGGGGCAAACTGGGCAATTGCCCAGGGCCCCGTCCCCAAAGGGGCCCCCAGGATCGGAAACCTGATGACTCCGGATCCCGGAGTCAGGCCCGGCCAAAGCAATAACAGAAAGGGACTGCAGGGCCCCTTTTCGAGGTGAGTAAAAATAACAAACATTTTTACTCACCTGTCCTTGGCGTCCGACGTCATCTTCTGGCGTTCCGGACATCACTGCTGAGGCGCTGTGGCCTGGCCTCAGCGGTCACGTGGGGCGTGCCTCACGTAATCGCTGAGGCCCAATCACAGGCCTCAGAGGTGACGTCCACAACGCGTGGCGTCAGCCGCAGAGAAGAAGAAGCGGTCGCCGGCGGGGATAGCGGAGCAGCGCGAGGAGGCCCAGGAGAGGTAATACAAGGTGAGTATAACTGTTTGTTATTTTACCTTACTTACCCCGGGCCTTCAATTATTATACTCTGGGGTCTGAAGAGACCCCAGAATATAATATAATAATAGCACTGTACGGCCCCTGTGCAGCATTATACTGGGGGCCCCCTCTGGATAGCATATTATACTGGGGGGCCCCCTCTGGATAGCATATTATATTGTGTGGGGCCACTGTGGAGCATTATACTGGGGAAGGGGCCCCTCTGGATAGCATGTTATATTCTGTGGGGCCTCTGTGGAAAATTATAATGTGTGTGTGGGGGGGCGGCCTCTGGAGATAATGTTATATTCTGTGGGGCCACTTTGGAGCATTATGCTCTCCAGAGGGGCCCCCCAGTATAATGCTCCAAAGTGGCCTCACAGAATATAACATGCTATCCAGATCCCCCCCACTTTATAATACTCCATAGAGGCCCCGCGGAATATAACATGTTCTCCAGAGGGCCCCCTCCCCAGTATAATGCTCCACAGTGGCCCCACACAGTATAATATGCTCTCCAGAGCCCCCCCCCAGTATAATTCTCCATGGTGGTCCCACACAGTATAATATGCTCTCCAGAGGGGCCCCCCAGTATATTATACTGTGCGGGGCCACCGTGGAGCATTATACTGGGGGGGGCTCTGGAGAGCATGTTATACTGTTTTGGGCCACTGTGGAGCATTATACTGGGGGGGGCTCTGGAGAGCATATTATACTGTGTGGGACCACCGTGGAGCATTATACTGGGGGGGGGGGCTCTGGAGAGCATATTATACTGTGTGGGGCCACTGTGGAGCATTATACTGGGGGGGTGTTCTGGAGAGCATGTTATACTGTTTTGGGCCACTGTGGAGCATTATACTGGGGAAACCTCTCTGGGCAGTATATTATACTGTGTGGAGGCCATTCTGGAGCATGTTATACTGAGTGGGGTCACTGTGGAGCATTATTCTGGGGGGAGGGGCATCAGCAGAGCATATTATATTGCGTGGCGCCACTGTGGGGCATTATTTGGGGGGGGACTAATGAGCATTATACTAGGGGGCCCTCTGGGGAGCATATTATACTGCGTGGGGCCTACTGTGGAACATTATACTGGGGGAACGCTCTGGGGAGCATAATATATTGCGTGGGGCCACTGTGGAGCAAAATACTGGAGGGGGCACTGTGGAGCATTATACTAGCGGGGGCCCTCTGGGGAGCATATTATACTATGGGCCACTGTGGAGCTTTATACTGGGGGAATGGACAGTGTGGGGAGCCTGTTATACTGTGTGGGGCCACTGTGGAGTGTATTATATTGTGTGGGGCTTTTCGGGAGCATATTATACTCTGTGGGGCCATTGTAGAGCATTATACTGGGGGAACCCCTCTGGGGAGTATATTATACTGTGTGGAGGTCATTATGGAGCATGTTATACTGTGTTAGGCCACTGTGGAGCATTATACTGGGGGGGGCATTGTGGGGTGCATATTATACTGTATGGAGCATATTATATTGTGTGGGGCTGCTGGGGAGCATATTGTACTGTCTGGGACCACTAAGGGGTAGTATATTGTGTGGGCCACTGTGGAGTATTATACTGTGTGGAGCCTTACAAACCATGTGGAACCACAATGGGGGGCTCAGGGGAGCATTTTATACTGTGTGGGGTTACTGTGGAGCATTATATACCATGTTGGGAAACTGGAGGGCTCAGGAGAGCATTTTATACTGTGGAGCATTATATACCATGTAGAGCATTATACTGTGGGGGGGAGGGGGGGCTCACAATTCCTGCTGGCAGCCCTGTGTGCTATGTCTGCATCACAGCTCCCTCACTACAATCTTGCACATATGTGTAGTGCTCCATAGCCATGTAATTTCCCATACAGTACTGTGCATGAACTGGCCATGGAGTTATTGGGGTCTGCACAGTACTATAGGGGCTGACTATACGGGGAACATACTCAGTAACACAGGATAGTCAACACATATGTAAGACTTCAGTGAAGGAGCCGTGGTGTAGGCTATTAGCAGGAAGCTGTTGGGTGGGGTCCCAGAACAAGTTCCTCTGGTGGGCCTAAGACCCTTCAGTCCGACACTGCATAATGGAGAACTATTATATATAAGGATGGGTTACTATATATAATTGGGAAACTTAAGTATGAGGGGGCTATTATTTATAAGAGGGGAACTATTTATAAGGGGGGTATAATTGTTAAGTGGGCTTATTTATAAAGGGGGCTATTAGTGATAATGGGGACTATTATTTATAAGGGTAACTATTATTTATGAGGGGGCTATTATTTATAAGGGAGCAGTATTACTGTATTTTTACGGGGTGACTGTTACTGATAAGGAGGGGGATATTACTGATACAGGGCACTATTTATCATTTATAAGGGAGCTATTATTAATAAAGGTGTAAGATTATTTATAAGCAGGGACTATTATTTATAAGGAGGCGCTATAATAACTGATGACTGGGTGCAAAAATCTATTAGGCGGTACAAAGGTGCTCATTTGAATTGAGTGTGGTAAAATAGGGCTTGTTATTACTTTTTTGTTGGCAGAAAGGAGGCGTTATTATAGGGGTTGTCACTGGAAGACGATGGTGTTGTTTGCATATCAGCATTTGGGGCCCCGCTTTTAATTTTTGCCCAGGGCCCCACTTTGTCTAAAACCGGCCCTGCTTACCAGAAAATAGTGCCAGTAAAAATTACAACATGCCTACTACATAAAAAGCCCTCACACAGCTCCATTAAAAAAAAAAAGTTGTGGACATATTGTGAAATACAATGACCCATAGCAAATTAGAAAAGCAGTAAAATGCAATATAATTATGGTATTGCCATAATCTTAATGACCCACCAGAAAAAAGCTGCCTTATCATTTGTACAGTAGAGTGACCACCATAAAAACAAAACACAAAAAATAATGGCAGTATTACATGAATTTTTCACACAGAACCACAAATACATTAGTAAAAGCTAATCAAAATATTACATGTATCCCACAATTTTACCAAATAAAAATACAACTATTTACACAGTCAACACAAAAATAAAAAAGTTATGAAATTTTGAAGGTGGACATGGTAAATATGCTAAGCCTTAAAGCGTAACTAAACTTTCAGACTACTTTTGATTTCTGACAGCATTTGATTCATTAATACTTTATTAACAAATTTTTACTCCTTTCTGTGAAATTCTGCATTTTTTCACTCTTTCCCTTGCTTCTCTATTAAGATAGCATTTGTAAAACAAGTCATTATCTTGATGATAATAATGTATCTATGCATCCTAATTTGACCAAGGAGGAATTAATTGCTATTAATAAATTTCCGGGGGATGTGGCACTGGCTATCAAGCCAGCTGGTAAGGTGGGACCTTGGTGATCATAAACACATCCCTTTACCTTGCTGAACTGAAAAGACAGCTAAGTGATGGGAGTGTATAGTAGTAGTCCCTTGTGATCCAAAATTTAAGATTAAATGAAAAAAAAAGTTAAATTGTTATAACTGAGGCATTCTGCTCAGGAACAACTGATATGAACGGCAAGAAAATTTGATTGCTGAACAACCTGTAACATGTATTATATCTTTTATCTAAAATCTGCAAATTGCTATCCAAACTACCTGACCACTCCACAGTTTCAAGGAGGTGATCAATAGAGATGGGCGAACCTCTCAAGATACTTTTCCAGTTCGGGTTCGGTGACTTGGGTCCTCAGTTCGTTTCAGCCGGAGGTGTTTGAAAATCCTCATGGATCCATGCCTGATTCATTTTGATAATAGTAATTTTTTTCCACACCACCTGTGGACTGTTTTGTCCTTATAGGTGTTACAACACCACTGAACACCCTTTCGGACATTACAATTGAGGCCAGACATGGTGTAAAAACTGGGCTGCACAGTCAGGGGGGAACTAACACCCGGCCTCGCGGCGTGTCTGGTTTTGCTCCCCGCGCGCGGAAAAAAGGGCGGGGGGGGGGGGGGGGGGGGGGGGGGGGGGGGGGGGGGGGGGGGGGATCTCACAGCTCCTACTAGACCCGAGTGAGATCTATTCTTTATCACCTCCATCCTACATATCTGAGACCTTTCACCACCTAAGGGCTCTCCCCTAAGCCCTAGTCAACTGATCCGAGGTATTCAGGTAGCGTTTACATCCTCTACACAGCAACTCAAAGTCGGGGCCTACCTGCATCTCTCCTCATAACCGCCATCTTCTCCGCGCACCGGTCGCCTCCTGCCTGGCCCAAATACCGCGGACCTCCGCGCTTTCAGCTGTCTGCACTGCCTCTGCCGACGCTGTCCCTCCGCGGGATCGGAGGATAGCAGCGGTGACAGCCCTGTGTGGTGCCGGTCGCCGTGCGGGGCAACGGAGCGGCGGCCCGCTTAGAGCAGCAGACACTGCGTTGAGGCCTCCATCTGGGGTCAGCATAGCACGCACAGGCAGCGGAGGAGGCCTGCAGCACTTGGAAGCACCGCTTGTCACGGCTCCCAGGTAGGGGAAACTCTGCAGATACCGCGTGGAAGGGAAGTAGTGAGATCATCCACGGGCACCGGGGGGGACTCCTTATCTGACCCGTTCACCACCAGCGGAGGGCCTGTGTTAGGTCCATACTTGGGGTGCAGCCCACATCTCTGAGCATCTACAGCATATAGGCATCACCCGCATAGTCACCTTTGCTCCAGGCCAGCAAGATCCGTGCCTTGCACAGACCTCTTCCTTCCCTCTAATCCACAAATAACTAGGCCCTGAGCGGACCCTAACTAACACCTCTGCTCTGCTACATACCAGCCTTGGGTAGGCCTACACCTCCACTTCAGTTCTGTGGTCATTAATTGGCCTCCACATATAGCTATCTAGCTGAATTCTCACCGAGCTGCAGCTTGCATTCTCCCCATAGAATTCTCATAGGCACCTCTCCCTTTAGGTAATGGCGACCTAATTGTGGGGACTTAGTGCACCTTCTAGCAACCCTTGGCGACTAATAGCCTGTTCTGGAATATCATCCCTTCAAACGTTGTATTTTTGGAGACAAATATCTGGCAATATGGTGAAGGGTAGGAAATCTGTCAGGAAACCCGATAACAATCTAACTAACTACTTTGAATGGGATCGCGGCACAGAGGGAGACCCAGGTCTAGCACTCCATGACTACTTAGAGAACACATCCTCCGCATCCACGACTGCTGCAAAAGACACAGCGACATTCGTAACGGATGCAGATCTTAACCACCCCGAAGACTTAAGGGCTCTTCAACTACCTCCTACCTCTGACGATATCCGATCGGCAATACAACAACTCCACTCTTCCTCAGCTCAATCCATCAAAGAACAGAAGCATCACCTACGACACACACCGTCTCCGAGTACAAGCCCACTCAAACAAAAACCTCGTATGGAACTCCCGGGAGACCTAGTCCACTCCAATGACCAACCTTCCTCTGAGGCCCCTTCAACCATCCCAACGAATGGTCTAGACGGCTTCCCAACCACCAACGGCCCAGCTTCTGAACATACTCTGAGAGACATGCTCTTGGCCCTCCGCAGTTCCCTTCAGGCGGATTTTTCACAAATGCTTCAGCCGTTTCAGTCCTCAGTAAGTGCACTAGATGGACGAGTAACTCACATAGAGACCAAGATGGGCGACTTAGCCACGTCACACAACAAAATCATAGATGCACATAATGACCTTGAGGAAGAAGTGGAGAACCTTAACAGGTCCAAACTGCAGATCTGCTTCCATACCTACAGGACTATGTCAAATTTCTTCTGCCCGACTCCCCAACCATAGATATCACTATCGACAGAGCGCACAGGCTTCCCCGCCCCAGACATCTGGGAGACGAGATTCCAAGGGACGTGTTGGCAAGATTTCACTTCTTCCATGTCAAGGAAAAGTTATTCGAAGCTGCCCGGAAGCAGACATCTTGGTCTCCCAGATTCCAGGATGTGCAGCTCTACACGGACCTCTCAGCTACGACCCTCCGCCTCCGCAGAGAATTACTCCCGATTACCACAATGCTCCGCAAACACAAAATCCAATATAGGTGGGGGTTCCCTGTGAAATTGATCATCAGTAAAGACGGGACCACCTCCACCATTCATAACTTGAATCAGGGCAAAGCGTTGCTATCGACCTGGAGGATACCAATATCTCTCCCTCAAGATGCAGCAAACTCCTCTCCCCCCTCCACTACAGGGCGTAGATCTCCCACAAGCCGCAAATGATATTCCAAGTTGGATACATCTCTTTTATTCTGGTGCACAACCCCTTTTTTTGCTCCAGTGGCTTAACCGGCAAGTCTCTAACCAATACCCCCAAACATACAGTACACCTGTATTTGTCTTTGAACCGTTTGTTCATTTATTTTTGTTTATTGATCTTCTTACTTGTGACACTGCCTACACCTCCCCTGTGGATTCAATATACTCTCAAAGTTCTTATTCTAAAGTAATACCATGGTGATCAAGCTGGCATCTCTCAATGTCCGAGGCCTGAACAGCCCACAGAAGCGTACGTTCCTCTGGAATGAAGCTCTCTCACTCTCCGCAGATGTGTTTTGCGTACAGGAAACCCACCTTCTACAAAAAGATTCTTTCAGACTTAAACACCCCTCCTTCCCAGTAATCTGTCATGCACACCACCGATCAAAGAAACGTGGAGTCCTTGTCGCCTTCAGAAACTCAGTGGCATTCTCCTTGACGACACAAAGAGCGGACCCCCAAGGCAGATTCCTCATAGTTGTCTGCCTTCTAAACAACACCCCTTATACTATAGTCAATCTATACGCTCCGCATCGAAAGACCCTGGCATTCCTGTATAGAGTCCGCAGACAAATTCAAGAAATTCAGCAAGATGCATTAATAATCTGTGGAGACTTTAACAGCGTAATGGACCCCTCTCTGGACTCGACCAACGCAAACAGAGATAACGCCTCCTGCCTACACCAATTTCCGAACACTGAAAACCTCCACGACATATGGCGTGCGCATCATGCGGGTGAAAGGGACTATACATACTTCTCAGCAGTTCACGGCTCGTACTCTCGCATCGACATGTTTATGGTGGACCTTCACACCCTTATGAGCTCCAAAGAATCCACAATTGAATCAATCACATGGTCTGATCACGCAGCCATCACTCTCACTATAGAAGAAAAGAACCCACCCTCCGCCACCAGACTTTGGAGAAATAATACATACCTCATGAGTCACCCTAACTATCGTCCGACAATAGAAAGAGACCTCCAGGATTATTTCCAAACCAACTCCACATCTACAGATGACCCCTACACTCTCTGGAACGCTCATAAAGCATACATCCGTGGCACCCTTATAAAAATCGCACATGGAAACAAAAAAGAACGACAGAAAGCAATCAAAGAAACAATGTCTACACTTCATACTTTGGACTCCGCAAACAAAATCAACCCTAACCCGACTACTTCGGAACAGCTCAATCAGGCTAGACAACAACTACATCTCCTCCTTCTACAAGACTACGAAAAAGCTCTGAAAAAATCTAAAGCTCGATTCTACTCCCAAAATAACAAAGCCGGTAAATTATTAGCTAGAGAACTATGAGCAAAAGCAGTTAAATCAAGGATTCCATACATCAGACATCCTACAACCGGAGTGCATTTAATGGACCCGAGAGACATCGCCAATTCCTTTAAAGACTACTACGCACGACTGTACAACCTACAGGAGCATACCCCTCTTCCATCAGACCACCACAACCTGGTGTCCGGCTTCTTAAGCAGCATCACGTTACCAGGCCTGACAGATGAGCATCTCTCGGCCCTGAACTCCCCTATCACTCTCCCAGAAATGTTAAAAACCATAAAGTCCTTACCTAAGGGCAAATCTCCAGGGCCAGATGGATTCTCCAACGAATACTTAATCCACTTTCAACAAACTCTGGCTCCACCTCTCCTGAACTTCTTCAATCACGCTATGTCGGGTGCACCGCTTCCACGCGAATCCCTGGCTGCGTTAATTGTCACTCTTCCTAAGCCCAGCAAAACATCGGATGTCCCACAAAACTTCAGACCAATCTCGCTACTAAATTCGGACATCAAGCTCTATGTGAAGATTTTAGCAGCTCGACTGGCCCCCATTCTCCCCGAGCAAGTGGGCTTCCTAAAAGGCCGCCAAGCCCCAGATAACACCAGACGCGTCCTCCATCTGGTGGATTTGCTGGAACGAAAGAAGACTCCATCCCTCATGGTCGCCTTGGATGCCGAGAAGGCGTTTGACCGGATTAATTGGTCATTCGCTTTTTCGGTCCTGCAGAAATTACGATTCTCTGGCCTGATTCTCACTGCTATCTCCAACCTGTATTCCTCTCCGTCAGCCAGAGTGTTTACCAACAGTACATTGTCGGACAGCTTTAACATCAAGAACGGAACAAGGCAAGGATGCCCTCTCTCTCCACTGATTTTCATACTTACCATTGAACCGTTAGCACAGACCCTGAGGCAAAATGGAAGAGTTCAGGGAGTGAAAATACTGGGTTTCTCCCATCTCATCTCTCTCTACGCGGTTGACATCATATTATCCCTAACTCGCCCAGAAACCTCTCTGTCAGCTGCTATCGAAACTCAGAGAATATGGGGCTCTTTCCTTTTACAAAATCAATGAATCTAAAACGCAAATTCTCCCCTTGAATATTCCCATGCCACTTCTGAAACATCTCAAGGAGAAGTTTCCTTACGATTGGAAATCGACAGATCTAGATTATCTGGGAATAAAGATCACTTCCTCTATTGCACAAGTGTCCAAGGCCAATTACATCCCTCGACTGACAGGACTAGAGAAAGAAATCCAAGCCTACTCGAAACTTACCCTGTCATGGCTAGGAAGGATTTCTGCCTTTCAAATGACACTGCTTCCAAAAATACTATACATATTCAGAACCATCCCTGTAGCACCTCCTCTCATATTCCTCCAGAAAATTAATGCCATGCTCAATAAATTTATCTGGAACTCCAAAAAGCCAAGACTCCCATCTTCTATTCTACACAGAAAACGGGGAGTGGGAGGTTTGGGAGTACCTAACATCTATGACTACTATATGGCCTCGCATCTTTCTACACTAAAGGACTGGTGGCACAACAACGCTCATAAATCCTGGATAGGTATTGAGTCTCATATGATACCGCACCACAACCTCAAATCCTGGCTCCTCTACTACCTCTGGACGGATGTGGTACCTGCTCTCACGTCTCCAATCCTACAACACCTTATAAAAAGCTGGAGACATATTCACCATTTTACAGGCAAGAAACAAACACTAAACATCACGCGGGCTCCGATTGAATTTTTGGAACTAGCAATTCTGGATCTCAACCTATCCGTCTGGAAATCATCAGGTATTACTTCCGTCTCACAGGTGTGGAGCGAAGAATCGCTGACCTCATTCCAATCTCTACAATCCACCTTCTCCCTACCCCCCAATAGCATCTTTACATACCTAAGAATCAAACACTTTTTCTCCTCCAACCACAACAAACAAATTACGTACAACAAATCTCTGTTGGACCTTCTCAAGATCCCCAATCCGGCTACCAAAATCCTCAGCTCCATCTACAATACTATAGGCTCCAAGGATCACCTGGTCAAATCTACTCCACTACTTAGTTGGGAAACGCAACTTTATCAAAAATACACGGTCACACAATGGCAGAAAGCCATGGCCTTCACAAAGAAGACCTTCCGGTGCACGACCCACTACGAAACAACTGCCAAAATTCTTCTCCACTGGTATTACACGCTAGAGCGCCTCCACCGAATATACCCGCAGACCTCGAACTCCTGTTGGAGGGGATGTGGCGAAAGAGGATCTCTATTCCACTTACTGTGGACATGTCCTCAAGTGGTGCCGTACTGGCAAGATGTCTTCCGATGGATTTCTGCTCTAGTGGGAATTCTCCATACCTCCTTCACCAGCTTTGGCACTACTATTCCTGAAGATCGACTCTTTCCCAGCACTTCACAGAGTGATGATTGGCCATGCCCTATTATCAGCATCATTGGCTCTTCTACGCAACTGGAAATCAGTCACTATTCCGTCTAAAGGAGATCTGGTGAAGATGGTGGAACAGACTTACCAATACGAGAAGATCCTATCCCATGGAGATCTTGGAGACAATCAATTCCGAAAGAACTGGCTCCCATGGACATTAAATGCCCACAAACACCTGCCGTAATTCTGGATGTGTCGCACGTGGAAGATCATACTTAGTATTACTGTCTTTTTTTTTCTTTTGTTGTTTTACACTTGCATGAATCTCTTTCCTTTACTCTTGAAACTTTCAAACTCTTAGAAATCTAGATGATATCGCCCTGCATATTAGTGCACTGCTCAATGTGTGTTTATTGCGACTTATAGCTACTTTAATCGACCACATGCTAATGCTTTATTGTATGTTGTTATTTGACCCTTTTAAAAAAATATTAATAAAAACTGATTGAAATGAAAAAATTGACCCAGGGGGGGGGGGAAGGCCAGGGTGGGTTTGGGCCTTAATTGTGGGGCCGCGGGGGGGGGGGGTGGTGCGCCCCTCCTTTGGGTCCCATATCAGGGGGGGGGGCCCCCGCCCCCCGCGGGGGGGGGAAGGGGGGGGGGGGGGGGGCGGGGGAGGGGGGGGGGGGGGGGGGGGCCCGTGGGGGGGGGGGGGGGGGGGGTGGGGGGGGGGGGGGGGGGGGGGGGGGGGGGGGGGGGGGGGGGGGGGGGGGGGGGGGGGGGGGGGGGGGGGGGGTTGTTGGGGGGGGGGGGGGGGGGTGGTGGGTTGTTGTGGGTGGGTGGTTTTTTGTGGGGGTGGGGGGGGGGGGGGGGGGGGGGGGGGGGGAGGGGGGGGGGGGGGGGGGGGGGGGGGGGGGGGGGGGGGTGGGGGGGGTGGGGGGGGGGGGGGGGGGGGGGGGGGGGGGGGGGGGGGGGGGGGGGGGGGGGGGGGGGGGGGGGGGGTGCCGCCTTCCTTCCCCCTTTGTTGTTTTTTTTTTTTTTTTTTTTAGGGGGGGGGGGTGTTTTTTTGTGTGGTGTGGGTGTTTTTTTTTTTTTTTTTTGTTTTGTGGGGGGGGTGGGGTTGGTTTTTTTTTGTTTTTTTTTTTTTTTTTTTTGTTTTTTTTTTTGTGTTGGGAAGGGGGAAGGGGGGGTGGGGGGGGGGGGGGTGTGGGGTTTGGGGGGGGGGGGGGGGGGGGGGGGGGGGGGGGGGGGGCGGGGGGGGGGGGCCGCCCGCGGGGGGGGGGGGGGGGGGTGGGGGGGGGGGGGGGGTGGGGGGGTGGGGGGGTGGGGGGGGGGGGGGGGGGGGGGGGGGGGGGGGGACCACCCTCTTCATCTAATGTCACCATCTCAGCCTGACCCGGTTGCTAGGTTGTATCTGCAAGGGAATCATCATCGGCATTATCATCATCATCATCATCATTTTCCCTGCTTTTTTCTAACACATCATGGACATGCACCCCCTCAGAATTTCCACCTATAGGTATCCCCCCGAAACTCCCTTACCAAAATGACTACCAGTGGTAGTAGTACCACACCCCCTGCCACTACTACCTCCACCACCACCAACATCATCATTTCTTCCTCCTCTGTTTGCACTCAATGCTGAATGTTCTCATGTATCTCATCAAAAAGAGGAGGAAGACTGCTCTGGCTAGGAGACCTAGATTGCTCAGCAGGTGCCACATCACCACCAGGGATCTCTGTCAGTGAACAATGTGAAAGATACACAGTTGACAGTCCAGAAAATCTTGTTATGTCAGCCTCCTCTTCACTGCATCAGCAGCAGCAACTCTTCAGCAAGATCGAAATCCCGTGTATGCTCAATCCTAACCCGACGTAGCCATGTTGGGCCAAGCCGACAGGGCATGCGCGGGATTTCGATCTTGCTGAAGAGAGTTGCTGCTGCTAATGCAGCGAAGAGGAGGCTGACGTCAACTGATCTACATAGAAGGGGGAGTGTAGGAAAGATCCATGAGGCGGAAAGAAGGCCAGGGAGGGTATGACGCTGCTGTGCTCGGAGAACAGGGGGAACGCCCCCTGTCCTCGGTGAGGGTTAATTAGCATAATAGCTAAAAAGTATATAATTCAAAAACAGCTGCGAGCAGAAGAACAGAAAAGGTAGGGCTAGAATAGCCTTTCTAAAGGCTATTCCAACCTGGGTTTATTTAAAAATGCATATTTTGAATGATAGATTCCTTTTAAATAACCTGAAAGAGGTTAAACTAGAGGGAAATTGTATTTCAGCCTCTTTTGATGTATACAGTATTTATAGTGCCATTAATCAGAAATGTTGCCTCAAAGTATTTTTTGTGACAGAATACACCACAGAATGTATAGTATACTTTTTCTGATATGTCTCCTTGAAATAATTGTGACATAATTGTTGGTGATGAGTATTATGTGCAAGAAATGGTGAACCACCATGGGCTTGAGGCATACTCCATCTATTTATGTCCCCACCTTGGCAAAGTGCTTAAGCGGTGGAGCTACATAGATGATATTTTTGTAATTGTTACAACTGCCAAGAAAAACAGTTTTCTTCCAATTTTTTGAATATAGTAGATGGAATATTGAACTGAGTTGTTACAATTCCTTGATACATGGATATATAGAGAGGGCAGTAAATTATTTATGGATCTCTTTATCAAGCCAAGAGACAGCAACAGTCATCCAAGGCTCATAATAGAGTTCTTCTTTATAGTCAAATTCTAAGAGTAAAACGAATTGTTGAGGACTCTGGATATTTGGAAGAAAGATTAAACCATAACTGTTGCATTAATTTGTTTGCTATTGCATGTCGGGTTTATGGGGAACATTTCTGTCATATAGTTCTTTAACTAATTTTATTTCCTGTTATTTAAAAACTGCCTTTAAAATCTCTCCTTAGCGAAGTTCTAACTAAACTAAGGAGAGACTGTCCTGTAGACAGTGGTGCAGATAAAATAATAAATATGACTAATAATAAAATTAATATAATTATTAAAAATAATAATAAATACAGTGGGGAAAAAAAGTATTTAGTCAGCCACCAATTGTGCAAGTTTTCCCACTAAAAAGATGAGAGAGGCCTGTAATTGACATCATAGGTAGACCTCAACTATGAGAGACAAAATGAGAAAACATATCTAGAAAATCACATTGTCTGATTTTTAAAAAAATTATTTGCAGATTATGGTGGAAAATAAGTCACCTACAAACAAGCAAGATTTCTGGCTCTCACAGGCCTGTAACTTCTTCTTTAAGAGGCTCCTCTGTCCTCCACTCATTACCTGTAGTAATGGCACCTGCTTGACATTGTTATCTCACTGAATTTCCCCACTGTGGGACTATTAAAGGATTATTACTATTATTATTATTATTATCAGTATAAAAGACACCTGTCCACAACCTCAAACAGTCACACTCCAAACTCCACTATGGTAAAGACCAAAGAGCTGTGGAAGGACACCAGAAACAAAATTGTAGACCTGTATCAGGCTGGGAAGACTGAATCTGCAATAGGCAAGCAGCTTGGTATGAAGAAATCAACTGTGGGAACAATAATTAGAAAATGGAAAACATACAAGACCACTGATAATCTCCCTCGATCAGGGGCTCCACGCAAGATCTAACGTAACAAAGGCTACTGTCAGTAACACACTACGCCGCCAGGGACTCAGATCCTGTAGTGCCAGATGTTTCCCCTTGCTTAAGCCAGTACATATCCGGGCCTGTCTGAAGTTTGTTAGAGAGCATTTGGATGTTCCAGAAGAGTATTGGAAGAATGTTATATGGTCAGATGAAACCAAAGTAGAACTGTTTGGTAGAAACACAACTCGTTGTTTTTGGAGGAGAGTGAAAGCTGAGTTGCATCCAAAGAACACCATACCTACTGTTAAGCATGGGGGTGGCAACATCATGCTTTGGGGCTGTTTCTCTGCAAAGGGACCAGGACGACTGATCCGTGTACATGAGAGAATGAATGGGGCCATGTATCGTGAGATTTTGAGTGCAAACCTCCTTCCATCAGCAAGGGCATTGAAGATGAAACGTGGCTGGATCTTTCAGCATGACAATGATCCCAAGCACACCGCCAGGGCAACGAAGGAGTTGCTTCGTAAGAAGCATTTCAAGGTCCTGGAGTGGCCTAGCCAGTCTCCAGATCTCAACCCCATAGAAAACCTTTGGAGGGAGTTGAAAGTCCGTGTTGCCCAGCGAAAGCCCCAAAACATCACTGCTCTAGAGGAGATCTGCATGGAGGAATGGACCAACATACCAGCAACAGTGTGTGCCACCCTTGTGAAGCCTTACAGAAAACGTTTGACCTCTGTCATTGCCAACAAAGGGTATATAACAAAGTATTGAGATTAACTTTTGTTATTGACCAAATACTTATTTTCCACCATAATTTGCAAATAAATTCTTTAAAAATCAGACAATGTGATTTTCCGGATTTGTTTTCTCATTTTGTCTCTCATAGTTGAGGTCTACCTATGATGTCAATTACAGGTGTAAGGGTTAAAAATATTTTGCTTGCCAGACATATATGTTTTTAAGAAAAATATATTTGAAAAATAGAAGTTATTGCTCAAAGCATCTCGCCCACCACAAGGTCTGCGCTGTATGCCATTGCAGGATGTGGTTAAGATAAGGCTATATCGCAAAAGTCTAAAGATCGCTATCTCTGACCTCTTAGCCTTAGGTGTTATGTTTAGGTGTTATGTTTTGTGACAAAGTGATGTCTTAAAATATGCTTTTGAATCAATCTGGTTTAAACCGGTTCTGGGACGTATGTGATACCGGAATTCTAAGACCAAGTTTGGGTATCGTGTCATGTGATTGATGTATAATTGTGCTTCCTATATAACCTAGCTCTGCCAATCAATAAATTGAAGCATTCTATACATGACACCTTGCTGTCTGTTTGTCTGTTTCCCGAGCGCTCGACAATTGTTCCTTATTAATTAGGCCCAAGACAACATAACCCGGGGGAAGTTCCCCTGACACAGGCCTCTCTCATCTTTCTAAGTGGGAGAACTTGCACAATTGGTGGCTGACTAAATACTTTTTTTCCCCACTGTATATGCAACAGAATTCTGTCATAATTTGCACAAACAAGCTGGTGTACATACTTTACACCTCATTTTCTATGTGTTTTAGACACTTTATAACAGTTTATGTGCCTCATATGACGTTTGGATGGGACTTGTTGAAAAGTGTGGCTTAATATCCTAAACTGTGAGCCAGAAATTGCGCAAAAATTTCAGAAGTGGCACCAAAATGTCAGCTATTGCACCAATATTTTCTGCCAAAATATGTCAACAAATAAGTGACATAAAGTTTTGCCAGATTTTCAAACAGCATAAGACACTTTGGAAAATCTGGTGCAGTTTAAGACTGTCTAGTCTAACTTTGCACTGTCTAAAAGTTAGACAGTTTTACTTTTTCTGCCCCATTGTGTATAGTGTTCACTGTACACTCTGCCTATGTTTTTAGTATTACTTGTAGAGGCAGACTCTACAGTCTGTGCTTTAATTTTATCATACTATAGCCAACTTGCATTTCTCTTTCCCTGCCTAATATTGCATGCACCATGTGCTACTTTACACTGCTAAGCCCTGTTCTGATTTCTCTTCACATGGCATCCCTATCACTAATTAGTTGGCAAGGAAGCTGTGAAAGGAGATAAGATGAGGCAGGAACAGAAAAACACAAGATTGGTCTTATTTTCACTATAATATGATATAATGAGGGCAGGGACTGTAGAGTCTGCCTCTACAAGTAATATGAGACCTAGGCAGTATGTATACTGTACTCCAAGACAGACTCTTCTTTACAACAGATAGTAAGAGTGTTGATAAGGAAAGCTGCTTTTAAAGCCATGTTTTTATGTAAGTGAAATCAGTTAATAAATTACATTAACCCTTTCATACCACAGCCAATATTTGTTTTTGCATTTCCATTTTTCCCTTCCCCCATTCCAAGAGCCATAAGAGTCACATGATGGCTTATTGTTTGTGAAACAAATTGTACTTTGCAATGGCACCATTCAATATCCCGTACAATGTACTGGGAAGCTGGAAAAAAATTCAAAATGAGGTGGAATTGGAAAAAAAAAACATGTTTGCGCCAATTTCTTATGGATTTAATTTTTACAGCATTCACTATGCGGGTGAGTACAATAATGGCAATATTAAATTTATATATTATTTGTAATGATTTGATAACTTTTAAAAAATTAAAAGCAAACGAGAATTTTGTTTTGTGTTGCCATATTGTGACACCTGTAACTTTTTTAGATGTATATGGATCTGGGTAAGGTCTTTTTTTATGTGGCAGGATTGATCCAGATGGTCATACAAATAGCAATGATTATATTACTGATATATTGCTTTGCAAAAATTGTTTTACTTTGCTTTAGTCGCTGTAATAGAGAAAAGAATAAGTGGTGGACATTTGGTGGTGGCCCCAAAGGGGGGGGCGGGGGGGGGGGGGGGGGGGGGGGTGTGTTGGGGGGGGGGTTTTTTGTTTTTTAAAGGGGGGGGGGGGGGGGAAGGGTTAAAAATATTTTGCTTGCCAGACATATATGTTTTTAAGAAAAATATATTTGAAAAATAGAAGTTATTGCTCAAAGCATCTCGCCCACCACAAGGTCTGCGCTGTATGCCAGTACAGGATGTGGTTAAGATAAGGCTATATCGCAAAAGTCTAAAGATCGCGATCTCTGACCTCTTCGCCTTAGGTGTTATGTTTAGGTGTTATGTTTTGTGACAAAGTGATGTCTTAAAATATGCTTTTGAATCAATCTGGTTTAAACCGGTTCTGGGACGTATGTGATACCGGAATTCTAAGACCAAGTTTGGGTATCGTGTCATGTGATTGATGTATAATTGTGCTTCCTATATAACCTAGCTCTGCCAATCAATAAATTGAAGCATTCTATACATGACACCTTGCTGTCTGTTTGTCTGTTTCCCGAGCGCTTGACAATTGTTCCTTATTAATTAGGCCCAAGACAACATAACCTGGGGGGAGTTCCCCTGACAGAAACTGGCGCCCAATGTGGGGCATCAAAGATTGTCCGATGTGCAGCCGATAGTGTGCCAACCCACTCACCGATCGATTTGGAGACGAGACCGGAGGACCTCAGACGAATAAAACAGCGCTGTAAGGTAAGCCCTTGTCTTGCCAAATAACTTATCTGAGCTCCTACGTGTCTTTGATCCTGTGTATCGATGAGTGAGGTTAGTAGCTGCATGTTTTTGAGACACTTGATGCCATATTATATAGTACGGAAGAACCGTAATTAAAGGGTATGTTGTCTGTGGCAGAGTGGGAGATCGAGTATATTGTTCTTTGTCTGTTGGTCATACTGTCATTTCGTTACTACATCTGTTATAAAGTGTATAAGGTGGCACAGAAAGGAGAGACATTCTCCATCTTTAACCCCTAGAGTTGCGGACAAGGTCCGGAAAGAAAAGTACTGAGTGATTGAAAAGTCCTTGTTTTGGAACACTAGCCTCCAGCTGTGCCTGGACGGTCAGGGTCGAATGAGACCCGAGTAGTAGCACGAAGGACTGAGTAGAATCCGCGCAGGTACGTGCAATAATTCAGGTGTGTTTCGGTAAGGGGACACAGGCAGAAAGTTCAGTCTGTGGAAACCAATTGAAGTTTTCCCTGAGCACTACACCAGAACTTGCACATCAAGAATTAGTTCAAGGAAAACAGAGTGTCTGTTTGGGAGTTCCCACTAGAGAAGTCAAAGTGACCCTCTATTGTCTTAATTGCCCTAGAGGAGTGGGAATTCACGGCTGATTAGCTACCAGCCAGTATGGGGAAGGGACCCTCTAAGATATGGTACACCCCATATGAACTAATAGAGACAGGGGAAGGGAAAGAAGTTGCCACCCAAGTAAAAACGATCCTTAAGAGAGCAGGGGTTCACAAGACAGGACTGTTTGATAGTAAATTTTGGGACCAATGGAGATTAGACCATGCAGGACAAATCCAGGAGCACAAATTACAAAGGGGAATATATGCTCTAATTGAAGAAAGCAACAGAGTAGAGAGGGAGGATTGGCCTCAAAAATCGGGTGATAAAAAGGTTACATTATATGCTTTACCCTCCTTCATGATTTTAAATCAAAAGGGACGGAACAGTCTACCATCTGCACCTCCACCATACAGAGGTTCAGAGGGATGGACTTGCAGAGTCTGTAGTCAAGAGAACCCAGACTACAGAGAAACTTGTCTGGCATGTGGAGCTCATCGCCCACACCGACAACAAGTAAAAATGCTACCACCACCCGATGTTGAGATCCTCCCTCCACCACCCCCACCAGAGCCGGCACAACAATTATACCCAGTTTTAACAAGATCCCAAACTAGGAGAACTTCAGGTGTCCAGGTTCCCCGTACCGCTACCGATACAGAGGAGGATTCAAAAGAGGAAGACACATCCCCATCTCCTTCTAGAGGAGCAACAGGGGGAGGGACGGGTAGTCAGGATGTCACCACAACTACAGTTGAATGGCGACCCTGGACCCCCAGTGAGCAATTGGCTCTTTGTCAACAACTACCAGACCCTCAGTTAGAGCCTAGTGCCTTTCTTAGAAAAATGAAAATGATCCAGATGAATTATAAAGCCAGTTGGAAGGACCTTATGGCCCTTGCACAGGCTAAATGTACCGAGGGACTGATGGGGACCATTAATCTTACTGCCCGGTTTGGTAGAAATGAGCCCCGCAGTACAGAAACCACCAGGAGTGGGGAAGATTTCTTAGATAGATTGTGATTATGGTGTGACAAAAAAGCAGAAACCAGACGTACTGCCTTGACTACTTGTAAAAGGGAGAAGGGAGAGTCTGTTGAAGCATATTATGGCAGACTACTCACGAAGGTAGTAGATTCCGGGTGGGATGAGGCCCCTGTTGCCTTAAAGAACACCATGATTGCTGAAGCATTCATGCAGGGAATAGGATCTACCTTAGCAGAAAAGATTAAGGGTTGTACCCCAGACTGGAGACGGGTAGATCCTGATGATTGTTGCCAAGCTGTTGGTTTTGCTGTAGATGAAAGAGAGAAAAAGACAGCAGCCCCGGTAAAGAGTTACACTAATTCAGTTACTCCAAATCCGGGTAACCAGAGTAATCAGGGCAGACAAGGTACCCGCCCCAGACAACAGGGACAGAGGGAAACCAGGAAGTGTTTTAATTGTGGAAAGCAAGGACACTTGGCCAGAGATTGCTGGTGTCCCAAGCAAAGTGACAATAACAGAGGACAGTCTAGAAACTGTCCACCTGGCCCCAACCAAGGCCAGGGTAATTCACAATGAAGGTTAGGCCCTCCTACCCCAGTGTCCCTCTTATCTTCAGCAGAGAGAGGTATACAAATCTTTCAACCTGTATTGATTAATGGAAAGGAGGTGCCGTTTCTAATAGACACTGGGGCCACAAAATCTTGTGTCAGTAAAGACATTGTTAACAAATTTAACCTACCATTGTCAGGAGATAGCCAGGTGGTTCAGGGAGTGTCAGGTCTCCCTGTTACCCTTGACCAAACAGATCCCCATAGAGACATCATTTCAAGGATGTAGAATTCTAACTAGATACCTTGTCTCTGACACCTTAGATAATATATTGGGTACAGATGTGATGGGGGTCTTAGGTTGTAACCATGTTACATCCCTCTGGTGAAGCTTATGTGCGGACCACACACACAAACCATGAGATACTGTGCCTAGTATCTGCTATAGTGAATACTCCACATTCTGTGTACACCCTCACTGAAGAAGAGAATATACTATTGTCACAGATGCCAGAAAGTCTCTGGGCAACAAGTAAAACAGACCTAGGCAAGTTAGATGTCCCTCCTGTTGTGGTAACTTTGAAACCAGGGGCCCAGCCACCCAGAATCAAGCAATACCCATTAACACACGCTCAAGAAAATGCTATAGCTACGACTATAGTAGAATTGCTAAAAGCTAAGGCTTTAAAGGAATGTACTTCAGTGGCAAACACACCGTTATTCCCTGTTAAGAAGAAAGGTAAAAAGGGCGAGCCAGACACTTATCGTATGGTTCAGGACTTGAGAGAACTAAACAAAATGACTTTGCTTGAAACCCCGGTAGTGCCTAATCCCCATACACTGTTGTCTGCAATTCCAGCAGGGACCACACATTACACGACTGTGGATTTAAGTAATGCATATTTTTCAATTCCCCTAGAAAAGGACTGCCAATACTTGTTTGCCTTCACCTTTAGGGGCAAATAATACACCTGGACAGTCTTACCACAGGGAGCACAAAATAGTCCAAATCAATTTACGAGATGTTTTACTTTGATCATGAATGCCTGGGAACCACCCTCAGATGATGTTGTGTTGCTACAATATGTTGATGATCTTCTTCTTTGTGCCCCAGATAAACAGACATGTGAAGCTGCTACTATAAGCCTGTTGTGTTTCCTCTGCCAGAGCAGCTGCAAGGCCAGTAAGGACAAGCTGCAATTTTGAAAGCAAAAGGTGGTGTTTCTGGGTCATTGTCTCAGCCAAGGTACCAAACATCTTTCAGATGAACGGACCAAAGTGGTAAGAGAAATGCAAGTACCAACCTCCCATGCTCAGCTGCGTACCTTTTTAGGTTTGGTGTCATACTGTAGGCCATGGATCAGATCTGCATCCCTGACCATGCAGCCCTTGTATGACTGTCTCTCCTCTAAACCATTCAGTCTGACACCAGAATCTTTGGATGCATTTTATCAACTTAAGCTCCAGATAGTCAGTGCACCTGCCCTAGGCCTGCCTGACTATCAGAAGCCCTTTCAAATTTATGTCACTGAGATGATGGGACATGCTACTGCAGTTCTCACACAACAACATGGGGATAGAAAGCGTCCCGTGGCATATTACAGTGCACGGTTAGATGCCATAGCAAGAGGAGCGCCCTCTTGTGTAAGGGTTGTACTTTCAGTACAAGCCCTGCTTGAAAAGAGCTCAGACATCGTCCTAGACCACCCCTTGGTGGTATATACACCACATGACATCCATGCAATCCTCACACAGGTAGACAGACATTATCTTTCCTTGGCAAGACAGAGCAAAATGGAATTTGCTCTGCAATCCTCCTCCAACATCTCATTTCAGCGTTGTTTGACCCTGAATCCTGCAACTCTTTTACCAGTAGGAGTTCATGATTCAAAGGGGGGAGTAGATGATGAGATATTTTTAAACTCCCTCTCAGAAGATGACTTGTTTGACAGTCAATATGAGCATGACTGTGTGGCCCTAATGTCCCAAGAGACGGTGGGTTTCAGCCATGTCACGGACATCCCATTACAGAACCCTGACTATGAGATGTTTGTGGATGGTTCTAGGTACTTAGCAGATGAAGGCAAATTTGTTACAGGGTATGCTGTAGTCACTACACACGACATCATAGTACAAGAAGCCCTTCCACCACACATGTCAGCTCAAGAAGCTGAATTGAAAGCCCTTACAGAGGCTTGCAAAATAGCTAAAGATAGCACAGCAAACATTTACACTGACTCCAGGTATGCTTTTGGCATTACGCATGATTATGGTCCTATATGGAGGTCAAGAAACTTCCTGACGGCACAGGGCAAGCCAATCAAAAATGGAGATTCGGTAAGTCGATTGATGGAGGCCATATTGCTCCCTAAGCAGTTGGCAATTGTGAAAGTCAGAGCTCACACAAAAGGAAGAGACCCTGAAAGTCTTGGAAATGAGAAGGCTGACACAGCAGCCAAAGCAGCGGCACTGCTGCCATGGAAGGGTCTCAACCAGGTGAGCAAAATGGACATTGACCTAACAGACCCCAAGGGGCTGTACTCTAATGTAACCAGCGTGGAAACTGAAAAATGGAAAAAGGCTGGTGCCAGAGAGTATGAAGGAACGTGGAAAATGGGGGATAGACTGTGTCTACCTGCAGCAGTATATCCCCAAATGGCTGGCCTGGCCCACGGTAAGGTGTATGCCTCTCGAAATGCCATGGAGTCATTAGTGGGTAAATTATGGTTTGCCCCAGGTTTTGGAAGGGCTGCTAGTAATCACGTAAAAGCATGTCACATATGTGCTCTACACAATCCAGGACAGGTAGTTAAAACACCTACCAAATGCACACCAAAATCCCTGTACCCATTCCAGAGAATACAAATAGATTATATACAGTTGCCTAAGTCTGGAACGTACAAGTACGTATTGGTCTGTGTGGATTTGTTTTCAGGGTGGCCTGAGGCCTACCCTGTGAGCAAAGCGACTGCACAAGTAACTACCAAGAAATTGCTGTCTGAACTTGTGTGTAGATTTGGGATACCTGAGGTGATAGAATCTGATAGAGGTACACATTTCACAGGTGAGATAATGAAAGAAATAATGTCTGCATTGGGGATTGAGCAAGCTTTCCACACACCCTACCATCCTCAGAGTTCAGGCAAAGTGGAAAGGTTGAATGGCACACTTAAATTGAAGATTCAGAAAGCCATGGCAGAGACAAGAAAGCCCTGGCCCGAATGTCTGTCCTTAGCTTTATATTCAGTAAGGACTACTCCTAACAGAAAGACAGGGTTATCACCATTTGAGATATTGTTTGGAAGTGTGCCTAGGTTGGGGTTGTATTTTCCTCAGACTTTACAACTCAATTATGACAGCACTGCCAGCTATGTTCAGAGCTTGTGTCAAAGACTGAAAGTAACACATAAACAAGTGTTTTCTTCTATTCCAGACCCTTCTGATTTTTCAGGGACACATAGCTTGCAGCCTGGCGATTGGGTGGTCTTGAAAAGACACACCAGGAAGTCTCTTGAACCCAGATATGACAGTCCCTTCCAAGTACTGCTGACAACTGCCACTTCAGTCAAATTGGAGGGAAATTCTACCTGGATACACGCTTCCCATTGTAAAAAGGTTCCTGAACCACAGCAAGAATGAAAAGATGGACATTATTTGTTTTATGCTTTCTTAAAGGACTTGCAACCAGTGGAACCTGGAAATCCCTCCAGGGACTTAAAGAGGTGGACAATAAATTTGTTAGACACCATTTTGTAATGGTAGAAGGGTTCAATAATGCCCTCAAAGATTGCTGGATCTGTACACACTCACCTATCACCTCCACTAGCTTACCCTTTCTGGCCATACCTGTCCCTATTGATGAACTACTGCAGTGGCCAGGGTGTCTAGATAATGTTGCAGGTGACTTCAAGACCAGGTCGTGGGCAAATGTTACTGTAGGGATACCGATAGTGGGGTGGACAGATTATCCGTGGTGGCAAGGTAACCTTACTGGGAACAATAAGAATATCCAATACATGGCTTATAGTGGGGAGAGATGGGTTCCTCGAAACAAATCCACTGCCACTATATTGGGAAAGATTCCCCAAACCCGATTACAGATAAGTTTTGGGGATGATGGACAAAAGAGAGGGTATTTTTGGACACCTTGGGTCATAGAAAGAACAGTACACAATACTTCCTGGGAACATGCACACCTATTTGTAGAGGGAGACAATCACACGTGTAAAGAGATACCCGGGAACATAGAGTGTGTGAATGAGACGGTTGAAGAAAGGCTTTACAGGAAAAAGAACCTTTCATTTGTTTGTAGAAATCGAGACCTGGGGTACTGTGGAGCACTGGGTAAATTACACTCTTGGTGTATGCTAAAGAATGTATCTGGCTTTGTGGATCTTGTGCACAAACTTATTACACAACACTCAGTCTTATTCGATTTACCTCCTCAGATGTATTGGGCATGTGGCAGCAGTGCATATAAGTGGTTGCCAGTAGGAGTGAAGGGCACATGTACATTAGTAAGACTTACTCCTGCTACCTTTGTTGTTGATAAATTAAATACAAAATCCATACCTAAACACACTCTGTACAAGAGAGCTGCAGACAACACCCCTAGGAAAAGTGGTAGACCTCACTCGGTACAGTCAAGCACTGGGAATAAGATAGTAAGCACAATACTCATATATCCTATGGTAATGCAGATGTGGGACAAGCTAGTGCAAAGTACTGACTATCTTGATGATCAAATATGGGAAATTCTGGAGATACTTAATACCACTATTGCAGTACAGAATCAATTGGTAATAGTGACTAATAAACACACACTGGGGTTAGGGTATAAAACTGGGGGGCGGGGGGGGGGGGGGGGGGGGGGGGGGGCCCCCCGGGGCCCCCCTGACCCGGGGGGGGGGGAAAAAAAAAAAAAAAAAAAGGGGGGGGGGGGGGGGGGGGGGGGGGAGGGGGGGGGGGGGGGGGGAGAGGAAAAAAAGAGGGGGGGGGGGGGGGGAAAAAATTTTAATTATAATATTTAATTGGTTGGGGGGTGGGGGGGGGGGGGGGGGGGGGATAAAACAAACAAAAAAACAACAACACACACAAAAAGGGGGGGGGGGGAAAAAAAAAAAAAAAGGAGAGGAGGGGGGGGGCAGATGGTCATACAAATAGCAATGATTATATTACTGATATATTGCTTTGCAAAAAATGTTTTACTTTCCATTAGCCCCCGTAAAAAAAAAAAAAAAAAGGGGTAGACACCTGGAAAACCCCCCAA
The DNA here is from genome assembly GCA_947044405.1 of Leptodactylus fallax. NCBI lineage: Eukaryota > Metazoa > Chordata > Amphibia > Anura > Leptodactylidae > Leptodactylus > Leptodactylus fallax. The sequence continues at coordinate 1,016,871 of CAMRHE010000379.1, forward strand.
AAAAAACCCCCCCGGAGGGGGAAGAAGAAAAAAGTAGTTGTTGGGGAAAAAAAAAAAAAAAAAAAAAAAAAAAAAAAAAAAAAAAAAAAAAATTTTTTTTATAAAAAAAAAAAAAATAAAAAAAAAAAAAAAAAAAAAAAAAAAAATTATTTCTCCCACCCCCCCCCCCCCCCACCACAAGGTCTGCGCTGTATGCCAGTACAGGATGTGGTTAAGATAAGGCTATATCGCAAAAGTCTAAAGATCGCTATGTCTGACCTCTTAGCCTTAGGTGTTACGTTTAGGTGTTATGTTTTGTGACAAAGTGATGTCTTAAAATATGCTTTTGAATCAATCTGGTTTAAACCGGTTCTGGGACGTACGTGATACCGGAATTCTAAGACCAAGTTTGGGTATCGTGTCATGTGATTGATGTATAATTGTGCTTCCTATATAACCTAGCTCTGCCAATCAATAAATTGAAGCATTCTATACATGACACCTTGCTGTCTGTTTGTCTGTTTCCCGAGCGCTCGACAATTGTTCCTTATTAATTAGGTCCAAGACAACATAACCTGGGGGAAGTTCCCCTGACACAGGCCTCTCTCATCTTTCTAAGTGGGAGAACTTGCACAATTGGTGGCTGACTAAATACTTTTTTTCCCCACTGTATATGCAACAGAATTCTGTCATAATTTGCACAAACAAGCTGGTGTACATACTTTACACCTCATTTTCTATGTGTTTTAGACACTTTATAACAGTTTATGTGCCTCATATGACGTTTGGATGGGACTTGTTGAAAAGTGTTGCTTAATATCCTAAACTGTGAGCCAGAAATTGCGCAAAAATTTCAGAAGTGGCACCAAAATGTCAGCTATTGCACCAATATTTTCTGCCAAAATATGTCAACAAATAAGTGACATAAAGTTTTGCCAGATTTTCAAACAGCATAAGACACTTTGGAAAATCTGGTGCAGTTTAAGACTGTCTAGTCTAACTTTGCACTGTCTAAAAGTTAGACAGTTTTACTTTTTCTGCCCCATTGTGTATAGTGTTCACTGTACACTCTGCCTATGTTTTTAGTATTACTTGTAGAGGCAGACTCTACAGTCTGTGCTTTAATTTTATCATACTATAGCCAACTTGCATTTCTCTTTCCCTGCCTAATATTGCATGCACCATGTGCTACTTTACACTGCTAAGCCCTGTTCTGATTTCTCTTCACATGGCATCCCTATCACTAATTAGTTGGCAAGGAAGCTGTGAAAGGAGATAAGATGAGGCAGGAACAGAAAAACACAAGATTGGTCTTATTTTCACTATAATATGATATAATGAGGGCAGGGACTGTAGAGTCTGCCTCTACAAGTAATATGAGACCTGGGCAGTATGTATACTGTACTCCAAGACAGACTCTTCTTTACAACAGATAGTAAGAGTGTTGATAAGGAAAGCTGCTTTTAAAGCCATGTTTTTATGTAAGTGAAATCAGTTAATAAATTACATTAACCCTTTCATACCACAGCCAATATTTGTTTTTGCATTTCCATTTTTCCCTTCCCCCATTCCAAGAGCCATAAGAGTCACATGATGGCTTATTGTTTGTGAAACAAATTGTACTTTGTAATGGCACCATTTAATATCCCGTACAATGTACTGGGAAGCTGGAAAAAAATTCAAAATGAGGTGGAATTGGAAAAAAAAACATGTTTGCGCCAATTTCTTATGGGTTTAGTTTTTACAGCATTCACTATGCGGGTGAGTACGATAATGGCAATATTAAATTTATATATTATTTGTAATGATTTGATAACTTTTAAAAAATTAAAAGCAAACGAGAATTTTGTTTTGTGTTGCCATATTGTGACACCTGTAACTTTTTTAGATGTATATGGATCTGGGTAAGGTCTTTTTTTATGCGGGACAAGATGTCATTTTTATTGATACCATTACCGTATATGTATGTGATTTTGCATGAAGGGGTTAAATTACATTGCTAAACAATGGCAAAAAAATTTACAAAGATGAAATGGTTATGCTTTACAGTAAATTAAATTTCATTCAAATTTATACACAGAGGGTACTTCATAGGCTGCTAAAGAGACAGAGAAGGATGGAGGAAACATCAAGACACAGTCTTTTATCGAGAAAAGCGTTAGTATCTACAATGCATATTCAAAACCTAGTAATAAAGTGGCCACATTCTACAGAGTGAATGGCATATTTTGATGAGTATGTCAAACATATTTAGAGACAGACAAGAAAGACTGGCAACTATTTATGACTTGACTGTGCTAACTGCAATAATTTGGTTAAGGGAAGCACCTTTAGACCCGCTATAACAGGAGCTGAATATAAAATTATACGATTTCAAATTTTGCCTTTCTGACTATGGTATATACACATGTGGATAGAATTGTTGGTACCCTTCCGTTAAAATAAAAAAAACACAATAGTCACTGAAATAACTTGAAACTGACAAAAATAGTAAAAAATTTAAATTTACTGAATATCAACTAGTGAAAATTAGACTGTGCTTTTGAATTGTGGTTCAACAGAATAATTGAAAAAAAAAAAAAAACTAATGAAACTGGTCTGGAGGAAAATGAAGACTGGAAATAATTTGACCATAGGGACATGTTAAACTAAGGTGTGTCCTATAATCAATCAGTCCACCTGTTTAAGGGGTAAATATTAGTCACTGTGCTGTTTGATATTATGGTGTGTACCACACTCAACATGGACCAAAGAAAGCTAAGGGGAGAGTTGTCTCAGGAGATGAGAATGAAAATTATAGACAAACAAGTCTATAAGACCAAACAGCTTGATGTTCCTGTTACTACAGTTGCACTTATTATTGTGAAGTTTAAGGTCTATGGGACTGTAGCCAACCTCCATGGACATGGCCGTGAGAGGATAACCGATGACAAAATGAAGAGACAGATAATATGAATGGTAACCTAAGAGCCCAGACAACTTCCAAAGATATTAGAGGTGAACTCTAAAGTCAAGGTACATGAGTGTTAGATTGCACCATCCGTCACTGCCTTTGCCAAAGTGGACTTAATGGAAGATGACCAAGGAGGAAACCACTGTAGAAAGCACATAAAAAATGCATAATGACAAGCCATGAAGCTTCTGGCAGAATGTCCTTTGGACAGATGCGACAAACAGGAAATTTTTGAAAAGTCACATCAGCTCTATTTTCACAGACGTAAAAATTAAGCATACAAAGAAAAGAACATTGTATGTCCTGTAAAACATGGAGGAGGCTTGGTTATGTTTGGATCTGATTTGCTGCATCTGGCATAGGGTTTTCAATCTGTGGAGTGTATAATCAAATCACAAGACTGTCAAGGCATTCTACAACAAAATGTGCTGTCCAGTGTCAGAAAGTTTGGTCTCAGTCTCAGGTCATGAGTCCTCCAACAGGATCATGACCAAAAACACACAATTAAAAACATTCAAGAATGGCTAAGACCAAAGTATTGGACTATATTGAAGTGGGGTGTCACTGTGTGTCCGGAGGCAACTTATATATTTTCCATACCCTTCCCCCATTTGAGCCTAGATATTGGTATGATATGCTGTTTTTCCTGAATTTTTGATTATTTTTTTGCTATTTATATGTACATATATCTTATATTATATGTTTTAACTTTGTGGGACAATGTCAGAATTAATATTGTATCTCTGACAGAATTTATATTATCATATTTATTATTATCTGGTATATATCAGTTAGGGGACATGGCTTATTAATGTGAATAACTACATGTGCATATTTGTGGCTCTCTTTTTTGGAGTTGTGGGATCATATTATGCTATAATATACTGATGGGGGGAAGCGAAGCCTCATATATTACTTATTGAAATATTTTTCTGGGCTTCTCCCAGTTAATTCTGTTTTACTTGATTTAAATTTTTGTCTTTTGTATACAATAAAATAATTTTATTTTTCTAATATTGGATGTACGTTTTTTTTCATGTCGTCTTTCCTTTCGTTATATACATTAATCGTTTTCTACATGTTTACAGCACTCATTTATTGTCTATTGGCGGGTGCACATCCAACTCTTTTGTTTATAAATACACTATGTTTTAAGCCAATTTAAGGTGTGGTTTCTACTGAACTTGTTCTACCCGAAACAAGTATACGAATCTTGAGAGGTTTGCTCATCTCTATTCATGAGAAGTGGACGAAAAAACATGTGGACAGGTGCAGAATTCTCATTCAGAATTACAGAAATCACTTTATTGCAGTGATTGCCTCAAAACTTTGTGCAACAAAATATTAAGTTAAGGAGACCATAATATTTGTCTAGGCCAAGTTCATTAGTTTATTTTTTATAATTATTCTATTGAACCACAATTCAAAAGCAATATTCAATTTTCATTAGCTGATTTTCAATAAATCTCAATTAATTAATATTTTTGTCAGTTTCAAGTTATTTCAGTGACCTTTGTGGGTTTTTCTTTCTTTAATGGGAATGTACCAACATTTCTGTCTACGTGTGTATACGTGTGTATAGTACAATGCAACCTATTATATGTTTGTGAAACAACTTTAGAATATACATTTATAATTAATCATAAATCAATGATACATAGCCAACAAAGTGTTACCAGCAGCCAAGCTTTATTCAGAGGCTGGACACAAGGCACATAAAATGAAAACTCTTCATTGCAAGGCAGACTACACAATGGAGGAGAGGAGATAATAGAGTGGCAAAATTAAAATGGAATTAAGTTTTATTCAGACTTTTGAAGGTAATGTAATTTTAAGAGCTTCTTTAAGAAAAAAATCTTACATAAACAGAAGGAAATTGTCCTTGCGCACAGTAAGTATCTGATTGTGCAATTAAAAATATCCTGCAGGAACATTTTTTTTTCCTGACTACATAGATAAGATCTGTAGACTTCTGTTTATAATACTTTACTTCAAGCAAAAATGAAAGTATTTGATAGCAATGGCATTATCAGTCTCATCTTTATCATCCTAGGGTTATTATGTCTGAGCAAGATTGATAAACATTTAACTGTATCTAGAAAAAGAATATTATCATATCAGCTGACTGGTTGACTGAAGAAAATGGCATTAAATAAGGGTTTGACATTTGTACAGTATATGTTTTAAAGATTGTCTATGAAATGTGACTGAAACAACATTAGTTTGTCGAGGGTTTGTCTTTATAAACTTTCAGCATACCATTTTCCCAATAACACATTGTCTTAAAAGTCTATATTTCAAAACAATGCAGAAACTCTACTTCCTAGTTTAATCCATGTGTCTAGCAAGTTTTAATAAATGTGAATATAATGCAATAGACAATATGTGAATATTATTTATAAGGCCTTATTAGTATACATATTTGTCCACGCTTAACGTAGCTGAAATTTTGTAAAGGACTACAATTTCTTATTAAATCAATTCAATACAATACAGTGATATACCAACAAAACCCTTATCAGACTGCAACTCACAATACAACCATTAGATGGCTGCACATACATATATATATATATATATATATATATATATATATATATAGGAAAGTCAGGATAGATAGCATATCGCTTTGTGAGATCATATCTTGAAAGGCTGCTCATGGCATGATGTTCATGGCACGGTGGCTTAGTGGTTAGCGCTGGAGTCCTGGGTTAGAATCCTGTCAAGAACAACATCTGCAAAGGAGTTTGCATGTTCTCCCCGTGTTTGCGTGGGTTTCTTACGGTTTCCTCCCACACTCCAAAGACATGCTGATAGAAAATATAGATTGTGAGCCCTACATGGGACAGTAACTGACAATATCTGTAAAGTGCTGTGGAATATGATGGCGATATACAAGTAAGCATAATAAATAAATCTGAGTATGTCCAGCCAGCAAGACATATCTGTATGAATTTCATTCAGCATGTACCTTATGTACAGATGTGCACACCCTTACCTTATTAGCTGGAATATGATTAAGGAATCTAATTTTTCATTAAACAAATTCTTTAAAAAAAAAACAAACCTTGTACATATACATTTACTTATTTATGTGTATATACAGAAATTCCATGGAAGTTAAACAATCAAGCAAAAAGTAAAGGAAATAGTACATTATTTTACAAAAATAAGTACATTGAAGAGACAAATGCCACAGTGCAGCTCAAAATAGCTCCTCAGAAGCAATAATCAAATGCCAAGAACAACATCCCTACCCAGCAGCAGCAGCAACTAAATAGCTACAGTACAATGCAAAATATTCCACCCAGAAGTACAAAACTAGGTAGCTCAAAGCACCAAATACAACAATGCAGCTCGAGATGTAACCCCAGAAAAACCTACAGTACCTTCTCAGAAAGTAGCAAACAAAAACCACAATGCAGCATAAAAAAACTCCCACAGAAGTGTCTTACAACACCACATCAAAAATCAACATCTTTTCCAGCAAAATAAAACAAATTCCACATTACAGCATTAAATACCTATACAGAAATGTCAAAAAAATAACAGAATAAAGCAAAAAAAGAGGTCCTCCAAAGAGGTCTCAAATGCCACAATACAACAAAAAAAACATCTTCCAAGAAGCACCAATTACATTGTTAGGATTCAGATGCAAGGTGAGAAATGTAAAAGTGTATAGGAGAGTAGCAGCAGAAAAGGGCTGACAACTGCGAGCAGTAGAAAATGCTTCTTAAAGGCAAAACACTACTGTGAGCCAAGACCAGCCTCAGACGCCTTCACCAGATCTCCTCGCAAGAAGAGGTGGCCTTTCGCTGAATCTGAAGACCGGAATTGTCACCAGAACAGAAAGTGTATCACAAATAAATGCACTGCAGCAGAAGCCTACTCCAAATCCGCACACTACTCACAGGGACAGAGAAAACAGAATGGTCGTCAATCACGGGTCAGCAACTGAGGAGGGTAACACAGATCCAAATCATGAGACGAAGACAAATCCGGGAAACAAAGCCAATAGTCGGAAACAATCAGGAATGCCAGAACCAAATCGCAAGACAAGAGGAATCCAAGAACACAGCCAGAGGTCAGGTATAGGAGAAGTCAAATCACAGTCAGGCGCTTAGCAGGAGTTTAGGAAACTGATTAGCCAGCAAAGCTGAGTGATAGGGAGTGGTTTAAAAAGGTTTGCTCAGGAAGCTTCCCTATGTTGTCATGGCAACCTTAAAGCAGCAACCACCAATGCTTCTTTATGTAGACCCGGCAACTTTAAAGCAGCAACAACAGATGTAACATCCCTGACAAACATAACACAGTGAAAAACAACATCCATTTCCCAAAATACTTAAACAAAGACCAAAAAGCAGCAATGAATACTTCCAGAGCCGGGAAAAACTAATACAACAGTAAAGTACAAATGTTTCACAAAAAATACTAAACTGATCTGACATTAGAGTACAAAATATGAAACCAGAAGAGCAAGACAACTATCACAAAATTCTTCAAAAACATAACTGTCCCTTCCAAGATGTGCCCCATCAATAATACAAAGCATCACAAAATATACCTCAGAAACACAAAACAAATTCTACGGTGCAGAGCAAAATACTTCTTCAAAACCTCCAGGGACTTAACATCCTGAGGTGCAAATTGTCACATACTACATACATGAAGACTCTGGACATAAAATTGACTTACTATGGAAACATTATTCGATGAAATTTTTGAACACAACAAGTCCTTTGTTGTTGTGATCAAATAAAGGCCTCCTTCTCCCCGTACAACCTTTCCTCTCCATCTCCAGAATTGGTGCTCTTACCAATTTTAGACCTCAATTGATTTGATAAGCAGCAAGGAGTAAATTTCCCAAAGCCTTGAGTCACTTAATCTATTAGTCCAGAATACTATATCAAGCAATCTCAACATCATTGCATTCAGACATTAAAACACACACTGGTAAGACAAACCTGTAGATATTACAGCAAAAATTAAATGGGTAGAAAGAAATACATAGCGCAAACCCTTAGAAAAGCCCATCTAGTGTGATTAGATCGTCACCAGCCGACACATCCAGACTGATACTGAACCACAGCACAACACAAAATACCGTCCAAACAAATAACACAGTACAGGACAACATTGCATACCCAGAAAAGTCAAGTATGAGATTGCAGCACAACATATCTCTCCAGAAATGACAAACAAATCATTCCCCAGAAGCACCAAATGCCACAATGCAATACAAAACACCTTCCCAGAAGCACGAAAAAAAATCACAAATTCCATATCCCAACAGCCTTAAAAAAATAACACAGTGCATCATGAAATATTTCCACAGCCTGAAATATACAAATACAAAAGTGAAGCACTAATACCTCACCAGAAATACTAAACAGATCTTTCATTAGAGAACATAAAAACTATCTAAAAGCGCAAAACAAATACCATAAAATTCTTCAAAAATAACACTTTCCCTTCCAAGAAAAGCCCAATCAATACTACAAAGCATAATAAAATATGCCTCAAAAACACAAAACAAATACCACATTTTAGCACAAAATTCCTCTTCAAAACCTCCAATATACTGAAGTGCAAATTGTCACATTGTACATACATGAAGACTTTGGGCATAAAATTGACTTACTATGGAACATTTACTTGATGAGTGTTTTTAACACAACAAGTCCTTTGTTGTTGTGATCAAATAAAGGCCTCCACCTCTCCTACAGCTTTTCCTATCCATCTCCAGAATTGGTGCTCTTACCAATTTTAGACCTCAGTTGATTTGATAAGCAGCAAAGAGTAAAGTTCCCAAAGCCTTAAGTCACATAATCTATTAGTCCAGAATATTATATCAAGCAATCATTGCATCCAAGCATTAAAACACACACTGGTAAGCCAAAACTATAGATATTACAGCCAAAATTAAATGGGTAGAATGAAATTTATAGTGCAAACCCTTAGAAAAGCCCATCTAGTGTCATGATTTGGTAACCGGCCTTCACATCCAGACTGATACTAAATCAGAGCACAACACAAAACACCTTCCTTGAGGTGCCAAACAAATAACACAGTACAGGTCAGCAATGCATACCCAGAAAGGTCAAGTATGAGATTGCACCCATATGCCACAATGCAACACAAAACTCCTTCCCAGAACTTCTAAACAAAAAACACAACATCCATATCCCAACAGGCTTAAAAAAGTACCACAGTGCGACATGAAATACCTCCACAGCCTGAAAATAACAAATACAAAAGTGAAGCAGAAATACCTCAGCAGAAATACTAAACATATCTTTCATTAGAGGACATAAAAGCTATCCAGAAGTGCAAAACAAGTACCATAAAATTCTTCAAAAATACCACTTTCCTTTCAAAAAAAGCCCATTCAATACTACAAAGCATCACAAAATGTCTCAAAAGCACAAAACAAATACCACATTGAAGCGCAAAATTACTCTTCAAAACCTCCTTGTACAGTCATGGCCAAAAGTTTTGAGAATGACACAAATATTATATTTTCACATGATCTGCTGCCCTCTGGTTTTTATGTGTGTTTGTCAGATGTTTTTATCACATACAGAAATATAATTGCATTCATATTATGAGTAACAGAAGCTTATATTGACAATTAGAATGAGTTAATGCAGCAAGTTAATATTTGCAGTGTTGACCCTTCTTCTTCAGGACCTCTGCAATTCTCCCTGGCATGCTCTCAATCAACTTCTGGACCAAATCCTGACTGATAGCAGTCCATTCTTGCAGAATCAATGCTTTAATTTTGTCTGAATTTGTTGGTTTTTGTTTGTCCACCCGTCTCTTGATGATTGACCACAAGTTCTAAATCGGATTAAGATCTGGGGAGTTTCCAGGCCATGGACCCAAAATCTCTATGTTTTGTTCCCTTAGCCATTTAGTTATCACCTTTGCTTTATGGCAAGGTGCTCCATCATGCTGGAAAAGGCATTGTTGAGCGCCAAACTACTCTTGGACAGTTGGGAGAAGTTGCTCTTGGAGGACATTCTGGTACCATTCTTTTTTCATGGCTGTGTTTTTAGGCAAGACTGTGAGAGAGCCGATTCCCTTGGCTAAGAAGCAACCCCACACATGAATGGTTTCAGGATGCTTTACAGTTGGCATGAGACAAGACTGGTGGTAGCGCTCACCTCTTCTTCTCCGAATAAGCTGTTTTCCAGATGTTCCAAACAATCGAAAAGGGGATTCATCAGAGAAAATGACTTTACCCCAGTCCTCAGCAGTCCACTCCCTGTACCTTTTGCAGAATATCAGTCTGTCCCTGATGTTTTTTCTGGAGAGAAGTGGCTTCTTTGCTGCCCTCCTTGAGACCAGGCCTTGCTCCAAGAGTCTTCGCCTCACAGTGCGTGCAGATGCACTCACACCTGCCTGCTGCCATTCCTCAGCAAGCTCTGCACTGCTGATAGCCCGATCCCGCAGCTGAAACACTTTTAAGAGACGGTCCTGCCGCTTGCTGGTCTTTCTTGGGCGCCCTGGAGCCTTTTTGGCACCAATGAAACCTCTCTCCTTGAAGTTCTTGATGATGCGATAGATTGTTGACTGAGGTGAAATCTTTCTAGCTGCAATACTCTTCCCAGTTAGGCCATTTTTGTGCAGTGCAATGATGACTGCACGTGTTTCTTTAGAGGTAACCATGGTTAACAGAAGAGAAACAATGATGGCAAGCACCAGCCTCCTTTTAAAGTGTCCAGTGGTGTCATTCTTACTTAATCATGACAGATTGATCTCCAGCCCTGTCCTCATCAACACCCACACCTGTGTTAATGGAGCAATCACTGAAACGATGTTAGGTGGTCCTTTTAAGGCAGGGCTACAATGATGTTGAAATGTGTTTTGGGGGATAAAGTTCATTTTCTAGGCAAATATTGACTTTGCAAGTAATTGCTGTTAAGCTGATCACTCTTTATAACATTCTGGAGTATATGCAAATTGCCATTAGAAAAACTGAAGCAGTAGACTTTGTAAAAATTAATATTTGTATCATTCTCAAAACTTTTGGCCATGACTGTACTTAACATACCAGTCTCAACATCATTGCATCCAGACATTAAAACACACACTGGTAAGCCCAAACTGTAGATATTACAGCCAAAGTTAAATGGGTAGAAAGAAATACATAGTGCAAACCCTTAGAAAAGCCCATCCAGTGTGATGATGTGGTAACCGGCCTACACATCCAGAATGATACTATACCAAAGCACAACACAAAACACCTTTCTTGAGGCGCCAAACAAATAACACAGTACAGGTCAACAATGCATATCCAGAAAGGTAAAGTATGAGATTGCAGCACAACATACCTCTCCAGAAATGACAAACAAATCCTTCCCCAGAAGTGCCATATGCCACAATGCAACACAAAACACCTTCCCAGAACTTCTAAACAAAAAGCACAACATCCATATCCCAACAAGCTTAAAAAAATACCACAGTGGGACATGAAATACCTCCACAGCCTGAAAAAAAACAAATACAAAAGTGAAGCACAAATACCTCACCAGAAATACTAAACACATCTTTCATTAGAGGACATAAAAGCTATCCAGAATTGCAAAACAAGTATCATAAAATTCTTCAAAAATACCACTTTCGCTTTCAAGAAAATCCCATTCAATACTACAAAGAATCATAAAATATACCTCAAAAGCCCAAAACAAATACCACATTGAAGCGCAAAATTACTCTTCAAAACATCCATGGACTTAACATACTAAAGTGCAAATTGTCACATTGTACATATATGAAGACTTTGGGCATAAAATTGACTTACTATGGAAACTTTACTTGATGAGTGTTTTCAACACAAGTCCTTTGTTGTTGTGATCAAATAAAGGCCTCCTCCACCCCTACAGCCTTTCCTCTTCATCTCCAGAATTGGTGCTCTTACCAATTTTAGACCTCAGTTGATTTGATAAGCAGCAAAGAGTAACGTTCCCAAAGCCTTGAGTCACATAATCTATTAGTCGAGAATACTATATCAAGCAATCTCAACATCATTGCATCCAGACATTAAAACACACACTGGTAAGCCAAAACTGTAGATATTACAGCCAAAATTAAATGGGTAGAATGAAATTTATAGTGCAAACCCTTAGAAAAGCCCATCTAGTGTCATGATTTGGTAACCGGCCTTCACATCCACACTGATACTAAATCAGAGCACAACACAAAACACCTTCCTTGAGGCGCCAAACAAATAACACAGTACAGGTCAACAATGCATACCCAGAAAGGTCAAGTATGAGACTGCAGCACAACATATCTCTCCAGAAATGACAAACAAATCCTTCCCCAGAAGTGCCATATGCCACAATGCAACACAAAACACCTTCCCAGAACTTCTAAACAAAAAACACAACATCCATATCCCAACAGGCTTAAAAAAGTACCACAGTGCGACATGAAATACCTCCACAGCTTGAAAAAAACAAATACAAAAGTGAAGCACAAATACCACACCAGAAATACTAAACACATCTTTCATTAGAGGACATGAAAACTATCCAGAAGTGCAAAACAAGTACCATAAAATTCTTCAAAAATACCACTGTTTCTTCCAAGAAAAGCCCTTTCAATACTACAAAACGTCACAAAATATGCCTCAAAAGCTCAAAACAAATACCACATTGAAGCGCAAAATTACTCTTCAAAACCTCCATGTACTTAACATACCAATCTCAACATCATTGCATCCAGACATTAAAACACACACTGGTAAGCCAAAACTGTAGATATTACAGCCAAAATTAAATGGGTAGAAAGAGATACATAGTGCAAACCCTTAGAAAAGACCATCTAGTGTGATGAGATGGTCACCAGCCTACACTTCCAGATTGATACTGAACCACAGCACAACACAAAACACCTTTCTTGAGGCGCCAAACAAATAACACAGTACAGGAGAACAATGAATACCCAGAAAAGTTAAGTATGAGATTGCAGCACAACATACCTCTCCAGAAATGGCAAACAAATCCTTCCCCAGAAGTGCCATATGCCACAATGCAACACAAAACACCTTCCCAGAACTTCTAAACAAATACCACAACACCCATATCCCAACAGGCTTAAAAAAATACCACAGTGCGGCATGAAATACCTCCACAGCCTGAAACAAAAAAAATACAAAAGTGAAGCACAAATACCTCAGCAGAAATACTAAACAGATCTTTCATTAGAGGACATAAAAGCTATCCAGAAGTGCAAAACAAGTGCCATAAAATTCTTCAAAAATACCACTTTCCCTTTCAAGAAGAACCCATTCAATACTATAAAGCATCACAAAATATGCCTCAAAAGCCCAAAACAAATACCACATTGAAGCGGAAAATTACTCTTCAAAACCTCCATGTACTTAAAATACCAAAGCACAAATTGTCACATTGTACATACATGAAGACTTTGGGCATAAAATTGACTTACTATGGAAACTTTACTCGATGAGTGTTTTTGAACACAACAAGTCCTATGTTGTTGTGATCAAATAAAGGCCTCCTCCTCCCCTACAGCCTTTCCTCTCCATCTCCAGAATTGGTGCTCTTACCAATTTTAGACCTCAGTTGATTTGATAAGCAGCAAAGAGTAAAGTTCCCATAGCCTTGAGTCACATAATCTAATAATCATATTAGTCCAAAATACTATATCAAGCAATCTCAACAATATTGTATCCAGACATTATAATACACATTAGTAAGCCAAAACTGTAGATATTGCAGCCAAAATTAAATGGGCAGAAAGAAATACATAGTGTAATCCCTTAGAAAAGACCATCTAGTGTGATGATGTGTTCACCAGCCTACACATCCAGAATGATACTATACCAAAGCACAACACAAAACACCTTGTTGGAGGTGCCAAATAAATAGCATAGTACAGGACAAAAATATATACTCAGAAAAGTCAAGTACCACATTGCAGCACAAAATTCCTCTCCAGAAATGTCAAACAAATCCTTCCCCAGAAGCACCAAATGCCACAATAGAATACAAAACAGCTTCCCAGAGGCACCAAACAAATACCACAAAATCCATATTCAAACAGCCTTAAAAAAATCCACAGTGCACCATGAAATGCCTCTACTGCCTGAAAAATACAAATACAAAAGTGAAGCACAAATACCTCACCAGACATACTAAAGAGATCTTTCATTAGAGGATATAAAAGCTATCCAGAAACGCAAAACAAGTACCATAAAATTCTTCAAAAATACCACTTTCCCTTTCAAGAAAAGCCCAATCAATACTACAAAGCATCACAAAATATGCCTCAAAAGCCCAAAACAAATACCACATTGAAGCGCAAAATTACTCTTCAAAACCTCCATGTACTTAACATATCAATCTCAACATCATTGCATCCAGACATTAAAACACACACTGGTAAGCCCAAACTGTAGATATTACAGCAAAAATTAAATGGGTAGAAAGAAATACATAGTGCAAACCCTTATAAAAGACCATCTAGTGTGATGAGATGGTCACCAGTCGACACATCCAGACTGATACTGAACCAGTGTACAACACAATACACCTTCCTTGAGGCCTCAAACAAATAACACAGTACAGGTCAACAATGTACAGTCATGGCCAAAAGTTTTGAGAATGATACAAATGTTAATTTTTACAAAGTCTACTGCTTCAGTTTTTCTAATGGCAATTTGCATATACTCCAGAATGTTATAAAGAGTGATCAGCTTAACAGCAATTACTTGCAAAGTCAATATTTGCCTAGAAAATGAACTTTATCCCCCAAAACACATTTCAACATCATTGTAGCCCTGCCTTAAAAGGACCACCTAACATCGTTTCAGTGAATATGTAAGAGACAGCCAATGTTGTCCTAAGCTTCATTTGTCTGTATAAACTGTTAATGTTGAATGTATTTCTGTGATTCTGTTCCTTTAAGACAGCAGCCATTGTAATTGTGACATGATGCTGGAGTGACTTTCCCCCCCTTTTATGTCAGCTTGCCTGTTCTGCAGACAGAATGTGAGCAGAGAAGCAGGAAGTGACGAGACAGAGAGCAGCAGCCATCTTAGCAAGTGTTGTATTGAACTGGTGTGGATATTTTTCTGTACAGCTAAGCTGTATCTTGGTCCAGAGACAAACAGAGTGTAAAGAGACAACAGGACTAGTGAGTCCACGTGAAAGGAACTGTGCTCAGTGGCTGATCAGTGAGACTGACATTGTGACTGTGTATATGGATACCACAGATAGAGACTCGCAGTGCTGTTGATGTACTGGACAGCACCTGCTAAACCCCGGCTTACATCCCAGCTCAGTGTATGGATTCGGCAGGACTGTCAGTGTGCTGAGTGGAATCTGCTGTTGGATTACATTGCATTCATTGGGTTTCCCTGTTAAAGAGGACTTCATTTCTCCCAAGATCCTGATAACAGTGAGGAGAGGACGTTTCACTATAAAAGAAAGGAACGACTTTGGGCCCCACCGCGCGCTTCTACAGACTGTAAGCGGTCCACCTGGACCACTGGGGAAAAGGGGGTGCACCCAAATGTGATGTCAGGGTCAGTTAGGGATAGTTTTGAGTATATTGTTCATTCAGTGTCCATACTGCAGAATTGGACAGAGTAAAAGTAGAAACCATTGCAGAATTTGCCTTGAAATTGTTCATGCTATATTGTATATTTTGCTTGTCTTTATCCCTGTCATTTTACCTTTAACTAGCCTTTATTAACTTATAGTAAATATATATATTCTTTTCTTGAACTACCGCGTGTGCGTTCATTTCTGGTTGCGGAGACCAAACCACCTGCCTTGCTCTCGGTTCACAAATTGGCGTCACGAACAGGATCCGCTTACCAGAATGGACGGTGACGCACCCGTTCGGGAGAATGGTGCTGGAGGAAGAATGCCAGCAGGGGCTATAATGAGTCAGTTAGCTAAATTTGATGGCAATAATATGTCAGTGAGTATGTGGGTGGAACAGATACGAATGATACAGCGAATGTACCAGACCGCACCAGAAGTACTAGTAGAGCTAGCAATATTGACATTACAAGGGGATGCTAAGACCACGGTGATATTGAGGCCATTTGAACAAAGGCAGACATTTGAGCAAGTAGTCCAGATTCTAGAAACCATTTATGGAGAAACTGCATTGCTGGGGTCTCTGCAGGCTCGGTTCTTCCAGAGGGTACAACAGGAGAATGAAAGCCTTCCCCAATATGCAAATGCCCTACAAGAACTGCTCCGAGATATTCAAGTGAAGGAAAGAGGGGGCTCGCCAGCCTTCTGTAACCCTGATCGGACTCTCCGTGACCAGTTTGTCCTGGGGATACGTGACGGCAGTTTAACTGTGACTATGCAGGATTTTATACGACGAGAGACTGATGCTAAATTCCATGATGTACAGGTAGAGGCCATCTCCCGTGCCAATAGTATGTTCCCGAAGCCCCAGACCGCAGTTGGAGTTACTTTGTCACAGGGGGCTAGTTCTGGCTCAGAGACAGTAGAAAAGGGGACGGTTAAAGAAATTCTCACAGTAATGCAGAAACTGCAAGAGCAAATGGAACACTTGCACACCCGTTGTGATGAACATTCTATGAAAATTGCAGACTTCCAGAAAACTGGAGGTGAAAGGGTGAGCCGTCCATACCCAGAAAATCAGAATCACCCACCACCCCGCTGGAGGGATGAGGATAGGACCTACCGAAGGGGTCCAAATCAGTTAATGCAGTGCTCAGGAGAAATCGAAGGGGCTTACCGAAGGGGCCCAAACAGATGGCCAGAACGACGGGAGATACGCTGCTGGGAGTGTGGACGGATGGGCCACGTTGCTGCTAGATGTCCAGAGCAGCGACAAACTTATGAGAGACCGCCGTTAAACTGAAGTCCCCTGCTGCTGTAGGGCGTGTAGTAGGGGAGACTGACAAGGAGACTATGTGGGGAGAATGCCCTAATGATGACCTGATCGCTGCAAGTCCTGTTATACAGGTGGAAATGGAGGGTATTCCGGTTACCGGGATGATTGACACGGGTTCCCAAGTAACGACCTTGAGTAGAGACTGTTATGAACGGTACTTCCAGCAACATGTGAAATATGATCCCCATACATTCGTACGAGTGGTCGCAGCTAACCAGTTACCAGTTCCAGTCGTGGGAGTGGCCTGGATGAATGTCCGGGTATGTGGCCAAGATCTGGGTAGGAAAGGCATTGTGGTGGTACAGGAGTCACATGAAGTAAAGGTCCCTGTCATTTTGGGGATGAATGTGTTAAAAGAATTAGATCAGATCCTCTTTGAAAAGAAAGGTCACGGTTATTGGAAAGAAACCACCACCCATCGGCCTACTCAAACAGCTTTCCAGCGGCTGATCCGGACATGTGGCTTACAGAAAAGTTCGGATGCGCAGCGTCCTCTGGCTCGAATTTCAGTTCCTTTGCATACAAAAGTTACACTGCCACCCAGTCGGGAGACAATAGTGTCTATGCCCGTAGGCACCTGTCGGAAACTAGAGGGCATAGCTGTGTTGGTAGAACCACTGCAGGCAGCCGAAGGAGGTGTTGATCCGCTAGTGGCCCGTTCCTTGGCAATAGTTCGCAATGGAAGAGTACCACTTCGATGTGTAAACACTCAGGACCAGAGTGTGGACCTGACCCCAGGGAGGCAGCTGGCTAACATCTATGTGACTCCGGAGGAAGTAAGGAAAGTAACTCCAATGCAGCTGAAGCCGACTGAAAGGGATGAGTGGACCGTAACTGTGTCCATGGGAGAAGATGAGGAACCCACCTCTGAATGGAATGGCCGTGCAATTCGAGAACAGATGAAGATGGATGCAAGTTCATGTTCTCTGGAATGTGTGCAGAAGGTAGATGAACTGTTGTGGGAGAACCGAGCCGCCTTTTCACGGTATGCTGAAGATTTTGGATGTACCACAGGGATCTACCATGAGATTCCCACAGGAGACACCCCTCCAATTAGAGAGCGCTACCGACAAATTCCTCCACAGTTGTATCAGGAAGTAAAAGAACTGTTAGCTAAGATGCTACAGGGTGGGATCATCCAAGAAAGCCAGAGTCCCTGGGCAGCTCCTGTGGTGTTAGTAAGAAAAAAAGATGGGTCCATCCGATTTTGCGTAGACTATCGGAAGTTAAACGCTTGCACCGTACGAGATTCCTACCCCTTGCCACGGATTGAGGAGTCCCTCTCAGCGCTGGGGAGAGCCCGGTACTTCTCCTCACTAGATCTGGCTAGTGGTTTGTTGGTATATATATATACATATATATAAAATGTATTGGCAGGTGCCGATGGCCACAAAAGACAAGGAGAAGACGGCATTCATCTTGCCCATGGGACTATACGAATTTAACCGGATGCCCTTCGGGTTGACAAATGCACCCGGAACGTTTCAGCGGTTGATGGAGAAATGTCTCGGTGACTTCAACTTTGAGTTCACTCTCATCTACTTGGATGACATTATAGTGTATTCTGCGACCTTTGAAGACCATCTCCACCAGTTGGGGCAAGTATTTCGAAGATTGCGGGAACATGGGCTCAAATTGAAACCCAGTAAATGTCGGTTGTTCCAATCTGAAATTGATTACTTGGGTCACCGCGTATCAGGAGAAGGGGTGAGACCATCAAGAGACAAGATAGCGGCTGTTCAAGATTGGCCAATACCGACTACCCTGCGAGAAGTGAGGGCGTTCCTTGGAGTAGCCGGTTACTATCGACGGTTTATTAAGGATTTCGCCAAGGTAGCAGCACCACTTAATGCTCTCCTACGAGGCACATCCGGTGGTCCAAAGAACCGGTCCGTGAAGTGGGGACCTGAACAGGAACAAGCCTTCCAGGCATTAAAGGATGCACTGACAACAGCCCCAATCTTGGCATATGCTGATTACCACTTGCCGTTCCAGCTGTATACGGATGCAAGCCTGTATGGTCTTGGAGCAGTGCTTTCCCAGCTTCAGGATGGCCAGGAGAGGGTCATAGCGTACGGCAGCCGGTCTTTGAGAGATTCTGAAAGAAACCCCGAGAATTATAGTTCATTTAAGTTGGAGCTGTTGGCACTGGTATGGGCCATGACCGAGAAATTCTCTGAATATTTGACCGGTGCTGAAGTTTTAGTACTGACTGACAACAACCCACTAGCTCACCTGGAAAATGCCAAGCTCGGGGCGTTAGAGCAGAGGTGGATAGCCCGAATGACTAAGTTCAATTACCGCATTAAGTATCGGTCCAAGACAGAGAACCAGAATGCTGACGGGCTTTCTAGGGTAACCGCCCAGACCCCCACAGTAGACGTGGATCATGAGTTGGAGCATGTGGAGGTGCCCGACTTCAGCAGATTTTCACAGGCCTTGGCCGCCGCTAATCAGTTTGAGTTGGAGGGGACTGAAACGGCTCCTTTCTTTGGTCCCTCACGACAGGAATGGGCACAGATACAACAGACCCATGAGGGGCTGGCGCAGATGATCAAGTGTGTTGAGAAAGGCCAGAAGCCCTGTAGAGAGGAAAGAGAACGACTGACACGTGAGATATTATCTGTTCTGAGTCAGTGGGAAAAGTTGGAGATGAAAAATGGAGTGCTATGCCGAAAGGTCTATTTACCTTCTGAGATCGACATTCGATACCAAATTGTGGTGCCTAGTGAACTGGCTCGCTCGTTGGCAGTTGAGGCTCATAATAAGAATGGACATTTTGGTCATGAGAAGACCTTTCGTTGGTTACAGCGACTGATTTACTGCCCTGGTCTTCGTCAAATGGTCGAAGAAGTATGCCGCAGCTGTCGAACTTGTGAGATCCATAAGGCAATAGAACAGAGAGCTCCCCTGCAAACCATCGTGACCCAGGAACCTTTAGAAATCGTCATGATAGACTATCTAATGGTGGGCCCATCCAATAGCGGACACCAGTATTGCCTCGTAATGGTGGATCACTTCACCAAATTTGCGGTGGTAACCGCCACCAAGGACCAGACAGCTGAGTCAGCAGCTCGTGCTCTGTGCCAAGATTTCATTCGAGTATATGGGTGCCCTAAACGCATCCACTCCGACCAGGGTGCCTGCTTTGAGGGACACGTAATGAAAGAAGTTCAACGTATCTACGGGATAAAGAAGTCGCACACGACTCCATACCACCCTCAGGGAAATGGGGCCTGTGAAAGATTCAACAGAACTCTGCTACAGATGCTGCGGACTCTGGAGGAAGACAAGAAGTTACAGTGGCCTCAGTTCTTGTCTGAAATGGTGTGGGCCTATAACAATCAGGTCCATTCTACAACGGGGTACTCTCCTTATACACTTCTCTTTGGGCGGTCTGGGCGAAGTGTAGGAGAATTACAGTTGGATGATGTGGATGGGTTCCCTCCGAGGGAGCCAACCTCTTGGGTGCGGGCGCACCGGCAGAGACTTGAGACGATCCATCGATTGGTGCGGCAGCGCCTGCAAGAGCATCCCCATCCTGATAAGACCCCAGTGCAAGAAGCACCATTGCAACCAGGCGACCTGGTGCTAGTTCGTGTCAAGAAACCCCAAGGGAAATTGGAAAGCCGATGGGAGGCTTTGCCGTATCGTGTTGTTGGCCGCAAGTATGCGAATGGGCCAGTGTACCAGGTCCAGAAAGAAGGAACTGATTGTGTTCGAGTACTTCACCGAAATATGTTGCGCCTGTGTCATTCTGAAAGGACAAATCATGATGGGCTTGTCAATGTGAATGAGCTCCCACAGTCAGAGAATGGAGGTGCGGAATGGGCCTCAGACGAGGAGGATGATTGCTGGCCGATCCCTGCTCCTGGGGATGTTCCACCTGTGACTACTGTATCTCCGGCCTGTGCCCCCTCTGGTGCGGAATCCGCTGGTCCTTCTCAGCCCATAGCTGCAGCACCCCATAATATACCACCGGTCCTCAGACGGACCACTAGGCCAAATGCTGGTATTCCCCCTGTTCGGTATGCGCAGGATGAGTTTGTTTGGCCTGCCATACATCGGTATACTACCACCCTGTGCATAAAAGTACAACCCTCTGGATATACAGTCATAGGCAGGGACTGCCAATCTTAAAGTGGGGGGGAATATGTAAGAGACAGCCAATGTTGTCCTAAGCTTCATTTGTCTGTATAAACTGTTAATGTTGAATGTATTTCTGTGATTCTGTTCCTTTAAGACAGCAGCCATTGTAATTGTGACATGATGCTGGAGTGACTTTCCCCCCCTTTTATGTCAGCTTGCCTGTTCTGCAGACAGAATGTGAGCAGAGAAGCAGGAAGTGACGAGACAGAGAGCAGCAGCCATCTTAGCAAGTGTTGTATTGAACTGGTGTGGATATTTTTCTGTACAGCTAAGCTGTATCTTGGTCCAGAGACAAACAGAGTGTAAAGAGACAACAGGACTAGTGAGTCCACGTGAAAGGAACTGTGCTCAGTGGCTGATCAGTGAGACTGACATTGTGACTGTGTATATGGATACCACAGATAGAGACTCGCAGTGCTGTTGATGTACTGGACAGCACCTGCTAAACCCCGGCTTACATCCCAGCTCAGTGTATGGATTCGGCAGGACTGTCAGTGTGCTGAGTGGAATCTGCTGTTGGATTACATTGCATTCATTGGGTTTCCCTGTTAAAGAGGACTTCATTTCTCCCAAGATCCTGATAACAGTGAGGAGAGGACGTTTCACTATAAAAGAAAGGAACGACTTTGGGCCCCACCGCGCGCTTCTACAGACTGTAAGCGGTCCACCTGGACCACTGGGGAAAAGGGGGTGCACCCAAATGTGATGTCAGGGTCAGTTAGGGATAGTTTTGAGTATATTGTTCATTCAGTGTCCATACTGCAGAATTGGACAGAGTAAAAGTAGAAACCATTGCAGAATTTGCCTTGAAATTGTTCATGCTATATTGTATATTTTGCTTGTCTTTATCCCTGTCATTTTACCTTTAACTAGCCTTTATTAACTTATAGTAAATATATATATTCTTTTCTTGAACTACCGCGTGTGCGTTCATTTCTGGTTGCGGAGACCAAACCACCTGCCTTGCTCTCGGTTCACAATTGCTCCATTAACACAGGTGTGGGTGTTGATGAGGACAGGGCTGGAGATCAATCTGTCATGATTAAGTAAGAATGACACCACTGGACACTTTAAAAGGAGGCTGGTGCTTGCCATCATTGTTTCTCTTCTGTTAACCATGGTTATCTCTAAAGAAACACGTGCAGTCATCATTGCACTGCACAAAAATGGCCTAACTGGGAAGAGTATTGCAGCTAGAAAGATTGCACCTCAGTCAACAATCTATCGTATCATCAAGAACTTCAAGGAGAGAGGTTCCATTGGTGCCAAAAAGGCTCCAGGGCGCCCAAGAAAGACCAGCAAGCGGCAGGACCGTTTTTTAAAAGTGTTTCAGCTGCGGGATCGGGCTACCAGCAGTGCAGAGCTTGCTGAGGAATGGCAGCAGGCAGGTGTGAGTGCATCTTCACGCACTGTGAGGCGGAGACTCTTGGAGCAAGGCCTGGTCTCAAGGAGGGCAGCAAAGAAGCCACTTCTCTCCAGAAAAAACAGCAGGGACAGACTGATATTCTGCAAAAGGTACAGGGAGTGGACTGCTGAGGACTGGGGTAAAGTCATTTTCTCTGATGAATCCCCTTTTCGATTGTTTGGAACATCTGGAAAACAGCTTATTCGGAGAAGAAGAGGTGAGCGCTACCACCAGTCTTGTCTCATGCCAACTGTAAAGCATCCTGAAACCATTCATGTGTGGGGTTGCTTCTCAGCCAAGGGAATCGGCTCTCTCACAGTCTTGCCTAAAAACACAGCCATGAATAAAGAATGGTACCAGAATGTCCTCCAAGAGCAACTTCTCCCAAGCGTCCAAGAGCAGTTTGGCGCTCAACAATGCCTTTTCCAGCATGATGGAGCACCTTGCCATAAAGCAAAGGTGATAACTAAATGGCTCAGGGAACAAAACATAGAGATTTTGGGTCCATGGCCTGGAAACTCCCCAGATCTTAATCCCATTGAGAACTTGTGGTCAATCATCAAGAGACGGGTGGACAAACAAAAACCAACAAATTTAGACAGAATTAAAGCATTGATTCTGCAAGAATGGACTGCTATCAGTCAGGATTTGGTCCAGAAGTTGATTGAGAGCATGCCAGGGAGAATTGCAGAGGTCCTGAAGAAGAAGGGTCAACACTGCAAATATTGACTTGCTGCATTAACTCATTCTAACTGTCAATATAAGCTTCTGTTACTCATAATATGAATGCAATTATATTTCTGTATGTGATAAAAACATCTGACGAACACACATAAAAACCAGAGGGCAGCAGATCATGTGAAAATATAATATTTGTGTCATTCTCAAAACTTTTGCCCATGACTGTATACCCAGAAAAGTCAAGTATGAGTCTGCAGCACAACATACCTCTCCAGAAATGACAAACAAACCCTTCCCCAGAAGTGCCATATACGACAATGCAACACAAAAAACCTTACCAGAAGTACTAAACAAATACCACAACATCCATATCCCAAAAGGCTTAAAAAAAAATACCACAGTGCGGCATGAAATACCTCCACAGCCTGAAGAAAACAAATACAAAAGTGAAGCACAAATACCTCACCAGAAATACAAAACAGATCTTTCATTAGAGGACATAAAAATTATCCAGAAGTGCAAAACAAATACCATAAAATTCTTCAAAAATACCACTTTCCCTTCCAAGAGCCCAATCAATACTACAAAGCATCACAAAATAGACCTCAAAAGCCCAAAACAAATACCACATTGAAGCGCAAAATTCCTCTTCAAAACCACTATGGAAAAAACACAAAGAAGTGCAAATTGTGGACCCAGAAAAGCCAAAGGAATATTTCCCTTTCACTCAGAAATGCGTACCCCCAAAGAGACTAATGCCAAAGTGTACCCCAAAATACCTCCTCAGAAGAAACAAGTAAATGCCACAAAATGATATCACTTGCCAGTAGTGCCACCCAAATACCATAGCAATATACCAACTCTTTCTCCAGACGTACAAAACTAGGCAATATAACGCAGCAAATACCACAGTGCAGCACGAGATGCTGCCCCATATTCAACAAATATAAAAATGCAGAACAAGATCCCTCCCCAGAAAGCATCAAACAAAAACTACAGTGCAGCACAAAACACAGCCCCAGAAGTGCTTTACAAAGACCACATTCGCAGATCAACATCATTTCACAGCAGCATCAAACAAATTCCACATTGCAGCAAAAAATAACTTTCCAGCAGTGATAAACATATACAGTATCTAAACAGTGGATGGAGCCAGAAGCAGATGGCTCAGTCAAGGATGCAGTGGCAATACCACTGCACCTCTGTTCTCATTTACTTCAATGGGAGTTGAGCTGCAGTAATCAGGAATAGCCACTCTACGTTGGCCGAGCCATCTGAATCTGGCTCCATCCACTGTATAGTATTAATACCACAATGTACACTGACCTCAAGATTAATATACAAACGAACCTTCAAATATCTCTGTTTTGCATGAGAAAAGAAGTCAATTCAATGAAAGTTACAGTAGTCACATTGTACATACAAGACCTTTCCATACATATATGAAGACTTTGGTCATAAAATTGACTTACTATGGAAACTTTACACGATGAGTGTTTTGAACACAAGTCCTTTGTTGTGATCAAATAAAGGCCTCCTCCTCCCCTACAGCCTTTCCTTTCCATCTCCAGAATTGGTGCTCTTACAAATTTTAGACCTCAGTTGATTTGATAAGCAGCAAAGAGTAAAGTTCCCATAGCCTTGAGTCACAAAATCTAATAATCATATAAGTCCACAATACTATATCAGATAATCTAAAAACCATCATATCCAGACATTAAAACATACACCGTCGCTGTGGATAGTGCTATTTTGGAGTAGATTACCCAGGTGTGAGACGATTCATTGCAATGAATACTGTGATCCTGTTGAAGGCTCCTAGGCTCTTATTTGCATGACTTCTATCACAGGCTGCTCTATGCAGACTGTAGTAGACATACTGATATTTTATTATGCATTGCAATGCATTAGCATTTCAGTGCACTGAATTAGTGATCAATCCCACTGCAGTTTAAGACCCCTAGGGGGTATTAAAACAACACTAAAAAAGAAAAAAAAATTAAAATTTCAAAGCAATTTTATTTATATGAAAATAAGGGGAAAGTGCTTTTGGAACTTAACTTAGCTTGCTTGGTCTTTTGTATCACTTCTACATTCATGAGAAAAGCACTTATACATAGCGGCATATATGGAAACTGTTGAATAAAAGGGTTTTACATTCAGTAGATGCCAATATTCAGTGTTGGACTGGGTTATCTAGTGTCTACCAGTAAAATTATGAGGTCTATTGTTTAGTTGCATGCAAATATTACCTGGGTATTTGAGTAGTATCTTTTTGATTACTCCTTCCCTTCAAATGTTTTTCTACTAGCGGCCCTAGCAGTACACTTTAGACAGGCACTTATCCTTGAACAAGGGCCTTCTTCTTAAAGAGGACCTTTCATACCAGGCACATACAAGGAAAGCCGACAGTGCGCTGAATTCAGCGCACTGTTGGCTTTCTAGTGGTATATAAAACCGCACATTCATGAGGACATGAAAGGTCCTCTTTAACTTTTTGAGACAGTGGTACATTCTCCCAAAGCAGCAAGTCTGAGGGATCATTAACATATATAAGTAATATATATAATATATATTATATAATAATATACCTAACAGTGTATGGCAGTATTTGGCCACTAGCATCTTTAAAAACTGTTTAAGGGTAGGGTTGATCTGTGTTGGGGCAAAAAAGGGACCATGGACTAGCACAAAAATTAGTATGTGTGCCACGCCCCCTTTTGTGATGTGGGAAACTAATGTGCTAACCACGCCCCCTTTTGTGGGAAACTAATGTGCTTTTTGGGATGTGACTGGAACATAAAGTGCCCAAGTAATTTGTAAAATAATAGAGGGCCTGAAAGGTTTAAGAGCATTCTGCCTGGCCTACTAGATTTTCCTACTCTTCCAGGACTCCTGAAGGTTTCTCCTGCCTTTTGGAAGTCTTGGGAAACTGGCAAGGATGCACTATAGGGGTTTCCTGGGCCCTCGGACAATTTTCATATTGACATCTTACCCTCAGGATAGGCCACTAGTATCTGATTGATGTAAGTCTGATCCCGTACCGATCAGCTGTTCCAGCTGCCTCCATATATTAGAAGTTATATAAGGGATGCTGTACTTGAGGGCTGCTCCTAATGAAGCGAATACAAGCTGCAGTACCCTGGAACAGTTGATATACAGCAGACGGTGCTTTCTGCATCAGCTGATTGGTATAATGTCTGAGTGCTGAATCCACACCAATAAGATACATAACCATGTCTTGTCATAAAGTGGTAAATCTCTCTGTTGGGAGATTTCCGAGCATCTGCACTGAACATACAGTATGTCTTAAAGGGATTTTCCAGGCTAAAAATATTGATGAGCGATCTTAATTATAGATCATCAATATCAAATTGGTAGGGGTCTGACTCCAGGCACCATCAATCTGCTGTTCTCAGCAGCTGACACAGAGGGAATGGAGCAGAAAACAGACAGCTCTGTTCTCTACATAATGGCTATACCAGGTGACAGCAGATCTGCTCCCATTTACTTGACTGGGAGCTAAGCTGCAGTGACTTAGTTCAGTCACTACACAGAGAATGGAGCTGTATGTTTCCTGCTCCATTCTCTGGCTTATCAGTTGCTGAGAACAGCTGATCTCTGAGGGTGCAGGTGTTGGACCCTCACCAATATGATACTGATGACCTATTTTTAGTACAATCATGAAATTATTGATACATATTGAAATGATATTCATATGTTCTTGCCTCTTTTGGTTCCTGTGTAAAATAAATACAAAATCTATAAACAATTTTCATATGAGAAAAGTTTTTTTTTTATTACAATTAAAGTGTTGGTTAATGCTGTTTATTTTAATACTTTAAGAAACTGGGTTTCTTTAATTCAGACATGATTTAAATACAAAAAATAGGCGATCTGCCATCATAATAGTTCCCTTAAAGGGATTGTCCAATTAAATAAAATTATGACTTATCCTTAAGATAGGTTGACTATCAGGACCTCTGCATACTAGCTGTTTTTATGTAACCATAGCACCCATCATTGTTTGCATGCCAGGAACTACAGGCTCACTCACAGTCTCTTTCATAGCAGTGGGAACGAGTTACTGCAGTGGTGTCTTATAAACTTGAATAGCACATCACTGAAATATCTCATATTTGCAGTTCAGAAAGAGATGGCAAGTAAGTACTACAGTTTGGGTCCCGAAATCAGGATCCGAAGTCATGTTAAAACAGTTAATCTGTTAAATTAAAATTGATGGCATATCATAAGAATAGGCCTTCAATTTTATTCAAGTGAATAACCTCCTCAAATTTAGAGCCTCTAAGTCCTAGTTCACACACACAGTCTAAAATTGTGTTTGCAGTGGAACAAATGTAATGTCCATATTTTAGAACCGGATGTAATTTATCTGGGTTTTTGAAAATCCCATTCACATCTTGTATTTGAAAACCATATTTGTTATAGGGATTGCTACATTAATTTCTGTTATCATTTCATTTTTCCCTTGTATCTCAATGAAGAAACTATAGCATTGAAAAGTCATGTAAGAACTGATCAAGATTTTCACCTTTTCTTCAGTATACACCAACACATGTCCCAATATAACCATGACAGTGCTTCTCTGCAGTAGTTTTTACTGTTTGAACTGCACCACAACACTATGTATAAACAGGGCATGGAGTGATGCCACTGATACCTGGCTGTAAACATTAATGAAGGGGAACTTGTCCACTGGTGAAGAGTCTGAAATATTTAATAGACACTGAAATAGGAGCACTCACCTCTCCATCGGTAGAAATGACGGTGCCTGTGGGTATCTGTGAAGAAACAGCATAGTTTGTAGGGTCACTCAGTCCTGGTCTTGGTCCTGGTCTAGTCTTCAAGCTGCCTACGAGGCAGTTAAACTAACAACTGCTGCAGCATCACAGTTGTCATAGCAACTGGGCCTAGCTCAGCAAACAATGAACTGTACCACTACAAGAAAAGGTAAATTGCCCCAAAATAAAATAGAAAATATAAGGAAGGTAGCTACACATTAAAAAAAAAAAAAAAAAAAAATATATATATATATATATATATATATATATACAGTGCTGGCCAAAAGTATTGGCACCCCTGCAATTCTGTCAGATAATACTCAATTTCTTCCAGAAAATGATTGCAATCACACATGCTTTGGTAATAATATCTTCATTTAATTTGTCTTCAATGGAAAACCACAAAAAGAATTGTCAAAAATTGGATATAATTCCACACCAAACATAAAAAAGGGGGTGGACAAAAGTATTGGCACCCTTTGAAAAATCATGTGATGCTTCTCTAATTTGTGTAATTAACAGCACCTGTTACTTACCTGTGGCACATAACAGGTGGTGGCAATAACTAAATCACACTTGCAGCCAGTTGAAATGGATTAAAGTTGACTCAACCTCTGTCCTGTGTCCTTGTGTGTACCACATTGAGCATGGAGAAAAGAAAGAAGACCAAAGAACTGTCTGAGGACTTGATAAGCAAAATTGTGAGGAAGCATGAGCAATCTCAAGGCTACAAGTCCATCTCCAAAGACCTGAATGTTCCTGTGTCTACCGTGCGCAGTGTCATCAAGAAGTTTAAAGCTCATGGCACTGTGGCTAACCTCCCTAGATGTGGACGGAAAAGAAAAATTGACGAGAGATTTCAACGAAAGATTGTGCGGATGGTGGCTAAAGAACCTCGACTAACATCCAAACAAGTTCTAGGTGCCCTGCAGTCCGAGGGTACAACAGTGTCAACCCGTACTATCCGTCGGCGTCTGAATGAAAAGGGACTCTATGGTAGGATACCCAGGAAGACCCCACTTCTGACCCAGAGACATAAAAAAGCCAGGCTGGAGTTTGCCAAAACTTACCTGAGAAAGCCAAAAACTTTTTGGAAGAATGTTCTCTGGTCAGATGAGACAAAAGTAGAGCTTTTTGGGAAAAGGCATCAACATAGAGTTTACAGGAAAAAAAAAAAGGACTTCAAAGAAAAGAACACGGTCCCTACAGTCAAACATGGCGGAGGTTCCCTGATGTTTTGGGGTTGCTTTGCTGCCTCTGGCACTGGACTTCTTGACCGTGTGCATGGCATTATGAAGTCTGAAGACTACCAACAAATTTTGCAGCATAATGTAGGGCCCAGTGTGAGAAAGCTGGGTCTCCCTCAGAGGTCATGGGTCTTCCAGCAGGACAATGACCCAAAACACACTTCAAAAAGCACTAGAAAATGGTTTGAGAGAAAGCACTGGAGACTTCTAAAGTGGCCAGCAATGAGTCCAGACCTGAATCCCATAGAACACCTGTGGAGAGATCTCAAAATGGCAGTTTGGAGAAGGCACCCTTCAAATCTCAGGGACCTGGAGAAATTTGCCAAAGAAGAATGGTCTAAAATTCCAGCAGAGCATTGTAAGAAACTCATTGATGGTTACCGGAAGCGGTTGTTCGCAGTTATTTTGTCTAAAGGTTGTGCTACCAAGTATTAGGCTGAGGGTGCCAATACTTTTGTCCGGCCCATTTTTGGAGTTTTGTGTAAAATGATCAATGATTTGACTTTTTTTTCATTCTCTTTTGTGTTTTTTCATTGCAAGCAAAATAAATGAAGATATTATTATCAAGGCATTTGTGATTGCAATCATTTTCTGGAAGAAATTGAGTATTATCTGACAGAATTGCAGGGGTGCCAATACTTTTGGCCAGCACTGTATACTGTATATATATATATATATATATATATATATATATATATATATATTTTATATATATATATATATATATATATATATATATATATGAAAGTGCTTTGTGTTGCTGATGTCTTTTTTATGTGTTTTGCTTCTGTTGGCCTACTTTTTTTATTTTACCCACCCGTGTATGGTTCAGTCTATTGTTTGTTTACTGTTGCTAGGTAACCTAAACAACCTGACTGCTGATTGGTTGATAGGAAATTCAAATTTTTACCCATATAATGTAAAATACAAGTGACAAAAACATTTTCACCCTGCTTTCTGAGGATGGGAGTATATTTAATTATTTTATCATACTCATGTCAAAAGCTATGATCATCATTTCAGTACAGATTGACATATTATTGTATACATGAAACACTAAGCTATGAATTTATTTACCAGTGAAATCACAAGACTAGACTGCCATTCTAAGGCCGTGTTTAGATAGGGCAGGGCTTAACTCTGTTTATTTCTGTTTAGGCTTCCAGCAGCATGACAGGATTTTTGAATCAGTGACTGCAGGTTTATACTATTTGTGACACACATTGGAGCAATTTAATAAGTAAAATATGCCAGGATTGTGCACCAGTTGAGTCAGAAAAGAGAAGTTCGTAATGTAGACCAAATGTATTAGGTGTTTTAGATGATTGGCTGCAATGGGACGTTGCAAGGGGTTGTTCAAGACTTAATAGAATGATCTTTAATATGAAATCGGTGGACCACTATCACAAATCTACTGAGCAGTAAGCAGCCATGAGAAATTTACCATGGCATACAAGGCATGAAAACGTCAAGGGGTTTTATGCAAATTGAGACTTTTTGTCTTGTACAGCGTCGTCGCCGCTTTCCTAAAAGGGGATGTGGTGAAGACCCTGTTGTAAATGATGTTTGAAATGACTCCAGTGTAGGCGCACAGTCAGGCTAGAAGATGGGCCTGATATATGACGATAAATAAGGCTTGTGCGCTGACGGTGCAGGGATTTTCAGGACTAGCATACTATATGTCAATCTTGATAAATCCTTGTGTGTTTAGTGACCCATCTGTGCTGTTACAGTTACTGTTACTGCCATTGAAATGAATTCCCAGCATCCCCACTGATCTCACATAAAGCAGACAGTAAGGGTGCCTTCAAATAGACAAGCTAGGTGCAATGAACACAGAATCCAAGAAAACTGTGTGAAATTTTCATGCATTTTTTGGGGCAGTTTTTTGATTTTACATGTGAAACTAAATAAATTAGTTTTACCTTTAAACTTAAAAATTAAACTGCACTTAAAACTAAATAAAAACTGCATGCAGTTTTTTCTGATGCAGTTTTAATGCAGGCTTCAGTGAGGCCTTACTGTCTGAATATTCCCCCAGGGCATGTTCACATGGGAAAGCTAATAAGTATTTTGACTGTGGAACCCATGGCAGAAAGCTGAGGCGAATCATGAATCATTCTGAAATCACAGCAGGATAGGACAGTGGTCATTGCCTCCAATTAAATACAAACTTTTTTATTGCAGATTTTTCTGAGGTTTTTTTTGAGCCAAAATCAAGAATGGCTACAAAAGAAATGGGAAATATATAGGAAGCTTTTATATTTCTACCTTCTGCTCAATCCACTCCTGGCTTTGGTCCAAAAAACACAAAATCTTCAACAAAAAAAAGCTTCATTTCTGCAACATGGGGCTTTAGCATTAGGCACATTTGAGAAGTTTTTGTAAATAGACTCTGTCAATGTTTCCATGCCAAAATCTGAATGAAAAACACCTGTGTGAATGTACAGTACTCTAAGCAGGCTGAGGTTGTAGCAGAAGAGACATTCGGTGGCAGAGGGTCTGTGGCAAATAGAAAGTGCATAAAAAACTAATTCACTTACCACCTTAAATAGTGCTGCTGACTGCCAAGATTCTAGTTTTAACCTAGTGAGCTTTCAGAACTTCTCCCACCACAGCCCATCTGTAAGCTGTTTCCACTACCTTTTTACATGGCATGCAGGCTACATCGATGTGAGGACGATAGAAGAAGGGATGGATTCAAGACTTGTTTGAGGAACATATAGTTTACTTTAGTAAAAAAGGAAGTGCTCTAAGCCATAATGGTGCCTGTTCAATTCACCTAAGTTAATTTATATGGGCTCCATTGAAGATATTCAGTGGTATCAGGCAGAAGACGGCAGCAGACAATGGAAGTCAGACCACAGCAGCATATGTGCATTTTTTTATTTTCATCTCTTGGCTCCCTATGTCATGGCTGCTGTGGCAAGGGCCATGACAAAATAACAAGGCCAAAATTACCAATAATACCACTGTGAAAGGGCCAAACAATACCACCAGACCACATTTTACCACCACCATAAAATGACTAAATATTACCATTTGTGCTAAATAGAAATCACTATATAGAGACCCATAATTAGCATCATACATTGACACCAGTTCTACACAGGCCCTCTTTAGGCCTAAAATCACGTACACCTGCAGACTTCCTCCACTTCATGTTTATGCTCAAAAACTATAGCTCTGCCCATCACCTGGCTAAACAAGCCTATTTCATCACTCTTATCTCTTCTCTCTCCTGCAACCCTAAAAGACTCTGAAACTTTTCACTCCTTACTCACTCCTAAGGTGTAGGCACCATTCACAGACCTCTGTGCAGAAGACCTGGCCACTTATTTCCATGACAAAATTGATAAGATGCGTCAGGCAATAACTGTCCAATCCCCATGTGGCATTGATCCCCTCACCTACCACACTTCATCCTGTTCATTCTCATCTTTTGAACTAGTTACAGAAGAGGAAGTCTCCCGTCTCTTGCCCTACGACCTGCAGAAGTGACCCTTTCCCCTCACACCTTCTCTAGGCTCTGTCGCCTGCCGTCACTACTTACCTTACTAAAATTTTTAACCTGTCTCTCTCTTCTGGAATCTTTCCCTCCCCTTTCAAACGTGCTATCATAACCCGCTACTGAAGAAATTCTCCCTTGACACATCCTGTGCTGCTATCAACCTGTCTCTAACCTCCCCTTTATCTCCAAAATCTTGGAAGGCTTGGTCTACTCTCATTTTATCCACTATCTTTCCGCTAACTCTCTTCTTCACCCCTTACAATCTGGCTTCCACACTCTGCACTCTACTGAAACATCCCTCACTAAAATTTCAATGATCTCCTGATGGCTAAATCTAATGGTGACTAGTCTCTTCTTATTCCTCTGGATCTCTCAGCAGTATTTGACACTGTTGACCAACAACTCCTCCTCAATATGCTCCGCTCTGTCGGCCTCAAGGACACCGCGCTCTCTTGGTTCTCCTCTTATCTCTCAGACCACACTTTCAGTGTATCATTTGTGAGCTCTGTCTCCTCCCCTCTTCCCCTTGCCGTTGGGGTTCCTCAGGGCTCGATTCTAGGCCTCCTGCTCTTCTCTCTCTACATAGCCCCTATTGGACAAACCATCACCAGATATGGCTTCCGGTACCATCTTTATGCTGATGACATCCAACTATATACCTCATCCCATTACATCACCCCTGCACTAATACAGAACACCAGTGACTGTCTCTCTTCTGTGTCAAATATCATATCTTCGCTTTACCTGAAACTGAATCTCTCCAAGACTGAACTACTGCTGTTTCCACCATCCAACAGACATAACACTGATATCTCCATTTCAGTCTCCGGCCTTACCATAACTCCTCGGGGAGGATTTATGCCTCGGGGTTATAATTGATTCAGGACTTTCCTTCCCCCCCCCCCATATCCAATCACTGGATTGGATATGGGGGGATGATTATTCAATCACATTGTGCCTGCAGCTCCCTGAAGCCACAGAGGCAGGTGAATGGGGCAAGGTGAGTATTAGTTTTTTTTTAATCTTTGTTTGGTGCCAGGAGAGGGACATAATATTGTGTTGGCAACTGCAGGAGGACTTTAAACTATGGGGGCAGCTGGAGGGGGACATTACAGTGTGGGCAGCTGGAGGCGGCATTAAACTGTAGTAATAGCTGGTTGGGGGGCATTAAACTGGGGGAGTATCTGGAGGGGGACATTAAACTATGGGGCTAGCTAGAGGGAGACTTTATGCTGTGGGGTAGCTGGAGGGGGAAATTAAATTTGTGGGAGCAACTGGAGGGGAACCTTATGCTGTGAAGGTAGCTGGAGGGGGACATTAAACTGGGAGTAGCTGGAGGGGGGCATTAAACTGTCGGGCCAGCTGGAGGGGGATAATATACTATGAGGGCAACAGGAGAGGACATTATAATGTGAGAGCATATCATGTGACTGTAGGGGCATTATATTGTGTAGGACCACAAAAAGTAATGGATGGGAATTAGAGGAGTCAAAGTGGAATTGGCTGGGGCTAAATTTACCGTGGATCGCACAGCATACTGCATATTCTGTCCCTCTTTCTGTCCTATGAAAGTTAGGAGATATGGATTATGTCATCTTCCAAATTTACAAGAACATATCCCAAACTCATTTTAGAGATCACTTCAATTCTGAAAGGGATTTTGCAGGCCTATATATTAGAAACCCCTATAAGTCACCCTTTTTAAAACTGAACCCCTCAATTAATTTAAAACTGCATTTGGAAAGTTTCTTAACCCTCTAGGTGTTTCATGGGAATTAATTATGGACGTGAAATTTAGACATTTCATCTTTTTCAATAATATGTTCATTTAGCACTAAAATTTACACATTCACAAGCAGTTAAAGGAGAAAATGCATCACCCGATTTGTTTTGCAGTTTCTCCCAAGCACAGAAATACCCCATACTTCAATGTAAACTTCTGTTCAGCAGTGCGCCGAAGGGAAGAAGTGGGAGTGGGCTTTTGAAGAGTAGATTTGGCTGGAATAGTTTTTAGTGTAATGGAAACCTCCCAAAAGTGACCCCATTTTGGAAACAACACCTTCTTCCAATAAAACGTTGCTTTAACCCCAAAGTATTGATTTTCACAAAGGGTTAAAGGAGAAAATGCATCCCGCAGTTGATTACACAATTTATCCTGAATACGGCAATACCCCATATGTAGTTGTAAACTGCTTAATGAATACATGATGGGGCTTGGAACGACCACAGAGCTATTTGGCTTTTGGAGGGCAGTTGAAATAGTTTTGGGATTCCATGTCTCATGTGCAGATCCACTAAAGTATCAGTACAGTGGTAAAGGAACCCCATTTTGGAAAATATAACCCTTATAAAATTTATCAAGTGGTATAGTGAGCATTTTGATCTCAAAGTTGTTCCACAGATTTTACTAACATTGGTCTTGAAAATAAAAAAAAAAGTACTTTTTTCCCAATAAAGTGTCCCTTTAGACCCAAATTTTAGACCCAAAAAGGAGAAAATAAACCCCACAATTTGAAATACCCCTCATGTGGATTAAAACTGCTGTTTGCACAGCAGGGCACAGAAGACAAGGAGTACTATTAGGCTTTTGAGGACAGAGTCATTTTCAAGTACCACAATGCATTTACAAAGCCCCTAAGATGCCAGTGCAGTGGAAAGTACCAAGAAGTGACCTAATTTTGGAAACTGCACCCCTCAAAAAATGTATCTCTGACAGAAGCTGTTCATAACATATGGCACGCTGAAGTGAAATTTTAACTTTTCATCATCAGCTGTGCATTCATTTTTGGAAAATAAATTGGGGGGGGGGTAAAAATGACGAGTACACAAATGAAAGAGCACTATTTGGTTTTTGGACTGCTGATTTAGATCTTTGGTTTATAGACACTATATTACATTTGCAGAACCCCTAAGGTGCCAGTAAGGTGAAATCTCCTGGGAAGTGGCCCCATTTTGAAAACTGCACCCCTGGAATAATTTATTAAGAGGTATTGTGAGCATTAGTTTTTGAGATTTGAATACATAGCGGGTGGTGAAAAGTGAATATATAAGCAGTGCAGAGTACATTGGATACACCAAATTCTCCACTATTTTCCCAGGGTTGGCAAGGTATTCTGGGGGGTCAGTTCTGGTGTCTTTTTTCTCGTAATCACTAAATCTGGGGTGTACACTGATATACACTTGAACAGCTTATACATTTTCCTTTGTACCACAGCCAGTTTTGCCTTAAAGATGTTGTGATTTGGTTTTTTTTTGTTGTTGCATTGTACAAGCTTTATTTTATTATTTTTTGGTGATGTAGCTGTGTGAGGGTTTGTGTTTTGTGGGATGAGATGCATTTTGTAATTACACCATTTTGGGGTGCTTATAACATCAATTTTAGCACATTTGAAATTTTTTGCTGTTCAGCATACAGCATACAGCCTAAGTAGCATGTTATCTTTATTCTGTGAGTCAGTATGATTATGGTGATATCTAATCTATATTTTTTATGTGTTACTAATTTTACAGAACAAAAACTCATTTGGGGGAAAAATGAATTATTTTTGCATCACTATCATCTGAGAGGCATTTTTATCTGTTGATAGAGATGGTTGAGGGTTTATGTTTTGCGGGGTGAGCTGTACTGTTTAATGGTACGGTTTTGGGGTGCATATGACTTTTTGATCATTTTTAATACCATATTTTGTGAGACGAGATGGCAAAAAATCATTACTTCCATTGTTTTTTTCCATTTCCAAATTCACTGTGCATGTTACAGTGGCATGCAAAAGTTTGGACACCCCTGTTCAAAATGACTGTTATTGTGAACAGTTAAGCAAGTTGAAGATAAAATGATGATCTTCAAAAGGCATAACATTAAAGATGACACATTCCTAATGTATTTTTTCATATTAAAAGTATTTTCATATTTTAGATTTTCAAAATAAAAAATGAAAATGGCCCGATGCAAAAGTTTGGGCACCCTGCATGGTTAGCACCTAGTTGCACCCCCTTTGGCAAGTATCA
Organism: Leptodactylus fallax; assembly: GCA_947044405.1. Classification (NCBI taxonomy): domain Eukaryota; kingdom Metazoa; phylum Chordata; class Amphibia; order Anura; family Leptodactylidae; genus Leptodactylus; species Leptodactylus fallax. The sequence goes on from CAMRHE010000379.1 coordinate 1,053,523, forward strand.
CAGCTTGTAAACACTTTTTGTAGCCAGCCAAGAGTCTTTCTATTCTTGTTTGAGGGATTTTTATCCATTCTTCCTTGGAAAAGTCTTCCAGTTCTGTGAGATTCCTGTGTCGTCTTGCATGCACTGCTCTTCTGAGGTCTAGCCACAGATTTCCAATGATGTTCAGATCAGGGGACAGTTAGGGCCATGGTAAAACCTTCAGCTTGAGCCTTTTTAGGTAGTCTGTGGTGGATTTTGACGTGTGTTTATGATCATTATCCATTTGCAGAAGCCATCCTCTTTTCAATTTCAGCTTCTTTACAGATGGTGTTATGTTTGCTTCAAGAATTTTCTAAAATTTCATTAAATCGATTCAACCCTCTACCCATGAAATCTTCCCCGTGCCATTGGCTGCAACACAACCCCAAAGCATGATTGATCCACCTCCATATTTAATGGTTGGAGAGATGTTCTTCTCCTGAAATTATGAGCCTTTTTTTTCTCCAAAAATACCTTTGATCATTGTGGCCAAAGAGTTCTACTTTAACCTCATAAGTCCACAGGACTTGTTTCCAAAATGCATCAGGCTTGTTTAGATGTTCTTTTGCAAACTTCTGACACAGAATTTTTTTTTTTATGATGAGGACGCAGGAGAGGTTTTCTTCTGATGACTCTTCCATGAAGGCCATATTTGTCTGCTAAATCTTCCTGAACGTCTTTTGCAGTCAAGTGGGGGTTCTGATTTGCTACTCTGGCAATCCTACAAGAAGCTGTCTCTGAAATTTTTCTTGGTTTTCAAGACCTTATCTTGACCTCCACTATTCCTGGTAACTGCCATTTCTTAATTACATTTCGAAGTGACGAAAGGGCAACTTGAAAACCCTTTGCTATCTTCTTACAGCCTTCTCCTGCTTTGTGGGCCCCAACCATTTTCATTTTAAAAGTGCTAGGCAGCTGCTTAGAAGAACCCATGGCTGCTGATTTTTGGCACAAGGTTAGAGGAGACTGGGTATTTATAAAGCTGTAAAATTTGCATCACTTGGCCTTTCCTAATGATGATAGTGAACAAGCCATAACCCTAACTGGCTAATTAAGGTCTGAGACCTTGGTCAAAGTTATCTGAGCACACAAATCTACTGTACAAGGGTTCCCAAACTTTTGCAAGGTACTTCTTTCCCTTTTTCACTCTAAAATTGTACTCAAACATAATAATACACTGATATAGCTTAAAAGTATAGAAAAGTGTATTTAATCTTTAACTTTATGCCTTTTAAAGATCATTTCATCTTCAACTTGCTTAACTGATCACAATAACAGTCATTTTGACCAGGGGTGTCCAAACTTTGCATTCCACTGTAAATAATGTTTACATTTTATTGTACAAGTTGTTACAGATGCGGCCAAAATAAATATGCATTGTTTTTATTCACTTTTATTTTTTTACATAATAATTCCTTTTATATAGGAAAGGGGAAATTTTGATGCTATATTTATTCATTATTTTTTGGACACTTTTGAACTTTTTTTTTTAACTTTTTCACATTATTTTGTTGAGTGCTTGAACCAGTGATCTTCTGATCAGTAGTATACACTGCATTACGCATGTAGTGCAGTGTATACAGACAGTTATCCCATGCACCCCATGTCATTGGGGTACTGCCAAGGCTGATTGGAGGCAGTATATATACAAAAACTCCTCAGATGCCACGGTCACATTTGACAATGGCATCTAGGGGCTAATATCTGTGATCAGAGCTTAGCTCCAACAGTGGGAGCTAATGGTGTTAGATGTGCATTCCAGCTAACACCCGCTCTGGAAACCACCTGCTCAGTGGGCAAAAGACTTCCGCCATAATAGTATGGTGGATTGCCTTAAGGCCTTGGTGGCTGCATGTCACCAAGGACTTAAATTGTATGATTACTGATGTAGCTAATAAAAAATTATGATTGTATTAAACAATGTTTGAAACTATTTTTGCATTTGAAAGATCTGAGGTAAATAAGTTTGCCAACCTAACCAGATCTATTTTCCTTCCCACCTTTCAAAAGTGAAGCATGCTGCATAAAAATCTAAAATATCACTAAAATGTTGTTAAAGAGGACCTTTCATGTCCTCAGGCACATGCGGTTTTACATACCGCTAGAAAGCCGACAGTGCGCTGAATTCAGCACACTGCCGGCTTTCCTGGTATGTGCCCCGGGGCTGGAGATATCGGCGGTGTAAGTTTCACGGTTTACTGTCAGAAAGGCGTTCCTGACAGTCTAGCTGTGCTGTGAGGAACGCCCTCCCTGACAGTTCTCGTTCATAGACTTGTACTGGGGGGAGGGCGTTCCTCACAGCTGAGCGTCATCACTGGGCGGTAAGGAACGTCCCCTCTCTCTGTACTCGTCTATAGCGCTGTACTGTAAGAGGGGGTGTTCCTCTCTGAATAGCTAAGTTTAAGGTTGATGGTAGGGTGAAAGTCATTGAAGTCATTATGGAATAGAAGTAGGGCCTCCTCTCCTGCAGTCCAGATGACAAGGATATCATCAGTATAACGAAGGTAAATCATAGGTTTGGTGGTGCATGTTGATAAATATGCTCCTTCCAGTTCTGCCATAAAGAGATTTACATACTGGGATGCACATCTGGTCCCCATTGAAGTTCCCATTCGCTGTAGATATAGATCCTCTCCAAAAGTAAAATAGTTGTGGCTAAGGATGAATTGTATGAGTTGCGTTACTGAATCTGTTGGGAGGTTTGCAGGAATACCCGACATGCTGCAACTCCATCCTTGTGGGGAATGTTGGAATACAGGGATTCCACATCCATGGTGGCTAAAATGATACCCTCAGGTAGTGGGCCCAGGGCATTCAGTTTGTTAAGAAGGTCAGTGGTGTCCTGGATGTATCTTGGAGTATCCCTGACAAGAGGTTTTAGGAGATTTTCCATCCAACCCGAGATGTTTTCCGTCAGTGTCCCAATGCCAGAAATGATAGGCCTCCCAGGGTTGCCTTCTTTGTATATCTTTGAGAGCATATAGAAGCAGCCTGGCCTGGGATCCTCTGGGATAAGCCCTTTTACCTGCTTCTAGACTTCGATTGGAAACTTCTTGATCATATTCTTTAGTTCTTTCATATAGGCCTTTGTGGGATCACTTCCAAGTTTGGAGTAATGGATGGGATTTGACAATTGCCTCTTTGCTTCCTGGATATAGTCTGAGGTGTTCATTATGACTATTGCGCCCCCTTTGTCAGCCGGTTTTATTATATATTTTCTTTCAGTGAAGTAATGGCCTTTCCTGCAGGGTTAGGTTATGCACCTGTTTCTTTTGTTTCTCCAGGATTTCTGATTTTACTTTGCTTCTGAAGCAGTCAATATATTTATCCAGTGCTGCGTTAGTTCCAGGACGTGGGGTCCAGGTAGATTTTTTTGGTAGGATTCCTTATGGGCTCTTCTATCTCAGAGTCGCTGCTGTATGGAAGGTCTTTGTCATAAAAATATTCCCTCAATCTTATTTTTCTAAAAAAAACTCCTCCATATCATTGCAGAGTTTGATATGGTCAGTGTGTGCTGAGGGGCAGAAGGAGAGACCTTTGGAGAGAACTACTTATATGCAAGATCTATATCTACAGCGAATGGGAACTTCAATGGGGACCAGATGTGCACCCCAGTATGCAAATCTCTTTATGGCAGAACTCGAAGGAGCATATTTATTTAAACATGCACCACCAAACCTATGATTTACCTTCATTATATTGATGATATCCTTGTCATCTGGACTGCAGGTGAGGAAGACAATCTATTATTTACAGCCAGGATATACGATACAATCGTATTTGCTCCAACAAAGCAGACCTGGACAAGCACCTACAGGATCTGAGGACGAAATTTCTCCGATTGGGATACAAACCAAAAGCGACATACTGTACAACCAATTAAACAAAGCAGCAGCCATTAACAAAGACAGTCTGCTCACATATAAAGAGACCCAGAAAGAAGCCCGAGTGCCCCTAGTTTTATTATTATTGTCCGGAGTGCCCTGAAGGCCTCAACTGAAAATGGCACCTCAGCTTGCCTGCAAAACAGGTGCATGACCTGCAAGCATATCCACACCGCTGACAGTGTACCTATCCCACAGTCACAACAGGTGCACAGAATTAGGGGGACATTTTCCTGCAGGTCTTCCAATGTAGTGTATATCATAATGTGTGTGCAATATCCCACCACAAGCCTCTATGTGGGTGAAACAGGGCAGAGACTTAGTCAATGCATGAACTCACACAGATTCAACATTAATAACAGCAAAACAGATCTCTCAGTGGCTGCACATTTCTCCAGAGAAGACCACTCTATTGAAGATTTGTGAGTTGTGGTTTTAATGGGACATTTTAAGGCGCAGAATGAGAGGAAAGAATGGGAGTACAAGTTAATGCAAAAATTTCAAACTCTGCAATTTGGACTTAATATTCATGCCAGCTTCATGTCACACTATGTATGATCTGTGAGGGTCACAAATCACCACCTGATTACAGATAGATAACAGATCCCTCTGTCACACACCACAAATTTTAGACTGTTTAGTTCCTGACCTGTTGTAAATAACTTCTCTACGTATATTGCATTTTGTTATTCCAAGATCCTTTTGAAGATCCATGTCTTGTGTATGTATAAATAATGTGAATTTTCAGTTTCTAGTATTACACCATGTCTGAAGAAGAGAGCTAGTACTCCTGAAAGCTTACTTATCAAATATACTCAGTGAGTCTCTAAAAGTTATCGCCTGATTTCTTCACTCTTATACATCACACGGTCACTATAAAACAGTACAGCATGCAATATAAACAGAGAAGGGTTCACCATGCCAGCACATGCGACGTGGCCCCTTCAAACAGCTGATCAGTGGGGTCCCAAGTGTCATAACCCCTGATCTCTTATAGATGATCTATCCTGATGACTGATCATCAATAAAAATGAGCTGGAAGACCCCTGTAATAAAGCCCCCTAACATAAATACTGTTCCCTTAAAAAGAAGGCTAGAGGTAATGGTGGCATTAGTTTTGGCACTGATATCTCCCCACTGTCAGAAGGGAGTTCTTCATAGCTCAGCGTCATCGCTGGGCGGTAAGGAACGCCCCCTCTGTCAGTACAGGGCTATGTTAGGGTACTGTCAGGGGGCGACGTTCCTCACTATATCTCCACCTACTGGGCAGTGGCACTAGCAGGGAAAGTGAGAAAGACCCCATGATCTTTCTTGTAGGCAGGCCACATCAACACCTAGCACATGGTCTTTGTTATCATCATCACTAACTGTTTCTCCTACTGATCATTACTAATAAGTATGGGATGACATTGTTTTATCTGGTATCTAAGAGCTTGGAGTATACCTTTAAGTCATTACTCAGCAGCAATATCAGTCTAAAATTTGCTGGTGTATCTGATGGTTTCCCTAGTTTAGGAAGGGTTACCACTATTGCCGCTAACTATTTCCTCAGGAAAGTGGCCAATGAGGTAAGCCTCATTATGTAGTCTGGTTAGTATGGTGCTAGTTGGGAGCAATAAATTATATAAAATTCATTGATTTTATACTAAGGGGTTCAGGTTGAATCGTATCAGAGTCAGACTCGAAATTACAGAGCTTAGCATAATAATCAGCAAATCAATCTGCTATGTTTTTTGAGTCCACTATTTTAGTACCATCAGATTATGTAAGAAATGGGATTTTAGACTTGATTTGCTGGGATTTAAGTTGGCGTGCTAGCAAGGAGTTGGCCCTATTACTGTGCCAATAATAATTGAGCTGCATTCTCCAAAGTGCCATATCGTATTTATGGGCTGTGAATTGGTGGCCTGGACCTGAGATATCTCACTTTGTTCTTCTTGTGAAAAGGAGGATTTATTATATCTGTGCAGTTCAGCTAAATGCAATTGTAGTTGGCGCAGTTGAGAGATTCTATGCTTCTTATCATATGCAGCTTGCTAAATAAAGTGGCCTTTAATGATGGCTTTAAAAGCACACCACAGTGTTAACATCAGACACATCTCCAGTATCATTAATGGAGAAGTAGTCAGTAAGCTTTTGCACAGTTTTAGGAGTGTACAGTAGTCAGAGTGTGAAAACACATAGTTGATGAAGCGCCATGGTGAGGTCGGGGGACAGGTATAATCCTCGCTGATTACTAGGGATACAGTTGCATGATCTGATCTAACTAGAGAATGAATCTGAGACTTAACCCCATAAGGACACAGCCTAATAGTGCCTTATGGACGTGGCCTCATTTTTCTAAACTGACGTGTCACTTTATATAGAAATAACTTTTAAGACACTTTAACATACACAAGTCATTTTGAGATTGTTTTTTCATGACACATTATACTTCATGTTAGTGGTAAACATTGATCAATATTTTTGTATTTATTTATAAAAAAAAAAAAATAGGAAATATGATGGAAATTTGGAAAAAAAAAATCACAATAATAATCATACCACCCAAATACATTAATAAATATTATCTACCATATCTCTGCTTTATATTGGCATCATCTTTTAATCGTCCTTTATTTTATTTTGGACATTATAAAGCTTGCAAGTGTAACAGCGATTTTCCAGATTTATAAGAAAATTTCCCAAACTAATTTTTTAGGGACCACTTCAACTCTGAAGGGAATTATAAAGGCCTATATATTATGACTCCAGCCATAAATCACCCCATTTTCAAAACTGCACCCCTCAAATAATTCAAAACAGCATTTGTGAAGTTTGTTTTTCCTTTAAGCATTTCACAATAATTAAAATAATATGGAGGTGAAATTTAGACTTTTCATTTTTTTCAATAATACATTCATTTAACCCTAAAATGAATACATTCACATAAGGTTAAAGGAGAAAATGCATCTCACAGTTTGTTATGCAATTTCTCCTGAGCTCAGAAATAACCCACATGTGGCGTAAACTGATGTTTGGGCAAATGGCAGCGCATGGAAGGGAAGGAGCACCACTGGACATTTGAAAAGCAAATTTTGCTGGAATAGTTTTTAGGTGCCATGTCTCATTTGCAGACCCCTAAAGTACCAGTACAATGGAAAACCCCAAAAAGTGACCCAATTTTGGAAACTGCACCTCTGACAGAATTTATCAAGGGGTATAGTGAGCATTTTGACTCCACAGCTGTTTCTCAGATTTTATTAACATTGGGATGTGTAAATGAAAAATTACTAAAAGTCCCTTTATGCCCAAAGTTTTCGTTTTCACAAGGGGTTAAAGGAGAAAAAGCACCCCACAGTTTGTTAATCAATTGCTCCTTAATACGGCAAATACTCCATATGTGGTAGTAATCTGCTGTATGGGTACATGGTAGGGCTCAGAATGGAAAGAGTGCCATTTGCCTTTTGGAGGGCAAATTTTTCTGAAATAGTTTTCAGGTGCCATGTTGCATTTGCAGGGCCCCTAGAGTACCAATACAATGGAAACCCCCAAAAGTTACCCCGTTTTGGAAACTACACCTCTCACAGTAGAATGGTAGAATAAGCCCTCACTTAGCTATGTTGAAAGAAAAATAAAAAAGTTATGAATTTTGGAAGCCAGAGAAGGAAAATATAAAAAAAAAATTGCTGAGCATTAATGTACAAATTGCCATGTGTCCTTAAAGTGATACGTTTCTTTTTATATGTTTTATGCTTCAGACCCTTTACCATTTTTGTAGCCTGCCTTTTCACCTTAACAGATTATTCCCATTTCCAAGATCATATTCAGACTTTTAGTTTAAGCTAAATTAAGTGTTTTACTCAATACTTGTGCTTTATCTGTCTTGCTATATTTGTTAGATACAGCTAAATATCCCTATTCTGTTTTTACAGCTGGTTGTCTAGGTTTCAGACCACCTCTCCGGTAGGGCTGGTGAATTAGTTCCTGTATCTGGCCATCTATATTCTCTTTTCTTTCTCTCTTTGCAAATTGTTTTCAGCTGCTGAGTCCTGATAAGGACTAGAACAGTTTCTTAAACAGTCCAGAGATGTAAATCCAGAGATAATTGCAGTTTAGAAAACAAGCAGAAGCACCCTGCTGGACTGTGTTGAAAACCAGGAGGTGGAGGGGAGAGGAAACAGGAGGACAGCTGAAACTCTGAAATGATAAAAATCTTTTTAAAAATTATGAAGTATAGCTATAGAAGGAGATATATTACATAGTTACATACTTACATAGTAGATGAGGTTGGATGAAGACATCAGTCCATCAAGTCCAACCTATAACCCTATAGTCCCCTACAGTGTTGATCCAGAGGAAGGCAAAAAACCCCATTAGGCTTATGCCAATTGCCCCATTTCAGGGGAAAAAATTCCTTCCCGACTCCAATCTGGCAATCAGTATAAAACCCTGGATCAATGTGCCCTTAAAATCTAGAACCCATAACCCATAACCACTTCCTGGGGCAGAGAGTTCCATAGTCTCGCTGTTCTTACTGTAAAGAATCCCCTTCTATGTTGCTGGTGGAACTTTCTCTCATCCAGACGTAGAGGATGTTCCCTTGTCACTGTCACTGGCCTAGGAGTAAAAAGATCATTAGAAATTGATCATTCTTGGTGCTGTCCCTTCATGTATTTGTACATTGTTATTAGATCTCCCCATAGACATCTTTTCTCTAAACTGAATAACCCCAAGTTTGTTAATCTATCATTGTACTCCAATCCACCCATTTCCCTAATAATTTTGGACGTCCTTCTTTGCACTCTTTCTAGTTCGATTATGTCTTTCTTGTGCACAATAGTCTAAGTTTGGCCGTGCCAGTGATTTGTATAGAGGCATAACTATATTCTTGTCATGAGTATTTATAACTCTTTTGATGCATCCCATAATTTTATTTGCCTTGGCAGCAGCTGCCTGGCACTGGTCACTAAAGGTAAGCTTACTGTCCACCAAAATCCCCAAGTCTTTTTCATTGGCAGTCTTACCCAGTATTTTATTATTAAGTACAATAATCATTGTTTTAGAGTACAGATTTATTATGGATATTAATTGAAGATTGTTTCCTGCTAACACTTATCTTGTGGTATAAAACCATTCAAAGGAGAGGCATGAAAGATTTCTGATTTGTGACATATGTTGGACTAAGTACGGTACACTACAATTATACCTTGTACTGTAAATGGCATCCATCTCCATTGTGTTTACTTTGCATTCTAAAATTAAGGCACTGGCTCAGTCAACAGCTGCTGCCAACATAAATATTTTTCTGCATAGTTAACAACTTTAGAGTTTCGGTTAATAACACAGATGTAAAATATCATAGAATAGATGTAAAGCATGTAATTAAACTAATTGCATGGGTGTATGTTTCTTATTAGAACACACAGAATTTTAATACTAAAAATATGTTACTTTTGTTGATATGATTGACTATAATATAAGTGGAATATAATGTTTCAGTAGTAACATAACATAGTAATACTAGCTGTATAACTGAGATAGGCATGTTATTCTATTCCAAAATAAAATTCAGATGAGTCCACTCTTGCCTTTGCTTGAATTTGGCGAAGGACTACAATATCATATGAAACCAATTCAATACAATATTGCAGAATGCTAGCAAAGTCCTTGACAAGCTGCATTTTACAAAGCAACTCCTGGATGGACGGACATACCCACATATAGAATAGACATCTCGAGATACAATATCAAAGAATCATATTCATTTGAAAAACTGGTCATGTTCTGACACACAAATATGGACATGTCCAGATAAGAGAAAAGGTAAAGAAGGATACATTTATACCTGAAAGAAGCCTTATTGACTGTTAGTAGAAAACTGACAGGCAATCCATTAGTCATTCAACCATGGCTGATGGAAAAGGAAAGGGAACCCCCTCCCTCTGTAAACTTCTAAGATGTCATATTGAGCAGTGAGTAACTGTACGTCCTAGTGTCAAGAAAGGGTGTCTGGAAGGGGTTAAGGACATGATTGATTACATACATGAAAAGATTCAATTCAGCACTCCACAAAATGGTATCCACAATCCCACCACTCTTCATCTTGCACCTTCTCTGTATTTGACCTTGTAAGGGTTTGTTCACATGGCTGGTTTTGAAGCTGAAAAAATAAGTGTTCTCCTTGATCTTGCCAGGGATTCAGTGGCTGATTCAACCACAGCATTGGTGCCTCAAGAAAGCCTGCTTATTAGGCCCATACATTTTAACCTAATCATTAGCAGAAATCTGCAGAGGAGGGAAATGAAGAGGAATCTGAGGTGAATGTCTGCCTCAAATTCCTCTTCATTTCCTACCATTTGAACTTAGCCTGACAGAGGAAGCAGTATCTGTATTTCTTCCATCTGTCTGCCTAATCAACTTTACACTGGAACTCATTCCTTCGCAAAGAATTGGATTTGACCCAAAAAATTCCAATTTGTTTGGTTTTTAACGAAGCCTAACCGATGGCAATTCACTTTGGACAAACAAAAATGGATGCGCTACGAGAAAATAGCCACCGCCACGAGTTTGACCTGGAAATACAGAGTACGGTAGACAAGTGTGCAATGACTCAGACACTGTCTGTGAGTCAATGTGACATTGTAGGGATTCACTTAAAGGAGTGGCTAAAACTTAACTTTTAAATAAAAATGGTCTGACAATGTATAATAAAGCCATATATCACACACCCAATGCCTCACAACAGAGTACTGTCACCCACCATCAGACTTGCAGGAAATGCAGTTTTAACTGTAATCATCTTTGTTCAACTTATCTTATAGGTTCTATCTCTCTTCCTGATGACCCCATCCATTTCTTGTTTAGCATGGGAGAAACACATAGAGGACTTTGTTAGAACTATTTCAGCTCCTAGAGGGCTTTGTTAGTATTACTTCAGCTCCTATCCTCATATATAGTAAATCTCTACTAGAGGATTGAGACTATTTAACTCCACAGAGGGATGCATTGCTCTTCTGTGGTCTCAGTGAGCTGATAGTCAGGTACACCTGTGGACATCCACAGCAGTACTACAGACTAATTTTCATTTATCATCCCATTATAGTGGCTGTATTTTAGCAACCCCCTCTTATGCTCCCTGTGCAGATATTTATCTTTCTGTCAGGTACATTGATTTGAGAAGAGGGGTGGTTTTTCTTGCTATTTACAAGCCCACATCAGTGATAGGTGATACAGTGGGGAAAAAAGTATTTAGTCAGCCACCAATTGTGCAAGTTCTCCCACTTAAAAATATGAGAGAGGCCTGTAATTGACATCATAGGTAGGACTTCAACTATGAGAGACAAAATGAGAAAACAAATCCAGAAAATTTGCAAATTATGGTGGAAAATAAGTATTTGGTCAATAAAAAAAGTTCATCTCAATACTTTGTTATATATCCTTTGTTGGGAATGACAGAGGTCAAACGTTTTCTGTAAGGCTTCACAAGGGTGGCACACACTGTTGCTGGTATGTTGGCCCATTCCTACAAGCAGAACTCCTCTAGAGCAGTGATGTTTTGGGGCAGTCGCTGGGCAGCGCGGGCTTTCAACTCCCTCCAAAGGTTTTCTATGGGGTTGAGATCTGGAGACTGGCTAGGCCACTCCAGGACCTTGAAATGCTTCTTACGAAGCCACTCCTTCGTTGCCCTGGCGGTGTGCTTGGGATCATTGTCATGCTAAAATACCCAGCCACATTTCATCTTCAATGCCCTTGCTGATGGAAGGAGGTTTGCACTCAAAATCTCATGATACATGGCCCCATTCATTCTTTCATGTACACGGATCAGTCGTCCTGGTCCCTTTGCAGAGAAACAGCCCCAAAGCATGATGTTACCAACCTCATGCTTCACAGTAGGTATGGTGTTCTTTGGATGCAACTCAGCATTCACTCTACTCCAAACACGACGAGTTGTATTTCTACCAAACAGTTCTACTTTGGTTTCATCTGACCATATGACATTCTCCCAATACTCTTCTGGAACATCCAAATTCTCTCTAGCAAACTTCAGACGGGTCGGATATCTACTGGCTTAAGCAGGGGGACAGGTCTGGCACTGCAGGATCTGAGTCCCTGGCGGCATAGTGTGTTACTGACGGTAGCCTTTGTTACGTTAGTCCCAGCTTTCTGCAGGTCATTCACTAGGTCCCCCTGTGTGGTTCTGGGATTTTTGCTCACCGTTCTTGCGATCATTTTGACTCCACGGGGTGAGATCTTGCGTGGAGCCCCTGATCGAGGGAGATTATCAGTGGTCTTGTATGTCTTCCATTTTCTAATTATTGCTCCCACAGTTGATTTCTTCACACCAAGCTGCTTGCCTATTGCAGATTCAGTCTTCCTAGCCTGGTGCAGGTCTACAATTTTGTTTCTGGTGTCCTTCCACAGCTCTTTGGTCTTCATAGTGGAGTTTGGAGTGTGACTGTTTGAAGTTGTGCACAGGTGTCTTTTATACTGATAACAATTTCAAACAGGTGCCATTACTACAGGTAATGAGTTGAGTACAGAGGAGCCTCTTAAAGAAGAAGTTACAGGTCTGTGAGAGCCAGAAATCTTGCTTGTTTGTAGGTGACCAAATACTTATTTTCCACCATAATTTGCAAATAAATTCTTAAAAAAATCAGACAATGTGATTTTCTAGATATGTTTTCTTATTTTGCCTCTCATAGTTGAGGTCTACCTATGATGTCAATTACAGGCCTCTCTCATCTTTTTAAGTGGGAGAACTTGCACAATTGGTGGCTGACTAAATACTTTTTTTTCCCACTGTATAAACTGAACAAATACCCTTACCTGGGAATACAGAGGTGTTAAACACATGGAAGCTTATTACTCCTCTCTGATATCTGCACCACTATTATTACATTGCCCCAGGGATATACATTGGGTGTGTGATACAGTATATGGTTTTATTATACATTGTTAGACCATTTTTATTTCTAACGTTCATATTAAAAGTTAAGTTTCAGCCACTTCTTTCAGTGAATCTTTATTACTTTGAGTAACTATCCCACTGTGCTTTGAATGTGACATTGTTGCATCATCAGACAGCATCTCAGCCAGTGGTAGATGGACCTTACAGTGCTGATGTCATATGTATAAAAGCTTGGACACTTGTGAGCAGCCTTTAATTGCTGTAATGGTGGACATGCAAATAGATCTGTGATCCATCTCACTGCATAGGCTATAGCACAGTTTAGAAAAAGTAATAGGAACTCCAGCAATAGTTTGAGGACTACAAGAACTTAGAGAATTGAACAATTACACAGGCAGAATTCAATAGAGATAAAATAGGTTCATAGACATAGCGACTAGGTGAATCCCTGCTTATTCTGCTGCCTACACAAATGGGTAACCCTTTCATTGCCAATAATCTAATTTTGTCTAACTGGTATATTTAATCTCTATATACATCCTTTAAAGATACTGTTTTTACTGACAAGACATATCTATTAGCGAAAAATGTTTTATTAATCCTTTCCCAACATCCACTGTAATAGTACGGCGGATGCCGGGTGCTTAACTATGGTGGCCACTTGGGACCTGAGCAGCCGCCATAGCCGCTGGGTTTCTGCTGTATTATACAGGTGCCATTTCACCGGCGGTGCGCGGGCGCCGCCATTTTGCCGGAGATCGCCGGAGATCCCGTTACTATGACAGCCGGGAGCCTTGTGAAGGCTCCCAGGCCTGTCTTTCATTAGTTTCTATTGCAGGCTACTCTATGTAGCCTGCAAAAGAAGTGCCGTTTTTTTTTTTGCAATGCATTGCAATGCATTAGACCCTAGGGGGTCTAATAAATGCAAAAATAAAAAAAAAAGTAAAAAGATATATAAAAAAAATAAAAAATATTAAAAGTTCAAATCACCCCCCTTTCCCTAGAACACATATAAAAGTAGTTAAACACATTAGGTATCCCTGTGTCCGAAAACGCCCGGTCTACAAATCTCTAAAAATATTTTTCCCCGTACGGTAAATGCCGTAGCCGGAAAAAAAAAAATCAAAAGTGCCAAACCACCGTTTTTTCACTGTTTTGCCTCTGATAAAAATTTGAATAAAAAGTCATCAAAGCAATAGTAATTCCCCAAAGTGGTATAACTAAAAAGTACACCTGGTTCCACAAAAAAAAAAAAATGCCCTATGCATCCCAGTACACAGAAGTATAAAAAAGGTATGGGTGTCAGAATATGGCGACTTTTAAAAAATATATATTTTTGCACAATTTTGGATTTTTGTTAAAGGGTTAAAATGTAAATAAAACCATGTAAATTTGGTATCCCCGGAATCGTACTGAAACATAGAATACAAGTGACATGTCATTTTGGCTGCAGAGCGAACACTGTAAAAACGAAGCCTGTAAGAAAGTCGCACAAATGCACTTTTTCTTCAAATCCACCCCATTCTGAATTTTTTTCCAGCTTCCCACTACATTGTACAGAATAATAAATGGTAGAATCATGAAAAAAAAATTTGTCCCGCAAACATTAAGACCTCATATGGCTCTGAGAACGGAAAAATAAAAAAGTTATTGGGTTTGGAAGGGGGGGGGGGGAGTCAAAAACGAAAATCGAAAAATGTCACCGGCAGGAAGGTGCAAGAGTTAAACTTTTTTTAATTAAATATATACTGCTAATTTCCCCTGCAGAAATCTTAAAAAAGATAACTCTGTTGTGTACAAGCGGTTTCTTGTTGTTCACCCATTATACAGTCTAGCCTGCGGTAATCTTAAAAAAACATTTTGCAATTTCATGTTTTTTTTCCACTCAGGTGACTAACCATACATAGTGTGATGGAGTGTTGTTGGCAATCTGAACAAAATATTTATTGCTTATGCATCTCTCTGTATGCGCATGAGCGCATATATACATACACAGTAGTGCAGCCTCCGCTAATCTAAAAAAAAACTTTCTGATATTTCAGCAGTTTTTTTGTACAGTCTAGCGTGCGCTAATCTTAAAAAATAAAACATTTTGTAATTTCATGTTTTTTTTTCTGCTCTGGTGACTGACCATACAGAGTGACAGAGCATTGTTGTTAATATAAATAAAAAATTAATTGGTTAAAAGTTTCTTTGTGCATTTTTTTTTTCTTTGCGAATAATTAAGTACTGTGTACAGTAGAAACAGTGACTGTAAAAAAAACAGGGCAGGGCACAGACAAAAGTAGGGGGATGAGGAAGCACTCATGTAAGTACTAACAATAAGAATGTGAGTGGTAAGAGCAACACTGCTTGTGGTTTTGGTGGCATTCCTAGTAACCGCAGGATAATTGTACATCCTGGGAATGAAAATGAAGTTTGTTTCCTCAGTCACAGGAGGATATTGCATCTGAGAGTGATGACAATAAGACATTATGACTGTCGGTGGGTGTGGTACTATGACTACTGGTAGTCATTTTGGTAGAGATGCTAGGGGGATATCAGGAGGTGAAAATTCTAAAGGTATGCATGGCCAAGATAATGTGTTAGAAAAAAAAAAAACGGGAACCTTTACTTGGATATGTCAGTCTGGGGTCTATTGTACAGTATATCATATTGGAAACCCTTACACTCATGCAATGAGGGATGGAAGAGAAGGAACAGTTTCCCCCTCTTAGTCAACATCATTTCCCTATGTTAATGGAGGAGGATCCTGGTCAGAGTCAAGATGGTAGAGTAACTGGGACTCCTAGACTGGAAGAGGTAGAGGAGGAAGAGTCTCCCTTGGATGCAGAAGGAGCCCTTGATATGTCAAAGGCACAGCCAGGAGTGGTGGCTGACTGTCTGTTTCAAGATGATGATGATGATGACCAGGATGGCCAAGAATAATAACCATAGCAGGCCCCAGGGTCCACAGCTCTGCTGGCAAGGGTGCTAAGCTGTATGCTCTGCTGCTTACACAGTGACAAGCGTATTATTAGCATCATGCAGGAGGATAAGTACTGGATGGCAATACTCTTAGTCCCTTGCTATAAAGACAAAATGGGGGAATTCTTCCCTGCTTCCCTGAGGGAAAAAAAAATTGTATATTATCAAAATAGACTGTATGCCCAGCTTGCCGCAGCATTGATGGAGATCACTGCAATCCCACGCATACCCAGGTGTCCTCTGCCCAGTCCCAGGCCATCTCACTCAGCCAGCTCTCCACCTTCTCTGCTATTGCCACAAGCGTGAGGAGAAGCAGCAGCAGCCAGGCCCAGTACAGTATCTGGAAGCTAATGAACCAGAATTTTTTAAGCTCACAGTGCCAACCAGAGGCACAACAGACAACTGACAGCCACTGGCTGCACCATCAGATGAAACTGTCTACATGTAGCGTGGAAAAAAATTACTTTTGTCAAGATGAATCAGGCATGGATCCTCGAGGATGTCTCGGAAAAGTGGTATCACTGTCTACTTTTATCATTATCTTCCATTTACTATACTGCTGCTGATATTGGCTGCTACACCTAAATAGCTATCACCACTCCCATCACTCAGCCAGACATGTCCTGTAGCCTGATCCATCATATTACACCCTGCCACATATGTTTCCATAGATACCACCCCTCAGCCAAACATGTTCTGCAGCCTTGTCCATCGTATTACTCCATGCCACACTGCCACACGTTGCCACAGCTTCCACCATTCAGACAGACATGTCTTGCGTATCAGAGCAATTAATATGAAACTACTAAAACCTAACTTTTATTAATGTCGATGTAAAAGAATTAAAGGATTAAAAATCAGTGTGTTTTACACACTTAGACCTCCACCAAAGACATGTATTTATACTTACCGCTAATATAATCACTGCATCTGTGTCAGCTAAAATTGCAGGGTCTGATAAAAAAAATACTGACATGCCACATAAATCACTTTGCTGATCTAGCTACATGTGCAAGGGCATAACAATATGCAGAGGTGACCGCGACCAGGCCCAGAGTGGTATGGGGCCCTCAACCAGCTGGAGCTGGCCAGGGCCCTACAGCACCATGATAGCAATCGGGGAAAGCCTGGTTCCCCGACCGCTATACATATTGTTAATGGAAAGGGACCCGACATGGATTTTATACTGTGTGAGGACACTGTGGAGCATACTATACTCTGTGTGCGCTGCTCACTCATCATATTCTTGATAACCGCAGTTGTGAGTAATGTAGTTGTATCCCTTTCAAGTGTCTGAGATACTGCTACAGCACTTATAACCGTAGCTGAGTATGAGTCAAGAGTACGTTGTAGGGAAGGGGTCCCAGTAAAAGTTTGCACTGGGGCCCACGAGAGTTTAGTTACACTGTACATATGCCCTGTAGGAAAAACCCAGAGTGTCATAGTGGATCTACAATAACAGACCTGTTGGTCTGTGTTTGTGCATGAACAATTCCCACAGCACAGCAACATTCCGGGCTAAAGGGATTTTGTTCTCACCCCAGCTAATAAATGAAATTAGTATCTCTATGATTTCTGCATGTCACATGTTTCATCAGGGAGAAGGAAACGACAGGAAAAGGGAGGAAGCCACCGTCTAGTAACACTGCCTCATGTGTACTCTCCTGTCTCAGCACTAGTCTGGAACCTCCTTAGATGTCTTTTTACAAGTGGTTACTGACCAAATCAGAAAGATTAAACCTACCTATTCTAGCAATTTGTCTGAGGAGGAAATACTGAGGTTACGGTCAGGGATGCATCTTCCATGAGGCAGCGCCTCATGGAATAAACTGGGGGGTGGTATTTCTCTTTCTATTCGGCCACTACTTATTGTATTATTGCAATAAGTAGCAGAAAATACTTTTTACTCAGCCATTCACACTCCTGTGCAGGACGGCTAAGCTGCTGCCTCTCGGCGGTGCTGCACTTACTTCACGATGCTGAAGGACGCCACCTCCTAGCATTATTCAGCGTCAGCTACAGCATTCCCTGGAGGTGGCAGCAGAGCACTGTAGGCATT
Source organism: Leptodactylus fallax (assembly GCA_947044405.1). Classification (NCBI taxonomy): domain Eukaryota; kingdom Metazoa; phylum Chordata; class Amphibia; order Anura; family Leptodactylidae; genus Leptodactylus; species Leptodactylus fallax. Next base: position 1,071,341 of record CAMRHE010000379.1, read on the forward strand.
GCTCATCACACCATGAAAGATAGCTGGTTTGGGCATCTTTTTCTTCGGGTGTGTGGGAGGGGTGCTTTTCTATAGTTCGCCTCAGGCAGCAGAGAGGTTAGGTTCACCCCTGGTTACAGTAGCCAGTGACGACATAGTAATTGTTGTTGTGCTAGATGGAGACCAATATATCCAAATGTGTAAACACATTTTGGAGGACAACACCTGTTACCAGAGATTGCCTAATAATCCTTTGGATGAATATGGTCAATCACTATGGCAAATTCTAGTTACATCCAGGCAGGAGAACTCAATAAATGACACAGAATTTCATTTCTTACATCCCCCGAACAATCAGATTGCCACTTCTATTGTGTGCCAAAGATACACAAGGGTACTCAGTCCCTACAAAGATGCTCGGTAGTTTCAGGTATCAACATCCTCATGCAAAAAACTCTATGTTGACCAAATATTGCACCTATATGTAACAGAATTGCCATCCTACATCAGAGAGACCACTGATGTGCTCCTTAAACTTGATGGTATGGTGGATGAACCCAACACTTTGCTGGCCAGCTTTGATGTTGAAGCACTCTACAGTTTCATCCCCCATAAGAGGGGGTATGGGGCTGTGGGGACCTTTAAAAAAAAAAAAAAAACCCAAGGCAGGCAGTACACAAAACACAATGAGTTTATACTATTTTACTCAGATTCATATAATTTTTTTTCTTGTTTAATCTGGGCTGGGCTGGTGGGAAAAACATGTTGTTTTTGTTGGGCAACTGGAATCACATTTGATGGCAGCCACACTTTGGTTAAGATATATAGATGACATCCTAATATTGTAGCATTACACTCAAGAAAGGTTTGTCGAGCTGGTTGAGATATTGAACAATAATGATCGTTTCAGGTTGAACAAGTTTGGTATAAACCACACCTTCAATTGGCTTAAAACATTGGGTAGAGGGGGCGTGGCCAAGCGGTGCATGGAGGAGGTTGCATAGTCCGGAGCTCTGTAGCCTACCAGTCCACGCCGCAACCCATACTAGCTCTACACCTACCCTACCTGGCTGAAAACCAGCCACGGATCCTCCTGGGATTGTCCTGCCTGTGATGGTCCACAGCAGGAGATAGAAAAGTCCTTTAAAACTCACAAAAATTTTTCCCTGCGGCGATGTCAGAGGCAATCCAAGATGGTGCCTGCATTACTACCTCAGCAACCCTGAGGGCCTTGCCAAATACTACTGACCGGCCTGCTCTGAGTACCTTACATAATAATGATTCCAATACCCTCACCTTGATGCCATCTTCGGCTAGTGACCCGGCCTCCCCTGCTTCAGTGGATTCCCCACCGCGGCCGGCTATACCGACCTCTCCTGTGCTGACCCAGTTAGGTACCCATCCATGCCTACCACTCCTCCTACCTGCCTGCCTAGCAACCATTCCCACTCATCTGACAGTTCTTCTAGGCCAATATCGGAGGCAGCTATGAGGGCCTTATTTGCCAACTTTAAGATGGCTATACAGTCTGAGCTTCACCTCCTAATTGGAAATTTGCAAACCAAATTACATTCCATAGGAGACCGCACCTCCCACTTAGAAAACAAAATGTCGGAATTGAGGCTATGAAGTTGAAAATGGCTGACATAGAAGACAGATCACGCCGCAACAATGTTTGCTTTAGAGGCATTCCGGAATCTGTTAAAAAGGAGGACATTGTAACTTTCTTGACCGACTACTTTGTTCTACTCCTTCCTGCTGAGACCAGTCATTCCCTGCTTATTGACAGGGCTCACAGATTGCCTAAACCGAAAAACTTGTCTTCAGAAGTTCCCCATAACATCATTGTGAGAATTCACTTCTACCACGTTAAAGAGAAACTCGTGGTGGCGGCCAGAAACTCTCCGGATCTACCGTCACGCTTTCAAGGAATTACTCTATTTGCAGACCTCTCTGCAGCCACTTTGACTTGCAGGAGGTCTTTCGCAATGGCTACCAAAACCCTGCGTGACAATGGTGTCCAGTATAAATGGGGTTTTCCTGTCCAACTACTCATTTCTCATAATTTCTCCACAGTTGTTGCCAGCACTCCGGAGACAGCTCTCAAACTATGCCAGGAATGGGACCGGCACATCACGTCTCCTGTGGCTCCAGGGAAACGTCTTCCTAATAACGCCGAGGCGGAGGAATGGGCAGAAGCAACCCAGGAGGCCTAAGAACTGACTTTTTTTCCCACACTGATATCCTTTACCCTTGAGATATATTTACAGTGGGGTGTCTGGGGGAGGTCACCTGGGCCTCCGCCTGGGTGGTCCCCTTAGACACCCCCCCCCCCCCTCTGTGATGTGTGTCTTTACTGAGCACCGGTTAGGGTAGCTTAGTTGATGACCGGTTTGGCACGTTTTGGGTACCCTATCTTCAAAATTCCCCCCCCCCAAGTTTCGGGACCTACCTATTTGTGATACATTTTATGTGTCCTTTCACTGTTTGTGTTACTTGTTTATTTTTTATTGTTCGTTCTATGTTTATCCAGTGGTATTTTCCCATGCGGTGCGCAAGAGTTGCAGAGTGGCCATACTGATTAGAGATACCGTAGCTTTTTCTATTGATGAAGAGATTACTGATGATGAGGGAAGGTACATTATTTTGGTATGTCGCATTAACAATGTCCAATACACCCTAGTATCTGTGTATGCCCCTAACAAAAAGCAATTGCAATTTATCCGTGGGGTTCTCTCTAGGATGGATGAGGTAGCAAAGGGTCATGTGATGATGTTGGGAGATTTTAATAAGGTGCTCTGGCCATCAATGGATTCTACTGCTCCTCAGACAATGTCGGAACCCACCCCCATAGTCAACATTTTCCAAACCCACCAACTTTTTGATGTGTGGCGACAGCAGCATCCCTCGGACTTGGATTACACCTTTTACTCCAACTCACACCAAATATTTACTAGGATTGATTATGCTTTGGTGTATAAATCGATTCTTCAAAGGGTTAGCTCCTCGGACATAGGTATCCCAACATGGTCTGATCATGCACGGGTTTCTATTGTGGTGCAAAAACAATACCCTTCACGTCCCAACTTGGTTTGGATATTTAATAATTATATATTACAGCATCCTAAATACACCAATGCTACCTCCTCTGCTCTTACGGAGTACTTTAAATTTAATGACAATGGTCAGGTGACTGACACCACTTTATGGTGTGCTCATAAGGCGGCCATGAGAGGCCATTTCATCCAAAAAACTTCCCATGCCAAGAAACAAAGAATCCAGCAAGAACAGATCCTCCTTACCCAATTAAAATCCTTACATAGACTCAATAAAGTCTCCCCTTGCCCTGATAGATCCAAGCAGATTTCTGCACTGCATGCTCAGCTGCATGATCTCAATGTTTATAAATACTGACACCCCTTACAACTTCAGGCCTATCTCCCTCTTGAACACAGATTTAAAATCATATGCTAACATTTTAGCCCGAAGACGTATAGATATATTACTTACTATCATTCATAAAGATCAATTAGGCTTCACAAAGGGAAGACAGACATTGGACGGCACAAGACTCTTTATTGATTTGGTGTCCTTGGTCCACAGCCCTCGGACGGCTTCTCTGCTCCTGGCTCTGGATGCGGAGAAGGCGTTCGATCGGGTCCATTGGGGATATCTACAAGAAGTACTAAAAAAATTTGGTTTCCCCTCCTCGATTCAGGTTGCCATTATGGCATTGTACACTACTCCATCAGAAAGAGTCTACTCTGCAGGAGTTTTGTCTACCCCCTTTCTAATCACCAATGGAACCCGTCAAGGTTGCCCCCTTTCCCCTCTGATATTTGCTATGATTATGGAACCCTTTGCTCAGAGCATTACGTCATCCCCAGACGTAAGGGCATTGAGGTGGGCGCAACTGAGCACCGCATAGGACTTTTTGCTGATGATATCATTCTGTCACTGTCTGACCCAACACACTCACTGGGTGCAGTGACAACCCTTATAAACGATTTCCATAATATCAGCTACTGCAAGGTGAACACCTCGAAATCACTGATTTTGAATATGGGTATTCCCCCCCTCGTCCAACAAAATCTCCAACAGACCTTCCCTTTTCCTTGGGCAATTGATGCACTACCATACTTGGTCATACAATTAACTTACCCTCCCTCACACCTCTGCAGAATTAACTATTTGAAACTCTCAATTATCCAAAAAGATGTGGCCTCTTACTCCAAAGTTCAAATTTCGTGGTTGGGCAGATTATCGGCAGCAAAAATGCTCCTTGTACCGAAGATCTTATATTATTTTAGAAACCTTCCCATAAAATTCCCCAAACATTTTATATCAACTCTACAACGTTTACTAATGCGTTTCATATGGGGGCACAAAAAAGCCAGAGTACCAATGTCAGTGCTGCTTCTCCAGAAATCCAAGGGCGGTTTGGACTGTCTGAACTTACACCATTACTACTATGCCTCTATTATAGACTAATTGAAAGCTTGGTGGCACATCTACGAGGGGAGGCATTGAGTTGATATAGAGACTCTCTGTTTGGGGTTACCCTCCCTCGCATTACTTTTATGGCATTATAGATTCCCATCACCTACTATGAAGGTTACGCTACCCACAATGCAAGCGGCAGTAGAAGTGTGGAAGCTGTGTCTTACTGAGCTTGATATTCTCCAACCTAATCTGGATTTAGCTTTTTCCTTCTTTATCATTGCTGACATTAGTTTACCTCCTTTGTTTCCGTGTGCATAAAGGCGCATTCTTGAGTACATGAGCTGTTTCGCTGCTGTGCAATTGAGTGCTTTTTTCAGTTTTTCTCGAAGGGATAGAGTTAAGGGTTTGCAATTTATGAACTCTCTCTAGGGACGGAATTTAGGCCAGGATGGAATCTATTTCTTTCTGTCTTTCTCGCTTAAGTGCCGTGGCTTTCGAAATAAGGATCCCTCTGATGAAGGGTTTAGGGACTCCCACAGTATGGTGGGGGTGATTTCTGGTGTGTCATTTTGTGTAAAGAAGAGATCCAGCTCCTCGGCCAGGTGGGTTTTAGTGGTTTGCCTATCCAGAATTGATTTGTTTAGGCGCCATGTCCAGTGTCTGGGTGTAAGGTCTGGGAGAGATAACGTGGTAGAAACTGGGGCGTCTGCCTCAGACTTCTATGCTTGTACTGTAGCTAACAGTCTACCAGTACAAAGAATGAGGGAATAAATCAATTAACTAGTCGACAGCAGGATCCTCCATCCCATCTCCATAGAGTTCTGTATGTGAGGCTGGATATGGAGAGGGATCTCTATGTAAATAAACAGTCTGATTGAAGATAAGGAGGAGGAACGCAGCTTAACAAGTAGTGAAGGAAATAGATCTTCTTAATATGATATCATTACAAAGCTTCTTATATTCACCTACTATTTATTTATGAAAAGTTGTTTATGACTGGAGGTACACTTAAGTTAATGACTGCTCCATCAATATATCCTAAATGCCAACACAAAATTAGCACCATGTACCTATTGACAATGTTCTTATTACATTGTACTTGTAACCTCTTATGGGTAGAAATTTCTCTCCTTTTCTCTCATCTAACTTTTATTGACTTGGCATTACGCGTTATTTCCCTAATTGTGAAGCATTGCAGAATATAGTGGCTCTAAATAAAGATTAATGACATTAGAATTACCACAATATTAAAGTTTAATTATGAGACAGAAATAGTGACTATGCAGCTTGTACCAATGTTTGCCATAACCTGATCAAACCGCTATTATGCACAGCCCTACCATAAACATGCATGCACAGCCAAAATTGTGTGGGAATTCAAAGTTCAGAGGTATTTTGGGTTAAATAACCTTTAGGCTATATGCACACGACAGTGAGAAAAAAACGGGCTATAAAAACGGAAGAAGGACGCAGAGTAGTTTGTATGTTAATATTTGGTAGCTTTTTTCATATTTTCCTACACCTACCTTTACCTCTTCTGGGCCTCCTCGCGGTGTTTTGCTCCCTCTTTCAGTCCTCTTCTCGCATCTTCCATCCTCCTGGGTGACATCATGAGTCTGGAGTCACCACTGAGGCATGTGATTGGATCTCAATGGTCACATGATGCGCTGCGCATCATGATGTCACAGGCCCCAACGGTATAATAGGTGGAGGCCCAGGGAAGATGTTAAATAAATAACAGACATATATACTTACCTTCCCTTACCTCTTCTGGGCGTCTTTGCAGTATCCAGCGCAAGTATTTTTTTTTCATTCATATTATTTTTCTATTTTCTCTAATTTAATACAGTGCATTTTCAAGAATCTGAATATTGTACTATGCCTTATAATTTTATATATATATATATATATATATATATATATATTTTTTTTTTTTAAAATCAAATATCATAATTGTATATTGTTAGATCTAGCAGAACGGTCTCACATAATCAGGATAATGATTTAAATATGTCTCTGCTTTCTCTACCAAGTGCTTAGCTGTCTGAAAACTAGACATCAAAATTTAGACAATTGTCAATGCAGCAGTATAAAGTGCACTGAAATAACTGACCTTGAAAGATATTTATTAATAAAAAAAGTTACTATATGTGTAATCTATCTATCTCTGGATATATCCACACTCCACACTGATCTTTAGTGTGGTTAAAGATTCCAATTTGTCTTGAAACCAATTAAAAAGAATATGACAGCATGATACTAAAAGGCTTTAAAGGCTGCAATTCACCTTTCTCTACTGGGTGGACACACATTGACACAAATAGGATAGTTAGCATACAGTATCACAAACAAACAGCATTGGAATGGACATCTCACAAAAGTGAAATTATAAGTAATCATACAAACAGTATGCATTCTCTTCCTGAATTAGTTAAATCTGCTGAAATACATTTCAAAAGGCAAAAAAAAAACATGGATAACTATTGCCCCAAGCTTGCTGTTTCAACTAGCAGACACAATACTTTTAGGTTCCCAGGGAGCTCTTTTGAAGCTTTACAAGATTTACAATTACAGTATAATTTGTAGAATCTTCACAGACAGTGTCACAGAAATATTAGCATAGCGAGAAAAGGATATGAACTCATAAAAGAGATCAAATAGGAATGGCATGACATATAGCTTTTAAAACATGAAGAATCCCCAAGCAGGGGTCATTTATTCTTATAAGTAAAAGCTTGCATGAAAAAATATGTCATTGTTCTTTAGAGCGAAGGCTAATACACCAGTTGATTTCATGAGGAAGTCTGAGGAAAAAGTTAAATTAATTTTACTTTGTCTGTGATTTCAATTAGAAAGTTGAACTTGGAAAGTATTTCATTTTTTTAAATGGATTCATTTCTAATAATACAAGTACTATGACATAGCTAAATCAATATAAAATGCACCAATATAAATGTTCAGACACAACATAAAAGCTATAATGGTAAAGTCACTTGGGATCTTAGTTCATCTGAAATAAATGTTCTCCTTATGAAATGGCTCATTGAATGTATTCTCATCCGGAAATAAATGTTTCTAATCATCTTGTATGCTATGCACAAGTTTTTAGGCAATCTTGGATTCTTTTGTAAGAGAGATAAAGAGTTAGACATAAGTATGCTCTGATAAGCTCAATCACGCGTTAACTGCCATTGATCTGAAAAGTATACCTCCTTCTGAGAGAAACTGCACTAAACAATAGCGATGGGAAAACATGAAATGAGATCTGCATATGAACTGTAGTGTGTATTTAATATAACAAGAAGTAGATGTCCTTTGTACATAGAAATAAATAGAAAAGCTAATAAAAGATGAATTGGCAAGTAGTTTGAGGTCAACTGTATTGTTTTCTATATTTATGATGTTTAAAGTGAGAATTTCCTTTGGGCAAGTTTTAAAGAGAGTCTGTCATCTTCCATATCACCTCACTGGCAGTGTGTAGGGCACTTCAACAGCTTTTCAAACATACCTTCGTTGTTACCAAATGTTTTTCAGATATCGAGAAAATAATCTTTTGACCTACAGTATATGCAAATGGACCTCTAAACAAACCTAGGTATATCCATCCAAAGATATACTGATAGCAAATTTAGATTGTGAGCCCCATATGGGACAGTGTTGGCAATATCTGTAAAGCACTGCAGAATATGATGGCTCTATATAAATAAGCTAAATAAATAAATAAAATAAATGGGTGGATAATCACCAGTTTTTGTCATTCTTTGCCTTCTAGCCATGCCCAGAACTAACCCCTAATACCAAGATGGACATTCTTAGCCAAAGTCAACCTCATGGCTCCCTGCATGAAGTGCAAGTGTATGCATTGAAGGATAAAAGACAAACACATGCACAGTACTGTCTCTCTTCTCAGTAGTGGTAACTACTACAGTTGTTATTGTTTGTGGTTTGATTGGACGTGATGGACTTCATCTAACAAAAATGTGGGAAGGCAAAAATGGTGAAAATAGTAATACAGTGAATGCCATAAGAAATGCTTATGAGGGTACATTTATATGTGGCATAATATATTTTTCATCAATTTCTTCAATTGAAAAATTTGTACAATACATACTGTATGAATTAGAATATTTTGTAGCATGTAAAATGTGGTTTTGCAGTATATGATAGAGACAGCACAGGTACAAAATGGTAATAGAGCAATCACTCACACACCTACAATCCACGATGGGAAGCAGAAGCCAGCATTTCAAATGCACAGAGATAAAACATATATAAGGTGCTAGTCACATGTATAATGTGAGTGCACAGCACCAAGGAAAACCATTATACATGTGACTAGCACCTTGCATAAGTTTTATCTCTGTGCTTTTGAAATGCTGGCTTCCAAAGACCCCACCACCAAGTGTATTGTATATGTGTGAGTGGTTGCTCTATTACCATTTTGCACCTGTGCTATTTCTATTATATACTGCATGGACCTGCTTGTATTCTGCATTGAGCCATATTTCATCTGGTATCAAGTAAGTGTGGCCTTTCTTTAGTGACTAGTTTAGATGTAGCCTAAAAGGCTACTCCTGGTCTTTGAAACTAGGTCAATGACCTAGCTTTAGCGACTGAGACTAATCCCCCAGGCCACATGACCTGTGTGAATAAAAAACACTACAGCAACAAAAAAAGAGCAATTAGGGTGGGAGGAAAGGATGTTCCAAAGAAAACAGATGGAAAGAGGCCAAATAAGGTACCCAAGGACTTATATGAACTATTGGGAATACCATTATAGTCCTATAGGGCTCAAAGGAGAGTGACTACAGAGCACATGTAGGCTGTACTATTGCTGGATAGATGGGTCAACTTTACTGCAGCCAGCTAATAAACATTAAAAGGGAATCTCCTCAGTAAAACACATAAGGGAAGCTGCCAGGCCACCACTGGAGCATCCTATAAAGAGGAGCTAAGCCTGGCTTCTGCAAGCACTGTCACCTTCCCTAGATGATTTGGTGTCATTCACGTGTGAAGGTATCCTCACTCTTTCGAAAATGTGCAGCATGCTCATAATCCTGCATGGAATCTTTCCAACACTTAGTAGGGTTTTGAAAACTCTATCCATATGCATTGTACTGCACATTCCCACTGCAAATCTGCCACACCTTCACATTTCCCTATTCCCTTACGTCCTACAGCAGCACAATATGGGGGTATTCCTGCCCCTGTGTGCTGGTAGGACAGGCTGAACTTTTAATTAACATAAAATATGCATGACTACGCTACCCTATAAGAGGGCAAAGGGACCTCCCCCTTGTGTTTTCTTCTGTCCTGTGTGGTGGGACAGGTGGAGGGAGGTCTTTTGTCCTCCCATATTTTGTTTTTTCTCCTAAAGTTTGTTAACTTCCTTTGGGGAGTCATCTTTACACCTCTCTTCTCTTCTTTCTTCCACTGGATGCTTCTGTGGAAAAGAAGGGGGGGGGGGGGGTTATTTAGGCAGTTTTTTTGCCCTAGCCAAGCTTGCAACCTTTGCTCTGAAAAGGTTTATTTCAGTAGTACATACAGCGGTAGTTGCATGCTGCATGTTTAAAGTCCTGTAGTGCAGGCCACTTGTGCGGCCTTGACGTGGTGCATTACCGTTTCACTTACCTTACAAGCTCTGTGGCCTCCAGAAGTGACATCGGTCACTTTGTTCCTCCGGAACCTTTGTTTGTGTACCGGTTTTCCGGGGACTGAATTCTCGGTTGGACTTTTTGCGGCTTAGTTTTTCCTCCTTTTTTGCAAGTTTATATTTGCTGAGCCTCTTTTCTGGCATCGTTCTGTATATTTTTATCTTAATTCTCTGTACAAGGAATTAAGCTTTGCAAAATTTGCGGGGGGGGGGGAGGGTTTTTTGTGTGCACTACTTGCTCATTTCCTTGCTCATTCCTCCTCCTCCCTTCCTATAGAAGCCTTCATCTCAATGCAGGAGATGGCTTGTATCTTAGTGAGGAAGGCCTCAGTACTCCACTTGGATTACTGTTCTTGCTGTTGTACCTCTGGGCAGCATGGTGGCTCAGTGGTTAACACTACATCCTTATAGTGCTAGAGTCCTAGGTTCAAATCCTGCAAGGAGTTTGAGGGAAAAAAAAAAGATCTAGTTTGTTCACACTGAAAAGCTATTGAATATTTCCAAGTGATTGACCAAACATTTTCATCTGATGATATCTTGGAAGATTCCAGCAGACCTCTCTTTCCTCCTGAGAAGAGAAATAGGCTGTTGAAGTCCATCCAGTCAAGGGACCGTGATGATGACAGAGAAGCCTCCTCTAGGGGGCCTAGTCACTGGAAAAACTTGGAAAGAGCTCCCATATATTCCAGAAGATTTAGAACCTTGTTCTCTATTCCAGAGGCTCAGCGGGGCCTCCCACCTAAAGTGGACACAGCAGTGGCCAAGTTGTCCCGTCGTACGGTGGCCCCAGTGGATGATGGTTCTAACCTCCAGTACCCCATGGATAGACGCATAGAGAGTACCTTTAGGAAGGTTTATTCTCTGGCCTCCGGTCAGACTTCCGTGGCTATTGCCTCTAATGAAGCAAATTACGTGCTGACATCGACTCTGGAGTCTCCAGAGACGATCTCCCAGCTTTTTTAGTTCGATTTCCTTGTCGGCAGATTATTTAGCCGAAGCCTTCCAACATCATTTAAGACTGGCAGCCAAATCTTTGGCCCTTTCTATGGCAGCTAGAAGGCCGCTATTGTTAAAACTTTGGAGAGCGGATAATGCCTCCAAGTTCAACCTTTGTTCTCTACCCTTTGAGCCGGGTAAGCTTTTGGCAGAGGCCTGCATGAGATTATGGAAGACCTTGCCATTAAAAAGGGTAAGACGGGGGGGGCGTGGCCTACGCGTACATAGAGTAGGACGTGTGCTGCTCCTGCTCTGCTCCAGCGCTGCTCTCCGTGGACCCTGGCTTCCGTTAATATGCCCCTGCCTAGGAAGACAACGAAGAGGGGGGTCCCCAGCACCACCGGACCTGCTGATCGCCTGGTCCGAACCACCCTAGACAATTATATAGCGCGACCGGCCGGCGCACTTACTCAGCCTGCCGCGCGGGAGCGGCCATCTTGGCTTTCCTCGCGGCTCTCTTCCTCTACGCAGCCGCAGGCAGTCACAACTGAGCCTCCTCCATTTGCTCCTTCGGGCGCCGGGCGCTCAGGGAAGAAGATTAAAGCCCCAGCGACTGGCTCCCCAGCTACAGAACCGGGCACCATGGAACTGGGGGGACCTGAAAAGGGCCCCAGCATCCCCTCGGCCTCTCCTGATCCACCAGCTGTGAGTACAGGGCACTCAGGTGCTCCCCCTGGCAGGCCCTTCACAACCCCTCCTGCTCCAGATCCTGCCTCTTCCATGGGCCCCCCACAGCTGTCCCCTGCCTCTCCCCAACATCAGCACCTCACGCTGGCCCATGGGGCTGAGGTCTGAGACCCAGGCACCCCAGAGGCCCTGCTTCCTCTGTGCCATACAGGACGGTGACAGTATGCCTCCTACCCCACCCCTGCTAGCATCTCAGACCTCAGCTTTGAATTTCTCACAAGCCCCTCCGCAGTGGCAGTCTTTCCTCTCTCAGATTCCCAATAAGCAAGATTTCAAATCGTTGATTGCTGAAGTGACTGAGACTTTTCGCTCTGAAATATCTGTTCTGCGTACCGACCTCTGCTCCATTGCTACTAGAGTTGAGACCCTAGAGGAGGACCATGACACTACTAGGGTATATGTTGGGCAGCTTCATGACTCTACTTCTGCACAGGCTGCAACGCTGCGTTAGGTGCAACGCCACTTAGAGGACATTGATAATAGGGGCAGGCACAATAATATTAGGATAAAGGGCCTACCTGAGGCTACCCACGATGAAGATCTCCACGATACGCTTGAGACAATATTTAACAACGTTTTTCAGGAGCCTCCGTCCCACAAGATTAAGCTGGACAGAGCGCACCGTGCCCTCCGACCTAAGAACCTCTCCTCTACCCCACGAGATGTGATCTGCTGTGTCCATGACTCCGCTACCAAGGAGGCTATCATGGCAAGGGCCCGCTTCATGATGGATATAGACTTTGGGGGCGCCAAGATACAGCTTTTTCAAGACCTGTCTCTCCTTACACTCCAGAAGCGGCGTCACCTACGCCCCCTCCTACAGATTTTGAGAGATCTCCAGATTCTGTATCGGTGGGCCTTTCCATTTGCTCTCATAGCCCGTAAAGATGGCCGCTCAGCTACGTTACGCTTCCACTCAAATTTTCCCTCCTTCTGCGACCTGTTGGAGATCTCTGTACCGGAGCTGCCTGACTGGGAACTGGCGGAGCCCCCACCACCACCCCCACCTGTGTGGCAACATCAGTGCCCTAGCAGACATGCCCTCCGCTCTCCTCGATCACCTGCCCAGAGGCGCCGGCTAGAAGGTCCTGCTGACTGACTTTCATCACCTTAATGGACTTGCCCACCCTCTTGAGTTATGCTCTTTACGTTAATATTGTGTTTTTGCAGTCTTTATTCTTTTTCCTCCCTTTAGGTCCACGGATAAATTTGTTCCTAGTCCATTTGCGGTGTGCGCGGGGAGGAGTGGAGCTCATTGGACTCCCCGTGCTCTCTGTGAGAGCCATTGCCCTCTATATTTTGGGCCTGTGGACGCTGCCCCTTGTTTTTCTCCTTTTGGACGGGCGGCCTCTGACAGCCCCTTGGCAGGAGTTTAGTTCTGCCCATGTCTAATTTGTTGATTAAGTATTTTGTTGTCCTAATGATTGTTTTTCTTCTCTTATCCCCCCTCTCCTCCCCCTCTTCTCCCCCCCCCCCCGCCTCCACAACCTGACGGCCTCCTTGGAGAATTCTCCCTACGGACCTTGGTGTTGGTATGGACTACGGGTGGGTGCCTCCCGGATTGGTACGACTGTGGGTGAGCCAGACTGTCATCGGCAATTATGTATTTTTGTTTTTTTTCAATGGTTAGATGTGTATCCATTAATGTGAAGGGCCTGGGCTCCAACATCAAGCGGCGAACGGTCCTGTGAGAGTTGCGCTCCCTTCGCGCTGATGTTGCCTTTCTTCAGGAAACCCACTTTGATCCCACTGGATAGTTTACTTTTGCTAGGCACCACTACCCAGTGGCATACTCCACTACCGGTGATCGGCGCAGGGCTGCAGTGGCTATTCTCCTCTCCCGGTCGTGCCCAATTACAGTCACGGCGTCTCATATCGACCCACAGGGCCGCTATATTATACTTGAGGGCTCCCTCCATGGTACTCCTATTGTCCTTTGTAACCTTTACGCCTCTAACTCTTCCCAAATTTGCTTTCTGAGACAGCCTCCGCTCGCCTCCGCTCCTGTACCTCGGCTACATGGTTAGTGGGGGGGGGGATTTCAATATGGTGTTTTCAGAACATGCCAATAGACTTGCAGTCCCCCAAAGCCCCCGTCCTGTGCTCAGGCTCAGTTGTCAAGGGAGTTCTGTCGCCTATTGCGCTCGTATGCTCTCTATGACTTGTGGCGGGTCGATAACCCTACGGCACGCTCTTATACCTTTTTTTCCCACCCTCATAACACCCACACGCGCATTGATTATTTTTTTGGGAGCGCCCCCTCCCTTAGGTTGCTGGTGGACACTGACATTGGGAGCCTCTCCTGGTCTGACCATGCCCCAGTTATTGTAACGTTGTCTCCTGCTCCAGTCCCCACTAGAAAATACCACTGGCGCCTTAACAAATCCCTACTTCGCAATCCTGCCACACTCTCTACCCTGCGGCCACATCTAGTGACATATTTCCAGGATAACGTGGGTTTGGTATCCTCGTCTGCAGTGTTGTGGGAGGCCCACAAGGAGGTTATGCACGGTCATTGCATTGCCTTGGCTTCGTGTTTAAAAAATGATAGACAGGATCAGAAACGGCGCTTCTTGGCCAGGATACGCTTGTTATCGGATACTCTATCTGCTCTCCCCTCCCTCAGGGTCCTTTGTCAACTAGTAGTGGCACGTGCTGATCTCCGATCTCTGGAGACACACCAAGTCCAACGCCTCCTCTTGTACACTCGTCAGAGGTACTATAAACGAGGAAACAAGGCGCATTCCCTCTTGGTGAAGACTCTCAGGGACCATCGGGCTTCCTTGACCCCTCATGCTGTTCGTGACCCAGCCGGCATCCTTCAACACCACCCTGAGGTTATCGCCTCTACCTTTAGATCATACTATATGAAGTTGTATAACCTCCCTAAACCTGGCACACGGTCATTTGCTGACCCCCTCCACCCTTTAGCCACATACCCAGGCGATTGCCACCTCCCTACCCTTTCCCTGGAAGCCTTCTCCTCGCTCAATGACCCTGTTACTGCAGAGGAGTTGGAGGGGGTTTTGAAAGATTTACCTAATGGTAAGGCCCCTGGCCCTGACGGCTTTACATACTTGTATTATAAATCATTTCAGGGGGAACTCTCGGGTTTCCTAGTTGATTTATTTAATTCCTTCCTTTCGGGCTCCCCTATTCCTACCACTATGCTTCACTCCCATATCACCCTAGCCCCCAAAGCAGGGAAGAACCTACAGGATTGTTCCAATTATCGTCTGATTGCTTTGCTAAATACTGACCTGAAGCTGTTTACCAAAATTTTGCCCAACCGCCTTAATGCTTCCCTTCCTTCCCTTGTTCATAAGGATCAGGTGTGATTCTTCCCTTGCAGGCAGGGTGTAACAACACCAGAAGAGGTGTGAACTTGGTGGAGGTCGCCAATCATTATTCCACTCCGACTCTGTTACTGGGCTTGGATGCTGAGAAGGCCTTTGACCGCTTAGACTGGTCATTTATGCTGGTCACTCTCCAGACTCTTGGCCTTTTGGGGCCGTTCCTAACTGCGATCAGGTCTTTGTATTCTAAGCCCACAGCGGAGATAAAACTCCCCCATTCAAACTCCACCCCCTTCCCTATTAGCAACGGGACACAACAGGGTTGCCCCCTCTCCCCACTTATTTTTGCTCTTTGCATTGAGCCATTAACTAAGTTCACCAAGTTTTCCTAAGTTCACCAAGATCCTAATATAAGGGGAGTTGCAGTTCGGGATAGGGAGTTTAAAATATTGCTTTTCGCAGATGATGTGCTTCTTACTCTGACTTCTCTCCACACTACACTGCCTAACCTTCAGCATGTTCTGAAGTTATATGGGAACCTCTAGGGATACAAAGTTAACTCCTCCAAGACTGAGGCCCTTCCCTCCATCCTATGCGACACTCTACACAGCAAATTACCAGCGCCTTTTTTGGGAACTTCGATCTCTGCTGGATCCTGGAAGTCTCTTCCAGTTTCCCTCCTCGGACGCATTACAGCGTTCAAGATGACCCTGCTCCCTAAATTGTTGTATTTTTTACAGACATTACCAGTGGCAGTCCCTAGGAGTGAGCTCAGAAACCTACAGAAAGCCGTATTCCAGTTCATCTGGAATGCCAGACGCCACCGTATACCCTGCTCTGTCATGTTGGCGGAGAGAGGATGTGGGGGTCTGGCCCTCCCCCATCTGCTCCATTACTACTGGGCAACGCATCTGCGTTGTATTCCCTTTTGGGCGACTATCCCAGCTTACACTAAGTGGATGGAAATAGAGAAGTTGTGGATGGCACCTGTGCATCCTAATTCCCTCTAATGGGTCGGCTCCCTCCCACCCCCACCCCCTGACTTATTGGGCCCTATTAGGTTTACAAGAGCAAAATGGCTAGAATGTTCCTGCCGTTTCCCTCTGACCTCTGAGAGGTCCTCTATGGTCACTATTCTGTACAACCCCCTGCTCCTGGAAGGCGTGACCTCTAGCATGGTCCGGGTATGGTCGGAGGCGGGTCTCTATCGTAGTGCGAACATGGTTGACCCTTCTACATCGGAGCTCAGGCCCTTTGCTTTTCTCACCTCTACCCTTGGTCTCCCGTTGACGGAGTGGCTTCACTATCACCAGGTTGTTCATCTAGTCCGTTCATTGTTTGGCTTACTCACAGTTTCCCGACCCTCCCCATTTGAGAAGCTTTGCCAAGCTGGCGTATCTAGTGTCAGTAGGAATCGCAAATGAGGCATTTAGTCCTCTCTTTGCATATCTAATGCTAATAACTGATAAGCTTGCAGAGTCAATAGACTATTTAGATGATTATTTATAGAGTACTGGGACTAAACAAATATTGTTTAGAATAAATTATATTCATAACTAAACAGTATACTATAGTATTACTCTACCTCACTGCAACATAAGTAGTGGATTGGTAGGAGAATCTCCCAAAAAATGAGGTGTGGGGACCGCGCTTCACCAAAGATGCTTTATTATACTCAAATAACACAACGCGTTTCGGGGAAATCAGATCCCCTTTATCAAGTGTACAAGAGACTAAACATAAAAACAATAAAAGAATACACATGTAAAGAGTCAGTAATTGGAATTTAGAACCAGTGAAATTAATGATACCATTCTATGGGATAAAAGAAAAGTATCCCACCAGATAGTATTGTCATGGATAGATAGATAAATAAATAAATAAATAAATGAATAAATAGTGGTAATGAATGTACTCAAAAAAAAAAAAAAAAAAAATAAATAAATAAGTAAAGCTAAAAGGCAAATAAATGCAATATAAAATCAAACTGCACATAAGAGTAAAAACTATACATAAAAAGGTTTAAACCAATGTTTTTTGGTACTTACCAGCCTGAGGAGGTAGGCTGTGAGATCTGAAGTGAGTGAGAGGCAAATGTGGAGACCACTTTCAGAAAGGCTTATAAAGGTATGGTGAAATGGGACCACCCCTAGGGGGAGGGGTTCAAACTTGTGGGGAAAGAATCGATTGAGAGATAAAGTTTTAATTGAGAAGGGAAAGAAAAAAAAAAAAAAAAAGAAGAGAATTTGATTGAAAGTTAAAGTTTAAATTGAGAAAAAAAAAAAAAAAAAAAATTAAGAATTGGTAATGCTAAATGTTTCATTCGCGTTCGGAGATCGCTACTGCGCATGTGTGTAGCGATCTCCCGCTCTGAGTCATATGTTTCTGTGTAGGGCGCAAGACTGATCTGAACTATGATTGTTATGAAATATAGCACTAAAAAGAAGAAATAATGTTAATGAGTAATGAGAGGGCGGACATCATGCTCATATGACTGGGGTTAGAGAATGTATCATAATACATGGATAAATGAAAAATGAAAATGGCTAATAAACATATGATTATGGCTAAGAATTATATTTCACTATAAACAAATATATACATAATAATTATAAGTGATAGGCATAGAACAAAAATGATGACAATACATATGCATATGGGTTGAAACGAATGTACTGGAGGGGAGAAGATAATGCCGGCGATGTGTGGATATGCAAATATATACACACGCCTTAGAATACCTAGTCATATACAGACTCAAGTGCTTCATTAAGCCCAGCTGGTGTTAGAGAGTTAAATTTAAAAATCCAATACATTTCCTTTCTCTTGAGCTTTTCAAATCTGTTGTTGGTATGGGCAGAAATGTGGTCTATTGGTGTGATTTTGAATGCATCGAAACAAGATTTATGCGACACCAAGGCATGTTTTGATACACTGTGTTTGAGGTAGCCATTAGTTACATTAGATCTGTGCTTATTTAGCCTCTCCCTTAATGGTCTGATGGTCCTTCCTACATACTGGAGGCCACAAGGGCACTCCAGGACATAGATGACAAAGGAGGATGAACAGTTCAGGAAATGATTGATCTGGAAAATATCGCCTGTTGAAAAGCTCGTAATGGTTTTGGCTGAATGGTTAATTGTGTGACAACATTTACATTTTTTGTGTTCACATTTATAAACACCATTTGGTTGTGGATATAACATATTCCGGTCTACAGGTTTAGTAAGAGACCTCAGTTTGCTAGGGGCCAATAGATTTTTCAGGGTTTTTGCTCTTCTAAAAGTGATTGCTGGCTTATGGGGGATATTCTTATTAAGTAGAGGATCATTCAGGAGTATTCGTCCAGTGTTTGTCCAGGATCATCCTGATCCTGTTATGTGCATTACTGTAAGTGGTTATGAAATTATGTCCGAATTCTTTACTAGTATTTTTCCGAAAGGGGACAAGGCATTCAGATTGAGTGAGAAACTGTGCTTTAGATTCTGCTGCTTGAATAATCCATTTAGGATAGTTTTTTTCCTGGAAACGTTGGGTTAGAATTTTACTCTGGATTTTAAAGTCTGAGTCCTTCGTACAGTTTCGCCGGATACGTTTGAATTGCCCGAATGGTACATTATCCTTCCATTTTCTGTAATGGGAGCTACGGTAATCAAGTAGACTGTTGCAGTCTACCTTTTTGAAGAAAGTTTTTGTACTGATGTCCTCAAGGCTACCATGGAGTTCTAAATCCAGGAAATCAATTGTGTTCTTTTTAGGTTGGCCACTAAGGGTGATTCCCCAGTTGTTATTATTGAGATCGTTTGTGAATTCACAGAAGGAATGTTCTGAACCTTCCCATATGAAAAGGAGGTCGTCAATGTATCTTTTATAGAATACAATGCTAGCAGACCAAGGGTGTTTATTCTGAATGTAGGTTTCCTCAAATCGTCCCATAAAAATGTTGGCGTAGCTCGGAGCGAAACGGGTCCCCATAGCAGTACCACGTTTCTGCAAATAGAGTTTTGACTCAAAGGTGAACACATTATGTTCAAGAATGAACTGAATACTATCTATGATAAAAGTTTTTTGTTCGGTTGGCATTGTGGGATCCAGAGATAATGTTCTAGATATCATGTCAAGGCCTTTAGAATGTGGTATATTACTATAGAGTGCGGACACATCTAGGGTTGCCCAAATGTAGTTAGGTTTCCATTGTATAGTTAAAAGTTCAGTAATAAGATGTGTAGAATCTTTCAAATAAGATGGAAACCTGATAACATATTTTTGTAATTGTAAATCTATATATTGGGAAAGATTTCTAGTTAGTGCTTTGACTCCAGAGATAATAGGTCTTCCAGGTGGATTCTTTAGATTTTTGTGAATATTGGGTAAATGATAAAATTGGGAGGTCGAGAAATCATTGATAAGTAGAAACCCTTTCTCCTTATCAGTCAGGACCCCATTAGTATGGGCATTGATGATGAGTTCTCGGTATTTAATGTAGTGTGCATCGGAGGGATCACTATGCAAGATCTGATAATAATTGGGGTCTGATAAAATCTGGTGGGCTTCCTTGATGTAATCAACTCTATCTTGTATGACCACACCTCCGCCTTTATCAGCATTTCTGATGACAATAGATTTATTTTCAATCTTTACTTATTTATTAATTTTTTTTTTTTTTTTGAGTACATTCATTACCACATTTATTCATTTATTTATTTATTTATTTATTTATTTATCTATCTATCCATGACAATACTATCTGGTGGGATACTTTTCTTTTATCCCATAGAATGGTATCATTAATTTCACTGGTTCTAAATTCCAATTACTGACTCTTTACATGTGTATTCTTTTATTGTTTTTATGTTTAGTCTCTTGTACACTTGATAAAGGGGATCTGATTTCCCCGAAACGCGTTGTGTTATTTGAGTATAATAAAGCATCTTTGGTGAAGCGCGGTCCCCACACCTCATTTTTTGGGAGATTCTCCTACCAATCCACTACCTGTATACCGTCTGGATCCAGGAGATTCTGACACCTAGAGGTTCCGCAGCTCACATATACCAAAACATACTCTGGATCCATCCACTGTGTTAGTTGTGGGCCAGCACAACTTGAAAAGGTGAGAACCCACCTATATTAACATCCATAATATCTAACTATCCTGGTTGTGAGATCACCAATTGAAGGGGTACTGTTTACCATCAGACCCAGCCAGTTGAACACTCACTATAATATAGACCAGTGATTTTGTGCTACTTAGTGGCTTTCTACCATACTTTCAGTGAATGATCCTTGTTGTTTCTCCAATCATTTGACTACCTCCTGTTCTCAACACAATTATCTATGTACAACCTATTTTTTAAGCAATATCACGCTATGTGCCGCTCGGCGTTGTTGTTTTTATTTTTGTTTTGAAGTCACTGCAACATAAGGCAATATGTGTCAGACTAAAGGCTCAATTTATTGCCGCTATATAGAACTGGCTGGCAATCTTCAGATCAAGGCAGGTGTGGATAGGGTTAAGGAATTATGGGAACATTGGTTTAAAAGGTGGATTATGGGAATATTGCAAACCTTATTTCAAATTGTGCAGTTGTGGCTTATAAATGCCCTTATGAAAAATGCAAAGGTAAGATAGAAAAAAAAAACATTTAAGTTAGCAGCACCAAGAAACAGAACATTGATAAGACCTATCCTATTAGCATGAATTGCTAAGAAAAATAAATACATATGTATACATACAGTGGGGAAAAAAGTATTTAGTCAGCCACCAATTGTGCAAGTTCTCCCACTTAAAAAGATGACAGATGCCTGTAATTGACATCATAGTGTAAGGGTTAAAACATAATTTGTATTATATTCTATAACGCAGTATACAGAAGACACAAGGTGAAATGTTCTCCATGCAGACTAAATAGTTTAGAGATAGAATATAGTCTCAGGGTCTGGGAAGAATATCAACAGTTCTGCTGTTCTCAGAGATGTACCATTCTCAGGAAAGATAAGGAGAATATTTAGACTAGGTGAAAAGGAAACATCTGGGGTGATGGGAAACTGAACAACTTTGTCTGGTAATGGAACCGGAAAGACCAAATATGTACATTGGTCACATGACTGTTGTGTAACTGAGCTTGCTTTTAAAACGGTGTTGAACTACGCAATAAAGAAGAAACGGTTCATACACGATACCTGTGTACGTCTTGTTTCCCGAGCGCTCGAAACTGGTTATTTATTTAATTAGGATTACGGTGACATCCATCCCGGGGGGAACTTAACCCCCAACAGAAATTGGTGAACCTTGAGGACGGGACCAGAGGACCTCAGATAGATAAAAACAGTACTGTGAGGTAAGACCTTATCTTGCCAATTAGTATATCTGAGGTTCCTGTGTGTCTATTCTCTGTATCGATGAGTGAGGTAAGCTGCTGCATGTTTATATGACATCTCGATGCCAATTAAATAGTACGGAAGAACCTAAAAGGGACATGTCACCTGTAAATGATGTGGAAATTGTTGTCTTTGCTTTTGTCTTACCTGTCTACTGATGTTTGCATGTTACCTGTGTTATAAGATACATGAGGCTGCAAAGAATGGGGAAAAGTTCTCTATTCTTAACCCCTAGAGTCTAGAGTTGCGGACAAGGTTCGGAACTGAGAAGCACTGAGTGATTGAAAAGTCCTTGTTTTGGAACACTAGCCTCCAGCCGTGCCTGGACGGTCAAGGTCGAATGGGACCTGAGTAGTAGCACGAAGGACTTAGTAGAATCCGCGCGAAGAAGTGCGTGCAGTGATTTGGGAGTGTTTTGGTAAGGGGACACAGGCAGAAAGTTGAGCCTGTGGAAGCCATTAGGCATTGCCCTGAGCACTACTCCTGAACTTGCACAAGTAGTTCATAGAAGACAGAAGAGTCTGTCTGGGAGTTCTCACTAAGTAGTCACAAGTGACCCTCTATTGTCTCAAAGGTTGCCCTAGAGGAGTGAGAAGCTCACTGGCTGATCTGGGGGGGGGGGTAGCTACCAGCCAAGATGGGGATGGGACCCTCTAAGATATGGTACACCCCATGTGAACTAATAGAAATAGGGGAAGGGAAAGAAGTAGCCGCACAGGTAAAGAAAATTCTGAAAAAGGCAGGAATACACCAGACTGGGTTAGTAGACAGTAGATTTTGGGATCAGTGGAGATTAGACCATGCAGGATTGATTCAAGATAATAAATTGCAAAGAGGCATATATGCCCTGATAGAAGGAAGCAATAGAATAGGATAAGGGGTGATAGTTCAGGAAATAATGAATCACCCCCACCTCACTCCGAGAATCAGGCTTGAAGGGAGACATCCCCCTTCTCAGTATTATTGTTTAATATAACCCATCTTATCTCCCAGTTCTGCATGAAATATTACTTACTTTAACAAAATACTCAGAGAATCTGATATAGTGCAAAGAGAAAAACTGTACACCATCGGTATGATGTTTATTGGATTATGTATTTATATATATATATATATATATATATATATATATATGTCAACCTGTATTTGTAATATTCATTCTGTTTATATCAATGCCAGGATTCAACTTTTATGCTTTTTGTAAAATTAAATCCGCTTTCAGGAAATGTCCCCTAAAAAGAAGAAACTAGGATATTGTGATGTTCCACAGGGGTTCAACTTTTGGTTGGAATCCAGTGAAGAAAATTCTAAAGTCTGTGGGGTTTGGGAAATATTTGAAAATTGTACAAAAATAGTAATATGTAATTTTGGTGTCAGTATTAACTGCTATCTGCTTGAATTGTATTCCTATATTCTGTTGTAGCGCTCTGCAGATGTTCTGCAGGGAATAACCAAAACATTAATTAACTGCCAAGTAGCTCCAAGGACGTTGTATCTGATGTGATGGGCACGCAGAAAATCACAAGCTGAACATGATACTGTGTTACCCAGTAATGTTACATGTCAATTATTACAAAGTGAAACTTGGCTGTGGGCCTCCGGGGTCCGCAGCCTGTGTATGATGACTATTTATGCCCAAAGGGAAAATATTTTGATAAAAGTGTTAGCCTAAGGTTAAATGGAAAAGTAAGGTACAATGACAATATACAGCCTCCACAGTCGCCAGACCTGAACCCAAACGAGATGGTTTGGGGTGAGCTGGACCGCAGAGTGAAGGCAAAAGGGCCAACAAGTGCTAAGCATCTCTGGGAACTCCTTCAAGACTGTTGGAAGACCATTTCAGGTGACTACCTCTTGAAGCTCATCAAGAGAATGCCAAGAGTGTGCAAAGCAGTAATCAAAGCAAAAAGTGGCTACTTTGAAGAACCTAGAATATAAGACATATTTTCAGTTGTTTCACACTTTTTTGTTAAGTATATAATTCCACATGTGTTAATTCATTGTTTTGATGCCTTCAGTGTGAAGCTACAATTTTTATAGTCATGAAAATACAGAAAACTCTTGGAATGAGAAGGTGTGTCCAAACTTTTGGTCTGTACTGTATATGTATAAGATATTCAAGAAAATACTCAAGCATATGAAATTATGTCTTGTACTATGTTATGTGAATTTATTGTCTTGCCTGTTATCACCTGAAGTAAGGTATCTGCTAAAAGAGAGAAAGGTGAATCAGTGGAAGCTTATTATGGAAGACTTGTCACTAAAACGGTGGATGCTTTAGATCAAACTGATCCTGTAGAAACCTCATTTCAGGGTAGCAGGATACTCACTAAGTATTTAGTCTCCAACACATCAGATAACATTCTTGGTACAGATGTGATGGGAGTATTAGGTTGTAACATCATGTTGCATCCATCAGGAGAAGCATATGTAAAAGTCACACATACTAACCATGAGATTTTGTGTTTGTTATCTGCTGAGTTAAGTACACCAAGTTGTATTTTTGTCCTTACTGAAGAAGAAAATGTACTGTTATCCCAAGTGCCAACAGCATTATGGGCAACTGGGAAAACAGATTTAGGTAAATTGGATATACCCCCTGTTATGGTAACCCTGAAACCTGGAGCTCAGCCACCTAGGATTAAACAATATCCTCTGACTCATGCCCAAGAAGATGCCATAGCAAGTAACAATAGTGGAATTAGTGAAAGCAGAGGAATGTACTTCTGTAGCTAACACTCCTCTTTCCCCAGTTAAAAAGAAGAGCAAAAAGGGAGAACCAGACACATACCGTATGGTTCATGATCTCAGGGAATTGAACAAAGTGACATTACTTCAAACACCTGTAGTGCCCAATCCACATACCCTGTTATCAGCTGTCCCTACTGGAACCACTTATTACAGCGCTATAGATCTTTGCAATGTTTTTTTTTCTCTTTTTTTTTTCCGTACCTTTGCACCCCGATTGCCAGTATTTGTTTGCATTCACATTTAGGGGAAAACAGTACTACCACAAGGGGCGCAAAACAGTCCTAACCAATTCACAAGGTGTCTCACACTTATCATGAGTACTTGGTATTTTCCACATGATGATGTCATTTTGTTACAATATGTTGATGACCTTCTTCTTTATGCTCCAGACAAACCAACCTGTGAAGCAGCGACCATCAGCCTGTTGTGTTTCCTCTGCCAGAACGGCTGCAAGGTCAGCAAGGATAAGTTGCAATTTTGCAAACAACAAGTGGTATTTCTAGGACACTGTCTCGGCCAAGGTACCAAGCACCTGTCAAATGAGAGGACCAAGGTGGTGAGAGACATGCAGGTGCCAACCTCTCATGCTCAGCTACGTACCTTCTTGGGATTGGTATCTTACTGTAGGCCATGGATCAGATCTGCATCTCTGACCATGCAACCTCTGTATGATTGCCTTTCCTCAAAACCATTCAACCTCACGTCTGAGGCCTTGGATGCGTTTTACCAGCTGAAGTTGCAGATAGTCAGTGCTCCGGCCCTAGGCCTACCTGACTATCAGAAAACTTTTCAGCTCTACGTGACTGAGATGATGGGACATGCAACTGCAGTTCTCACACAACAACACGGGGATAAGAAACGCCCCGTGGCCTATTACAGCTCATGGTTAGACGCTGTAAGCCAGGGGGACACCCTCCTGTGTGCGGGTTGTCCTCTCGGTACAAGCATTGCTTGACAAAAGCTCAGACATTGTCCTAGATCATTTATTGGTTGTGTATACACCTCATGACATCCATGCTATCCTCACACAAGTAGACAGACATCACCTTTCTTTGGCACGGCAGAGCAAACTGGAATTTGCTCTGCAGTCCTCCTCAAACATCTCTTTTCAACGCTGTTTAACTTTGAATCCTGCAACTCTTCTTCCTGTAGGAGTTCATGATTCAAAAGGGGGAGTGGAAGATGAGTTATTTTTAATGAGTTATTTTTAAATTCCCTCTCTGAAGAACTGTTTGACAGCAAGCATCAACATGACTGCGTGGCTCTTATGTCACAGGAAACAGTGGGATTTGACCATGTCACAGATGTGCCATTACAAAATCCTGATGATGAGATGTTTGTGGACGGCTCAAGGTATCTGACAGATGAAGGCAAATTTGTTACAGGGTATGCTGTAGTCACTGAACATGACATCATAGTCCAAGAGGCTCTTCCACCACACATGTCAGCCCAAGAAGCTGAGCTCAAAGCCCTTATGGAGGCTTGTAAGATAGCCAAAGGTAGAACAGCTAACATATACACTGACTCCAGGTATGCTTTTGGCATTGCACATGATTATGGTCCAATATGGAGGGCAAGGAACTTCCTAACGGCCCAGGGCAAGCCAATTAAGAATGGAGATGTGGTAAGTCGACTGATGGAGGCCATACTGCTCCCAAAGCAGCTTGGAATTGTGAAAGTCAGAGCTCACGCAAAAGGAAGGGACCCTGAAAGCCGTGGAAATGAGAGAGCTGACATAGCAGCCAAGGCTGCAGCACTACTGGCCAGAAGGGGTCCCAACCAGGTGAGCAAAATGGACATTGACCTAGCAGACCCAAAAGGGCTGTACTCAAAGGTCACCAGTGTGGAAACTGAAAGATGGAAGATAGCAGGTGCTACAGAAGGTGATGGTATGTGGAAAATGGGTGATCGATTATGTCTGCCCGTAGCAGTCTACCCCCAGATGGCTGGCTTGGCCCACGGTAAGGTGCATGCCTCTCGAAATGCCATGGAGTCATTAGTGGGTAAATTATGGTTTGCCCCAGGTTTTGGAACAGCTGCTAGCAATCACGTAAAAGCATGTCACATAGGTGCTCTACACAATCCAGGACAGGTAGTTAAAACACCCACCAAGTGTACACCAAAATCCCTGTACCCATTTCAGAGGATACAGATAGATTACATACAGTTGCCTAAGTCTGGAACATACGAGTATGTATTGGTCTGTGTGGATTTGTTTTCAGGATGGCCTGAGGCCTACCCTGTGAGCAAAGCAACCGCACAAGCAACTGCCAAGAAATTGATGTCTGAACTTGTGTGTAGGTTTGGAGTGCCCGAGGTGATTGAGTCTGACAGAGGTACACATTTCACAGGTGAGATAATGAAAGAAATAATGTCTGCACTAGGGATTGAGCAAGCTTTTCACACACCCTACCATCCTCAGAGTTCAGGCAAGGTGGAGAGGCTGAATGGTACACTTAAGTTAAAGATTCAGAAAGCCATGGCAGAGACAGGAAAGCCTTGGCCTGAATGCCTGTCTCTAGCCTTATATTCAGTAAGAACTACTCCTAGCAGGAGGACAGGGTTGTCACCATTTGAAATATTGTTTGGAAGTGCACCTAAAACAGGATTGTACTTCCCTCAGACATTACAGCTTAACTATGACAGTATTGCCAGCTATGTACAAAATTTGTGTCAAAAACTGAAAGAAACACATAAACAAGTGTTCTCTTCTATTCCAGACCCTTCTGATTTTTCAGGAACACATAGCTTGCAGCCTGGTGATTGGGTAGTCGCGAAAAGACACTCCAGGAAATCTCTTGAACCCAGATATGATGGCCCCTTCCAGATATTGCTGACAACTGCCACCTCAGTAAAGTTGGAGGGAAAATCTACCTGAATACACGCTTCACATTGCAAGAAAGTTGAAGCGCTGAGAAGGAAATGGAATACAGTTAACCAATATGTAAGATAGGATGTTATTTTTAACCTCTTCAATGTAGAATCCATCGAAGATGGCACACAAACAGTGTGAAGGTATTCATTGAACTTGATTAAAAATAAATTCCTAAAATGGGGGAATTGTAAGGGTTAAAACATAATTTGTATTATATTCTATAACGCAGTATACAGAAGACACAGGGTGAAATGTTCTCCATGCAGACTAAATAGTTCAGAGATAGAATATAGTCTCAGGGTCTGGGAAGAATATCAACAGTTCTGCTATTCTCAGAGATGTACCATTCTCAGGAAAGATAAGGAGAACATTTAGACTAGGTGAAAAGGAAACATCTGGGGTGATGGGAAACTGAACAACTTTGTCTGGTAATGGAACCGGAAAGACCAAATATGTACATTGGTCACATGACTGTTGTGTAACTGAGCTTGCTTTTAAAACTGTGTTGAACTACGCAATAAAGAAGAAACGGTTCATACACGATACCTGTGTAAGTCTTGTTTCCCGAGCACTCGAAACTGGTTATTTATTTAATTAGGATTACGGTGACATCCATCCCGGGGGAACTTAACCCCCAACAATAGGTAGACCTCAACTATGAGAGATAAAATGAGAAAACATATCTAGAAAATCACACTGTCTAATTTTTTAAGAAGGAGTTCTTTATAGCTCAGCGTCATCGCTGGGCAGTAAGGAACGCCCCCTTTGACAGTACAGGGCTATGTTAGGAAACTGTCAGGGGGCAGCATTCCTCACAGCCAGAGATGATGCTGAGCTATGAGGAACACCCTTCTGACAGTGGGGAGATATCGGTGCCAAAACTAACGCCACCGATATCTCAAGCCCTGGGGCACATACCTGGAAAGCTGACAGTGCGCTGAATTCAGCGCACTGTTGGCTTTCTAGCGGTATGTAAAACTGCATATACATGAGGACATGATAGTTGCTCTTTAATGCCTCCTTATATTAATCACCCCAGTTATATTCATAAAGCCCTCTAATGACCCTTTATATTCACAATGTCTCTAACAACCCCTTTTAAAAATAATGTCCCTTATATTCTTTAAACCCCCTTAAGGAGTCATTAGGGGGAATTATTACTGGGGGAGATCATTTAATCATTTATATAAGGGGGCTGAAAGAATATAAGGGGCTGCATTTAATATATAATATAGATAGAAACAGTGGGGAAAACAAGTATTTAGTCAACCACCAATTGTGCAAGTTCTCCCACTTAAAAAGATGAGACATCATAGGTAGACCTCAACTATGAGAGACAAAATGAGAAAACATATCTAGAAAATCACATTGTCTGATTTTTAAAGAATTTATTTGCAAATTATGGTGGAAAATAAGTATTTGGTCACCTACAAACAAGCAAGATTTCTGGCTCTCACAGACCTGTAACTTCTTCTTTAAGTGCCTCCTCTGTCCTCCACTCATTACCTGTAGTAATGGCACCTGTTTGAAATTGTTATCAGTATAAAAGACACCTGTCCACAACCTGAAACAGTCACACTCCAAACTCCACTATGGTGAGACCAAAGATCTGTGGAAGGACACAAGAAACAAAATTGTAGACCTGTACCAGGCTGGGAAGACTGGATCTGCAATAGGCCAGCAGCTTGGTGTGAAGAAATCAACTGTGGGAGCAATAATTAGAAAATGGAAGACATACAAGACCACTGATAATCTCCCTCGATCAGGGGCTCCACGCAGGATCTCACCCCGTGGGGTCGAAATGATCACAAGAACGGTGAGCAAAAATCCCAGAACAACACGGGGTACCTAGTGAATGACATGCAGAAAGCTGGGACTAACGTAACAAAGGCTACCATCACTAGTAACACACTACGCCGCCAGGGACTCAGATCCTGTAGTGCCAGACCTGTCCCCCTGCTTAAGCCAGTACATATCCGGGCTCTTCTGAAGTTTGCTAGAGAGCATTTGGATGTTCCAGAAGAGGATTGGGAGAATGTCATATGGTCAGATGAAACCAAAGTAGAACTGTTTGGTAGAAACACAACTCGTCGTGTTTGGAGGAGAGTGAATGCTGAGTTGCATCCAAAGAACACCATACCTACTGTGAAGCATGGGGGTGGCAACATCATGCTTTGGGGCTGTTTCTCTGCAAAGGGACCAGGACGACTGATCCATGTACATGAAAGAATGAATGGGGCCATGTATTGTGAGATTTTGAGTGCAAACCTCCTTCTATCAGCAAGGGCATTGAAGATGAAACGTGGCTGGGTCTTTCAGCATGACAATGATCCCAAGCACACTGCCAAGGCAATGAAGGAGTGGCTTCGTAAGAAGCATTTCAAGGTCCTGGAGTGGCCTAGCCAGTCTCCAGAGCTCAAGCCCATAGAAAACCTTTGGAGGGAGTTGAAAGTCCGTGTTGCCCAGCGACAGCCCCAAAACATCACTGCTCTAGAGATCTGCATGGAGGAATGAGCCAACATACCAGAAACAGTGTGTGCCAACCTTGTGAAGACTTACAGAAAACGTTTGACCCCTGTCATTGCCAACAAAGGATATATAACAAAGTATTGAGATGAACTTTTGTTATTGACCAAATACTTATTTTCCACCATAATTTGCAAATAAATTATTTAAAAATCAGACAGTGTGATTTTCTGGATTTGTTTTCTCATTTTGTCTCTCATAGTTGAGGTCTACCTATGATGTAAATTACAGGCCTCTCTCATCTTTTTAAGAGGGAGAACTTGCACAATTGGTGGCTAACTAAATACTTTTTTTCCCCACTGTAGTAAGAAATCCTAAATGCAGTGGCGTAAATACCGGGGTAGCAGCAATAGTGGCTGCCACAGGGCCCAGAACATTAGGGGTCCGGCAGGCCCCTGATGTGTTTTTTTTTTTTAATAGGCCGTTACCTTCTGGAAAAACCCCAGCAGGTGACGGGCCCTATTTACTTACCAATCCCTGCTCCTGCTCACGGCCGCCTGTGCTTCCCCTTCTGCGGAAGCGGAGGCGGCTGTGAGCAGGAGCGGAAATCGGTAAGTAAGGCCATGGGCCCGCCAACTCCACAAACACTGCTATCATTATACTCTGGGGTCTTTTCAGATGTGTGGGGTTACATAGAAGTAATGCAATAGAAGTAATGTAATGTAATGACAAGCCTCAGAGCAGTAAGTAGTCTTTAATAGTCAATTCAAAGTGAAATCTTAGCCTATGACTTCCTTCAGAGACTAAAGTATTGTAGCTATTATCACCTACTGCAATACATTGTGTTTAAGTACATTGCACATAGTATCTCTATGGGCAATACAGAAAGATAGCCAGGAGGCCATTGATTGGCCTCCTGGCTGCAATGGCAACCCCTTGGACTTCGCAACCTCATCACATGGAATCCAAGGGGTGAAAGGGGGTGACATCTTGCCTCCTAACTACCCAGATGCTGTGCTCACTATTAATCATGGCATCAGGGGTTAAAGACCAGAAAAACTCTTTAACAGGCTGCTATTTGCATCACTACTACGTAACCAAACACAGACACATATAGTACATACATATCTATATAGACACATAAATACATATACTGTATATCCTAACATAGTATCGTTATTATTTCAAAGCTGGTTATATGTGGAGTGAAAAGTAAAACATTAAGGAGGGGCACATCTGTATGGAATAGCAAGTCATAGTTTACATTTTTTATTTTTCAAGTGACCTGGTATAAGAAAAAAAAAAATCAAGGATGTTCTAGAAATCATTAAAATGTATGTTGTCTGCTCTAGTTCAATTCCCTGCAGGGAAGGAAACAATTGTCAAGGTATGTTATATCATGAGGACACATGGTGTTGCAAGGTCTTAGAAATGATACAATAAACCCTAGTTTAAAACTGCAGAAGAGGTAACAGAATCCAAGAAGAGACATCTGTTAAATGAAATGCCATTTCATTTGACAGATGTACTATATATCTAAATCCATAACATTAAACAAAGGTGAAACATGCATGTACAGTAACATAGAGCCATGGGATAAAAAGTATTTAGTTTTTTTTTTTCTAAAAATGAACTAATCATTTTTGAGATGTGGTGATTCATATAAGTTAATGTACCTGTTGATTTATTCTACATGTAAGAAATTGAGAGACACTGCAAGATGCTTCATGTCTCTGTCTGCTAAAAACTATAGCCAAACAGCTAGCTTTGAAAGTTTTTTTTTTCTTTCGCCAGAGCAATGATATCAAGCAAAAAGCAAGACGAGAGTGGCTGAACAATAAAATGGTGAATGCTTTCCAATGGTTAAAGCTAGCCATACGTGTAAGATAAAACTTGGCCCAAAAATCGGATTTTATGGTTCTAGATGACAATCTCGTGAAACTGAGGACTTCCCAATGATTTCTGATAGCAGATGTTGGTAGTCAAAAGAATTGACTATGTTTCGCTGAATTGCGACAAGGTCTAAATAAAACGTAACTTTTATTTAAATACCCAATAAAATCAGAAGTGTAAACACACCGCTGTGCTACCCAAGTGTGCTAAAAGCAGCAAAGAATAGTTGTGTCAGACAGACTGGCCTCAACAGTATCAGAATGTAATGCCCATCTAGATACTAGGTATATATTTTTGTGGGGGTTAAATTATCACTAACTTTTGAGACAACTTAGTCTCATTTCATAGAGCATGTGATTCTGGACCAAAATGTAATGCACTGTAATTAAAAACAGGACTGCTTTTTGCCTCAAAAACCTCTCCAACGTCCCTAGCAATAGGTGTTTCCCTTCTAGCTAGCTTTTTTTTTTATCACAATACTGTGGTAATGGCACCAACAGTGCACTATAGTGAAATGTGATGGTCGAGCAGGCCGTAGGACATGTCTGCCCAAGTGGTGGTAGCTGTGGCAATATGTGTGGCAGTGCGGCAGGGCATCATATGATGGACCAGGCCACAGGGCATGTCTCCTCAGTGTAGGCAGTGATGGTAGGCACCAGGCAGCTTTGGCAACATTTGGGGCAGTGTGGCAGGGCATAATATGATGGGCAAGACCACAGGACATTTCTGCCTGAGTGGTGGCAGTGGCGGCAGGCACTAGGCAGCTGTGGCAACATGTGTGGCACCACGGAAGCGCATATAATAGACCAGGCCGCAGGACATGTCTACCTGAGTGAAGGCAGTGTTGGTAGACACTAGGCAGCTGTGACAACATGTGTGACACTCTTGCAGGGCATAACATGATGGACCAGGCCACAGGACATGTCTGCCTGAATGGTAGCAGTGGTAGGCACTAGGCAACTGTAACAATTTGTGTGGCAGTGCGGCAGGGCATAATATGATGGACCAGGCCACAGGACATACTGTATCTGCCTGAGTGGTGGCAGTGGTGTTAGGTACTAGGCAGCTGTGGCAACATTTGTGGCAGTCCAGTAGGGCAGTGCACTTGTGCATACAGAGAAACACTTAAAATATTTAGTTCAGATTTGCAACAATGCACTGCCTCCTTCACACTGTATATGCATCAGACACCACACAAGACAAGAGCGGTAAAAAAAACAATTAAATTCCTATTTCTAAATGTGTTTTTTAAGATCACAGTAGGCTAGACTGTATTGGGTGAATACACCAAAAAAAAAAAAAAAAAAATCAAAATAATGAACATAATTGTTTTTACATTAGTGAAGGATGCACTACTAGTAGTACCACAGCCACCACTACTACTTTACTATTTTGTGTGACGTACATCTAGAATTACGTATGTGCATGCAGTGCACTTATACATACAAAGAAACGCTTAAAATATTTTGTTCAGGTTTACAACAATGCTCTGCCTCCTTCACACTGTGTATTGATCAGACACCACACCAGAAAAAAAAAAACATTAAATTCCTATTTCTAAATGTGTTTTTAACATTACATCAGGCTAGACTGTATTGGTTGAATACACCCAAAAACCCCAGCCAAAATAACAAAAATTCTTTTATTTACATTAGCAAATGATGCAGTACTATATGTAGCACGGCTGTCACTAATAATTTACTATTGTGACGTACTAGTGTGACATATATCTAGAATTACATATGTGCACACAGTGCACTTGCACATACAGAGAAAGGATGAAAACATTCTGTTCTGATCTACAATGCTAGAAAGAATGTGTTATGTGTATAGAGAAGAGATGACATCCTTCTATTACAAGTACTGTCAGACAATATAGATTATTGCCTGGCAATGAAAAGGTTAACTGTCAGCTTTGCAGCCTCACTGACTGAACTTGTCCTGTCTATCTATGTTTGTCTATTCAATTCTATTCTAGCACTGCACTACTAATCTGCCTGTGTACATTGCTTGCTTCTCTCTAAGTACTCCTATAACTATTGTTCAGTTTTCAATTCTGACTTATGCTGCCTACAGCCTAGCTAATAGGATAGCATTAGTTATGAGATGCATTAAGATAGATGTGTGCATTTGCATCATTACAGCAAACAAAGGCTAGTCACGAGTGTACAAGCTTATATAGTGTATATGACATCAGCACTGTAAGGTCCAACTACCACTGTCTATTGGATGAGAGACTGTCAGATGTTGCTATTACATGATGTGTGAGTCACTGCACAAATGACATGGTCTTCTCTGTATTTCCTGGTCTAACACGTGGCAGCAGCCATTTTCTTGTATTGCAGCCATTTTTGTTCATCTGAAGTGAATCGTCATTTGTTTGGTTTTGCAAATAACTGAACAATTTGGGATATTCAGTTACGAGTTTGTTACGAGCTTTCACTGCTTATCTATCACTCATCTGTGGTCAATCCTATACCAGCTGTTACAAAAGCACTAGACATCACTTGGAGTAGACATCAGAAACAGAAGGATCAAAGAGGGGAAATTTTAGGACACACGGGGTTGAAGATGGATGACAGCAAGTTTAGCAAGGGTTTTGTTAATAAAACTGATATTTCCAGTTCTCAGCTGAACAGTGGGCCCCCTTGAGCTCAATGGGCCTTGGCATCTGTCTGGGTTTTCCAGGTGCTGACGGTGGCCTTGTTATTCACAGACAGCAAAAAGCTTTACTGACTGTGCTCATAGATTGTTTTTTTTTTTCTTGTGCTTTATCTGCTTGGTTGCATGTACTTGTCTTTTATTTACAGTCCAGTGTTATTGGATCTCCAATAGTCCAATGGTCACTTTTTTCAGGTATTTGTTTGCAACTATATAGCAGAACATTATCAGCAATGGATGGGGGAGGGGGCAGACTGTTATTTATTGTAAACACACCCCAGCTGAGAAACAAATGTAAACTGTTTCAGCCATAATTTGATTAGTAGCATCAGAAAAACTGATAGGACATCATGTCTGAAGGGATATACAGTCACAGAAAAGACTGCCCAGCCAGACTATGCACATATTTCAACTTTTCATGAAAATTCAGGTACCCTTTAAGTGTCCTCCAGTCCTGTGCAGTATCACATATTAGGTGTAACCTCCTGGCTGATGAATTTCACCCTGGCTAGGAACACTACTACTATGCTAACCTCTATCATTGCACATCTACACTGAAATGCCCCCTAGAGACAAGCCTATGAGTTTGTAACTAAAATTATCATCAGAGGTCTGATGTGAGAAGCTTTTATTGTTGAACATTTTTTGTTTACCAATCAACACAATGTAACAGTGTGTCTGCAATTCATTTCAGTGACATGCCAACTAAGGCTAGGTTCACATCTGCGTTGGAGTCTTGGTGTGAGACTCCGCTGCAGATTCCACTTAAAATTAGAGGAGAGAAAAGTCCTCCAAGGAGGCAAGGCTTTAAAACTTCTGACCCTCCCCTCCTAGGCCGTGTCATCCCTATCAGTAAATCAGCACCTAGGACATCACTACTGACATCATCGATAGTACCTGGGAACACTAAGCAGCTCAGGAACCATCCACAGCCTACACTGGTCAATCACTGAACAATGTAGAAAGGGTTCATCCCTGTCAGGGTAATATAGATGCACTCAGCCATGTCGTGTGGGCTAAACCTAATACACATATTAAGATTGAAGTTACCACAGCAGGCTAGAAGTGGCTTTATAGCAATGAAACGCAAGCAATATAGTGAGCATAGTCATCAACATATAGCTCCAGGTAAGCGACAAAACATCTAGCCAGATAGATAATCATCCTTAGAAGTAGGGGCATAATAAAAATTATGATTTAGTGAATGAATACTAAATTGCCCTATTTAAATTCACCCCAAATTACCCCCAAGGGTAAGTACCTGGACTCTCACGCCAAACATTCTGTGTCAACCCAGTATGTCATTACAATTATGGATGATAGGTAGCATGTGCTGAAAAGCACATCATCCCTTAATTGGTAAACATGGTAGTGGGGAATCATTCTTGATCATCGCAGCAGAGCCATTATAATTATGGATGGTGCATACCCCAATAGAGCTAATAAAAGACGATGCTTAATACCCCAACAAGAACCCCAAACCATGAACATTGACAATGGGTAATGGTATATTAACAACAGAGAGACATCAGAGAGATGACAACAAAATAAAGGGACAATGTTATGGAACAGTACCAAGAGTACTGTGTCCCTATATAATACATGTAAAACAGATGCTATTAAGCCCCTCCGATATTACACATGCTAATCTGTAAATCTACTGTGTCTCCTTTCTCAAAATGAGAACAGTCAGGTGATCAGAGCAGGTGGCACAGGTGTGATGATTAAAAAGGTCAAAAACACACCAAGGTCAGACATGGTTATTCGGCAGGGTAAAGAACAACAGGCAGACACAAGGTCAAATAAGCCAGAAGATCAATAAATGGGTAGGGTCAGCTCAGCAAAAAAAGGACACCTTAGGACAGGAAATCAGTGGATTAGAAAGCTCAGACAGGAAACTGAGGATAAAGCAGGACTATAAAGAGGAGGTCTGCCAAGTATTGAGTGGGAGCAGATCACTAATGCGTGCAGCTGCCCTTTAAGAAACCAGAAGGGTCGGCATATGAACCCTACAGGGGCAACCTAGATAGTGTGGCAGGAGGAGGCAAGAGTCACATGCTGGGAGCAAGGAGAAGCAACAGCAAGGTGGGACCATAAATGAGAGGGGGCAGGAAGAGCAGCAGGGTATGCACTGTAAGTAACCCAGTAGCAGTAACCACTGGAAAGTATGGGATGACAGCAGGTACCTGCTGCCAGCATTGCACAAAGCCTTCTGCTACATCAGTTTTACAAAGTTACGTGTACAAATTTGTCCAAATAAAGTAGGATTATAGGTACGTTTTATGACAAAGTACAAAATGAAGATGGCTAAACAGAGTATAGTAGATGAGCAAATCACTGTATTTCTAAAGCATAGCTCCTCAAGCGCCAGCACCTTTAATATACTGCTGTTTGCATAATGGCTGCAGATAAGAAGAGGCGCGAAGTTTTAGCCACTCACTCTCTTGTCATTTATTTATTTGATATCTGTATAATGTAACAATTATAAAAATGTTTCTTCACTGTACAAATATGTTAGAATAGGAAAAGCTTCAATATACTAGAACACTTTTGTTTGATACCCTGTGGAGATTGAAAATAGTCATGTCATATTGCTGAAACAATTCTATCACAGTACAGTTACTGCAAATAAAAGCCATAACTTTTTCAATAGAATCAGAAATCTATTGGAGTGGAAAACTTTTAGAAAGAAAAGACTGTAATGTAGTAATTATGAAAATTTGAAAAATTGCCAGTACTGTAGATGGTTCTACCAGTTGTAAGCTTATAAATTAAATCAGACCGTACAATTGTTGACTTACAGTACTTCATTAATTCAGACTCTAACATTTAGTATGGCTAAAATCAATGTGCCTATGTACAAATGTAGCACAGGTGTATGTATGTCTTTGCTAAGCACTTATTTACTGAAAAAAAAAGAAACGGGGAGATTCAACATGCATTATGTCATTGAGATACAGCAAGACATTGCAAATAATAAAGAAATGTAGAAATACAGTTAACACCAAATGTGACACCATATCTAAGATAACAATGCTCACTTAAATTATCTCTGTACAGTAAAAACAGCGAGAAATTAATATTTATCTATACAAACAATAGTAATGCCTGTTAGAATTTGTATATACTATATATAAATTTCAACAGACACTTTATATACTAGATGCAATTATTGAAGAGAAGACGGTGTAAGGGAACAAAACAAACTTAACCTGCAGGGCCTGATTGAACGATTTCAGAACTCCTTCAGTGATAGAAAGCACCAACATTATCTAAGGGGCGTACAGGAATTTAAGGAGAACAGAGCGTATGGTTTATGTTAAGCAATCGGAGAAAAACATACAACGGCACTGCTCATAGTCCTGGATTTATATAATAAACAGCACTGAAACAACTCTTTTCAGCTGATGGGGCGCTCAATCTCTATGTATAGACAGCCAATAGAATGGTAATAGTAAGGTACAAAAAGGTAGAAAGGTATATTCAAAACAACTGATTGATAGAGCATATGACAAAGCAAATGGATTAGAAATAAGGAGATTATTGAGAAACAAGGTAAAACAAGGAAAAAAATAAGGAAATATTTACTTTTTCATTTAATTATAGCCCAATGGCATCACAAATAAAGTCTGCTATAAGAAAAAATTGGATATTGTTGGAAGAAAACCCAATCTTAGCCCCTTCCCAACATCCGCTGTAATTGTATAACGGATGTCGGATATTTAAATATGGCGGCCACTCAGAAGCTATTGGCTGCCATAGCAGCCGGGTCTCTGCTGTATGATACTACAGAGACCTGGTGCTAATGCCCGCAATCAGTGCCTGTACTGATCGGGGGCATTAACCCCCCCCCCCCCGACACCTTGGTCAAAGCTGACCGAGGCGCCATCTTCCTGGGGATCTAGCGTTCCATTGGCACAACAGCTGGGAGCCTACTAAGGGGAACCCAGGCTTGTCTGCCATTCATTTATATGGCAAGCTGCTTTATGCAGTCTGTCATACAAATGCTGACATTTTGCAATGCATTGCAATGCATTAGCATTGTAATGCATTGTATTAGTGATCAGACCCCCAAGGGTTCAAGACCCCTAGGAGGTCTAATAAATGCAATAATAGAAATAAAAAAAAAATATATATAAAAAATATTAAAAATTAAAATTATCCCCTTTCCCCTGGAACACATATAAAAGTACTTAAATACTGTGAAACACATACACATTAGGTATCCCTGTGTCTGAAAATGCCCGATCTACAAACCTATCAAGATACTTTTCCTGTAAGGTGAACGCCATAGCGGGAAAAAAAAATCAAAAGTGCTGAAGCCGCCGTTTTTTCGCTGTTTGCCCTCTGATAAAAATTTGAATAAAAAGTGATCAAAGCAATAGATAACTATGACAAAAAAGTACACCTGGTCTCGCAAACAAATAACGCCCTATGCATCCTTGTACACAGAAATATAAAAAAGTTATGGGTGTCAGAATATGGCGACTTTAAAAAAAATATTTTTGTGAAAAGTTTTAGATCTTTGTTAAGGAGTTAAAATGTAAATAAAACTATATAAATTTGGTATCCCCGGAATCGTACCAAAACATAGAATACAGGAGACATGTCACTTTGGCTGCAGAGTGAATGCTGTAAAAATGAAGCCCATAAGAATGTTGCACAAATGCATTTTTTCTCCAATTCTAATTCTGCTTTTTTTCCTGCTTCCCAGTATATTGTACAGAATAATAAATAGTACCATTATGAATAAGAATTTGTCCAGCAAACATTAAAGGCAGTCTATCATTTGCAAAACCACTTTTAAGCTAATGGCATGTTTAAATGGCCTTTAAAAAGGTCATTCTTCTCCTACCTTTCCTTGTTTTCTTCTCCCAGCCAATTCCAAGATAATTTGTTTCTTCATGTATGTAAATGAGCACCACGGAGCACCCGGGGTGTTCCTCCTCTTCTGCGAGCACCCACCTTGTCATCGCTTATCACCGCCCCTTCGTCCGTTGTGGTGACTCCCCTATTGGCCTTCTCTGTATCTTCTTTCTTCTAAGCTCTGCCACCGTACGCTCTTGTGACAGACCACCAGAAAATGGCGGCCCATCATGCGTAGTCGACACTATTAGTGACACAAGTAGCGTCTACATAGAACTCCTAAGGCCCAGAGAAAACGCAAGTCCTGTATTCAATATATGCAATACATGATCCCAGACATTAAAAAGTTAAAAACAACTCCATAGTAAATATCCAACAGTTAAAAAGTTGGATATACACAGAGGCAAATCTGACACAGGACGTAAACATTCTGTCCCTGATACAATAAGTGTTTGAAACCCCTTCAATATATGCAGGGGTATCTCACATGTAGGTAGAATACATGGGAACATATAGCAGTCTGAGCCCTGTATTATACACACAGGAGTCAGACTGATAAATAACAAGCCCAAACAGCTGAGACTTATTAGATCCAGGTCTCAGTGTAGGTCTATGTAACAAAACAGACCAGCATATAGTCAGGTCTTAGGTCTATATAGCATGATAGATCGGCGTATTACCAGGTCTCAACGCATTTCCCCCTAGGATATCAGTCCTAGGGTTCATCAGGAGACCACCATGAAAAATAAAAAATGCCCCACTACAGATAAATCAAATGCCTCGCAGTAAAAACTGTGTTCCCCAGGCAGAGGCGTAGCTAGCGGGGGGGGGCAGAGGGGGCGGCTGCCCTGTGCCCAATGAGTCTTTGGGGGCCCACCCCGTGGCCGCCATTAATACAGACCTTTATTTCTAACTAGATCGGTGTCTGCAGACACCGATCTAGTTACAATGCTTCCTGGTGCTTAACTGTCTTGTAAACCGCAAGCCAATACAGGCCTGCGGTTTACAAGACGCCGAGACCACAGACCGACGTCTGCTTCTCAGCACGGGCGGCGCGATGACGTCACAACATCGCGCCGCCCGCGCTCAGACACAGACGTCATGCGCGTGGACAGGGAGGAAACGCCGGCGGTTCCGTTCATCAGCATCGCAGGTAGGTGAGTATGCCTTTTTTTTTGTGGGTATATTAATAGTATAATGGGTGGTTAGGAGGGGGAATATAACTATAAAGGGAGGATTCATTAGGGGGCATTATGACGATGGGGGGGTCCTTTATATAAGGGTTATTGGAGGGTATTATTAATACAAGGGGGGAGGTTATTTATATAAGGGGCCATTAGGGGGCATCATTTATATTAGGAGGCATTATGAAGATAAGGGGGTGGTCATTGATATGAGGGGTCATTAGAGGTGCAGTATTTATGTCAGGTGAAATCAGGGGCATAATATGAGGGTCAATTAATTTAATTAAGGTGGCACTTGGGCTTTATTAGGACTAAGGCCCCACGTACCGGGCTGCAGCAAAAAAAAGCACTGCAGGAAAAACCATGGCGGTAACATTGTGGTTTTTCCCGCAGCTTTTCACAGAAGGTTTGCAGAGGTTTCCCCTGTGGACTTTCTGTTTTCAATACACCTATATGGAAACCGCCAGTGTTTCCATAGGTATAATTGACATGCTGCGATTTCCAAAACCGCAAC
Organism: Leptodactylus fallax; assembly: GCA_947044405.1. Taxonomy (NCBI): domain Eukaryota; kingdom Metazoa; phylum Chordata; class Amphibia; order Anura; family Leptodactylidae; genus Leptodactylus; species Leptodactylus fallax. The sequence continues at coordinate 1,111,983 of CAMRHE010000379.1, forward strand.
GATTTTGGAAATCGCAGTGCGTCTGCTGCACATATTTTTCTGTAATGTGTGGATGGGATTTGCTAGAATGCAACGTTTTTTTTCTGTGGGTTTTCGCCACAAGGGGCCACATCCCATCCCCACTTTGCAGTAAAATATGCGCAGCGGAAACACTGCGATTTCCAAAACAGTCACAGTTTTGGAAATCGCAGCATGTCAATTATACCTACGGAAACGCCGGCTGTTTCCCTATAGATATAATTGAAGCAGAAAGTCCGCAGAGGAAACCTCTGTGAACTTTCTGTGCAAAGTGCTGCAGGAAAAACCACGATGCGTCACCGCCGTGGTTTTTCCCACAGCTGTTTTTTGCTGCGGATTGCTACATGGAGCCTTAGCCTTAAGGAGTTTTCCAGCTCATTTTTATTGATGGTCTATCCTCAAAATAAATCATCAATAAGAGGTAAGTGACTCCCCACTGATCAGCTGCATGAAGGGGCTATGGCGCCTGTTTATATCACACGCTGTCTGTTTATAGTGACCGTGTGATGTAATTCCAGCCTTGTCACATAGACATGTATAGGATGAGGCTGTAGTTACATTACATGGCCACTATGAGATGAATGACACTATGTAAACAGAGAAGGGGTCACGGGGCTTACACAGGTACCACAGTTCATTCAAACAGCTGATCCTGGGGGTCCCCCAATCATTTTTTTCCCTTGTTTTTTTTTTCCCTTTTCAATTAGGAAACACCTGGGGCATTATTAATAAGGGGCACTATTTAAAGGGGGTGCACAGGGAAGTTATTAATTTAAAGATACACTTGGGGGTATTATTCATTATGGGGGGGTTATATTATATATTTTATAATTGGGGTAGCAGCAGGGTGGGGGCTTTGTGCAGGTGAGCATAATGTGGGTCAGGTGCCTGGAAAAGTGAGGAGCCAAAGATGTCTGTGTTGCAAAATTTACAGAGACTGGAAGAAGTGATCATGGCCGTCCAGATAAAAGAGACGGGGAATGTGAACAATTAGTCAGAGACGTCACCGGTAAGTCACAAAATGTTACTGCCCTGTATTCACCTAAATCGTCTGCAGAGCCCTGTGTAGAGCTGCTATATACCACTATACGCTCACCGTATACTGATAGTATCGGTATACGAACATGTCCAAGTTGAGGGCCCACTTGGACATGTTCGCCCCCCTGTGCTGAACCCCTAGCTACGCCTCTGTTCCCAGGTCCTGGTGGTGGATCCTGGTACTCAGATACTAAGCCACAGCGCTGCAGCCGGTGTCTGGGTATATAGAGGGATAGTCCCACCTCTACTGACATCATCTATGACAAGTCGCGTGTGGATTGGTCCACATGATGACACCCTCCTTATGCCTCCTCTGACTGAGATGATGAATGAAGGGTATAGTAAATAGAACAACAAGATCTGGACAATCAAATGGGAGAAGTAGTGAGTGTTACTATAGTAAACAGAACACAAACAATGTACTTAGATACTCTGTAATGACATGAAGTAAGTGGAGACAACAATATACTTGATTGCCACCACATAGAAATCGGACCTTATATGCATATGATAATAAAATAGCAAAAAGTCCAGAACCAACATCCTCTTAAACGGGTCACGTCACCATTATTCCACAACATGGAGTACATCCGTAATTAACAAAAGATCATACACCATGGATGTATCACCATGAATCCTTTACAATTGATGATTTCATAAACTGCCCCATTGATTATATTGGTAAAACAAAACGTGAATTTAGAAGAATGAGGGAACACTTTAATGACATAGCCTACAAGAAGGACACTCCGAGTGCCAGACATGCCATGGCAGTACATAAAGCTTAAACCCTCAAACATATAGGTTTAACAGTGTGCAGGTTATCATACCCCTCATGAGAGGGGGGATTGGAATAGACTAATCATCCAGCATGAAAGTAGATCGATTTATAAATTTAGATCGGTTCAACCAGGAGGCATAAATGAGAACCTCGCATTCGGGTGTTTTTTATGATTGGCTATTCTTCACATCATTCATCATTTCATCATTTTGACTATTAAGTGAAGAAATGTGTTCCCTTGTCATACATCTGTATCCTCACATCTATTTGGTGAGATACATTATTTCCATATATATTCTGTTATCTCTTATATATATAAAAATGAGTTCCTGTCTGTCTGTCTGTCTGTCTGTTCTTTATGCGCGACCAAACGACTGGACCAATCCTCACCAAATTTGGCACACATGTACATCAGGTGTCTGGGAATATTATAGACTGGGTCTCAGCTCTCTTGGACATACCGTTCCTGAGGTACAGTATTCCCAAAAAATAACCAGCATTAGTCTATACAAGCCTGCAAGTCTTTCACTCATATTCCAACTGCCATACACACGGTCACATGTCCCTTATCAGCCAATAACAGCTCGCAGGCGCTTACTCTCCTCAGGCACACAGGTTTCCATAGCAACCAAGCTATGTATGACCTGTATTAGTGAATAGCAGTTCACAGGACCTTAAATATTCAGTCATATCATGTGTATCAGCCAATATAAGTTCACATTTAATTTACCAGGTTTCCATAACAACACAGCCATAAATAGACTGTACCTATACTGGACTCAGTGGCGTAACTAGCAATGGCAGGGCCCCAAGGTGAACATTTGACTTGGGACCCCCCCCCCCCCGGCAACCCCCCCATGCACAAACTGCATTTCTGCACACACTATTATGCCCCATAGTGGCCCCTGCATACAATATTAGGCCCCATAGTGGCCCTTGCACACAGTATTCTGCCCCATAGTGGCCCCTGCACACAGTATCATAGTGACTCCTTCATATATATTATGCGCACTTCCCGCTACTTCTTCAATGTTGGACCAGATGTCACGTGAGCCAGGCATGTATCGCAACGCATAATGACGTCGGACTGGCCCACCGACATCTGGGACGCCACCAAGGAGGCCCGAAGCCTGCTGAAAAGACCCCAGAGTATAATGATAGCAGTATTTGTGGGGTTCACGGCCCACAGGCCTTACTTACCAATCCCCGCTCCTGCTCACAACCGCCTCTGCAGAAGGTGAAGTGCAGGCGGCCGTGAGCAGGAGTGGGGATCGGTAAGTAAATAGGGCCCGTTACCTGCTGGTGTTAAAAAAAAAAATAAAATCATAGGCCCGCCGGGTCCCCTAATGTCCCGGGCCCTGTGGCAGCCGCTACCACTGCTAAACCGGTATTTATGCCACTGACTGGACTGCCATACTGAATTTCAGCATTCTTATAAATTGAAACGTTTTTTAAACTACTCATGTCCCCTGCAGCAAAACGCATGGCTGCTGCTTGAGCTAATGAAAACTCTCAGCAGACCCAAGCCTGTCTCCAATCTGATAAGGTATGTTTCAGACAACAGCGAGCTGCTGAAACTCCCCAGCAGACCCAAGCCCGTCTCCAATCTGACAAAGCATTGTCAGCCACATGCACAAATCTGCACTCCAGGTTTCAATAACAACCCAGCCATTTTTCTTCACTGCTGTAGGTCAGCTTTAAAGGGGCAGGGCGCTGTGGATGACACTGTTACACAAGGTCACATACACACAGCTTTACTCCAGGTTTTCCATAACAACCGATCGCAGGTTTTTCACTGATATCCAAACTGAGATGCACATGATCACATGACACTTATGGACCAATGGAAAATCGCAGGTTCAGTCTTGACATACACACAGCTTTACACCAGGTTTCCATAGCAACCAAGCTATTTATGTCCTGTATGAGTCAATAGCAGTTCGCAGGTCCTTAAATATTCAGTCATATGACGTGTATTAGCCAATGTAAGTTCACATTTCATTTACCAGGTTTCCATAGCAACACAGCCATAAATAGACTATACCTATACTGGACTGCCATACTGGATGTCAAGTGCAAAACTGGCCAATTCTTATGGGGTCACTACACAAACAAAAAATGAAATATACCCGTGCGAAGCCGGGTCCTTCCTCTAGTATGTTATATATGTTTAACTGCCAGCTGTGGTTCACATATATATTTTCTGCATTGTAAAAGGTATCAATTTAATTTGCGGTATCCTTTGGTCTGTCTAATCTCACATTACCGTTACTGTTGAAATGGCTAGTTGCAACAACTTTGTTTATAAGTCTCTATTATCTAGTCTCATATAACGTCCGTCATATTGAATAAATAGCATATGTAAATGGTATGATTCCTATAGTGTATGGTTGTGATGACAGTTCTTAAAATTTATGTGATCCTATTATATTGAAGGGTGTTATCAGCCTTTAAAATATGCTCTCTACACATGATGATTTTCTGGATGAGAAATATTTTTTCAGACTTGCAGATAAGATGATTACTAATATTTATCCTAGTGAACTAGTATGGTTGCTGGAATACAACATCACAATAACTAGATACATAATTTGACACAATAATTTGTTCAGTATGATATACACACACACTTCCTCACACCCCTTTTCTGCTTCAAATTAGTATCATCTCCCATTGTGCCCCACACAAAAATGTCATCTCTTCTCTACCTGATTCCTTGTAGTGTATAGTGCCCCCTTTAACTTTCTTGTGTCACCTCAATTTGCCCCTTTAAGTTTATTCTAGTGCCCCTGCCAGTAGTATACCCACAGAGCAGAAAGTCATAAACTCCATGCTTTGTAATACCCTTACAAAACAAACATGCACGGGACATCACATGAGTGTCCACGTGGTCTGGTCCTGCCAGTCCATTGTTGTTTTCCGGCGGATGTCCCTGCTGCATATGACCACTGATTGGCCAATCAGTGGCCGTAGCAAAGGTCACGTGACGTCACAACCTGTGAAGGGACCCGGGACATCACAGCCAGCCAGCAGTTTCACTTTGAGAAGTCAGCCCAGCAGAAGGCTCGGACTGCACTGGGCGGACATCAGAGCACTGGGACAGGTGAGTATGATTTATTTTTCCTCCCCGGCCTATTTTAAAAATATTTATTTTGCCCGGACAACCTCTTTAATCATTTCTTTTTAGAAGATTTTATGATAAACATAGTAATAATGAAAAAGTTTTATTAACCTACCTAATTTAACCCACTTCAGTTAATTTTTCTTACTAAATACTGGAAAAAAATTAGATATGTATGCTGGCCAGCGAGAAACCACCACTCAACGTTTATCAATGTTGAAAGGATCTTTTGGCCTATACCAGCAACTATTGACACAAGCCTGATCTTTCTAATGACAAATCCTGCCCTCTCTTTAATGATGCAACTGGAAGGAGTAAAATGTTACAACAACACAGCCTGTCCATGATGGAACTCAATAATATATTTTTAGCTAAAGTAATGTGTTGACAAATAGTCGCATATTCAGTACATAAAACTAAGACACATTTCTCAGGGTTTGCTAAAGAAATTAAAGCATTTTGCTAAAAAAAAGATTGGTTTAGATTGGGATCAAGCTAGCAAAAATAAAGTATAAATCATCCCCTTAACAAAAGCATTCATAGACGTAATAATAAACACACATGTGAAACTTGACATTTCATCTAGCAAATAACACATCTGACTATGGATGTGAGTTCAGCTGCATATTTGCTCCCACTGAGCATTGAAAAAGATTTCTTACTGGACTCATAGTGAGATGAAAGCATACAGCCTCTGCTAGATAAGCCCACCTGTGCTCTTTGTAGCTTGCCTCATTAAATCTATCTAAAGAAAAAAGACATGTTTTCTTCAGTGATTAAAAGTATTTTTATATATCTTTACTGCTTAAGCAGTTCTTAGGAATGCCAATGTAAACTCTACTAAGCTCATGTGTCAACTTGTCTATGACAGATGATTATCAAAATAAAACAATCTACAGTATATCACACTAAAAATGGTTGTCATATTTCTTTAAGGGGTTATCTACATTGGTACAATAAAAAGCACAGCACACAGTAAAATAAAAGAGATTTTTAATCTGCAAAATTAGTAATGCATTAAAAAAACAATACAAAACAGATATCACCATAACTGTAATAATATTGTGAACTGCAAAAAATGTACAAATTTAAATATAAACTGCCATAATTGAGGTTTTCTTTATATTCCCGCAGAAAATGTAAATAAAATGTAGTCAATAAAACAAAATGTTGTAATTCAAAATACATCTCATGTACATTTGTGACATTCAAAAACCAAACCATCTAAATCTGCGCTCTGAAAGTTAAAAAGCGATCCTTCCCCTCTTCACCTTGCTGTGTGCCCAAATAGCAGTTGTACGCCTATTTGTATGACATTGTTGTACCGAGGATAATCCACTTAATGACATATGAGCAGTGAGCATTAAATGCTTTTTGGGCACACAGCAGAGCACAAAAGGAAAAGAGCACTATTTGGCTTTTGGAACACAGATTTAGACAATTTGTTTTATGGACACCATGCTACTTTCGAGAATTACCTGAAATGCCAGTAAAGTGGAATCCCTTGACATGTGAACCCATTTTGGAAACTGCACCCCCCAGAGGTGTATTGAGTAATTTTACTCACCAAGTGTTGTTTTAATTATTTTCCAGAAAAGAATGCGTTGTGAAAACTGAAAAATTGCTATTTTTCCAGAAATACGGCAATTCACTGCCCAGTATGTTGTAGAAGAGTGAAGAAATCAGGCGATACCTTTTAGAGGCTAACTGAGTATATTTATAAGTAAGCTTTCAGGAGTACTAGCTAGCTCCCTTCATCAGACATGATGTGATACAAGAACTGAAAATTCACAGTATGTTGTACCCAGCTTGTGTCAGAGATGAAAACTGCAAAAGCTGTTTACCCAGGGTAACCCACTTAACAATTTTTGAAGCGTTTGCCCTGCTGACACACACTGGGTACAATTGATCATTCATTTCTGGAAACAAAATGAATGCAACACTAAACGGTTAGAGATGTTAGGTACGACCTATGATCAATTCCTTGGAGGGTGAAGTTTACAACATGGAGTCACTTCTACTTTAACTTTAACACCTCCATGGCTCTGCAAAAGTCAGTTCTAAAACCAGTCCCTCTAAATCTACACTTCAGAAGCCAAATAGTGTAATGCTCCTTCCCTTCTGAGCCCTGTTGTGTGCCCAAACAGCAGTTTATGCCGATATATATGTAATATTGTGGTATGGATGCTGGTAATTCCCAGAAACTCACAGAGGAATAGCTGGATGCAGGGTTAGAGAGCAGTTCCATGCTTTTCTCTATTGCTCTGTAGCATCTGCCCCAACTTGTTCTGCTCCTCCCACCCAATACATCCCTGTTGCTGGGCAGAACATTCAGATGACTGAATAATTGCATAAGAGAAATGACAACAAAACTAGAGAAAATTAGAGCAGTTATAATAACATCACAATATATATTTTTTGTGTCCCGGATATCTTAAAGTTTTATGTGTGCATGTCTCTGTTGACATAAAGTGGGTACAGGAAACTAGGCACTGAAATGGCATATTCCTCTAACCCCTTTAATTCCTTTAACAGGATGTAATAGTAAGCTCTAGATGCCAAGGATTTAGCACATCTGGACGTACTATCATGTTCTGTGCCTTCCACACACTGAGTGTGTGAGCGGGTGGCTTCCAGAGCATGTGGTAGGTGTTACTGACAGCTATTACCCTGCTCCATTATCCCTAGTTGGAGATTAGCGCCAATCGAGGTCTTTAACCCCTTAGATGCCACAGTAAAGCATGACCGCTGCATCCAAGAGATTTAGCTGTTATAATGTCCCCCATCGGCCCCCCTGTGGTAAATTCAGGGAGTAATGATAAATATTTTTGGCAGCGCAGGGTCTGATCCTGCTGAGATTAAAGGAAGTCAGCCTATATGTCTGCATAGGCTTACTTCCTGTATATACTGCAGACAGTGTACTGACCCATAGAATAATATGTCACTTATGCTGTACGCTGCACAGCATACAATCTATAACAACCTTGAAAGGTTTAATAAAATTTAGTCAATAAGGCACCCCAAAATGATGTCATTACATTGCACCTCATCCTGCAAAAATCAAGCCCTCATAAGACTACATCACCAGAAAAATAAAAAAAAATAAAAAAAATATAGCTAGCACAAAACCTCCAAAAATCATTAGAACAAACTGGCTGCAGCAGGAAGGGAATGTATAAGCTATGTATACTATGGTGCACCCCAAATTTAGAGTTTACAAAGGAAAAGACACCAGGTGTAACCCCCAGGGTCAACCCCCCTCCCACTCATATAAGCTACTGGAAAAATAATAGGGAATTTAGTGTACACAATGTACTACCCACAGCTTACATATTCACTTTTCATCATCAGCTTTGCATTCAGATCTTGGAAAACTAATGCTCAGTACGCCCCTTGATGAATTCTTTGAGGAGTGCAACTTTCAAAATATGGTCACTCCCTAGGGTCAGAGAGGTAGCTAGGGGTTCAGCACAGGGGGGCGAACATGTCCAAGTGGGCCCCCTACTTGAACATGTTCGTATACCGATACTATCAGTATACGGTGAGCGTATAGTGGTATATATCGGCTCTACACAGGCCTCTGTAGACGATTTAGGTGAATACAGGGTAGTAACATTTAGTGACTTACAGGTGACGTCTCTGACTAATCGTTCACATCCCCCATCTCATCTGGACGGCCATGACCACTTCTTCCAGTCTCTGTAAAGTTTGCAACACAGACATCTTTGGCTCTTTACTTTTCCAGGCACCTGACCCATATTGTCCTCACCTACACAAAGCCCCCATCCTGCTGCTACCCCCAATTATAAAATGTATAATATAACCCCCCATAATGAATAATACCCCCAAGTGCAACTTTAAATTAATAAGTTCCCTGTGCACCCGTTTAAATAATGTGCCCCTTATTAATAATACCACAGGTGTTTCCTAATTAAATAGGTAAAAAAAGGGGGAAAAAAATTATTGGAGTTCCAATACCCGGGACCCCCAGGATCAGCTGTTTGAATGAACTGTGGTACCTGTGTAAGCGCCGTGACCCCTTCTCTGTTTACAATAGTGTCATTCTTTTCATAGTGGCCATGTAATGTAACTACAGCCTTGTCCTATACACGTCTATGTGACAAGGCTGGAATTACATCACATGGTCACTATAAACAGACAGCGTGTGATATGAACAGGCACCATAGCCCCTTCATACAGCTGATCAGTGGGGATTCCCTTATCTCTTATTGATGTTTTATTCTGAGGATAGATCATCAATAAAAATGAGATGGAAAACTCCTTAAGGCTAAGGCCCCAGGTGGCGTCCCGCATCGTGGTTCTTCCTGCAGCACTTTGTACAGAAAGTTCACAGAGGTTTCCTCTGCAGACTTTCTGCTACAATTATATCTATAGGGAAACCGCTGGCGTTTCCGTAGGTATAATTGACATTCTGAGATTTCCAAAACTGCGACTGCTTTGGAAATTGCAGTGTATCCGCTGCGCATATTTTACTGCAAAGTAGGGATGGGATGGGGCCCCATGTGGCGAAAACCCACTGAAAAAAATGCAGCATTCTAGCAAATTCTATCCACACATTGCGGAAAAATACGTGAAGCAGATGCACTGCGATTTCCAAAACTATTGCGGTTTTGGAAATTGCAACATGTCAATTATACCTACGGAAACACCAGCGGTTTCCATATAGATGTATTGAAAACAGAAAGTCCACAGGGAAAATCTCTGCGGACCTTCTGTGAAAAGCACTGCAGGAAAAACCACAATGTTACCGCCATGGTTTTTCCTGCAGCACTTTTTTTGCTGCAGCCAGCTACGTGGGGCCTTAGTCTTAAAGCCTAATTGCCACTTTAATTAAATTAATTAACCCTCATATTATGCCCCTGATTCCCCCTGACATAAATACTGCACCTCTTATGACCCCTTATATCAATGACCACCCCCTTATGTTTATAATGCCTCCTAATATAAATGATGCCCCCTAATGGCCCCTTATATAAATAACCTCCCCCCTTGTATTCATAATACCCCATAATAACCCTTATATAAATGACCCCCCCATTGCCATAATGCCCCCTAATGAATCCTCTCTTTATAGTTATATTTCCCCCTTCTAACCACCCCTTGTACTATTAATACACCCACAACTGCGCTAAAAAAAAAAAAAAAAAACAGTCATACTCACCTACTTGCAATGCTGATGAATGGAGCCCGCCGCTTCCTCCCTGTCCACGCACAGGACGTTTGTGTCTGAGTGCAGGCGGCGCGATGTTGTGACGTCATCGTGCCACCTATGCTGAGAGGAAGACATCCGTCTGTGGTGTCAGGATCTTGTAAAGACAGTTAAGCACCAGTAAGCATTGTAACATCTGCAGACACCGATCTAGTTAGAAATAAAGGATATTTTACTGGCAGCCCCAAAGAGTCAGTGGACCTGGGGTAGCCCCCTCTGCCCCCCCCTCTCACTAGCTATGTCTCTGCCTAGGGTATTCCACGTTATAGGCATCTCAGGGTCCCTGTAAACTTTACATGGCATCCAAATACCAAACATCTGCACTCCAAAAGTCACGTAGCACTCCTTCACATCCGAGCGTGACTCTGTGCCCAAACAACTGCTTATGGCCACATGTATGACACTGTTGTACCCAGAATAACGTACTTAATGTCATATGTGGGTATAAACTGCTGTTTGGGAACACAGCTAGGTACAGAAGAGAAATAGCGCCACGTGGTTTTTGGAACACAGATTTAGACGATTTTGTTTTTGGATGCCATGCCACTTTTGCAGATCTCTGAAATGCCAGTAAGACGGAAGACCCTGACATGTGATTTATCCAGATGTACAGTGAATATTTTTAACCCCAAGTGTTGCATTAATTTATTTTCCACAAATGAATGAGCAGATGATGGTCAAAAGTGAAAATGGCAATTTTCTAGAAATACGTAATTTCAGTGCATGATATGTTGTGCCCAGTGTGTGTCAGAGATGAAGACTCCAAAGGCTGTTATGCCCGCTATAACCGCTTAACAGGTTTTGGAGTGTGTGTATCTTCTGACACAAGCTGGGTGCAACATATCGAGCAGAACAATTTTCACTTTTCATTACCAGAAGTGCATTCATTTCTGGAAACTAAATGAATTCAACACTCAAGGGTTAAAGATGCTCACTATGCTGCTTGATAAATCCCTTGAGGGGGGTAGTTTTCAAAATGGTCACGTGTCTGCAGTTTCCACTTCACTGTCAATTCACAGGCTCTGCGAAAGTGCCATGACGTCCAAAAACCAAACTGTGCTCCAAAACCAAAATAGCTCTCCTTACCTTCTGTGCTGGCTGTGCCCAAGCAGTAGTTTATACCGACATATGCAGGGATGTCTCTTCCATGAGGCGACCTTAGGCAATGGCTTCAGGTGGCACCTCATGGATTAAACTGGGAGGCGGTATTTTCTTTAACCGGCTGCAACTTATTTTGTCATTGCAATAAACAGTGGTCGATAATTTTTACTCACCTGTCTTGGCCACCCTCCGCTGTCTCCTCTAGGCGGCTCTGAAGTTACATCACAATGCTGAAGAATGCCAAGATGCTACATACAGTGTCCCAGCGTACTTCAGCGTTGGCTATAGCGTACCTTGGAGGTGGCAGTGGAAGGTGGCCAGGACAAGAGCATGGACAGGTGAGTAAAAATTATCGTCTGGGACTCTGTGTGGGGGTGGGGGGAAAAAGGAGGTCCTCAACTTAGTGGTGGGGTGTGTGTAAAAAGGGGGTGTGCGTGTAGGATTCAAAAAGGGGGTTATATGCTGTGTGGGAGGTATAAAGGGGAGTCATAAACTGTGTGGGGGGCCATTAAAAGGGGCCATATACTTTGGGGGTGGCAAAAGAAAGGGGTCAAATACTGTGGGGGGGCCACAAAAAGCAGGGTCAAAAAAAGTGGGTGGGGGGGTAAAAAAGGGTGGGTGGGTCATATACCATGTGGGGAGGGGCAAAAAGGGGGTCATGTATCAAGTTGTGGGCCAAAGAAAGAGGATTGTATATCATGTGGGGGCCAAAAAAGGAGGTGTTATACTATGAGGGGGCCAAATAAGGGGATTTTTTTGAACTGCCAATAGGGGTGTGTGTCCTAATTAGGGGCACCCCATCACACATCTCCATATTACAGGGAATGCTTAACCCTTTGCCTGCCACCCATGTATTTATACGTCCTCCCAGGGTGACACTTTTGTAGCCCAGGATGTATCTAATACGTCCTTAATACTAATACCGATATCTCAGGATCAGTTAGGGCTATGAAGATGATCTTGGATTCATTTTAAAGAAGAGAATCATCATGATAACCCTTACACATCCAGAGAGATTCGCTGGTGAAAACGCTATTCGGCATTGAGATCCCAATGCAGATCTCAATTCCAGACAGCGTTTTAAACAGATTGCTCCAAATGTGTAAGGGCTATAATGATGATCATGAGATCATGAGATTCTCATCTTTAAAATGAATCCAAGCTCAGCTTCATAGCCCTAACCGATCCTGAGATATGGGGTTCTAAAGTGTCCTCCCCCCTCCAGCCTCTGGCAGCATATTAGAGCTGCATGTAAAAGGAGGAAGGGAGGGGGGAGAAGCAGAGCTGCAGACTGCAGAGATGAGTTGTCTGTGCATAATCTGTATGTGACCCCGGGGGAGGGGTATCATGGACTTATGTCCATGTTGTCCCCTCTCCTATCAATCAGAGAGCATACTATACTTTTGCTCTCTGATTGTCACATAGAGGGATAATGTAATACCCCTCTGAGCCTAATCAGAGGGTTATTCTTATATAATACCCCTCTGAACATAACCACGAAGTTTATTGGCGCTGAGACCCAGACGATTACCATCGTCCAGGTCGCATCGCCAAAAGAGTTGCACCAAACACTTACAAAAAAAAAATGTACAAAGTCACCGATAAAGTTTACATATGACCCTGTCCTTACCTGATCTTTCTAGAGTAAAATACGCCTCTCTAGCGATATCCGTTACACACGAAAATAATAGCAATAAAGATTATCACTAGAGATAAACGTATAAGTGTCAACAATTTTTATAGGGGGATAGAAAATTATATTCTTATGTAAGCCCCTATTTTATTTGCACGCACAAAATTGATTGGCGCATTTCTGTGATTTGGGCATTTCTTAACACCTGCACCTGTAAATATATATACAGTATATGTGTGGTAAGTATGAATTCCTCACATCTTGCAGTTTTTTGGAAAGTATATTTTGTTTGCAGAAAGGGATTTCTTGAGCATGCACTTTAGTGGCCAATTTGAATTTTTGTGCAGTTTTTGCTTGTAATCTCTGTTTGCTGTAAGGCTTCTAACGTCCAAAATAAATTGAAGGACAATGATGATGCCAATATAAAGCAGGGATATGGTAGATAATATTTATTAATTTGTTTCGGTGTTATGACTGTCTGAAAAGCAGAGCATTTTTCTAAATTTCCATAAAATTCCTATTTTTTGTTATAAATAAACACAAAAATGTTGTTCAGTGTTTATCACTTGAAATGCAGTGTGTCATGAAAAACAATCTCAAAATCAATTGAATAAGTTAAAGTGTCCCAAAGTTAATACCATATAAAGTGACACATCAGTTTTGAAAAATGAGGCATGGTCCTTAAGGTAGTTTTAGGCTGTGTCCCTAAGGGGATAAAATTTTTAAATAAATGCAAGAAATATCAGCCAAAGTTTACCACTAACATGATTAAGAATGTTTAATGAAAAAAACTGTCTCAAAATCACTTGGGTAAGTTAAAGTGTCCCAAAATTATTACCTCATAAAGTGATACGTCTGCTTTGAAAAATGGGGATATGTCCTTAAAGTTCTAAAGTCGTGTCCTTAAGGGGTTAATATCCTAATTTTTACACCTTAATGTGGAGTCACACATGCTATAATTGCAGCAGGTTACTAACCAACTGATCTACAGTAGCAGCACGATAGAAGAGATTTAATCAAAATTTTATCCACATATTGCAACTAAAACCCAAAGCATAAAGTGACTTCAACTGTGAGTTTAAAGAGATTCTACCGCTTCCCCCAAACATATTCAACTGCCACCACCATATTAAGAAATCACAGATGGTGCAACTAGGATCCTACAGAGTAAAAACAGATCACAGAAGATAAATGTCTGTATATTTTTATCTGGATTTTTTGAGGGAATCCTCTTCTGTGATCTATTCTCACCGTATTACAAAGAAGAAACAGTTAAAAAAAAAAACAGTTAATAAAGTGAAAGATTTATTGTTTATTGATTTGACTTGTAAGGCTGTAATACAGTACTTTTCCGCTGAAGAACGGTATGTGTTTTTTAATTGCAGTAAAAAGTAGCATAGGTTCATATGCATATGTATCTGAGCGTCTGTTTGAGGCCTTGATTACCAAACCATTTTTTCATACAACATCACATACTAAGCTGTTAGGGCATGTTTTTTTGCAGGACAAATGGTAGTGTTTAATGGCACTTTAGGGTACATATATCTCATTGATTAACTTTTGTTACTCTATCTTGGAAGGAATTGAAAAGAAAACTGCAAGTTTGCTACTGCCTTTTCATGGTTTAAATTTTGTGCCATTCACTGGGTGGATACAATTTTGCAAAATAAAAACTAGAGCTAGGCGAATCAGTGTGTAACAATCCGGATTCGACCAGAATATTCCAAATTGTTTTTGTTTTGTTTTTTACAAAACCAAACAAATGGCAATTCACTTCTGACAAACAAAAATGGTCACGCTATGAGAAAATGGCCACCGCCACGTGTTTGACCAGGAAATACAGAGCATAAATGTGTGAATGACTCAGACACTGTCTTTTAGTCCCTGTAACATTGTAGCAACATCTGACAGCCTCTCAGCTAATAGACAGGGTAAGTGGACCTTACAGTGCTGATGTCATATGGAGTATAAAAAGCTTGTACATTCATTCACAGCCTTTAGTTGCTGCGAATGGTGGCTATGCAAATAGATCTGTGATCCATCTCACTGCATCATAGGTTATAAGTTTATTTAGCATAGTAACAAAACAATAGGAATGCAATAGTTAGAGGACAAGGAGAACTAAGAGAATCAAGCACAGGGAAGATTAGTGCTAGAATTCAATAGAGATAGAATAGGTGTATAGACATAGTAGAGAGTGACTAGGTGATTCTGCCTCTTCTGTTGCAGTGCTTACACAGACAGTTAACCTTTTGATGGCCAATGATCTAATTTTGTCTGACACTTGTGGAATAGAGCGATTTAGTCTCTATACACATTTTTTAAACATACTTTTTTACTGACAAGACAATCCTTTTAGTGAAAAATGTTTTGTTAAGGACTTTTTTCATTAACACTTTTTTCATTAAATACATACTGCTGTTTTAACAGCATAGTGCTCCTGATTTGACCTGTGCAAATTAAAAAAAAAATAACTCTGTTGTTTACAAGTGGTTACTTGTTGCTCACCCAATCACTCAATCTAGCCTTCACTAATCTTAAAAAAACAGTAGTACAGCCTCCGCAAATGTAAAAAAAATAATCCCTGTAATAAGCTCTGATCAGCATTTTTTTTGTGTGTTCACCCAATAGATAGATAGATAAATAGATAGATCTATATTGTGGTACAGTGACTGCTGGAGTAGCATGTTTGTGCCACTGGAGTAGCAGGAAAATGTGTCTTTCCTTGGGAAAGCAGGGTGGAAGAGAAAAGTCTATAGAAAGTTGGGTACTTCCTTTGGTTTACAGACAAGTGGGTTATTAATTAGGTTAATTGGCAGCCAGATAGAATGGCTCTACAAGATTCAAACCTTCCCATAATGCTCCCTGTCTGGGGAAGACAGGCTATGCCTGGACCTGTGAGAGCTAGAACGATGTGAGTTGGTGAAAACCAGTGTGTTTGTGGAGATAGTGGGTAGTAGGCCCAGGGTCTCCTAGTGAGGGACATTGAATGTGTAGTTAATAGCCAGACAGCTGAGGACTTATTTTTTACTGTTATATACAGGCTGTTTTGCTGTGAAAGGAATAGAGCTGGCTGAGGTCAGTTTTTAACTGAATTCACTGTGTCAGAGTGAGAATTTACTGGAGGGTTCTGATGTGCCAACCACCTTGATGAAGAGATGGTCATCCCCTGAGTTGTCTATATATATACATAGTGTGTACGGAAAGTATTCAGATCCCTTTAAATTTTTCACTCTTTATTTTATTGCAGCCATTTGTTAAAAGCAAAAAAGTTCATTTTATTTCTCATTAATGTACACTCAGCACCCCATCTTGACAGAAAAAAAACAGAAATGTAGATATTTTTGCAAATTTATTAAAAAAGAAAAACTGAAATATCACATGGTCATAAGTATTCAGACCCTTTGCTCAGTATTGAGTAGAAGCACCCTTTTGAGCTAGTACAGCCATGAGTCTTCTTGGGAATGATGCAACAAGTTTTTCACATCTGGATTTGGGGATCCTCTGCCATTCTTCCTTGCAGATCCTCTCCAGTTCCGTCAGGTTGGATGGTGAACGTTGGTGGACAGCCATTTTCAGGTCTCTCCAGAGATGCTCAATTGGGTTGAGGTCAGGGCTCTGACTGGGCCAGTCAAGAATGGTCACAGAGTTGTTCCGAAGCCACTCCTTTGTTATTTTAGCTGTGTGCTTAATAATAATAATAAATTTTATTTATATAGCGCCAACATATTCCGCAGCACTGTACAATTTATAGGGTTCAAGTACTGACAAAAAAGATACATTACAAAGAAATATTCAATTCACACACTAGGACTGAGGGCCCTGCTCTCAAGAGCTTACAATCTATGAGGTAGAGGGGGTGACACAGGAGGTAGCAGGGGCAACAACAGACGTAGCATTGTTTGTGCAATGGTCAGACAATTCTGTAATAGAGGTTACTGTCATTACACATATATAAAGCTGTATGAGCCGTCAGTCGTGTCCTTTAACGTGCAGATGGTGCCTGAACATATAAAGTTAGTCTGATACGGCATCATATCCTGTGAGGTAATGCGGGAGTGTGAACAGAGGAGGGTATGTTTTAGGGATTCTAACTACAGAAGGGTTTACATTAGGAGTTGTGATAGGTCTGTCTGAAAAGATATGTCTTTAGTTTACGCATGAAGCTGTGGAAATTGGGGGTTAATCTAATAGTCCGGGATAGAGCATTCCAGAGAAGTGGTGCAACTCGGGAGAAGTCTTGTGTACGAGCGTGGGAGGTTCTGATAATAGAGGATGCTAGTTTTAGGTCATTGAGTGAAGGGAAGAGTACGGGTTGGGAGATAGACAGAGATGAGGGAGTACATATAGGGAGGTGCAGCATTATGGAGATCCTTGTGGATGAGGGTGATAAGTTTATTGTATTCTGTATTGAATACGCGGCCAATGTAGTGACCGGCACAGACCGGAGGCATCGCTATAGCGTCTAGACTGATAGATGAGCCTGGCCGCCGCATTCAGAATAGATTGTAGAGGGGAGAGTTTAGTAAGGGGAAGACCGATTAGTAAGGAGTTACAGTAGTCAAGGCGAGAGTGAATCAGGGCAACAATAAGTGTCTTTAGTGTATTTGTGGTAAGGAAAGGGCGGATTCTGGAGATGTTTTTGAGGTGGAGATGACATGAGCGTGCGAGTGATTGGATATGGGGGGTGAAGGAAAAGTCTGAGTCAAACAAAACCCCGAGGCAGCGGGCATACTGCCTAGGAGTTATGGTAAGGCTGGAGACTGCAATGGAGATATCAAGGACAGATCTATTAGATGGTGGAAACAGCAGTAGTTCAGTCTTTGAGAGATTCAGTTTCAGATAAAGCGAAGACATGATATTTGAGACAGCAGAGAAACAGTCACTGGTGTTCTGTATTAGTGCAGGGGTGATGTCATGGGATGACGTATATAATTGGGTGTCATCAGCATAAAGATGGTACCAGAAGCCAAATCTAATGATGGTTTGTCCAATGGGGGCTGTGTAGAGGGAGAAGAGCAGGGGACCTAGGACTGAGCCCTGAGGAACCCTAACGGCAAGGGGAAGAGGGGAAGAAACAGCCCGCAAATGATACACAGAAAGTGCAGTCAGAGAGATAAAAGGAGAACCAGGAGAGAGCAGTGTCTGTGAAGCCGACAGAACGGAGCATAGTGAGGAGGAGTTGATGGTCAACAGTGTCAAATGCTGCTGAGAGATCTAGAAGAATAAGAAGAGAGTAATCACCTTTGGATTTAGCCGTCAGGAGATCATTGGAGAATTTTGTGAGGGCCGTTTCAGTAGAGTGCAGAGTGCGGAAGCCAGATTGTAAGGGGTCAAGAAGAGAGTTAGCAGAAAGATAGCGGATTAAACAAGAATAGACTAAGCGTTCCAAGATTTTGGAGATAAAAGGAAGGTTAGAGACAGGTCGATAGTTAGTAGCACAGGACGGGTCAAGGGAGGATTTCTTCAGTATTGGGGTTATGACAGCATGTTTGAAAGAGGATGGGAAAATTCCAGAAGAGAGAGAGAGGTTAAAAATGTTAGTAAGGTAAGTCGTGATGGTAGGCAACAGAGACTGTTGAAGGTGTGAGGGGAAAGGGTCACTACTACAGGTTGTAGGGCGAGAAGAAGAAAGTAGCTGAGATACTTCCTCCTCTGTAACAGGTTCAGTGATGATGAGATGAGAATGAACAGTCTGAATTGAGGCTTGTGAGGGGGTCAGTACCACCTGGGGATTGGGCAGTTATTTCCTGATGGATCTTATCAATTTTATCATGGAAATAAGTGGCCAGGTCATCTGCGCTAAGGTCTGTGCATCTGCACCTTGGGAGTGAATAAGGAGTGAAAAGTTTCAAATAGCCTTTTAGGGTTAAAGGAGAGAGAAGAGATGAGAGCGGTGAAATAGTCTTGTTTGGCTAGGTGAAGGGCAGAATTATAGGTTTTAAGCATAAATTTAAAGTGGAGGAAGTCTGCAGGTGTATGTGATTTTCTCCACAGACGTTCAGCACACCTAGAGCACTGCTGAAGAAAACGTGTCTGTGTGCTTAGGGTCATTGTTTTGTTGGAAGGTGAACCTTCGGCCCAGTCTGAGGTCCAGAGCACTTTGGAAGAGGTTTTCTTCCAGGATATCTCTGTACTTGGCCGCTTTCAATTGCAACCAGTCATCCTGTCCCTGCAGCTGAAAAACATCCCCATAGCATGATGCTGCCACCACCATGTTTCACTGTTGGGATTGTATTGGGCAGGTGATGAGCAGTGCCTGGTTTTCTCCTCACATACCGCTTAGAATTAACTCCAAAAAGTTCAATTTTCATCTCATCAGACCAGAGAATCTTATTTCTCATATTCTGGGAGTCCTTCATGTGTTTTTTGGCAAACTCTATGCGGACTTTCATATGTCTTGCACTGAGGAGAGGCTTCCTTCGGGCCACTCTGCCATAAAGCCCTGACTGTTGGAGGGCTGCAGTGATAGTTGACTTTGTGGAACTTTCTCCTATATCCCTACTGCATCTCTGGAGCTCAGTCATAGTGATCTTTGTTCTTCTTTACCTCTCTCACCAAGGCTCTTCTCCCATCATTGCTCAGTTTGGCTGGACGGCCAGGACTAGGAAGAGTTCTGGTCGTCCCAAACTTCTTCCTTTTAAGGATTATGGAGGCCACTGTGCTCTTAGGAACCTTGAGTGCTGCAGAAATTCTTTTGTAACCTTGGCCAGATCTGTGCCTTGTCTCTGAGCTCCTTGGGCAGTTCCTTTGACCTCATGATTCTCATTTGCTCTGACATGCACTGTGAGCTGTGAGGTCATATATAGACAAGTATGTGGCTTTACTAATCAAGACAGTCTATTTAATTAAACACAGCTGGACTCCAATGAAGGAGTAGAACCATCTCAAGCAGGATCAGAAGGAAATGGACAGCAAGTGAGTTAAATATGAGTGTCACAGTAAAGGGACTGAATACTTATGACCATGTGATATTTCAGTTTTTCTTTTTTAATAAATTTGCAAAAATGTCTACATTTCTGGTTTTTTTCTGTCAAGATGAGGTGCTGAGTGTACATTAATGAGAAATAAAATGAATTTTTTTGCTTTTAGAAAATGTCTGCAATGAAACAAAGAGTGAAAAATTTAAAGGGGTCTGAATACTTTCCGTACCCACTGTATATATATACAACCCCAATTCCAATGAAGTTGGGACGTTGTGTAAAACATAAATAAAAACAGAATACGATGATTTACAAATCCTTTTCAACTTATATTCAATTGAATACACTACAAAGACAAGATATTTAATGTTCAGACGGATAAACTTTATTTGTTTTTTGCAAATATTAACTTTTTGAATTTGATGCCTGCAACACGTTTCAAAAAAGCTGGGACAGGGGCAACAAAAGACTGGGAAAGTTGAGGAATGCTCAAAAAACACCTATTTGGAGCATTCCAGAGGTGAACAGGTTATTTGGAAACAGGTGAGTGTCATGATTGGGTATAAAGGGAGCACCTCCAAAAGGCTCAGTCATTCACAAGCAAGGATGGGGCAAGGTTCACCACTTTGTGAGCGAATAGTCCAACAGTTTAAGAACAACGTTTCTCAAAGTACAATTGCAAAGAATTTAGGGATTTCATCATCTACAGTCCATAATATCATCAAAAGATTCAGAGAATCTGGACAAATCTCTGCAAGTAAGCGGCAAGGCCAAAAACCAACATTGAATGCCTGGGACCTTCAATCCCTCAGTGGGCAATGCATTTAAAACTAACATCATTCTGTAATGGATATTACCACATGGGTTCAAGAACACTTCAGAAAACCATTGTCAGTGAACACATCTACAAGTACAAGTTAAAACTCTATCATGCAAAGTGAAAGCCATATATCAACAACACCCAGAAACACCACCGGCTTCTCTGGGCCCAAGCTCATGTGAGATGGACTGACGCAAAGTGGAAAAGTGTCCTGTGGTCTGACCAGTCCACATTTCAAATTGTTTTTGGAAATCATGAACGTCGTGTCCTCCGGGCCAAAATCTGTTAGGAATTGTGTAGGCATATAGGAATCCCATTGCCATGATGAGTCACAAAAAGTCATGATGAGTCACAAAAAGTGAGGAAAGAGATATGGAATCCTATGATGATTATATTATAAATAAGACCTGGTAACTGGGTCAGGGTAACAAGATAACTTCACAAGGGTGGAGGCAGCTGCAATAGTTCTACCCAACACACAGCCCCAACATTAAAAAGACCTGCTAGGGTAGATCTAAGGCAAGCTTAGGTGGTGGTGGCACTGGCAGACAAGATTAAGGTTTTGGTGGCAGCAGCTATTTGTGATCATCTGCATACCCCTTGAACTTTTTCACATTTTGTCACCTTACAACCACAAACTTAAATGTATTTTCTTGAGCTTTTAAGTAATAGACCAACACAAAGTAGCAGATAATTGTGAAGTGGAACAAAAATGATACATGATTTTTAAAATTTTAATCAAACAAAAATCTGAAAAGTGTGACTTGCAAAAGTATTCAGCCCCCTGTACTCTGATACCCCTAAATAAAATCTAGCGCAATCAATTGCCTTCAGAAGTCACTTAATTAATCAACAGAGTCCAGCTGTGTGTAATTTAGTCCCAGTATAAATACACCTGTTCTGTGAAGACCTCAGTGGTTTGTTAGAGAACACTAGTGAACAAACAGCATCATGAAGACCAAGGAACCCACCAGAAAGGTCAGAGATAAAGTTGTGGAGAAGTTTAAAGCAGGGTTAGATTATAAAAACATATCCCAAGCTTTGAGCATCCCAAGAAGTACTGTTCAATCCATCAGCCAAAAATGGAAAAAGTATTATACAACTGCAAACCTACCAAGACATGGCCATCCATCTAAACTGACAGATCAAGCAAGGAGAACACGGGTCAGAGAAGCAGCCAAGAGGCCCATGGTCACTCTGGAAGAGCTGCAGAAATATACAGCTCAGGTGGGAGAATCTGTCCACAGGACAACTATAAGTCGTGCACTCTACAAATCTGGCCTTTATGGAAGAGTGGCAAGAAGAAAACCATTGTTGAAAGAAAGACATAAGAAGTGCCGTTTGCAGTTTGCCACAAGCCATGTAGGGGACACAGCAAACATGTGGAAAAAGGTGCTCTGGTCAGATGAGTCCAAAGTTGAACTTTTTGGCCTAAAAGCAAAGGGCTATGTGTGGCAGAAAAGTAACACTGCTCTTCACTCTGAAAACACCATCCCCACTGTGAAACATGGTGGTGGCAGCATCATGCTGTGGGGAGGCTTTTCTTCAGTAGGGACATGGAAACTGCTCAGAGTTGATGGGAAGATGGATGGAGCTAAATACAGGGCAATCCTGGAAGAAAACCTGTTGGAGGCTGCAAAAGACTTGAGATTGGGAAGGAGATTCACCTTCCAGCAAGACAATGATCCTAAACATACAGCCAGAGCTACAGTGTAATGGTTTAGATCAAAGAATATTCATGTGTTAGAATGGCCCAGTCAAAGTCCAGACCTAAATCCCATTGTGCATCTGTGGCAAGACATGAAAATTGCTGTTCACAGACGCTCTCCATCCAATCTGGCTGAGCTTGAGCTATTTTACAATGAAGAATGGGCAAAAATCTCAGTCTCTAGATGTGCAAATCTGGTAGAGACATACCTCAAAAGACTTGCAGCTGTAATTGCAGGAAAAGGTGGCTCTACAAAGTATTGATAAAGGGGGGAAGAATACTTTTGCACGTTACACTTTTCAGGTTTTTATTTGATTAAAATTTTGAAAACCATGTATCATTTTCCTTCCACTTCACAATTATCTGCTACTTTGTGTTGGTCTACCACTTAAAATCTCAAGAAAATACATTTAAGTTTGTGGTTGTAAGGTGACAAAATGTGAAAAAGTTCAAGGGGTATGAATACTTTTGCAAGGCACTGAAATAATAAAAATAATACATTTTATTTATATAGTGTCAACATATTCCGCAGCACTGTACAATTTGTAGGATTCATTTCCCACTCCTGACTTCCCCAGGCAAGCCATTGGTTCCACTCCCTTGTTTCATGGTTGTAAGGTGAAGCACACATTGAGTGGCACTTTTGCACTTCCTGGAGCATCAGTTTGAGCAGCAGCATATAATTACTGCATGCAACAAACAATAGATGCAAGGACCACTTTTGGAAGATAGTCCAGCTTTTTTAGCTGGCAAGCTAGGCAGTAGGTACACTGATAGTGTGCCTCAAATATTTCTTAAAATTACGTCAATTGTTACTCATTCACTCACTATATTCACTCGGGTGCTGCTGCTCCTATTCGGCAGCCCGTGGTCTGACCAGTGACCCCGGGTCTGCCCCATTTCTGTCCCTCCGCATACCTGGTTGATCCTGCCTTGAATTGAGACTGTCAGCCTATGTGTCTGCACAGGCTGACAGCCTCCTATACACTGTAATACACATGTATTGCAGTGTATACCTACTGAAGCAGCGATTAGAATATTGCTGCTTCAATCCCCTATGGGGACAAAAAGAAAAAATGTAAAAAAAAAAAAACCCCCCCCACCACCTAGAGTTGGTGCTACTATTATTCTCTGGGGTCTCCTCAGATCCCAGAGTATAATAATAAGAGGCCCAGGGGAAGTGATTAAAAATAACAAACACTTATACTCAACTTACCTCACCTCTCCTGGGAATCCGGCTGTCTGTGTCCTCCTCGCTCCTCTTCTTCCTTGCAACTGAGGTCCTGCTCCCCAGATGTCACTGCTGGGACCTGTGATTGGGCCTCAGTGGTCAAGTGGGGGCGTGATGACATCATATCACAGGCCCCAGCAGTGAGGCCTGGGGAGCAAGACCTCAGTCACCGACCGGAAGAGCTCTGGAGTGCTGAGCCCAGGACAGGTGAGTATCAGTATTTTTTTATTTTTAATGACTGCTCGGGGTCCCGATCTGAGATGTGCGATTTGTTATCATGAAACGTGAGGAAATCCGGATTCAATGTGAATCGAATATTTCCTGAAATTCAGATCGAATTCCACTTCGTCAACTTCAATTCGTTCATCTCTAATTGTATGCTTAGAAAATATAGTTTAGTTTACAATATACTGGCATACAGAGATATCTCTATGTACCAATACATTATGTAAGGACAGTACAATAGTTTTGCAGCGTGGTACAAGAAAAAAGCTATTGCAATTAATAGAGATTGTGGTTCAATTAGTAGGGTAACAGTCTTTCATACTCTGTTTCTTGGATTCAAATCCCACCTCACACCTAATGATAAAAAAAACAACAACCTTTAAAGTTGAACTTTAACCCCTTCCCACCAGTGACATTTTTAAATTTTTGTTTTTGACTCCCCGCATTCCAATCCCCATAACTTTGTTATTTTTCCGTTCACAGAGCCATATGAGGGCTTAATGTTTGCGAGACAAAATCTTCCATGGAAAAGCTGCATTTTCAAAAATGCTCATGTCAATTATACCTACGGATATGCTGGGGTTTTCCATATAAGTATAATAGGGGCAGAAAGTCCGCAGAGGAAAACTCTGCAGACTTTCTGTCAAAAACGATGCGGAAAAAAATCAATGCATTTCTGCTTCAGTCTTTTGCACAGCGTTTATTTGCTGTGGCTTGTTACATGGAGCCTTAGCTCCATATCTCACCATCCACTACAACTTTCAACGTGAGACTACCATCATTTTATACACAATCATCTTGGCTATCTCATACATAAATTTGACTTGCAACTATTTAGCATATGATTAGTTATGCAGATTCTTGTCATGTAACTGTCTTTTTCCTGTTTTGCTCCTGGTGGTGAAAAAAACTTTTTCTTCCTGTATACTACAAATTACAACCTGTTCTCATGTTTCCTAATAGCTCAGTGTGTTATTAGGCTGATTCCCAAGTAAAATGTTGCTGGTTCAAATCAAAGATCAACCATTCCAAGGAAAGAAAAACAGCATCATCTAGCTCATTGATAGTGATCTCTCGGCCAAGAAAATTTCTAAACAGCTTTGTGTGAGAATACGCAATGAAATCCATCCATTCAAAAGCCAAGAGGTGGACATCCAGGCAAAATTTCAGAGTTGACTCATTACAAGGTCTATCAGTTCTGGCACAATAAACAAAGCAGTGGAGGTGGGTTGTAAGCTTTGTAATAGTGAGATCACAGATGTCTGTGCAATGTGCATTACATAAGTCTGGAATGGTGGCCTGAAAAAAGGTGAAAAATTCTCGACCTCAATATCATCATATGAAGCATTGGCTTGAGTTTGCGCAAAAAGTGGACAATAGAAGATTGGAAACAGGTGATTTTGAGCAATGAGATGAAAGTTATTGAGTTGAAGAAAAAGCTGTATTCATACAAGTGAGTTGACCAGTATGTGTCAATGTTGGGAACATATAGCAGTGATCTGGGATCAGATTTTGGGCGAGACATGCTTGAATCTGATTGAGAGCATGCCCAGACGGATTCAGGCAGTGTTGAAAGTCAAAGGTGGATTTACAAAATAACAAAAAGTTTAAATTTTAAATCTGCATAGCTAATCATATGCTAAATAGTTGCAAGTCAAATTTATGATTTAAAGATGATTATGTAACATCCATGCCTGTTTGGACCTCTGCGCCATTCTCCGCCGGCACACTACGGCGTAGGAGGCATGTCCATATATGATCCTCTGCTCCTTTTATGTTAGCACAGCTGAGGATTCATTACAGTATATCAGTTCAGCCAGTGCTATTAGTACTTTGGTTACTTATGGAATTAAGTTTGTAGCTGTTTGTGATTGACAGCTTATCTGCCAATCAAGCCTGGGGCGGGTTCTGGACTTCCTTAAACTGGCTATCAGCCCTCATATGATTGCTGGCTATTGTGTCTCTGACCTTGCTAAGCGTTTCTCCTTGCTCTTGTATTGTATTTACTGACCTTTGCTTTTTGGCCTTTTTGACTACTCTTTTGGATTGCGATTTGGTACTGTTTTGTCTCTCTGGTTTGACCCTGGCTTGCTGACTCCTTTTCTGTGTTGTCTTGTATTGTCCTGTTCTGTGTATCACTTATCTATAGTAGGGTTTGTCGTCCAGTTGTCCCTGTCATTAGGACAGTTACAGCAATTAGGTAGGGACAAGGGGTGGGGCCTAGTTTTAGGGCTCACTGTCTCTGTCTTCCCTTTCTCTAGCAGCCGCTATTGGGAATTACTTGCAGGCATTTCATAACAGATTGTCTATAAAATGATGGTAGTCTCACATTCGAAGCTGTAGTGGATGGTGAGATATGGAGCATGAAAGTCAAAAGTTCAAAACATTGTTACCCTTTTGCTCTCAGTCGAGGTGCCATGCTATCTTGTAATGTTACAATGGGCACCTTTAGAAGCCCTTCTCTGTATTCCTTCTCAAGCATGACAAATCATTACTGCCGAGAGGTCAGTTATGCTTGAGTTGGAAGGTGGTGGAAGTCACCCCCTTAATAATGCAGAAGTAGATGACCTGTTAGAAACAGAAGTTGGTCAGTGTTTGACAGGCTGTTTTAACATGTATGCTGTGAGTTTAAAGAGGACCCTTCACCACCTTCACCAAATCCAAATCTTTACATCCTCCAATACTTACTGCCCCACTGATTCTGGACCAGTTGGAGTTTATTCTCTAGCCTCCTCTGTTCCCAAGCAATAACTGCTGTTAGTTTGAGTACAATTATGTTCTCTGTAAGGTAATAAAGTCCATGAGGGCTAGAGTACCACTCGCCAATAGAGAAGGGCAAATGCCTCAAGATTTGTTTCGTATCGGGTTTGGGTGGTCCGGTCCCAAGATTTGTCTCAGTTTTAACAAGTTCGATATTAACCACACCTTAAATTGGCTTAAAACATAGAGCAGAACACTCTTAGGGCTCCTGGGAACTTATTTATCCAATTTCTAGAATTCTAAGGCAAACACAGCCAAAGTTATGTCAAAGTGAAAGTGACATGTATGTCTATGAAAAAACAAATGGTAAGCAGAGGTTACAAACTCCGACTTTAGCCATACAACGTGCTGACACTCGCTTTCACGCATTTAACATTTAAAATGCTCCAAAAATTACCCTTTTTTGGGGGAAAAGATGCTTGACCAGAGCTTTTTATACACGTTGTTATTTTGAAAAAAGCTATGTTTTTGTAGAAAAATCAGACCATTTTGATGGTCTGTAAGTGCTACAGGGGATTATTGTTATTTGCAAGTCAAATTTGTGGCTGTAAGCCACTTGAGAAGTGATGAAGAATTGGCTTTTGAAAAGCATTTATCCATTAACCGAAGCAGGTGTGAAATCAAAATAGTTTTTTTTATTTTCTATACCAGCACTGTGGCACCAAAAATGTGCTAAATTGGAATGTGATAGCCGTCCAGGCTACAGGACATGTCTGGTTGTGTGGTGGTAACTGTGGCAACATGTCTGGCAGTACAGCAGGGACTAATATGATGGAACAGGATGCAGGACACGTCTACCTGAGTGGTGACAGTGGTGGTAGCTATGGCAACATTTGTGACAGTGCAGCAGGGCATAATATGATGGACCAGACAGTATCAACAGCAGTACAGTAAATAGAAGATGATGATAAAAGGTGGCACCAGTATTCGGCGGCATCAGCTGGAGGTGTTTGATAATCCTCACGGTTCCATGTCTGATTCAATTTTTCCATGCTACCTGTGGATAGTTTTGTCCTTTTAGGTGTTACAACGCCACTGACAGCAATGAGTGCTCTCTCGGTAATAAAACTTGAGGCCAGACAAGATAAAACTCCTTCTACTGTTCTAACCTATTGGCCCAAAATTCTATGGGTTCAGAGTTATCTGCGGGACTATAGGTGCACTTTGGGTACAACTGTTCCTGCTGGTGCAGTCAGTGGGTGTTAGTTGCCTTTTGTGTTTCCGGTTACAAGCTGAAAAATTTCTGGTTTATCTTCCAGATACTGTACTGGGCCTGGCTGCTGTTGATTATAATTTTACTTAGATTTCTTTTTGATTCAGCAGCTCATGTCCCTGATTTGTTTCGGGTTGAACAAGTTTGTTAGGAACTACACCTTAAATTGGCTTAAAACATAGTGTAGAATCCTAGGAACTTATCTTTCCAAATTCTAGCTCTCTAAGGCATACACAAACGAAGTTATGTCAAAGTGAAAATTGACATTATTATACTCTGGGGTCTCTTCAGAAAATAGGTTGAGGACCAGGGAAGGTGTTTAAAATAAAAAAAAAAAACATTCATACTTTCCTTGTGTTGCCTTTTTAAGACATTTTCCATTTGGTCTTCTACATGCAATACTTGTTCACTGCCTTCTGCGGCTCACACAGATGCTCCAGCATATTTAAGGTGGAGTTTCACCAAGTTGTAACGTTCCAGATAAGGTGGTGCAAAGGCAGGTCTTTTTTTTTGCTACAAATTGAGCAGGGTGTTTTTTGCACTGTAGAAATGGCTGAAATGTATAGAGACTTTTCTGGACATGAGGAGGACCTCTTTTAAACCACTATACAGGTTAATAAAGCAACGAACCACAAGTTTAAGAACATGTGCTATACAGGGACAATGAGTCATTCATCTTAACTGCAGCGCAGCAGCTACATTGGTGCCATTGTGCCACACTGCCAAGTTTGAGTTGGTGAGGCTCATTAATTACAAAATTGCATGGCAGCGCATTGCCTTACACCCATGAAAGGAGGGTTGATGAGGAGTGGAAGCTGCGGCTTGCCTTGGTGAAGATGATGGTGGGAAACGCTCCGGAAAGGATTCAGAGAAGGTGGATGAGTCCTGCATGATGTTGGAACTGGGCCGGCACAGTTCCAATGGGGTGGGACTAGCACCTGGCCTTGCCCCATTTCTGGATTGTGGGGTGTGTAAACCATGTATTGTCCTTGTCCATAATTGCTGTTTCATATGTCGACGGCGGCGTGCAACTTTCTGCAACACATGGCAATATAACTCAGAGACAACTTTTCTAGAGAAATAATAGTGGCTAGGTATCCTCTATCGAGGTTGAGCGTATGCCATTATTTGGCGAAACGCAGTGGAATCCACTAAGTGGTAAAGCAGTGACTGCACAGCCAGCAGCTTGGTCAGGTGAGAGTTAAGTATCACAACTGCTGGATGACTGATACAGTGGGGAAAAAAAGTATTTAGTCAGCCACCAATTGTGCAAGTTCTCAAACTTAAAAAGATGAGAGAGGCCTGTAATTGACATCATAGGTAGTCCTCAACTATGAGAGACAAAAAGAGAAAACATATCTAGAAAATCACATTGTCTGATTTTTAAAGAATTTATTTGCAAATTATGGTGGAAAATAAGTATTTGGTCAATAACAAAAGTTCAGCTCAATACTTTGTAATATATCCATTATTGGCAATGACAAAGGTCAAACGTTTTCTGTAAGTCTTCACAAGGTTGGCACACACTGTTGCTGGTGTGTTGGCCCATTCCTCCATGCAGATCTCCTCTAGAGCAGTGATGTTTTGGGGCTGTTGCTGGACAACACGGACTTTCAACTCCCTGCAAAGGTTTTCTATGGGGTTGAGATCTGGAGACTGGCTAGGCCACTCCAGGACGTTGAAATGCTTCATACAAAGCCACTCCTTCGTTGTCCTGGCAGTGTGCTTGGGATCATTGTCATGCTGAAAGACGCAGCCATGTTTCATCTTCAATGTCCTCGCTGATGGAAGGAGGTTTGCACTCAAAATCTCACAATACATGGCCCCATTCATTCTTTCATGTACATGGATCAGTTGTCCTGGTCCCTTTGCAGAGAAACAGCCCCAAAGCATGATGTTGCCACCCCCATGCTTCACAGTAGGTATTGTGTTCTTTGGATGCAACTCAGCATTCACTCTCCTCCAAACACAAAGAGTTGTGTTTCTACCAAACAGTTCTACTTTGGTTTCATCTGACCATATGACATTCTCCCAATACTCTTCTGGAACATCCAAATGCTCAATAGCAAACTTCAGATGGGCCCGGATATGTACTGGCTTAAGCAGGGGGACACGTATGGCACTGCAGGATCTGAGTCCCTGGCGGCGTAGTGTGTTACTGACGGTAGCCTTTGTTACGTTAGTCCCAGCTTTCTGAAGGTCATTCACTAGGTCCCCCCATGTGGTTCTGGGATTTTTGCTCACCATTCTTGTGATCATTTTGACCCCATGGAGTGAGATCTTGCATAGAGCCCCTGATCGAGGGAGATTATCAATGGTCTTGTATGTCTTCCATTTTCTAATTATTGCTCCCACAGTTGATTTCTTCACACCAAGCTGCTTGCCTATTGCAGATTCAATCTTCCCAGCCTGGTGCAGGTCTACAATTTTGTTTCTGGTGTCCTTCCACAGCTCTTTGGTCTTCACCATAGTGGAGTTTGGAGTGTGACTGTTTGAGGTTGTGGACAGGTGTCTTTTATACTGATAACAATTTCAAACAGGTGCCATTACTACAGCTAATGAGTGGAGGACAGCGGAGACTCTTAAAGAAAAAGTTACAGGTCTGTGAGAGCCAGAAATCTTGCTTGTTTGTAGGTGACCAAATACTTATTTTCCACCATAATTTGCAAATAAATTCTTAAAAAATCAGACAATGTTATTTTCTAGATATGTTTTCTCATTTTGTCTCACATAGTTGAGGTCTACCTATGAAGTCAATTACAGGCCTCCCTCATCTTTTTAAGTGGGAGAACTTACACAATTGGTGGTTGACTAAATACTTTTTTCCCCACTGTATATTGCTAACTCCTGGCCACACATTCATATATTGATGACTGACGTTGGTGTGGAAGAGGAGGGGGAGGAGAAACATAAACATTTGGCAATGATGATGATAACAACAACGACCTACAACTGCATACAATGAAGATCATGGGAGTAGAAGAACAACCTTACTCGCTTCCTTTGTCAATGTCAAGTCTATTTGTGATGCCTTTTCTTGTTAGTATGTAGCCATGGATTTATCATTTGGCAATGTACAAAAAATTCCCACCTGGGGGCTAACTGCGTGTAGTTGCTGCCACCAGCAGTAGTGGAAACATGTCTGCCACTAGCACCACCAGTGTCACCACCCCCAACCTACGAGGTTCTCCTAGGTCTGCCCTGAACAGGCTTTTTAGATGTTGGGCCTGCGCAATGGCTACAATGACCACTGTAACCACCCTCTTCATCTGATGTCACCTTGTCACCCTGACTCAGTTGCCATGACCTATCCGTAAGAGAAACATCATCGGCAATGTCATCATCACCTCTCCCACTTTTTTCTAACACATTATCGTGGCCATGCACACCCTCAGAAATTCCCCCTCCAAATATCCCCCCCTACCAGAACGAATACCAGTAGTAGTAGTACCACACCCCATGCCACTACTACCTCCACCACCAACAGTTATCATGGCTTCCTCCTCTGCTTGCAAACAATGCTGACTGTTCTCATTTAGCTCATCAAAAAGAGGAGGAACACTGCTCTGACTAGGAGAAACAGATTCCTCAGCAGATGCCACATCACTACCAGGGGTCTGTGTGAGGGTAGAATGTGAAGGAGACACTTTTGACAGTCAAGAAAGGTCCTGTGGTAAATTAAGTGTTATGTATCTTTCTCGGATCTGCGACTGAGATAAGCCAGCTAAATAAGTAAAAACTTCATCTTCATTCTTAGGAAGTACAACAATCCTGTGGCTACTGGCGGTGCCACCAAAACCAGAATCATTGTTGCTCCTGCCACCCACATTCTTATTGTTAGCAGTAGAAACTACTGTTTCCTCTCCCTCCTTTTGTCTGTCCCCTGTCCTGTTTTTCCAGTCATTTTTTATGCACATAGACAGTGTTTAACTATTAACAAAAAAAAAAAAAAAACGCAGTAAAAACATTTTTATTTTTTACATTTGTGGAGGATGAACTACTACTGTGTGTATAATCAAAATAGCGATAGAAGGATAAATAAAGCGGTATGCCTAAAACAACCAGCAGGCAACCAATGTTTTGCTTACAAACGCTTCATTCAGCCTGAGTTTTTGTATATAGTACTGTATATGCTACTGGGTGTATGTATATATAAATAGGCATACTTGCCCATACAGAAAAACGCTTAAAATATTTTGTTTATATTAAAAACAACAACGTTCCATCATAATGTGTAAGGTCAGTTTCCATAGCAGAAAAATAAAACCATGAAATTACAAAATGTTTTTTTTTTTAAGATTAATGCAAGCTAGACTGTATATTTGGTAAACACAACAAAAAAAAAAAAAATTCTGAAATAACTGTGATTCTTTTTTTTACATTAGAGGAGGATGCACTACAACTACTGAGTGTGTATATATACATATATGCACTTGTGCATACAGAGAAATGCTTAAAATATTGTGTTCAGGTTAACAACAATGCTCCTTCACACTGTGTATGGGTCAGTCATCAGATCAGACCGGAGAGGAAAAAAAAAAACATTAAATGACATTTTTTTTTTTTTTTAGATTAAAGCAGGCTAGACTGTACATAAAGCTTCATATAGAGTTTGGTCATAATTTATTTAATAAGGAAATACATTATGTCTAATTTTTTTTTTTTTTTTTAAGCCAGGTAAGAATCTTTGGAAACACTAGAAATCCATTTTAATGCTTTCAGTACTAGAATGGGAATAATTACTTTCTTGTTGCATGGATTAAGACAACATTATAATGTCTATTTCAAAAGTTTTTGCTTTACCAAGACTATAAAAAATCATATAAGAGAACATTTAATTAAAAAAAATACTTTTTTTTAACATTGTCTTTCCCACAGGGTTCAGTTTATGGTAGGAGAAGACGTGGGAAATACATTATGATCACAGTACAGAAACAGGATTATCACCCCTACTGTTGTCTTAATGGAATAAATTATTGAATGTTGTTTACGTGCACAGCATAGTTAATTCATCTTCTTTACAACCTTAAAACTTAGATGGAAGAACTTCAAACACCCACTAGAATAAAGGAATTAGAACCGCACTCCAGAAATGGTTATGCTTCTTAGTAAAGTTTTAAAGGTGTACATAAATACAACGTTTTGGGTTGTTACCCTTTGTCAGGCAATTGTAAATACGTAGAGTAGAAGACATGAATGGTAGCCCAGTCGGTCAGTTCTGTGGACCGCAGGAGAGATGTTACAGATAACAGGTCAAAGGAATAGGTCCATCAGAGTAGCATCCAGAGCGGTAGGCCCTGCTACATGCTCCCAGGAGACCTCACATAAGTGTCCGTACAGACCCTGCGGTAATTCAATTGAAGGCTAACCAGTCCTACCATTCTGGATTCTACTCCAATGGACCTACTCCTTTGACCTGTTATCTGTTACGACTCTACTGCGGTCCACAGAACTGACCAATTGGGCTACCATTCATGTCTTCTACTCTACGTAATTACAATTGTCTGACGAAGGGTAACAACCCGAAACGTTGTATTTATGTACACCTTTAAAACTTTACTAAGAAGCATAATCATTTCTGGAGTGCGGTACCAATTCCTTTATTCTACGATATTTAGAGGGAAGGTGGTCAGCCCCTCTTAGAACGTGCACCCATCATTTTCAGACAATCTGAGTTGCTGCCAACACACATCCTGCTCACTCACTGTCTCATACTTCCAAATCACTAGATAATGATGCTAAAATATGCAGTTTATAAGTTGTTCAAGGGACAAGTGTTATAAACAGTAATCTCTTATATATATAAAAATGAGTTCCTGTCTGTCTGTCTGTCTGTCTGTCTGTTCTTTATGCACGACCAAACGACTGGACCGATCCTCACCAAATTTGGCACACATGTACATCAGATGTCCGGGAATATTATAGACTGGGTCTCAGCTCTCTTGGACGTACCGTTCCTGAGATATATATAAAAATGAGTTCCTGTCTTTCTGTCTGTCTATCTGTCTGTCTGTCTGTCTGTTCTTTATGCACGACCAAATGACTGGACCGATCCTCACCAAATTTGGCACACATGTACATTAGATGTCCGGGAATATTATAGATTGGGTCTCATCTCTCTTGGACGTACCGTTCCTGAGATACAGTATTCCCAAAAAATGACCAGCATTAGTCTATACAAGCCTGCAAGTCTTTCACTCATATTCCAACTGCCATACACACGGTCACATGTCCCTTATCAGCCAATAAGAGCTCGCAGGCACTTACTCTCCTCAGGCACACAGGTTTCCATAGCAACCAAGCTATGTATGACCTGTATTAGTCAATAGCAGTTCACAGGACCTTAAATATTCAGTCATATCACGTGTATCAGCCAATGTAAGTTCACATTTAATGTACCAGGTCTCCATAACAACACAGCCATAAATAGACTGTACCTATACTGGACTCAGTGGCGTAACTAGCAATGGCAGGGACCCAAGGCGAACATTTGACATGGGACCCCCCCCCCACACAAACTGCATTCCTGCACACACTATTATGTCCCATAGTGGCCCCTGCATACACTATTAGGCCTCATAGTGGCCCTTGCACACAGTATTCTGCCCCATAGTGGCCCCTGCACACAGTATCATAGTGGCTCCTTCATATAGTATTATGCGCACTTCCCGCTACTTCTTCAATGTTGGACCAGATGTCACGTGAGTCAGGCATGTATCGCAACGCATAATGACGTCGGACTGGCCCACCGACATCTGGGACACCACCAAGGAGGCCCGAAGCCTGCTGAAAAGACCCCAAAGTATAATGATAGCAGTGTTTGTGGGGTTCACGGCCCACAGGCCTTACTTACCAATCCCCGCTCCTGCTCACAGCCGCCTCTGCAGAAGGTGAAGTGCAGGCAGCCGTGAACAGGAGTGGGGATCGTTAAGTAAATAGGGCCTGTTACCTGCTGGTGTTAAAAAAAAAAAAAAACATCAGAGGCCCGCCGGGTCCCCTAATGTCCCGGGCCCTGTGGCATCCGCTACCACTGCTAAACCGGTATTTACGCCACTGACTGGACTGCCATACTGGCTTTCAGCATTCTTTTAAATTGAAACGTTTTTTAAACTACTCATGTCCCCTGCAGCAAAATGCATGGCTGCTGCTCGAGCTAATGAAAACTCTCAGCAGACCCAAGCCTGTCTCCAATCTGATAAGGTATGTTACAGACAACAGCGAGCTGCTGAAACTCCCCAGCAGACCCAAGCCCATCTCCAATCTGACAAAGCATTGTCAGCCACATGCACACAGCTGCACTCCAGGTTTCAATAACAACCCAGCCATTTTTCTTCACTGCTGTAGGTCAGCTTTAAAGGGGCAGGGCGCTGTGGATGACACTGTTACACAAGGTCACATACACACAGCTTTACTCCAGGTTTTCCATAACAATCGATGGCAGGTTTTTCACTGATATCCAAACTGAGATGCACAAGATCACATGACACTTATGGACCAATGGAAAATCGCAGGTTCAGTCTTGACATACACACAGCTTTACACCAGGTTTCCATGGCAACCAAGCTATTTATGTCCTGCATGAGTCAATAGCAGTTCACAGGTCCTTAAATATTCAGTCATATGATGTGCATCAGCCAATATAAGTTCACATTTCATTTACCAGGTTTCCATAGCAACACAGCCATAAATAGACTATACCTATACTGGACTGCCATACTGGATGTCAATTGCAAAACTGGCCAATTCTTTTGGGGTCACTACACAAACAAAAAATGAAATATACCCGTACGAAGCCGGGTCCTTCCTCTAGTACTTTATAAAGGGAAATATATTATTATTATCATTTCTCTATTATCTATCTATCTATCTATCTATCTATCTATCTATCTATCTATCTATATATGCTGGTGTAGCTAAAGGGGTTTTTCTGACTTTTTTTTTCACAGACAAAAATGTACTGAAATATATATACACATACATACACTTATATATAGATAAATATATATAAATACACATATATAGGTAAATATCTATATAGATACACATGCATATTTATAGATATATATGTATGTGTGTATATATACTGTACATATTTATGCTGTACATAGATATATGCATATATATATATATACTCTCTATTTACTGTATACAATCGGTATGTATATATGCTGTATATACACACACACATATATACACATATGTGTGTATAAAGATAAATATGTTTATGCACATACACACAGAGAAGTGTGCGTGTCTGTGTGTGTTTATAGCAAGTAACAAGACAGGAGAGTATTGCACATCATCAGAGGGTGTACTGGGCAGGGAAAGAGGATATGAGGAGGGTGTACTAAATTTGGATGAAAAACTGCAGTGGGTGTATGCTGGGAATGGCTGCCTATCAGAGGCGTAGCTAGGGGTTCAGCCCAAGGGGGGTGAACACGTCCATATGGGCCCCCAACTCAGGTATACCAACATTATCACTATACGGTGACCGTATAGTGGTAGATAGTGGTTCTACACAGGGCTGTGAAGACCAGTTAGGTAAATACAGTACACAGGTAAATACAGGAACACTGTTGTGACTTACAGGTGACATCTCTGACGGTTTACATTTATCG
Source organism: Leptodactylus fallax (assembly GCA_947044405.1). NCBI lineage: Eukaryota > Metazoa > Chordata > Amphibia > Anura > Leptodactylidae > Leptodactylus > Leptodactylus fallax. The sequence continues at coordinate 1,148,403 of CAMRHE010000379.1, forward strand.
TCTCTTCCATCTGGACCGCCATGACCACTTCTTCCAGCTGTGACTTGTCTCTGTAAAGTTTGTAACACAGACATCTTTGGCTCCTCACTTTTCCAGGCACCTGACCCACATTGTCCTCAACTACATAAAATCTCCATCCTGCTGCTACCCCAATTATAAAATATATGATATAAAATTCCCTGGAAATGAATAATAACCCCATGAGCCTTTAATTTAATAATGCTCCTATGTGCCCCTCAATGAATAATTCCCTCTAATTAATAATGCCCTGTGTACCCCCTTTAATCAATGCCCGAGTGCCACCTAAAATTAATATTGCCCATTTCCCCTATTATTAATTATACCCTCTTATGTCTCCTTGCATAAATTATGTCCTCTTACATAAATGCCCCTCTGGATTAATAATGCCTATTAATAACCCCTTTGTATTAAAGAGGACCTTTCATGTCCTCATGCACATGCGGTTTTATATACCACTAGAAAGCTGACAGCGCGCTGAATTCAGCGCACTGTCGGCTTTCCTGTTATGTGCCCTGGTGGAGGAGATATCGGTGCCATTAGTTTCGGCACCGATGTCTCCCCACCGTTAGAAGGTCCCCAAGACTTGTACAGGGGGAGGGGGGCCTTCCTCAAAACTCAGTGTCATCGCAGGGTGGAACGCCCCCTCTGACATTACAAGGTTAGGTTAGAGTACTGTCAGGGGGAGCCTTCCTCACAGCCCAGCAATGACACTAGACTATCAGGAACGCCCTTCTGACAGTGGGGAGAGATCGGTGCCGAAACTAATGGCACCAATATCTCCTCCACCGGGGCACATAATGGGAAAGCCATCTGTCGGCTTTCTAGAGGTATATAAAATCACAGGTTCATGAGGACATGAAAGGTCTGCTTTAAAGGGGTTGTCCAGGAAGTGGACAAATCACAGTGGAGGTGGGGTAGGTGATAAAAAATCATACTCAGGCTGGGTTCACACCAACATTTGAACCCCGTTGAGGGATTCTGTCCCCCATTCCGTTTTTCTCCGCATTTTTCAGGCACAAACTGGGCAGAAACCCAGCAAACCCCATTATAGTCTATGGGGTCTGCGGGTAACCGCTTTACAAGCGGATTGGGTTTCCGTTTTTCGGGTCCCCAAGTGGACGCAAAAAACAGAAACTGAGCACTAGTGTGAACCTAGCTTTACCTGTCCCCAGTGCTCTGTCTGCTGCCACTGTCTATTCAGACACGTGTCATACGTGACTGCTGAGGCCATCAGTGGCCTCAGCGTTGGCAGGAAAGGACCCAGTCATGTATATGAGTGACATCACAGAGTCCTTTCCAGCCACTGCTGAGGCCAATCACGTGCAGTGCAGGACTTGCGGCAGGGAAGCGGCGTGCATGTGCCTGAACAGACAGCAGAGGGCTGAAGACATCGGTAGCCTGGGGACAAGTGAGTATTTTTTTTTTTTATGTTTCACCTTCCCCGCCTCCTCTCCAATTTGCCCAATACAATCCTTACCAGTAAACTTTATTATTCCCTAGAAAAAACCCTTTATTACTGCCCCAATGCCCCCTAATATTATCTCCTCTTACATTCATACAGATCCCACTGACCTTTCACTATAATTTATATCCTCTTTTATTGAAGCCCCCTAATAACCCTTATATTAGTTGTGGCCTCTTATCTTGCTAAATTCCCAAATGACCTCTTATATGTATTCCCCCCATCCCCTCACCCCCAATTAAAATGCCCAAAGTGAGTTAAAAAAAAAAAAAATTGATGACACTTACCTACCTCCGATCTCCCGAGGAGGAGTCTCCGCCGCCGGCACTGCCACCGCCCCCCTGTCCCCCCTGCTAGCTACGCCTCTGATGGGGTCCGTGTGGTTTCTGCATGTTTCGTGCGGAGACCGAGCGGAAACCACATGGACCCCATTATAGTCTATGGGGTCCGCAGGTTTCCTTATGTAACCTGCTTCTCTCTGCGTATAGGCTTCCGTTCGGGGGGGTACCCAAGCGGACTCCCTTGTACGGAAACCGAACACAGATGTGAACCGGGCCTAACACTGATAACCAGTAAGTGTAAACCAGGAAGTATTGCATGAGCCTGAAAATATGAGAATATGTTTTATGCTTGTGCATTCATATCCCAAGCATTTATTGCCTTTAGTCACATATCCTTAGTCCCAGAAATTCCCTTTAATGAAGCCCAGCATTTGTACATAGACATAGATTTTTTTCAGGTAACATTAAAATGCAGTAATAATTGTGAATCTACTAAATATATTTTCATAAAACTAAATTTACAGTAAATAGTTAACTTATTTATGTACACCTATGAAATCATAGCCTGTGCTAAAACACTAAAGAAAGCTTGTGATCAACTATATATATAGCTACTGTTTATGTGGTTTAGACATCCCTTTTCACACTGTGCTATGCTCAGGGTATATTCACAGGTAGCAGATTTCTTGCAGAAATTTCATCATCTTAAAATCCGTTCCATTCATCTCAGCAGCAAGCACATTCATCTCTAAAAGCGCCTTTCAGATAAATGGGAGAATTGCAAAAAAAAAAAATCTTAAATCTGTCTGTTGTAAATAAATACAGTACTCTAAGAGCAATGCTAATAGTGCAAAGCGGGAGAGGCAGTAGATAGAAAAGTAGCTTGCAAAGCTCTATTGATCTTAATGTACAGTGGACACAAGTAATACTTTAGAGCAGATATCTACAGTCATGGCCAAAAGTTTTGAGAATGATACAAATATTAATTTTTACAAAGTCTACTGCTTCAGTTTTTCTAATGGCAATTTGCATATACTCCAGAATGTTATAAAGAGTGATCAGCTTAACAGCAATTACTTGCAAAGTCAATATTTGCCTAGAAAATGAACTTTATCCCCCAAAACACATTTCAACATCATTGCAGCCCTGCCTTAAAAGGACCACCTAACATCGTTTCAGTGATTGCTCCATTAACACAGGTGTGGGTGTTGATGAGGACAGGGCTGGAGATCAATCTGTCATGATTAAGTAAGAATGACACCACTGGACACTTTAAAAGGAGGCTGGTGCTTTCCATCATTGTTTCTCTTCTGTTAACCATGGTTATCTCTAAAGAAATACATACAGTCATCATTGCACTGCACAAAAATGGCCTAACTGGGAAGAGTATTGCAGCTAGAAAGATTGCACCTCAGTCAACAATCTATCGCATCATCAAGAACTTCAAGGAGAGAGGTTCCATTGGTGCCAAAAAGGCTCCAGGGCGCCCAAGAAAGACCAGCAAGCGGCAGGACCGTCTCTTAAAAGTGTTTCAGCTGCGGGATCGGGCTACCAGCAGTGCAGAGCTTGCTGAGGAATGGCAGCAGGCAGGTGTGAGTGCATCTGCACGCACTGTGAGGCGGAGACTCTTGGAGCAAGGCCTGGTCTCAAGAAGGGCAGCAAAGAAGCCACTTCTCTCCAGAAAAAACATCAGGGACAGACTGATATTCTGCAAAAGGTACAGTGAGTGGACTGCTGAGGACTGGGGTAAAGTCATTTTCTCTGATGAATCCAATCCCCTTTTCGATTGTTTGGAACATCTGGAAAACAGCTTATTCAGAGAAGAAGAGGTGAGCGCTACCACCAGTCTTGTCTCATGCCAACTGTAAAGCATCCTGAAACCATTCATGTGTGGGGTTGCTTCTCAGCCAAGGGAATCGGCTCTCTCACAGTCTTGCCTAAAAACACAGCCATGAATAAAGAATGGTACCAGAATGTCCTCCAAGAGCAACTTCTCCCAACCGTCCAAGAGCAGTTTGGCGCTCAACAATGCCTTTTCCAGCATGATGGAGCACCTTGCCATAAAGCAAAGGTGATAACTAAATGGCTCAGGGAACAAAACATAGAGATTTTGGGTCCATGGCCTGGAAACTCCCCAGATCTTAATCCCATTGAGAACTTGTGGTCAATCATCAAGAGACAGGTGGCCAAACAAAAACCAACACATTCAGACAAAATTAAAGCATTGATTCTGCAAGAATGGACTGCTATCAGTCAGGATTTGGTCCAGAAGTTGATTGAGAGCATGCCAGGGAGAATTGCAGAGGTCCTGAAGAAGAAGGGTCAACACTGCAAATATTGACTTGCTGCATTAACTCATTCTAACTGTCAATATAAGCTTCTGTTACTCATAATATGAATGCAATTATATTTCTGTATGTGATAAAAACATCTGACAAACACACATAAAAACCAGAGGGCAGCAGATCATGTGAAAATATAATATTTGTGTCATTCTCAAAACTTTTGGCCATGACTGTATTAGCTTATTTTTTAGCATCATGTAAAATTAACCTCTCAAAGGCATGCCATACAGAATCTGTAAAAAATATTAAAATTGTGACATGCTCCATTGCTTCTCATAAAGATAACATATGGAGGCACATTGAGTGTCTACATACTTATAGTATGGAGCTAGGGATTCCATGTGAAAATATATAGGATGTAAGCTCACAGCTTTTCCATATGCATGACCTATAAAATAGATATTGTATTGCGGAAGGAGTTACAATAAATAATCATTTGGATTGGAATGATAGTAGGTTATAATATAGTAATATATTATAATTTTGCTAGATTAAAAAAGCACTACAAAAAATCCAAAAAACATTTGGCTGAATTGACATGTAGAAAATGTTATTAGAAAATAAAGAGACTATTTGTGTATGTGCATTAATATATGTGTATGTGCATTAAATATACCTGTCTTAGTTCTTCCCTTCTGAAACAATTTCACTAATGCAGGCTACATGTCTCATTATGCCTGTGGCTTTGCACAGACGGGGGTCAGTGTCTTATTAGAGTTGTATTGCAGTCTATGGGGCTGCAATACAAAAATTTTGCAGGTCCAAGCCCCTAGGGGCTAATAAAATAGTTACATTAAAAAAATAAAAAAAAGTTTTTTAAAATATATAATACAGTGGCAACAGGAAAATCGTTCATTTTCAAAAAGTGACATTTTATTTATAAAAGCGTTAAAACGTAATATGGTATCGCCATAATCATAATGACCCGATGGACAAAGCTACCATTTTTAATGCAGAGTGAATGCCATAAAAACAAAATGAAAAAAAGGTTGATAGAATTGTGTGTTATTTCACATGTACCCCCCAAAAAAGTAAATAAAAGCTAATCAAAACATTATATGTACCCCAAAAAGGTGGCAAATGAAAGTACAACTCGTCATGCAAAGAATAAGCCCTCACATAGCTAGGTTGACAGAAAAATCAAAAACTTATGAATTTTGGAAGACAGGGAAGGAAAGTATGAAAAAAAGTCGCCGAGCATTAACGTACAAACTAGCCTGCATCCTTAAAGGGTTAACCAAAAACATGTAAAGTTGGTGGGGGCTGCACCGTATAGGGAAGGACCCTTGGGCTGTAGCAGTGCGGTAGATAGAGGGTTAAATATTGTCACCCCTTCCTGCTCCTTACAAAGGGGGAAGTATACATTTAGTATTGGTGAAATGTTAAAGCTGTGGCCAACCACCGTCCTCTAAAAGGTTAATTTGTTGACTGTCTGATTATTTCATGAGGGTGTGAAGCGTCAAGAGGATGGTATGGCTAGTCTCTACAGTCTGTACAGCTGTTCAACTTTACACTGAGTGAAAAGAGCATGCGGCTCTCAATACAGAAACAAGAGAAAGAAGAAAGAAATGCAGGACTTCACAGAAATGAACCAAAATTTGTTAATAAAGTAGATTACAAAATGTATTAGTGACACGAATATTATCAGAAAATCAAAAGTTGTCCGAAAGTTTAGTTTGAGAATATCACAACACAGGACAATTATTTTTGAGATTGTATTAAATTAATTTAATGCATAATACTAGCATTACTATATAGCATATACTCGTCCATAGCCCTGTATTGTCAGAGGGGGCGTTCCTTACCGCCCAGCGATGACGCTGAGCTGTGGGGAACGCCCCCCCCCCCCCCAGTGCAGTGCTATGGACGAGTACAGTCGGGGGAGGGGGGGGGCGTTCCTGACAGTCCAGCTAGACTGTCAGGACTGCCCTTCTGACAATGGACAGAAAACTAACGGCACCAATATCTCCAGCCTCGGGGCACATAATGGGAAACAGTGCGCTGAAGTCAGCTTTCTAGCGGTATATAAAACTGCATGTGCCTGAAGACATGAAAGGTCCTCTTTAAGCATGGCTGCTAAGTAAATAGGGGAAAGTAACAAGTAATTAAAATGTGTTCCATTTTCTAGCAGCTCCAAAACTGCCCTAAAATCACATCTGCATGGTCAGACTTATCACGTGACCTGATCACTGTGTAGTGTGCAGAGGTATAGAACAATAACATCTTTTATCCTTCCTCCTCTGTTCCTCAGATCCTGGCCCCTCCATCTAGAAGTTACAATGCACTCCTTGCACTTAGTACATGTTTATTCACAGATACCGGTTGGTGACGGGCTCATATAATTTCAGTTACATAACCTTTTCTATTAAAAGATGGCTGGACCATGGTAGCAAACAAGCCCTCTGACCTCTTGTGTCCCCCCTATCTCCTCATAGAATGTAAGCTCTTGCGAGCAGGGCCCTGACTCCTATTGTTTGATATGTTTATTTCTTTGTCACATTGTAATGTCTCATATTGTCTGTTCATGTGTCCTCTGATTTGTAAAGTGCTACGGAATATGTTGGCGCTATATAAATAAAGTTGTTATTAAAGTTGTCTCTCTGTGAAGTCTTGCAGGCAGGCTCTGCTTTCTGGACACAGGTCGTCTTCACAGGCAGAGGTTGATCTCTCACAGATGAAGCTCATGTTTCTGAGGCTATATACTGCTGAGCAAAGCTGATCTGAGTCACTGAATCTGAAATACCCCCTGCCCTAACTAGAATTAACCCTTTATTTGCCTCTTTCCAATCTGTCAGTGTTAGTGTGAGGTTATAAATTCAACCCACGGACAGTGATGAAATGTCACACTGAGAAACTCAAACATGAAAGAGGCAAGGAAAGGGTAAAGTCCAAGTTGGTTGGAATACACTAGACGCAATAGAGCAGTAAAAGCCATCACAAGGCTGTTTTAATAACAATGCGAGTAAATGTTTATTCACACGTCCGTTTTTTGCATGGACTGTTTTCATGGCCATCAAAAAAACTGACATGCTTTATCAATTACCTCAGATAATTGAGGTATAAAGTAGTTGAAACTTACGTGGATAAAAGGTCATACTAGTACTCCTGGGTGTTCCTTTCAGAGTGTAAGTTCACACGTAGGAACTTTTTATGGGGGCGAATTATGTCCACGAATCAATAGCAGATTCTGCCTCCCATTGTTTTCAATGGGAGACAGATATCACAGCAGGTCGCTGAAAATATAAGCGTCGTGTTTGTTCTACCATTCATCTGGGCCTAATCAGCAGCAGAAAGCTGCGACTGAATGTAGATGCCTGTCATCAGGATCTCATCACGGTTAGCCCATGGGCCAGAAAATGCAGCAGAGAATGAAGAGGAATTCCTCTTCATTTTCTGCCATGTGAACTTACTTTTACTGTGAAGTGTCCTGGGCTCTCTGCATTGAATCATCACCAACCCCTCCCCCTGCCACTTGAATGGTAATTCTACTGGTCTCTTGAATAGATGCTAGAGCTACCACTCAAGACCAGAGGAGAAGGGTTCAGGAGCATTCAGTGAAGTGAAACCAGGTGACTTCACTGTAAAGGATCAGTAAGACAACCACTAAACTGCTGACAGACTTCCTTTTAAGTGATTTATGCACCCATAGTGCATAAATCACCCTTTCTCTGGAAGCATTCATAGTGCATCAGTATCAAAGAATGTAGTTTGGGCAAAAGGCATAACTTGAAACTCTTCGGCACCAATATAAAACTTATACAATACCTCACTTGTGCAATTTAGAATGGAGGCATATTTTTTACATGGCAGAGGGACCCCTGGTAGCAACTGCTACCTCTGCATCCACTATAGCCACTCCCCTGGTTTGAGCATATTTAGCTCAACATCACAAGTAAAATAATTTCAATCACACAGTCCTCAGAAGTTGGGTGCAACATCTCCAGGCACAGATCAAAGTTCCAATAGATACCCCAAGAAAAAAGCAGCACTCCAGTAGAATGTGGTGAGAAAACACAGGGAATTTTATTTACCCATATGCTTAAGTAAAAATAAATAAAGAATACAGTACCCTGGGATTTTTTTGAAAAGCAGCTAAAAAATGCAGCGAAAATGCATCACTTTTTTTGTACAGTGTTTTTTTAAATGCATTTCTCTCTAAATTTCTTCTTCCCATATTAAATATAGAGAAAACACTTGCTATTCTGCAGCTAAATTAACATGCAAGCTTTTTTGAAAACACAACTTTTCCAAAGTTTTTTTTTTTTTTCTTAATGCTGGTACGGGAAAACACATTTCTATTTTTTGGGGCCTTAGCCTTAAGATATTTGTCTCCATTTTTTATTTGGGAATAATATAGCTGAGTGCCTGTTACAAAATTAACTTGCATAATTACCACCAAGGGTGGCGTGACCATTTGAATAATTAATCAGCAACTGTGGGCCATTAGCACAAAACATCCACAGTCTGTCAGATCCATGTTTAGATTTTGTTTAATGCAGTGCACAATTAGATTAAATTGTCTACTGTCAAGGGGGACTCTTGGGAGCATTTTATACTGTTTGGGCCCACTGTGGGGAGAATATTATACTGTGTGGGGTTACTGTGGAGCATTTTATACTGTGTGGGGGCCACTGTGGAACATAGTATATTGTGTGGGGGCCACTGTGAAGCATATTATACCGTGTGGGAGCTACTGTGAAGCATATTATACTGTATGTGGGCTATTGAGGAGCATCTTAAACTGTGTGGGGCCACTGTGGAGAATATTATACTGTGTGCGGGCCACTGGAGCATATTATACTGTGTGGGGACTACTGTGAAGCATATTATACTGTGTGGGGGCCACTGTGAAGCAAAATATACTGTGTGGGAGCTACTGTGAAGCATATTATTCTGTGTGTGGGCCATTGTGGAGCATATTATACTGTTTGGGGCCCCTTTACTATTTACATCTCACTCCATCAGTTTTATGGCAGACATGTAATATTATTAAATGCTGTAATTACATTGCATGGTCACTATAAAACAGAAAACAAAAGCACCACAGTTTCTTTAAACAGTTGATCAGCAGGGGTCCTGGGTTTTAGACTCCCACTGATCTCTTAGGCTGCTAGGACCCCACAGATCAGATGTTTACCAGAACACGCAGCTCCCCGTATTGTTTCCATGCTGGGTGCTGCGGTGCTCACTCACTGTATTCTTGATAACCGCAGTTGTGGGTACTATAGTTGTATCCCTTTCAAGTATCTGAGATATCGTTGCAGCACAAATAACGGTCTCTTACAAGAGTATGCTGTAGGGAGGGGGCCATGGTAAAGGTTTACCCAAAAGTGTTTAGTTACACAACTTCTTTTGGCCATTTGAATTTAGCACCAAAGCAGGATCTTTGGTTCCAAATTAAGATAGACCAATCAGAGGAGAGCTGCTCCTGCTATTGAATTCTATATAGACAGTGGCTCTTCTGTCATATCTGGACCACCACGGAGAATAATAGCGGTGATCCTGCTCTAATCTTTCCCTGTGTTGTGATACTATGATGTCACAATAAAGGGATAGTAAATAACATTGGTGGCAGTGGTTAAAAAAAACAAAAAAATCATAGCGGAGCTGCCGCCAGTATTGTCAGTGGTGGCTCCGCTATGAATAAATACTTTGGCAATTTGAATTTAGCCCCAAAGCATTTCAATACTGAAATTCAAATGGCTAGAGGGCTAATTCACAGAGGGGCTATGGTTGGCAGTAGCGGCTGTATATATATATATATATATATATATATATATATATATATATATAATTTTTTAGTTTTTGTTTTTTAACCGCTGACACCAAAATTTTTTATTATTATCCCTGTACCATGACATCATAGTGTCACAGCACAGGGATAGGTCATAGCGGAAGCACTGCCACTATTCTTGTCAGGGGTCCCGCTATCGCAGAAGAACTGTGGCTATTATTGAATTCCGTGGTGGCAGAGGCTCTCGTGTGATTCATCCTTTAGAATTTAGCACCATAGTGTAAGAGACAGCCAATGTTGTCCTAAGCTTCATTTGTCTGTATAAATTGTTAATGTTGAATGTATTTCTGTGATTCTGTTCCTTTAAGACAGCAGCCATTGTAATTGTGACATGATGCTGGAGTGAGACCCCCCCCCCTTTTATGTCAGCCTGCCTGTTCTGCAGACAGAGTGTGAGCAGAGAAGCAGGAAAAGACCAGACAGAGATCAGCAGCCATCTTGGCAAGAGAGAAGACAGGTGTCTATGTTGTATTGAACTGGTGTGGAGATTTTTCTGTACAGCTAAGCTGTATCTTGGTCCAGAGACAAACAGAGTGTAAAGAGACAACAGGACTAGTGAGTCCACGTGAAAGGAACTGTGCTCAGTGGCTGATCAGTGAGACTGACATTGTGACTGTGTATATGGATACCACATATAGAGACTCACAGTGCTGTTGACGTACTGGACAGTAACTGCTAAACCCCGGCTTACATCCCAGCTCAGTGTATGGATTCGGCAGGACTGTCAGTGTGCTGAGTGGAATCTGCTGTTGGATTACATTGCATTCATTTGGTTTCCCTGTTAAAGAGGACTTCATTTCTCCCAAGATCCTGATAACCGTGAGGGGAGGACGCTTCACTATAAAAGAAAGGACCGACTTTGGGCCCCACCGCGCGCTTCTATGGACTGTAAGCGGTCCACCTGGACCACTGGGGAAAAGGGGGTGCACCCAAATGTGAAGTCAGGGTCAGTTAGGGATAGTTTTGAGTATATTGTTCATTCAGTGTCCATACTGCAGAAGTGGACAGAGTAAAAGTAGAAACCATTGCAGAATTTGCCTTGAAATTGTTCATGCTATATTGTATATTTTGCTTGTCTTTATCCATGTCATTTTACCTTTAACTAGCCTTTATTAACTTATACTAAATATATTTTTTTTTTTCTTGAACTACCGCGTGTGCGTTCATTTCTGGTTGCGGAGTCCAAACCACCTGCCTTGCTCTCGGTTCACAATAGCAGGTGCTTAGCCGATAAATTCAAGTGGGCCAATTAGAGAAGAGCTGGCGACCGCTATTGATTTCAATAGAAGCAGCAGCTTTTTTGTGATTGGTCCATCTGAATTTAGCACCAGAGCAGGTCCAATTCATAGCAGGGCTACCGAGGCAATAGCATTGGCATCTCCTCTATGATTTTTTGTAACTACTGACACTAATGTTATTATCCCTGTACTGTATCATCATTATGTCACAACACTGAGAAAGATCATAGCGGGATTGCAGCAGCTAGTAGCAGCAGCGTCTACACTATGACTTTATGCAGATTCACACTGCCGCCAATGTTTTCTTTTATTGTAGACCACAGGGGGCGGGCAGGGGGAAGGCGCTGGCTACCAATTCATTTGAATTGAAAGGTAACTCCTGCTAACACTCTCCATGTTACTTGCATTAAAAGTCATGTTAACGAATGCTAATCTAGATGTATTTCTGATAACAAAAGTTCCCACTAAATGGCAAAATGAAAGCACTTCACAAGCTCCCATATCTTATTGATCTGCTAAGGGTAACAACATATGGCCGATTTTGTAGTGAAACCCCCCATGCAAAATCCACAGCAGAAATCTTCCTGCTGGTAGCAAGAAAAATTGCCTACTCGCATTCACTTCAGTTAGAGGGTCGGCTAAAATATCCCCAAAGATGCTTATAATTTCTGCTAGTTGATTTTTTTTTCAGCTAGCGAAAAATCAAGCATCTGCCTCGCATTGAAATGAATGGTGATGCATCCTTTTAGTTTCATCTTTTCATCTCCGCATTTTAAAAGCTGTAACTTTTTATTCTTCCATTGAAACAGCTATATGCGGAGTTGTATTTTCTATTAGCACCATTTGAGAGAAGATATAATATAATAGCAGAAGGACCCGGCTTCGCACAGATATATTTCATTTTTTGTTTATGTAGTGGCCAAATAAGAATAGACCAGTTTTGCACATGACATCCAGTATAACAGTCCAGTATAGGTACAGTCTATTTATGGTTGTGTTGTTATGGAAACCTGGTAAATGAAATGTGAACTTGTATTGCCTGATACACGTCATATGACTGAATATTTAAGGACCTGCGAACTGCTATTGACTCATACAGGTCATAAATAGCTTGGTTGCTATGGAAACCTGGTGTAAACCTGTGTGTATGTCAAGACTGCAGAACCTGCGATTTTCCATTGGTCCATAAGCATCATGTGATCATGTGTATCTCAGTTTGGATATCAGTGAAAAACCTGCGGTCGGTTGTTATGGAAAACCTGGATTAAAGCTGTGTGTATGTGACCTTGTGTAACAGTGTCATCCACAGCGCCCTGCCCCTTTAAAGCTGACCTACAGCAGTGAAGAAAAATGGCTAGGTTGTTATGGAAACCTGGTGTGCAGCTGTGTGCATGTGGAGACTAAGCGCCTGCAAGCTTCTATTGGCTGTTAATGCCTTGTCAGATTGGAGACGGGCTTGGGTCTGCTGAGAGTTTTCATTAGCTCGAGCAGCAGCCATGCGTTTTGCTGCAGGATTCTTGTGTCCAACTGCAGTTTTCATTTTAGGAGGCATGAGTCGTTTAAAAACGTTTCAATTTATAAGAATTCTGACATCCAGTATGGCAGTCCAGTATAGGTACAATCTATTTATGGCTGTGTTGTTATGGAAACTTGGTAAATTAAATGTGAACTTATATTGATACACATGATATGACTGAATATTTAAAGACCTGCGAACTGCTATTGACTAATACAGGTCATAAATAGCTTGGTTGCTATGGAAACCTGGTGTAAAGCTGTGTGCCTGTGGAGACTATTTGCCTGCGAGCTTCTATTGGCTGATAAGGGACATGTGACCGTGTGTATGACAGTTGGAATATGAGTGAAAGACTTGCAGGCTTGTATTGGCTAATGCAAGTCATTTTTTGGGAATACTGTATCTCAGGAACGGTCCGTGGTCTAAAATCTCCCCGGACACCTGATGTACCTGTGTGCCAAATTTGGTGAGGATCGGTCCAGTCGTTTGGTCGCGCATAAAGAACAGACAGACAGAAACTCATTTTGATATATATATAAGAGATTACTGTATATAACAGTTTTAGGGATACAAAGTGAAAAAAATTGCAATTCTGGTATTGCCTTTTTTTTATTGGTGTTTGCCGTGTGGTACGGATGACATAACAACTTTATTCTGCAAGTCATTACTATTACAGTGATACCAATTTTTTACTAGTTTTTTTGTTTTTTTCCACAGTGAAAAACATTTTAACCACTTCAGTACTGTGCCAATTTGTGGTTCACGACCAGACTCATTTTCAGGTTTTTTGTATGTGCGGTTTTGAGGGCTATAACATTTTTATCATTTGGGTTATTCAACTAATTTCTGCGTCTTTTTTTGGTGACACATAGTGCTTTATTTTTATGTTTTTATTTTTGCATGTGTTTTAATTTTTTTTTATAACCAGGAAAGTATAAACAAAAGAGGAAGGAAAACGGTCATAATAGACCTTTGGGGACATCTGATCACTTTTTTTTGGAATACAGCCTCTTGCCCATAATTATAGAGCTGATCTGGGTCCTATAGGCCCAGTAGTCAACCTAGCCTCTTTGCTGCTTGAGGCGGACTATGGAAAGACACCCCCCCCCCCCCCAAAAAAAAAAAAAAAAACATTAAAAAAAAAAAATTGAGTTTACACGCTACTAGCTTCACACGCTGCTATTGTTGCACAATATACACAAAGTTATAAAACAGTTTATAAAAGAATTCTTCTTCCTGTATTACTTGTGTCAGAGATCTACATCACGGCATTAACAATGAAAATAACTGCTTGAGTACTGGACTTCAGGTATCTTTGGCACTCCAATCGAAGTGAATGAGAGCCACGCGGGCTCGTCCATCCACCAAGCGACGCGCCTTTATTCAGATGGGCTGCGGTCAGGCTGAATTCCCACCCAGTGGGGGGAAAAAACCCAATTCTCAGGCTCAGTGGAGGTCTTAGCAGTCAGACCCCCATCAATCAGGTATTTATCCTCTATCATTTAGGTATATACTGTGCAGTAACATTTTGTGACTTACAGGTGACGTCTCTGACTAATCCTTCACATTTCCCTTCTCTTCCCTTTGGACTGCCATGACCGCTTATTCCAGCTATGACTTGTCTCTGTAAAGTTTGCAACACAGATATCTATGGCTCTACACTTTTCCAGGCATCCAACCCACATTGTCCTCACCTACACAAAGCCCCCATCCTGCTGCTACCCCAATTATAAAATTTATGATATAACCCCCCATAATGAATAATACCCCCAAGTGCATCTTTATATTAATAACTTCCCTGTATACCCCCTTTATATAGTGCCCCTTATTATTATTGCCCCAGGCATTTCCTTATTAAAAAGTAAAAAAAAAAAAAAAAAAAAAAGAGTATACCCGGGACCACCAGGAGCAGCTGTTTGAATGAACCGTGGTATCTGTGTAAGCGCTGTGACCGCTTCTCTGTTTATGTAGTATCATGCATCTCATAGTGGCCATGTAATGTAACTATAGCCTCGTCCTATACACGTCTATGTGACAAGGCTGTAATTACATCACACGGACATTATAAACAGACTGCGCCATGGCCCCTTCATACAGCTGATCAGCGGGGATTCACTGATCTCTTATTGGTGATTTATTCTGAGGATAGATCATCAATAAAAATGAGCTGGAAAACTCCTTAAGGTCCTGGCCTCACATGGCAGAAATGCCGTGGTGTGGCCACGGTTTAAACTTCGCGAAAAAAACGTAGCGTTTTACAGTTCCTGCAAAGTGGATGGGATTCTAGCAAACTCCATCCACATATTGCAAAAAAAATACACACAGTGGACATACTGCAATTTCCAAAACCGTTGCGGTTTTGGAAATCGCAGCATGTCAATTATACCTACAGAAACACCGGTGGTTTCCCAACAGGTATAATGGACACAGAAAGTCCACAGAGGAAACCTCTGCGGACTTTCTGTGAAAAGCGCTGCGGGAAAAACTGCGATTCATTACCGCTGCAGTTTTTCCTGCAGTGCTTTTTTGCTGCTGCCCGCTATGTGGGGCCTTAGCCTTAATAAAGTCCAAGTGCCACCTTAATTGAATGAATTGCCCCCTTATATTATGCCCCTGATTCCCCCTAACATAAATACTGCGCCCCTAATGACCCCTTATATGAATGACCTCCCCCTTGTAATGCCTCCTAATAGTCGTTATATAAATGAACCCCCTATCATCATAAAGCCCCATAATGAATCCTTCCTTATATTTCCCCCTCCTAACAACCGCTTATACTATTAAAACACCCACAACTGCACTAAAAAAAATCTATACTCACCTACCTGCGATCCTTTGGTGAATGGAACCGCCGCTGCCTCCTCTTCTCCTCTGCTTTATGATGCGCAGGGTCCGCGCACAGGCGGTGCGTTGCTATGACGTCATTGCACCGGCCTGGTCTCGGTGTGGCCTGTGGTTTACAAGACAGGATGAGTTTTAACTAGATCGGTGTCTGCGGACACCAATCTAGTTGAAAGTAAATCATTAATGTAGGCCCCGGGGTGGGCCCCTACAGAGTCAGTAGGCCCAGAGAAACCCCCTCTGACCACCCGCTAGCTACGCCTCTGGGGGGGCGGCCAGCAGGTAACAGCCTATTTAAAAAAAAAATAAAAAATTATCCTCACCTACGTGCGATCCCTTGATGGAGCCACCGCCTCTGCTTCACCTGCGCATAAGATGTCTGTGTCTCAGCGCAAGAGGCATGATGACATCCTAGCAGCGCCGCCTGCGCTGAGATACAGACGTCTCCTAAGCCAGCCCCGGACAGGTACCGCTCAGGTTTGTTTTCAGAGCGGCCTGTCTTTGGCTGGTTTAGGATAAAGAATAGTAAAAAAAAAACAAAAAAAAACAATATTAAAAATGCCGCCCCTCCGATAGTGCCGCCCGGGCGGCCGCCTCACCTCACCTCATTAGAGGTGTGCCCCTGTATAGGCCCGCCGGGGAGCTCCGGCTGTAGTTACAGCCGGATCCCCGTTTCAGCAGCTGCATGATTTCGTGCAGCTGCTGAAAACTGCAAGGTCGTACTGGTACATCCTTGCAGAACAAGGCAACCACTTCCAAACGTAAATACTCTATGGGCGGTCCGGAAGTGGTTAAAATTATTTGTTTCTATTATGCTACATTCAATGAGTGACAACATTTTGAGGGCTTGTTTTCTGCAGGAAAACATTTTTTTTATTGTTTTTGGGACATGGCTAAATAGTTGTTCAAAACATCTCACCTTAAACTTTTCTTACATCTGATCAATTATAAAATACACTACGATACTACTGTATCACAGTGTGTAATGTCTGAATGCTGTAAATGTGACAGTCTATTTATTAGACCCTGTCTTTGTAAGTCCCTACTAATCATCTCTACACAGCAAGTTGAAAAGGCATTAGTCCCCTGTTTACCATGACAACCTCTTGGCACCCTGTCAGCATATTGTGGGGTTGATGATAGGGAGAGAGAGAGAGCCTCCTCCCTCCCTCTAACTACTTAGATGCTACTGTCAGCACTGACCACTGCATCTAAATGATTAGGTGCACAGGACTGTCATTATCTCATATCTCAAGTGTAGCCACAAGGTGTCAGCTGTATAGCTGGCTACAGTAGGCAGGTGAAGAATACTGATTACTGCACCCTAATAAAACTATGGTGAGTGTTAATCATCCTCCTCCTGGTATGCTCTATTCAGTGTCGAACTTGGATGTCTGGGTACCACCAGTGGAATTTTTTCTAGGGGCCCACTGACAGGACCCTGCGCGGTGGTAATAACATGTCAGGAGCAATGCTGCTCAATCGCCATACGATGTGCACCACTGCACTACCTAAACCCGCCATTGCACCCTGCAAGGCAACCGAGCAGCGTGGCTCCTGGAATTGTTAACATTAACTGTAGCCGCACTGTTCTGGAAAAATTTATCTTCAGGGGTCCTAGCTGTTGGACCCCTGCAAATGTAATGTTGATGTCCTATCCTAAGGACAGGCCATCAACATTGGAAAGATGGATAAACCCTTTAAAGAGGGCCTAATTTTTTTATGGTTAGTTCACTGGTTCCCCATGCAGTATTCCCTTCACTGGTCTCCCATACGGTATCAGCAAATCCCTAAGTGGGCAGTCTGTGGCTCCCTGAATATGTTGGAATATGTTGGAAATTTCATTTATTGTAAGGTAATATGGATTTAAAGGGAATGTATCATCAGAATACAACATATTATTTAAATCAGGCTTTTTGATAGTGTTTATTGTTTACTTGACTATCCATCTAAAGAATAGGGATGACACTTTGAGCAGTCATGTCATTATCAGTAGGGAGCAGACAGGTTAATGACTGCTGCATAGTTTGTTCAGAGGTCTAGAAGAAACAGGATAGCAACACTATACACTGAAGTGAAAGCTGAACTTTTATTTAGTGAACTGCACCTATTAAAAGTAATTGATATATGTCAAATTCAATACATAAGACATTCCCTTTAACCACAAGAACTATTCAATTAGGAGGGCTGATGCGCAATCATATTCTAGTAGTAGCTTTTTTGGCATAATACAGGGACTTAATGATACAGGATTGACTAAAGCAGGATTCAAGGCCTTTGGGCTCTTGGAGAGTTGGATAGTTATGTTTTAATATGTACCAAAATATAGAGCTGTTTTCTTGGCTGTTTTCTTTTCTTGTATTTAATTAAATTACCGTAGTTTGCAGAACACACACACATTTATCAACATTGTCATATGGATAGGTTTTTTCATTTTGTCTACAACATCTACGGAAATACAAAGCTAGTGATAAATGCTTCAAACACTAAAGAATATTCTGAAACAGGCACGAACTACAGTAGACCTGACAACACTCTGTAGGCAAAATTTGATAAATCTTAAAGCAGAGCATAAAGCATAAAATTACGGAGCTGCAAATAAATGCTAAACTCCACGCTACTCCGTGTACTATCCATCGTAATAGACAAAAATCAAAAGTGTCTGGCCCAACTGTGACAAATATGGTGCACACCAGCTGTCACACTACTCAAAGTATTGTTCCCTGCTTGATGATACATGAATCTGACTTCTGATCTTTCTCCTGCCTTCATGATTTATATTTAAAGTATGAGTAAACTTTTATTTATTTCTCCATAAATCAATAGTGCAGGAGATGGGAACAAACTTTGTAGAATACTTCACTTAAAAAGTGTCTGTGTCTAACTATTACTCCTGTCTTTACTTCATATCTAAGTGATTTTAGACCATACACAGTACATAATCAGTGTCAGTTTACCATAGTAAAAAAGTCTATGGAGAGGGGAGGTGAGGAGGGAGACAGAGATATGAGGTTGTCTACAGCATCAAATGAGTAATTTCTGTCAGGTGAAGGCTTTATAGTAATTCGTTTCTTGTGAAAGAAAATTGTCTCTCTATAGTGGAAGTCTCTGATTTGAGAAGCCCTCCCCCCATAGACTGCTATTGTATATATTTGACATGAGACACTTAAGTGATGGAAAAGGAACTTTTGTTTAATAATATTCAGGCAACATATGGAGTGCCCATTCAAATCTTCGGTGGTGCTCACCTCAACTGCAGTAGTTCATACAATAGACAAAGTCCCAAAAGAAGATAGAAAAGGGCACTCTCCTCAAAATATAAAATACATTTCCAGCTTTATTCCAAATTGGATAAAGACATGTGAAAGCAGAGGGTAGCATACAGTGTGTAAGCAACGGCCATAAGTAATACAAGTAAGTAGAGCTGAGAATAAGGCTTAAGGATATAAATATAAAATGGATGTACATCAATCCAGTTGACAGTGAACCATCAATACAGAGATACAAATAAGTATAAAAGTACATATTGTAATTATTGACGAATACACAGTGTTCAACAAAGTATGAACAAACCATTCACTAGCAGAATGGAGAGGGGAGGAGGGAGTGTAGGGGGACACAGGGGTTTATGATGAAAAAGGCAGTGTGGATATACAGGGCTAAAGATGAAGGTAAAGATAATGGGGAGTATGGTGACAAACTGAGATAGGACCATGTAGTTCATCTTATAAGCTATTTAGACAGGAAGTTTTAGTGTTTTCCTAGTGTACTATCTCCTTTAATCTCTCTTAGTTACCATTTCTTGATCTTCCTAACAGATGCTTTCAGTATAGTGTTATTAGAGCTTTTTCTGTGGCTAGTAGACGTCTAATGAGTTTTATTTGAAATGTGGTGAATTTATTTGAAAGCCAGACCTAAGGCTAAGGCCTAAGTTGTGGAAAAGCAGCTTTTGTTGCAAGTTTTGCTGCAGGCTTTTCAGCCAAACCCAGGAGTGGCTACAAAAGGAATGGAAAATATAAGGAAGCACTTATACATCTTCTTTCTGCTCAATCCACACCTGGCTTTGGCTCTAAAACATGCAGTAAAATGTGCAATGAAAAAAGCTGCTTTTCCGCAAAGTGAGGCTTTAGCCTAAATATCAGGTCTGTGGAATGGGAGGAATAAGGATTCCAGTTATCATTCATTTCTGCTTGCATATTTGATTCTATAACTCTCTTATCTCATGACAGCTTTGTCAAATATGGAGAAAATTGCCTTGTTCCAATTAACACCTACAAGATCTTGAGTCTGTTAGAAAAGATTTGTTGAAATTTAAAGGGGTTTTCCCAAAAAAGTCTTTTATGACATATCCTCTATCATGTCTGATAGATGAGGCTTCCTCCTCTGGGGCCCGCACCTATGTCTGAAATGAAGCCAGGTCTTACCTGATCACAACCTCGATCGTTGGACTTACAAAAGCAGTGTAGCTCTCTGAGCTATGCTGTTTCTGTAACTCCTATAGAAGTAAATCGGAGTTATTGAAAAACATATCTCACTGTTCTACACTGTTTAACTCCCTTCCACTTCTATGGGAATAGTGAGAAAAGTGTAGCTTAGAAAGCTATGCTGTTTTCGGAAGCCAGTGCATCGAGGACTCTCTTCTTGGCATGGTCATGGTCAGATAAAAGCCGGGACATGGAGTCTAGGGGGTTCATTTTAGAGTGAGGGTACTAGAGGTGGGACCTGTATCTATCAGATATTTATTACTTATACTGTGTACATGCCATAAATGTCTTTTATGGGAAAAAAACCCTTTAACTGGAGAAAGATACCATCTAGCCAGGACTTTATAGTGGTTTTCTTGCAGTTTAATGCAATGTGAGGAACTTGGGGTGCTAGCTAATGATGTCTTCATCTCTAACTTAGAACACAATATTGATATATTTTTCAAGAATGATCTAATATTGTATAATTGTGTAATAACCATGTCTTTTATGTATGGGTTGCTCTGAGGTTCTTTCAGGTAAAAGAGATCTAAAGGCATAATATTTTGTATACACTTGTCTGTCAAAGTCGTCCACAAAACCTTTCGGGAGCAGTGAAGGATAGCTCTGACTGTATTAGGGGTAATAGATAAGAGTTTACAAAGTCACATAGATGCAAGAAACTACTTTCTTGATTTAAACTAAAAACAGATTTCCCAACTTTTTCCAGGCATAAATTTTCATATCCCGTGTAGTCTTCTTTGTTGTTGCTTGCATTTTGCATGCAAAATAATTATTGCATGTTTATATGCTGTTGACTATTTTGTTTACTTTTGTATAACTGGTGATACCAGTCACATCGAAACCTATATATGGCATTGAAACATTGAAACAAAAGAATGTACCTCAACTCAGAATATGAAGCAATGTAACAAACCTCTTGTGATTTGAGTTGAGCAATATGTTCTACATGTTTAACAATTAAAAGACTATTATGAAAGGAAATACTTGCAATGCGTATTAATGAGAAGAACCTTTTGTATCTCCTGTGTATATAAGAAAAAGACAGTCTAAAAAGATCTGTTATGCATGCACTTCATCCAAGATTAGTGAGATGAATAACAACTGAGCTATCAGTGACCTAAATAAGTACCAAAGATAACACTGCACAACATCAAAGTGCCTGCTGAGACTAAGGCAATATGGTTGTTTTTGGTTTTCTAAAACATAATACCTGAGAAAATGGCATCTCTAGGCATTTCCTAGGATCTCTCGTGCTACAAGATTACACATTGTAAAGCAGTATAGATTTTTAATTTAAAAAAAAACTTAAATTTTTTTTTACCTTATTCTCATACTTTATAAGCCCATCAGTTTCTAGTCTGTTGATGTCGTGTGGGCATGCAAGAACACTGTGCCACATGACACTCTCTCTTCACTTTAAGAATTTGGCTTATAAAGGTAACCTATGTCTATATGTTTTAGGGCAGATACACTGTTCCATGTATTACATAATCTGAATGATGATTGTAAGGCTAATGCTTCGTTCATACTTGCGGCCAGAGACCGTCCGCCGTGAATCCGACCTAAATGTCCGAAAAAAGGATTGGGAACGGATTGGGAAAGATTTGAAACGGTTTGTTTAAAAACCCATTCACTTCAATGGGTTTTTAAATCAATGCACAGGTGTCTGATTGCAGCCTCTGCGCCGCAAACCCGGTTTTTTGGTAGGACACAAAGTCCTGCATGTCCGATGGTAACACTCAATATCACTCAGTAACACTGAGTATCTCAAAAAAAACTGAGACAGGTCCATGTCTACCATTGTGTAGCACCCCCCCCCCCCCTACTTTTTATCACAGTCTGTAAATGTCTAGGAAGTGAGAAGACCAATTGCTGGAGTTTTAGGAAAGCAATGTTGTCCCATTCTTGTCTGCTGTAGGATTTTGTCTGCATAAGAGATTTTTTATTTTATAATGCACCAAATGTATTCTATTAGTGAAAGGTCTGGACTGCAGGTGGGCCAGTTCAGCACCTGGACTCTTCTTCTGTAAAGCCATGCTGTTGTGTTGAAGGCAGTATGTGGTTTAGCATTGTCTTGCAGAAATATTCAAGGCCTTCTATGAAAGAGACATTGGGGTAGATTTATTAAGATTGGCATTTCATACACCAATCTTAATAAAGGCTCAGAATGGCACAGGGCAAGACTGATTTATGAAGAAGCTCCAGTTAAGGAACTATGCTAGATTTCCATTATAACTCATGCCATAAGCATAAACTAAAAATGTCAAGCTGAGGCGCCCCCACCCAGGCCCTCCCCACTTCCAATGTGGCAAACAAGGTGCAGAAAGGAGGTTGTGCAGTACGTTTGGCGCATTAAAGGGCCTTGCACCAAATGTTTGCCACAATATCATCCTTTTAAACTAGTGTAGAGGGATTGATAAATTTCCTCCATAGTCTGGATAGGAGCATATGTTGTTCTTTTCAACTTTGCACTTATAACAAGCTTGATAGCCTCCTCTACTCTTCAGTCTGCAAGAAATGGTTTCTGTGGTTTCCATAAAAAATTTCTAATTTTGATTTAGCTGATCATATAATAGTTTTCCATGTTGTCTAATCTATTTTAAATGATCTTTGGCCCAGAGAAGAAATTGTTTCTGCATTGTATGAATATATGGCTTCTTCTTTGAATGGTACAGCTTTAACTTGCATTTGTGGATTGCACAGTCAACTGTGTTCACAGACAATGACTCTGGAAGAATTCCCACACCTATGCAGTCATTTGTATTATCATTGTATGCCTGTTTTAATGCTGTGCCACTTAAGGGTCCATAGATCACTGGCATCTACTATTGACCGTGGCCTTGTCTCTTCTGCACATGGATTTCTCCAGATTCTTTGAATCTGTCAACAATATTATGTACTGTAATATAATAATAATAATTTTTATTTATATAGTGCCCACATATTCCACAGCACTTTGCAGATCATAGTGTTCATATACAGATAAAATGATTACAGTGTAATAAATCAAAAAGTTGTACAATTTGCCATTATACATTATACTCTGTTTTAATTCCTCATGCTTGCATTTATTCTTCTTAGTTCTTCTCATTGGATAAAAATATATATAAAAAATATATGATATAATAAATATATATATAAATATATATATAAATAAATAAATTATATATATCCGGTTTGCGTTTAGTTGGACCATCATTTATTTTTCAACAGGACAATGACCCCAAACACACCTCCAGACTGTGTAAGGGCGGTTTGACCAAGAAGGAGAGTGATGGGGTGCTACGCCAGATGATCTGGCCTCCACAGTCACCAGACTTGAACCCAATCGAGATGGTTTGGGGTGAGCTTTGCCGCAGAGTGAAGGCAAAAGGGCCAACAAGTGCTAAGCATCTCTGGGAACTCCTTCAAGACTGTTGGAAGACCATTTCAGGTGACTACCTCTTGAAGCTCATTAAGAGTGTGCAAAGCAGTAATCAAAGCAAAAGGTGGCTACTTTGAAGAACCTAGAATATAAGACATATTTTCAGTTGTTTCACACTTTTTTGTTAAGTATATAATTGCACATGTGTTAATTCATAGTTTTGATGCCTTCAGTGTGAATCTACAATTTTTATAGTCATGAAAATACAGAAAACTCTTGGAATGAGAAGGTGTGTCCAAACTTTTGGTCTGTACTTATATATATATATATATATATATATATATATATATGATATACAGTCCATGGTCATGTGATGGACACACAGGTGCACAGCTCATTACCAGGCAGATGTCTGATTACTGTTCTGTGACTGTAACATGCTGTGCACCAGTGTGCTCATCACGTGACCATGGTCCGTATATCACATGACCATGGACTGATTTTTTTTTTTAGCCACTTGCAGTAAGCAAATGCCAGCATGCAGAGATCTATAAAACTGTGAGGAATTGATACAGACAGTATATTGGAAAACTGTACAATGTTTTATTATGAAAACAATAAAATTAGCCTCTCAATATTGGTCTGAAGTTTTTTGAGATCTGCTGCTGTGATCAATTTCTATATTAGTTATTTTTTTCAAATGAAATCCAAAATTGTCTTACTTTTAACCTCTGATATGTGTTCTATATTTTATTGTGACTAAAATATGGTTATATAAGATTTCTAACTCACTGCATTCTCGTTTTCTTTACATTTTATACAGCATCCCAACTTTTTTGGAATTAGGATTTCCAGAAGTGTGCCAAAAATTGCAGTTTGTCTATGCCAGGAAGTGGCATAAAGTAACTAATAAATTCCACATAGTATGGTTTTATAGACACTTCCTTGCATTGCTACTGTAAGTTGTATTTAATTTGCATGGCTGACATTGGCTACATAAATTAGATACAATAATTAGAACTGAAATGTTATTAAAACATGTTTGCATCCACGAATTAAAAACATGACATTGCCGATAAAAATTTTACAACAAAAATCACTGAAAGAGCTTACTTAGAATTATGATAATTCATTCTAAATGGAAGAAAACAGTGAATTTATGAATAGAATATATGCAGACACATTTACATCTAAGATTAGTCACTGCTGCTAAAGTGTTTACAAGATAATTTAGTCAATTTGGATTTACATAAATTTAAAAACAAAGTGACTTTACTTGATGTAATCAACCAGGTTTTAATGCCCACCAGTGCATGGAGACTAGGACATTAGCCAAAAGGAAACAGCATCCTTAATACTTAAGCTTCTAATGAAATAATGAAACATGTTGATATTAATTTACAATGTGTTTTCATTTTATAATACAATGAATTAATGATTTTAGGACCACTTAAAATAACTAGTGATTGTTCACACTTGCATCACAAAGTGAAATCCTGAAACCTTCAGGTTACAAAAAAAACTAAAATAGTTAATGTACAGGTATAAACTCTAATTCAAAATGCTTACATATGCGCTCCTGTCTTATCATACACTGACGAGCAAAAGGATAACAATGTTTTGAAACTTTGACTTTGATGCTCCATATCTCACCATCTCAGATTCATGTCAAAATGTCTGCCGCATTATTCTCTTCAGACCCCAGTGTGTAATAGGTGGTGGCCAAGGGGAAGAGACAAAAATAAAAAGACATTCATACTCATTCATACTCACAGCACTCTCCTGGTGATGTCATGCGCCTGGGGTCACCACTGTGCCCAAGTTACCTGTGATTGGGCCTCAGCAGTGACCTCACGTGCATGACATCACTAAGGAGATGGACAGAATGTTGAATGTTATAAATGTGTTTCATAGTTCTTTTATGCAGGGGACGTTTTGCACAACCTATGAATATTTTCTTACATGGATGAATAATACAATATATTACACCTTTGTTTTGCACATGATTAAATCATTTATTGTACATTTGCATTTACCATCCTTGTCCTCAATCATTCTCAGCATTTTTCTATTTTTGGTTATACAGCATGTTTCACAATTTTTACAAGAAAAAAAAAAACAGATTCTCTCAAAAAATGTTATTGTCCTTGTCCCTTTAAAAGGATAAGAGTAGTCGGTTGGACAGTCGAAGCAACCATCCATTTCATCCATTTCACGTTGTATGCTAGCTACCTGCTGTTTTACTCCTAATAATTTATTTATATCATATTCCTTTTCCACAAATTTATCTTATAATCTTTGTTCCATATACAGTCATATGAAAAAGTTTGGGCACCCCTATTAATCTTAATCATTTTTAGTTCTAAATATTTGGGTGTTTGCAATAGCCATTTCAATTTCATATATCTAATAACTGATGGACACAGTAATATTTAAGGATTGAAATGAGATTTATTGTACTAACAGAAAATGTGCAATATGCATTAAACCAAAATTTGACCGGTGCAAAAATTTGGGTACCCTTATCATTTTATTGATTTGAATACTCCTAACTACTTTTTACTGACTTACTGAAGCACAAAATTGGTTTTGTAACCTCACTGAGCTTTGAACTTCATAGCCAGGTGTATCCAATCATGAGAAAAGGTATTTAAGGTGGCCAATTGCAAGTTGTTCTCCTATTTGAATCTCCTCTGAAGAGTGGCATCATGGGCTCCTCAAAACAACTCTCAAATGATCTGAAAACAAAGATTGTTCAACATAGTTGTTCAGGGGAAGGATACAAAAAGTTGTCTCAGAGATTTAACCTGTCAGTTTCCACTGTGAGGAACATAGTAAGGAAATGGAAGACCACAGGGACAGTTCTTGTTAAGCCCAGAAGTGGCAGGCCAAGAAAAATATCAGAAAGGCAGAGAAGAAGAATGGTGAGAACAGTCAAGGACAATCCACAGACCACCTCCAAAGAGCTGCAGCATCATCTTGCTGCAGATGGTGTCACTGTGCATCGGTCAACAATACAGCACACTTTGCACAAGGAGAAGCTGTATGGGAGAGTGATGCGAAAGAAGCCGTTTCTGAAAGCACACCACAAACAGAGTCGCCTGAGGTATGCAAAAGCACATTTGGACAAGCCAGCTTCATTTTGGAAGAAGGTCCTGTGGACTGATGGAACAAAGATTGAGTTGTTTGGTCATACATAAAGGCGTTATGCATGGCGTCAAAAAAACACAGCATTCCAAGAAAAACACTTGCTACCCACTGTAAAATTTGGTGGAGGTTCCATCATGCTTTGGGGCTGTGTGGCCAATGCCGGCACCGGGAATCTTGTTAAAGTTGAGGGTCGCATTGATTCAACTCAGTATCAGCAGATTCTTGAGAATAAAGTACAAGAATCAGTGACGAATTTGAAGTTACGCCGGGGATGGATATTTCAGCAAGACAATGATCCAAAACACAGCTCCAAATCTACTCAGGCATTCATGCAGAGGAACAATTACAATGTTCTGGAATGGCCATCCCAGTCCCCAGACCTGAATATCATTGAACATCTGTGGGATAATTTGAAGCAGGCTGTCCATGCTCGGCGACCATCAAACTTAACTGAACTGGAATTGTTTTGTAAAGAGGAATGGTCAAAAATACCTTCATCCAGGATCCAGGAACTGATTAAAAGCTACAGGAAGCGACTAGAGGCTGTTATTTTTGCAAAAGGAGGATCTACTAAATATTAATGTCACTTTTCTGTTGAGGTGCCCATACTTTTGCACCGGTCAAATTTTGGTTTAATGCATATTGCACATTTTCTGTTAGTACAATAAACCTCATTTCAATCCTGAAATATTACTGTGTCCATCAGTTATTAGATATATCAAATTGAAATGGCTGTTGCAAACACCCAAATATTTAGAACTAAAAATGATTAAGATTAATAGGGGTGCCCAAACTTTTTCATATGACTGTAAGTGCAATTTCTCCTTAGATGCATTGTATTGGCTTTTCGGGATATTCATCAACCAAGAAGGTAGGTTGCAACGGGTCGTCAGGATAAAACTATTACTAAAGGTCTTCATTTATGTTTTAGCCAATAGTTTGTCATTTTCAATAAAAATGGTTAATCCAAAAAATGTATTTCTATTTGGCTAAAAGATGAAGGGAACTTCAAATAAAATTCAGTTTTGTTAATCTCATTAAAAAAAGTCCAATAAAGAAAGTTCATCACCAGTCCAAATAAAAACTATATCATCAATAAAATGCTTTCAGAGTACCAGGTTCACGTGGATCTGCCCTGACGGGTAAATACAAATCCTCCCACCTGCTAAAATACTAATTAGCATAACTCAGCACAAAATTGGTCCCCATAGTGGTGCCCCATGTCTATAGGAAAATGATTACATACTATTGTCAAAGCTTGGAATAACAATGAGGATGTACTGGTTCTGCATTGTCTTCCACTTTTGGAAACTAATAACAAATTGTTTATTTGTTGTGGGACACAAGTGCTGATTTTTTTGGCATATAATTTTGTACCTAAGAGACACTATTGGCCTGATAAACAACAGTAGCCACATTCATTTGTTTTGGTTTGGGCTCTTAGGCTTTTCAATGATGTTGTTGTTGTGAAAAAGACTTACATATTTTATTTCTGACAGTGAAAGGGATTTATGTTTAATGCACACGATGTCTATCCTTTACAGTGGCTTGGAAAAGTATTCATTGATTGTATTTTATGGAGATTTTAAGTGACAGATCAACACAAAGTAGCAGTTAATTGTGAAGTGGAACGAAAATGATACATGGTTTTCAAAAAAGTGACGTGCAAAAGTATTCAGCCCCCCCCCCCCCATGTCAATACTTTGTAGAGTCACTGAAAATACAGCTGCAAGTCTTTTGGATTATGTCTCTACCAGATTTGCACATCTAGAGACTGAGATTTTTGCCCATTCTTCTTTGCAAAATTTGCAAAATAGCTCATGCTCAACCAGATTGGATGGAGAGCGTCTATGAACAGCAGTTTTCATGTCTTGCCACAGATGCTCAATGGGATTTAGGTCTGGTCTTTGACTGGGTCATTCTGACACATAAATATTCTTTGATCTAAACCATTCCACTGTAGCTCTGGCTGTAAATTTAGAGTCATTGTCTTGCTGGATGGTGAATCTCCTTCCCAGTCTCAAATCTTTTGCAGCCTCCAACAGGTTATCTTCCAGGATTGCCATCTATTTATCTCCATCCATTTTCCCATCAACTCTGACCAGCTTCCCTGCCCCTGCAAAAGAAAATCCCTCCCTCAGCATGATGCTGCCACCACCATGTTTCACAGTGGGGAGGGTGTGTTCAGGGTGATGAGCACTGTTATGTGTGGTGGAAAAGTAACGCTTTTCATTTAGGCCAAAAAGTTCAACTTTGGCCTCATCTGACCAGATCATCTTCTTCCACATGTTTGTTATGTCCCCTATATGGATTTTGGCAAACTGCAAACAACACTTCTTATGTCTTTCTTTCAACAATGGTTTTCTTCTTGCCACTCTTCCATAAAGGCCAGATTTGTGGAGTGCACGACTTATAGTTGTCCTGTGGACAGATTCTCCCACCTGAGCTGTGGGATTTCTGCAGCTCCTACAGAGTGACCATGGGCCTCTTGGCTGCTTCTCTGACCAGTGCTCTCCTTGCTCAATATGTTAGTTTAGGTGGACGGCCATGTCTTGGCTTTGGTTTGCAGTTGTAGAATACTTTTTCAATTTTTTGATAATGGATTAAACAGTGCTCCTTGGGATGCTCAAAGCTTGGGATATGTTTTTATATCCTAACCCTGCTTTAAACTTTTCCACAACTTTATCTCTGACCTATCTGGTGAGTTCCTTGGTCTTCAAGATGCTGTTTGTTCACTAGTATTCTCTAACAAACCAGAGAGGCCTTCACAGAACAGGTGTATTTATATTGAGACTAAATTACTCACAGCTGGACTCTATTAACTAATTAAGTGACTTCTGAAGGCAATTGATTGAACTAGATTTTATTTAGGGGTATCAGAGTACAGGGGGCTGAATACTTTTGCACGTCACACTTTTCAGATTTTTATTTGATCAAAATTTTGAAAACCATGTATCATTTTCCTTCCACTTCACAATTATGTGCTACTTTGTGTTGGTCTATCACTTAAAATCTCAATAAAATGCATTTAAGTTTGAGGTTGTAAGGTGACAAAATGTGAAAAAGTTCAAGGAGTATGAATACTTTTGCAAGCCACTGTATGTATCTACGGGGAGCCATCTAGTGAAAGTGTTGTGGATTTTAGCCTTTTAAGAATTTTGCTAGCATGTTGTGATTAGTGTATTGAATTTATTTCCTGTAAAATATATGTAGACACACCTGTAATTATCACTTCTATTACATATTACTATAAAGAATTAAATGAATTATCTACTTATATATCTTGTTTATTTCAAAATAGTATTCTATACTCTTCAAGCAAATACTGTATATATTTTCAAGTATAATTCTTTCAACAGAAAACAAGAGGTCAGATATATCTCCTCAAGTCATTTTTAACCTTCCTAAAATTATGTTTATGACATTTTGTTGTTCCAGAAGCTGAATAGGTGAAACATTTCCGGAGGGTAGGGAGTTTAAAATGAATGTATTTGTTTGTAATGTCATGTGCCCAGTTGTAAAATAGGATATAAAGTATAGCAATATTTCTATGTTCCAGGTCTTAGATATTATGTTGTGCACAAGATTACATTTTTAATAAAACAAACAAAATTAATACTTTTTAAAAGAAAATTCCAATATGTTATGATATATATAATATTGTATCTCTGGTAGTACCTTAAAATCTGTGTAATATGGCTGGTAATACCTTTGTATTTTTTCCGTGCCTGGCTGTACCTTTATATATGCAGTACGCCAGATTGTACACTTATTTCTTTCCTAACGCAGCCATATATAATTTTAACATTTTCATTTTTTACTCCACACCTTCCAAATGCGATGATTTTTTTTTTTATTTTTGCATTAACAGAGCTGTAGGGGGGCTTGTTTTTTTGGACAAAATTGTACTTTGTAATATTTTAATATAGAATAGAGTGAAAATGGAACAAAATACAACTACACATTTTTCTTTCAGGTTTTGTTTTTATTGTATTAACTGGGTTGTACACATGATACATTTTTACATGCCATATTTATGTAGTTTTTGTTATACAGTACCTTTAAAAATATAAGCTTTAAATAGAAAAATTCTATGCATTTATTCTGACACCAATTTTCCATGTGCAAAGCTGTGTAAGGGTCCTTGTGAGGCAAGTATTTACATATTAGTAACATTTTGGGAATATAAAATATGACATTTTGATCATTTAAAAAAAAATATATTTTTGGAAAGCAAAGCATTGAAAAATTGCTTTGGATAATGTGATTTTTTTTTTCCAGTTTTATGTTAATTGTAATTAATTTTAATAATATGGGCATTTTTGGATGCAGAGTTACCTATAGTAAAGTTCATTCCCATCCCCTGCCCCCTCCTTAATATTAAGGTTTATATAGGCATAAAAAGCGCTATCAGACTATATGAAATTCACTTGTGTTTTACTATAGGGCGCATGAGCACGAGCCGGATCCCCATCACATGAAGACTGGCGTCCCATACCGTGGAATGCATATGTGTTCCACTAACACATAAAATGGCGCCGTTGCAATGGAATAAAGGAACCGGGTATCCGATGCATGCGCACAACACAGGTGGATAGTGGCAGCCATCTTGGAACCAGGAAAGCTCATAAAAGAGCTAGAAATGCTCCCAAATAATTGTAGAAAGTACCTTATCGGCTATAATAACAACAGTAATAGACATACAGAGACAAAATAACAAAATTATAAAGCATACATAAAAATAAAAAGAAATATTAAGACAAAACCCTACAGCAGACAAGAATGGGACAACATTGCTTGCCTAAAACTCCAGCAATTGGTCTTCCTAGACATTTACAGACTGTGGTAAAAAGTAGGGGGGATGCTACACAATGGTAGACATGGACCTGTCTCAGTTTTTTGAGATACTCAGTGTTACTGAGTGATATTGAGTGTTACCATCGGACATGCAGGACTTTGTGTCTGACCAAACCAAATCTGCTTCAAATTCCTCTGTGTGAACTTACCCTTAGGTGGTGGGGTCACATCTAAACATGGCATTTGAGTGGTTAAACGACCATTGTCTCTGATCACATACACTACTACTGGGTCAATGTTGTATAAAACAGCAGAAACCCAGTAGCTATTGCACCCACTTAGTTTCTGAGCTGGTGCTATCTTTTAAGTCCGAAAATGGCCATGCATGTGCAGCAGCTCTCAGGAAGGGGTTATATATCCAGTATGCCTGGTTGTACCTTCATGATGGATAGGTCTTTTGCAGACATGTCAACAGACAGTACCTTGCGAAAGTATTCGGCCCCCTTGAACTTTTCAAAATTTTGCCACATTTCAGGCTTCAAACATAAGGATATAAAATTTTAATTTTTGGTGAAGAATCAACAACAAGTGGGACACAATCGTGAAGTGGAACGAAATTTATTGGATATTTTAAACTTTTGTAAAAAATAAAAAACTGAAAAGTGGGGCGTGCCAAATTATTCAGCCCCCTTAAGTTAATACTTTGTAGCACCACCTTTTGCTGCGATTACAGCTGCAAGTCGCTTGGGGTATGTCTCTATCAGTTTTGCACATCGAGAGACTGAAATTCTTGCCCATTCTTCCTTGGAAAACAGCTCGAGCTCAGTGAGGTTGGATGGAGAGCGTTTGTGAACAGCAGTTTTCAGCTTTTTCCACAGATTCTCGATTGGATTCAGGTCTGGACTTTGACTTGGCCATTCTAACACCTGGATATGTTTATTTGTGAACCATTCCATTGTAGATTTTGCTTTATGTTTGGGATCATTGGCTTGTTGGAAGATAAATCTCCGACCCAGTCTCAGGTCTTTTACAGACTCCAACAGTTTTTCTTCCAGAATGGTCCTGTATTTGGCTCCATCCATCTTCCCATCAATTTTAACCATCTTCCCTGTCCCTGCTGAAGAAAAGCAGGCCCAAACCATGATGCTGCCACCATCATGTTTGACAGTGGGGATGGTGTGTTCAGGGTGATGAACTGTGTTGCTTTTACGCCAAACATATCGTTTTGCATTGTGGCCAAAAAGTTCGATTTTGGTTTCATCTGACCAGAGCACCTTCTTCCACATGTTTGGTGTGTCTCCCAGGTGGCTTGTGGCAAACTTTAAACGAGATTTTTTATGGATATCTTTCAGAAATGGCTTTCTTCTTGCCACTCTTCCATAAAGGCCAGATTTGTGCAGTGTACGGCTGATTGTTGTCCTATGGACAGACTCTCCCACCTCAGCTGTAGATCTCTGCAGTTCATCCAGAGTGATCATGGGCCTCTTGGCTGCGTCTCTGATCAGTCTTCTCCTTGTTTGAGATGAAAGTTTATAGGGATGGCCGGGTCTTGGTAGATTTTCAGTGGTCTGATACTCCTTCCATTTCAATATGATCGCTTGCACAGTGCTCCTTGGGATGTTTAAAGTTTGGGAAATCTTTTTGTATCCAAATCTGGCTTTAAACTTCTCCACAACAGTATCACGGACCTGCCTGGTGTGTTCCTTGGTCTTCATGATGCTCTCTGCTCTTTAAACAGAACCCTGAGACTATCACAGAGCAGGTGCATTTATACGGAGACTTGATTACACACAGGTGGATTATATTTATCATCATCAGTCATTTAGGACAACATTGGATCATTCAGAGATCCTCACTGAACTTCTGGAGTGAGTTTGCTGCACTGAAAGTAAAGGGGCTGAATAATATTGCACGCCCCACTATTCAGTTTTTTATTTTTTACAAAAGTTTAAAATAACCAATAAATTTCGTTCCACTTCACAATTGTGTCCCACTTGTTGTTGATTCTTCACCAAAAAATTAAAATTTTATATCCTTATGTTTGAAGCCTGAAATGTGGCAAAAGGTTGAAAAGTTCAAGGGGGCCGAATACTTTCGCAAGGCACTGTATGTGTTATCATAATATTATTTAGGTATTATTATGCATTTACTGGTATCATGTCACGTTTATCCATATTTTTATGGTCTATTTCGCCATTAATAGTTGACCTAGGGTTGGCTAATGTATGTAATAAGTTTTATGTACTAGGGTTTCTGATGTATTTTTTGAATTTTTTATTTTGTCTGTATATATTTATTTATAAGATATGTTGTAGATTCATTCCTTTCATATTGCATTTATGGGTGTTTTGGCTGGGTATGCCAGATTAGTATATTGGATTCATCTTAGGAGGTATGGTCAAACTCATTAATTTTTCCGTATTTAAACTGCTGTGCGCATGCGTGATCGATACCACACCCTGTGCAGTTTTATTTGTTACTATAGTCCATCTGTTCATGTTCAGAGGTACTTTCCACGAATGCGCATGAGCTGCAGTATATCGCGTAGTATAAATCTTGCACATGCACAGTTGCTTAAGGATGTCAGAGGCTAGCTTCCAGGCTGTCTTGGCATCGTGGGAATTTCTACCCGCATCGG
Organism: Leptodactylus fallax; assembly: GCA_947044405.1. NCBI lineage: Eukaryota > Metazoa > Chordata > Amphibia > Anura > Leptodactylidae > Leptodactylus > Leptodactylus fallax. Next base: position 1,182,337 of record CAMRHE010000379.1, read on the forward strand.
AAATCCAATATATATACTTGAATACTGGCGTGCTTACTTTGTATTATAGGTGAACTTTCAGGTATTATGTATGCTTTCATCACAGCTTGTGGTCCTTTTGATTGGTTAGTGTAGGGTTTAAAATCTTGGTATTTGGACTATGCTACACACTCCCAGGTGAAGCTTTGTGGCAAAATGCTTGACGGGGTTCACTGTCAGCCAGGTGTGTTACTATTGGGGTATATTATCTTTGCTTTTTGCATGACTGGCTTTTACATTGTGTGTTTGTACCATTGGTACCTTATATCTTGTTTTGTTTATTATATAGCACTTTACTTTGCTATTTTTGCAGACATGGGCTATACTGTATACTATGGCTGCTAGTAAGGTACATATACTGTATGCATATATATGTATTGTTATGCATCCTTATCTGTGTATTTTGTTGCTGCTCTTTCCCCATATTTCTCACCTGTTTAAGTATTACCGTGGTATCCCCCCTTTTCTTGTTTTCCCCCATTTATTGTACTGTATGTCTTTATTTATTGAAACAGTAAATACATATGAAATATTGTTACTTATTTGTGGGCATGATTTTTTTGAGCGTTACCTTACTGACTGAGCTACAAACTCCATTAACTTCAATATTGTTTTTTTCTCTTATCTTTTCACTTTTTTCTCTCAATAGAATATATTTTTCCCTGTATAATGTATAGTATATTTTTTTGCCTTGTATATAGAGAAATATCTTTATATATCAGTAAATTGTATGCTGAAATATATAAAGCAGGGGCCTCAAGCTCGCGGTCCTCGGGACAATAGTTTGCGGCCCCCACCTCAATATCAAAGTTTAATGTTAGTGCGGCCCGAGTTTGATACAAATGGCACTTTTCAGTGTTGTGTGGGGAGCTGAATGAACCTACCAATCACGGTGGGGTATATTGCTCTCGGAGGCGGGACATCAGCCGGGCTTATTGCGAACTTGCACCATTACCCCGGGCTCAGAAGCGGAGGCAGCCGCTGAAATTGCTACTCAGCGGGACAGAAAAAAAAGCGGAAAAGACGCATCGGCTAAACACTGAAACAGTGACACCAAGTGGAATTATATATTACACGACCCCAAACATGTCTTTTTCAAAGCCTGCAGTGAAGAGAAAGGTTGGTGATGAGCACAGACAATTTCAGGAAAGTGGGAAGTGCAATATTTCTTTGTTGAGCACAAGGGTGCACAAAGAATACAATTTGAAACGTCATTACACAACTAGACATGCTGAGGAGTATGCAAAATACCAGGGAGATGAGAGAGCAAACTGGGTTGCTAATCTTAAAACATATCTACTGAGGCAACACAATTTCTTTAAGAAAGCAACCAAAGAGAATGATGCAGCAGTCGAAGCTAGCTACGTGGTTAGTGAGATGTTTGATAAAGCAGGAAAACCATTCAAAGAAGGTGAATTTGTAAAAAAAAGTGCATATTACAGGCTGCAAGTATTGTCTGTCCAGAAAAGAAAGGTCAGTTTAGCAACATCAGCCTTTCCGCCAACATCGTAGCAGAGCGCATTTCTGACCTGTCAAGTGACATTTATGATCAACTTTTGTCAGAAAGCAAAATGTTTCAGTGTATACTCAGTCACTCTTGATGAGACCACAGATATCACCGACACTGCCCAGCTCGCCATCTATGTCCGTGGTCTTGATGACAATTTTGAAGTCATAGAGGAGTTGCTCACAGTGATTGCAATGCATGGCCAGACCACCGCTCAGGAGATATTTCACCAGCTGTGTGATGCCATTGAGAATGCCGGTTTGCCTTGGAGGAGGTTTGCTGGAATAACAACTGATGGAGCTCCATCAATGACAGGGAGGAAAAATTGACTGGTGGCACTTGTTCAAAAAAAAACTGGAAGAGGAAGGTGTGGAGGAGGCCATTGCTCTGCACTGCATTATCCATCAGCAGGCCCTTTGCAGCAAATGCCTGAAGTTTGACAATGTGATGTCTTTCGTTGTGAAATGCATCAACCAAATCAGATCCAGGGGCTTAAAGCACAGAAGGTTTCGTGTTTTTTAGAGGAAATGGAGTCAGAATATGGGGATGTACTCTACTTCACCGAGGTACGTTGGCTCAGCAGGGGAAACATATTGAAGAGATTTTTTGAGTTGAGAGCGGAAGTGAAAGCCTTCATGGAGAAAGATGGGGTTGCTGTTCCTGTGCTAAGTGATCCAAAATGGCTCATGGACTTAGCTTTTTTTGTTGATATCACACATGAGCTTAATGTACTGAACAAGAAGTTACAAGGCCAGGGGCAACTTGTCAGTGCTGCCTATGACAGTGAGAGCATTCTCTACAAAATTTATGTTATGGAAAGCCCACCTTTCTCAGACAAACCTTTGCCATTTCCCAGCATGCAAAGCACTCATGGATGCAGGCACACCATTCAGTGGTGAGGAGTATGTGGATGTCATTTTGAAGCTACAGGAGGAATTTGATCACAGATTTGCAGACTTCAAGACGCACAGAGCCACATTTCAAATTTTTGCGGACCCCTTCTCCTTTGATGTGCAAGATGCACCTCCTGTGCTTCAAATGGAGCTCATTGACCTGCAGTGCAACTCTGAACTCAAAGCCAAGTTCAGGGAGGTGAGTGGAAAAGCAGACAATCTCGGGCAATTTTTGAGAGAATTGCCCCCAAGCTTCTCTGAGCTTTCCCGAATGTTGAAGCGGACCATGTGTCTTTTTGGGAGCACATACTTGTGCGAAAAGCTCTTCTCTACCTTGAACTTCAATAAGTCCAAGTACAGGTCCAGACTTACTGATGATCTTCAAGCCCTACTGAGGGTCTCAACTGCTTCCTCCCTTAAGCCAAATGTGGCTCGGCTATGCGAGAGTAAGCGCTGCCAGATCTCTAGCAGCAAGAAGTAGGCAGAAGAAGCCATGTTCAAAACAGTTTATGTTCAATGTTACATTCATGTTCAGAAAGTTAAATGTTAAAGAACTGTTAATACAGACATTTGAATCTAATAATTACATTTCTCTAGTGAACAACTATATGTGGTTTCTTCAGTCTTCTATATCTGCTGTATTATTATTATTATCATTTTCATTTTATTTATTTATTACTGATTGATTTATTTTTTTCTTATGAATTTGTTAATTTATTTTTATTTTTTAACACAAAATAAGATGAAAAAATAAAGACATTTGATAACATTGGAATGTTTTTGTAAGAGCTTTTCTTGTGGAAAACCTGATGCGGCCCAGCCTCACCCAGACTCTACCTCCAGCGGCCTTCGGGTAAATTGAGTTTGAGACCCCTGATATAAAGAGATATGTCTCTACATACAGTATACAGGGAAAGAAATATAATACTTGAAGAGAGGTAAAAGTGATGAGGTAAGAGAAAAAAAATAGATAAAAAAAAAATACTCAAATCAAAATTGGGTAAGGACCTAGCTAAATCAACAACTGAAGGCAATTTTATGGAAGGGGATGGCTTCCACCGTCTTATATACCCCCAAGTTACCAGTAGTCATCCCTGACAACCATTCCTTTCTTCGGGAGCATCACACTGACTAATACAACAGTTACATAGATTCTCAGATATACTCTTGCACCTGACGTCTGTGTCTGCTGTAGAAAAGCCCAATGATCTAAAGTAATATGGGACTGCCATTATACTCTTCAGTTGCCACTGACTAAACCCTATGGCACTGGCACAACTCTTCAGTTGTTAGTTACTTATGGTCATTATGGTTATTGCATGGTCTCCTCTACTGGATTGCTAGACGACGGCTCTTACTCCCCAATGAGGAATCAGCTGACTCCACTGAGACATAAAATAGCCAGCCTCTTCTATTCATTAATTCCCTCTGCAACATGAAGGTACTTGGTGATCAGTCTTGGGGGGTTGTAGCAGTACTGGTAAATCTGTTGCACAGTAGGGGTGCGCGATGGTGCTGGCAATCCTTTTGACTATGTCAAAAAGAGATGTAAGGGGCTGGGGCCCTAACTGACTACATCACAGGTTGTGTAGGTCAAGTAGGCCCCTTCTGCTTCCAGATTACCATTAATTAAGTGCTTGTAAATGTGCAATCAAAGTAAACACATAATTTTTGCAGGGTTAATGTTCATCAGAGCTTTACTGAAGTAGTTGTTTAGTCACACACTAGGTAACAGCAGGTACTCAATAGCAACAAGGATCAACTACAACAGTTCAACTTGAAAATAAATTCTCTGAATGCTAAGAAAAATTTCTCAGCATGAAAGCAATGGTTGCAAGGCAACAGACAGCAATTGCCCAGTTCTCTCAGGGATTTGCACTCAGCTCCTATTAGTCCTGCTTCTTAGACAGACACACACTAGGTTCACTATGCTCATCTTCAAATACAATCAGGTCTTTATCCTGCAATGGTTGGTATGGATGAGTAACCACAATGGTCACAACAGAGTTGCAGACAGAAGACCTGAAAGGCGTAGTTAATGCTGTAACTACAAGGCATTAGGATGTACCTTGGGTGGTGCAAAAAGGATACTACTGGTGGCCAACCTATAGGTGCAATTGGGTTCTACCTGTTTCATTAGAATTATTGCACCACAGTCTTTCTAGAAAGTACTAAACTGAAGAAGGCACAATGACAATAAACAGCATGATACACATCATACAATGCACATTAAGATGTACAAAGCACAATCAAATATAGTAAACAGATACACAAGCCAAATTTGGGTAAGGACCTAGCTAAATCAACCACTAAAGGCAATTTTGAGGAGGGGGGTGACTTCCACCTCCTCATACAGTGGTGGGACCTACAGTGCTGATGATGGTGGTAGGGATTTCTTATGGAGCACACCCTCATGTGAAGTCTCCTGACTGATGGTGGCTAGAGTGCCCTTGATGTTGTTGCATAATGAAGTAGTCAGGAGAAAAAAGTAACTTGTAGTAACATACAATTCTTTACTGATGGAAGTAACATGTATAAATCATCCACAAGTTGCAAAAACTCTTCCAATAATAGAAAAGGTGGTTTAGAAATGTTCCTCTTTTGGTCGGCAGGTCTTAGTCCCTGACCTTTTAGTTTCTCTTCAATTCTGTTTTTCTCTGAAATCGAAAATTTACCTACAATACCGATACTGGATGTAGGTATAATACAGAACACTATACCTGGCCAGAAGCTAGTAAGACCTAGACAAATATATGAGGCCCTGTGACAATTCCTCACAGACTAATCCAAAATAAGCAGAGCTTGACAGAAGCTCATCTGCTGTCTTTTCAAATGTCTTTCAAAGCCCATGTAGAATGATTTAGGGGAGGTTCTCCCTGAAGCCACAGTTAGTTCAATCCTGCAAATTAAAGCTACAAACCATGTGGAAGAGTAGAGTAGCAACAGACAAACCTAGAAGACTACAGGCGACAGGACCAAAAGAATGGACAAACGGACCGCTAAAACAGAGGACACCAACAGAGCCCAAGGGACCCCATTAAGGCTGAGGTCTGTCAGGAATCTGTCGGATGTGTGTTAGTTTTAACTGGAATCACCAGACAAAAAAGAAGCAGATGTGAACCCAGCCTTAGGCATTTAAACATAATTATAAAACAGCATATCCCAATTAATGCAATGTAAAATGCAACTTTCTGGACTAAGAGTCAATACAGTCTTTGAGGTAAACCTATATAAATATACATTTACACAGTCTTTGGGGTTTGGGTGAAAACAATACACATAAATATGAGGTAAAGGGGAAAAAAGACAATGTCAGCAAGGAAGGGTAGAACAAGCAAAGCCAAAGCATGTGCGGTGAGGACTTTGGCTGGAACAAACCCTCGTGCGCTGCTGGACTGGACAGAGGCGGGGGACACTGGACAACCGGGGACAGGTATTTTTTATTTTTCACCTTTCCTGGGCCTCCTGGCAAAAAACTGTAATTCCTGGACAATCCCTTTAACCCTTTTGCGCATAATCACATAAATTTACGTCATTTTGCGGAAAGTGATGTATGGAGAGAGCTCAGCTTGCAGCTCTTAACACTTTAGATGCCATGGATAAACTCGACTGCAGCATCTAAAGTGCACAGTCATCATGGGCGTCGCCATCTTTGACCGATCGCCGCCTTCCGGATCGTTATCGATTGGTTTCCATGACAGCCGGGAATCTATTGAAGGCTCCCAGGCTTGTCATTATATCACTTCTATTACACGCTGCCATAGGCAATATATTAGTATTCAAGGTTCAAGGTCCCTAGGAGGTCTGAAAATAAAAGTAAAAGAAAAAAGTTTTTAAAAGTATAAAAAAACCCACAAAAAATATAAAAGTTCAAATCACCCCCCTTTCCCTAGATCATATATAAAAATAAATAAACAATCAAACATAAACACTTTAGGAGTCTCCACGCTCCAAAATGTCCGAATTATTAAAATGTTAAGTTTCACCAGCAACATAGAAGAGGATTCTTTACAGTAAGAACAGCGAGACTATGGAACTCTCTGCCTCAGGAAGTGGTGATGATGGATTCATTGAACAAGTTCAAAGAGAGCCTGGATGCCTTTCTCGAACAGAACAACATTACGGGGTATGGGTTATAGATTTTAAGGGCACGTTGATCCAGGGTTTTATACTGATTGCCATGAAATGGGGCAATTGGCATAAGCATCATGGGTTTTTTTGCCTTCCTCTGGATCAACACTGTAGGGGACTGTAGGGTTATAGGTTGGACTTGATGGACTAATGTCTTAATCCAACCTCATCTACTATGTAACTATGGAACATCCAAATGCTCTCTAGCAAACTGCAGACAGGCCCGGATATGTACTGGCTTAAGCAGGGGGACACGTCTGGCACTGCAGGATCTGAGTCCCTGGTGGTGTAGTGTGTTACTGATGGTAGCCTTTGTTACGTTAGTCCCAGCTTTCTGCAGGTCATTCACTAGGTCCCCCCATGTGGTTCTGGGATTTTCACCATTCTTGTGATCACAGGGTGAGATCTTACGTGGAGCCCCTGATCGAGGGAGATTATCAGTGGTCTTGTATGTCTTCCATTTTCTAATTATTGCTCCCACAGTTGATTTCTTCACACCAAGCTGCTTGCCTATTGCAGATTCAGTCTTCCCAGCTTGATGCAGGTCTATAATTTTGTTTCTGGTGTCCTTCCACAGCTCTTTGGTCTTGACCATAGTAGAGTTTGGAGTGTGACTGTTTGAGGTTGTGGACAGGTGTCTTTTATACTGATGATAATTTCAAACAGGTGCCATTACTACAGGTAATGAGTGGAGGACAGAGGAGCCTCTTAAAGAAGAAGTTACAGGTCTGTGAGAACCAGAAATTTTGCTTGTTTCTAGGTGACTAAATACTTATTTCCCACCATAATTTGCAAATAAATTCTTAAAAAAATCAGACAATGTGATTTTCTAGATATGTTTTCTCATTTTGTCTCTCATAGTTGAGGTCTACCTATGATGTCAATTACAGGCCTCTCTCATCCTTTTAAATGGGAGAACTTGCACAATTGGTGGCTGACTAAATACTTTTTTTCCCCACTGTATATAAATATGAGTTTCTGTCTGTCTGTTATTTATGTGCGACCCAACGACTGGACCAATCTTCACCAAATTTGGCAAACAGGTACATCAGATTACCGGGAAGGTTTTAGACCGGGTCTCAGTTCTCTAGAACGTACTGTTCCTGAGATATAGTATTCCCAAAAAATAACCTGAATTAGCCAATAGAAGCCTGCAAGTCTTTCACTCATATTCCAAATGCCATACACACATGTCACATGTCCCTTATCAGCCAATAGAAGCTCACAGGCGCTTAGTCTAAACATGCACACAGCTTTACTCCAGGTTTCCAGAACAACCCAGCCATTTTTCTTCACTGCTGTAGATCAGCTTTAAAGGCGTAGGGTGCTGTGGATGACACCATTACACAAGGTCACATACACACATCTTAACTCCAGGTTTCCATAACAACCGATCGCAGGTTTTTCACTAATATCCAAACTGAGATACACATGATCACATGACGCGTTTGGACCAATGGAAACTCGCAGGCTCTTCAGTCTTGACATACACACAGCTTTACACCAGGTTTCCATAGCAACCAAGCTATTTATGACCTGTATTAGACAATAGCAGTTCGCAGGTCCTTAAATATTCAGTCGTATGATGTGTATCAGCCAATATAACTTCACATTTAATTTACCAGGTTTCCATAACAACACAGACATAAATAGACTGTACCTATACTGGACCTCAATACTGGATGTCAGCATTCTTATACTGTAAATTGAAGCGTATTTCAAATACACACTAACGACATACAAAATAGACCAGTGACAATTCTTATAGGGCCACTACACAAACAAAAAATGAAATATACCAGTGTGAAGCCGGGTCATTCTGCTAGTACTATATAAATTTGGTATCGCCATGACCATACTGACCCGCAGAATACAGGTAACATGTAATTTTTACCACATAGTGAATGCCGTAAAAATTAAACCCATAAGAAATTGTCGCAAATGCATTTTTTTCCAATTCCACCTCATTCAGAATTTTTTTCCTGCTTCCCAGTACATTGCACAGGATATTGAATGGTGCCATTACAAAGTAAAATTTGTCCCACAAACAATAAGCCATCATGTAACTCTGTGTACTGAAAAATGAAAAAAATTATGGCTCTTGGACTGGGAGAGGAAAAAACAGAAATGCAAAAACAAAAATTGGCAGAAGCATGAAAGGGTTAACCAGGCAGAGTTAAGATGGGAGATGAGGGAATGGACTAGCACTTTTGTAGACTCTTGCTTGAGGTAAGTCTGCAGGCGGCAATAGGTGTTAAAGGTTTGGATGTGTGGTTTGAAGGACAGTGTAGAATAAAAGGCTACACCAAGGTTTTGGGCTTGTGAGTCTGGTGTAAGTTTGGGCCCATTAAGTTTGATAGATAATTCAGATAGCGGGGCTAAGTGAGATGGGGGAGAGTTGAGAGTTTTCTCCATACCGAGTTTAAGAAAACTTCAGAAGGAGGAACTCTGGATAGCAGAGTTGTAATGTCTGGGTAAGGTATATTTAAATGTTGTCAGCATAAGAATGGTATTGAAAGCCATAGGACTCTATGCGTTGACCCAGGCAGTCCAACTGAGAATGACAAACTTTAGTCAAAAAGCAGTAGAATACCGCCACAAAAAAATAAAATAATTATATTTAGCCCTTTAGATAGCTTTTCCCAGTTGGCAGCCTCAGCGATTAACTTAGACCACAGTTTAGCCTGGTCTTTCTGTCTTGGAATCAAGTCTTCCAATTCAGCTAAATATGGAAAGTCAGAGGAGGCTTTTATAACTGATGTCAAAGATTTTGGTAATGGATCAGCCCTGGAGGGAGATGACACAGTTGGAGAATTTATCTACTGATGGTTAAAAGAGGATGGAGAAAAGGATAATGTGGCTCCAGCCCCACACTGAGATGAGATGGTCCAATAGCCATTAAAGCCTCTCTTAAGGATGAACAAGACCTGCTGCACAGGCTTCAGATTATGTAAACTCTTAGGCAGAGAAGTCCTTTTTATAGAATGCTTATTAACAAATACTTGTTCTCCTCGCCTCATGTCCATACTGCCAGAAACAAGGGATACCTCTCTCTTGCTACTCATAAGTGCCCATTTACAGATAATTTTGTGGCTCTTCCATTTGAGCATTATAGTCCCTTATATTGACCCTCTCAATTTGTGATTTTGGTGCTTTTAATACCTCAACTTTTCCAAGTATTTGTTCCTGCGTAGACTCTAGCTCCAGCTGGGATCCCAGTGTTAAACATTGTCCATCCTGCAGTGGGGGAAGGAGCAGGGTCCATATTTAGCCACCCTGCTATAACAACACAGAGTGACAGTCATGGGAATCCCTTGAAATGTCCACAACTGACAAAAATGGCAAGATAGCACTAAGCTCTATTGTCACTTCCTGCCCATATAGGGCAGGATTTTTTTAAGATGATGGCACCATATCCTCCCTGAGGTGCAGATGGTTTCTTTATTCTTCCATGCAATGGGGGACTATACATTTATTTCAACTTGAGATGAAATTTAGTTTCCCTGGTTGCTAAGCAGCGCCTTCTGCTCTCCCACACTCCTGGAATTGACAGATTATTTCCTAGGGTCTGTTCAACGGTCATTCCTTTGACGTAGGAAAACATTCAGCAGGCAGTTAACCCTTCATGGGCCGTTCAGTTATTTCCCTCTAACACAGTAAATAATTCAGATGACTGTTAACTGTTTCTGATGCTATTATGAAATTCATATGAATTGAAAATCTCTCAATCCATCAGTAAATTGTTCAATTTACTGCTTCCATCTCAAAACTTTTTAGGGCTGATGAACAACAAAGTCTCTGAAATCATGTTTACTGTGCTGCAACAAGACTTCTCAAGTAAAGCTTTCTTAAAATGGAAGGGCTGTTCTACAGTCTAATTGTTCAACTCTCTGATAAACTGCAAATGTCTCTCACAATCATTCCAAGATAGCTGAAAACCCCTTATAACAGTAGTTTGACAAGACAGCAAGAAGTTCACACAGGCAACGTCTTTCAAATTCAGCTTGCACAAGGCAAAGGTTTCTCAAATTCCGTCTCTTACCAAAGCACAGAAGAGATTAATCCCATTTGTAACACCATTTTGATGTGGCAACCCAGGGAGGAGTGAGGAAAGGATGGGAGTAATAGTCCTCTGCTAAAGTCTAGTCACAGTGGCAGATATTAAAACAAAACTTACACTGCTATTCATGACTGCGTGGATGCCTTCACTACACTTTTCTTACCCCTCCCCCTGATAATTGAAATGATGACAGACAACGTAATTTCCTTTTGAGTGGGCGGAGGTCGTGGGCTTTATTTGTAAATATTCATGAACGGTAACCAGGTAACTCGTTGCCATGGTAACCACATTGCCATGGCAACCCAAACATCAACACACAACTTTAAACTCTGGATCGGGAGCGGATGACCCAGCACCATCATCCGGCGGGCCAGACACCTCCCCGTCCACCCTATCTCCTGTGCAGCACCGCCATCGAGGGGCCCGTGTATCCCTACACCGGGCTCCGACCCCCACCCAAAAGAAAAAGGGCCTGCTCTACTCCATCCTGCAACCCAGATAAAAAGATGTCCAACCCGATATCATTCAGGTGCACGCCATCGGGCCTCAGCAACCTCCCATTATCCCCCTCCAACTGCTTGTTCCGGATGACGACCCCCCCCCTCTGGACCTCATGAACCGGGCCATCCTAGCATTTACGGACCTCCTGCACCTCTCAATCGACTCCGCATCCCTCGCACCCTGCCACCTTACTCTGGGAACAATCTCAGACCAGAAGATGACTGCTTCGGGGAAAAACCTGGGGATCCTCTCCAAATCCGACCTCATAATAGCCAGGAGTTCAGCCATGCAGGTAAAACATAGGTTGTTACCTCCAGCGTGGATGACCAGGATGACTGGACCAGAAACACACCGGCTAAGCTCGATGGCTTCAGGGAGGACCTGGCCCCATCGCAAACCTCGCTCTCCCCGCCACACCACCTCGATATGTTGAAATCCGAGGTTTCTGCCCCCCCTGGTCTGGTCTCAGCCTGCTGGGCAGCCCAAAATATAAACGAATGGCCCACTAAACAGACCACCGGGTCCTGGCGATCTGCAAGAGAAAAGAAAAAGGGGGGGGGGGGTTTATAACACCAGCTCAGGGCGGATATATCTGGCATAACAACCCAACTTTCATCTACCGATCCGCTTAACGTCATCCTTGGGTAGGCCCGCACGAGCGACCTCCGTCGCCGCTCCTATACGGAACGAATGGGTACCATATTCCTTATAGGGGAGTCCAATTTTTTGTAACCCCTTTTTCAATAATACCTTGAACTGGTATCGAATAAAAGGGGCACCGTCCTTGTGGTGGCCTGTGGTTTTACCGCCATATAGCGAGCCACCCTGAGGACGGGACACACCGGCCTATCCACAGCCTTCAGTGTCAACCAAGACCCTCTACCCAATACATCCGTCTTCGACCTCCGGACCCGTATCCGCACTAGGACCTTCGGTGACCAAATCCCCCACAAACAACCCACCCAATTTCTTTTTTGAAACAGAAACAAGTTCACCCACCCTAAGGGCGCCATAGAAAGCCAAACAACACGCTGCTCCGAAAAGCTCCATGTTGAACGGTGTATTGCAGTACAGGGTTGAAGCCAGAACCAAATGGGTCAAAATATCATGTGTTATCGGCCGCCTGCATTCCGCGTGGACATGCTCCTTACGCCATCCCTTAAGGGCCTGGCGTATGAAGAAATGTTGTGTAAAATCCTCCATCCCACCCAATTTGAAAAGGAAACCCACCCCCCGATGACCGCCTCTGGGCAACCACCGCCGACAAACCCGTCGCGCAACTGGCATACATACTCTAACGTCGTTCCGAGGAGTGAAACCCTGTCCTGCCAACACACATCCTGTCCCGCTATCACTAACCATTCTTCCCAAGCCTTACCGTGTCCTGTCCAGGTGGAAGGGGCAAGCGAAACTTGGACTAACGGCATCAAACGCTCCTCACTAAGTCCCATAGGCGGGCCGGGCAGCATGCACCCTCCTCCGCAGCCCCCGGCAATAGGTCCCGGAACTCCTGCCAATGGAAACGTGACAACGCATCAGCCATGTTGTTCTCGACACCTGGCACATGCCACGCCCGGAACCAGATATTCTTCTCCAAGCACTTCAGTATCAGGTTGCCGAAGCAGAGACAAAACTGGAGGGGATCACGAAGTCAAGTTATTAATGCAATGGACTACACTCATGTTATCGGTCCAAAATCGGACCTTCCTGTCCTGGAGCTGATCTCCCCATATATCTACCGCCACCATTATCAGAAACAGCTCCAGGAGGGTCAAATTCTTACACAACCCTCCTTCGCGCCATATCCCTGGCCATGCTCCGGCACATCATTGTGTTCCCAAAATGGCTCTGAAACCCTCGCTTCCCACCGCATCCGTGTAGAGGGAGACCACTGAGTTCGGCATCTCCTCCAGTTGCCAGCACGTGTGTCCATTGTGTTTCTAAAAAGGCCAGCCATACCCGTATATCTTCCTTCAGGGGGTTAGTTATGCGGATTTTGTGGGATGGAAGTTTTATGCCCTTGGTGGCCAGGGACAGCCACCTGGAGACTACCCGCCCCATGGGCATGACCCGGCATGCAAAGACCAATAAACCCAGCAATGACTGCATCTGACGCAATGACACCTTTTTAACTCCTATAAAACCTTTTAATAATTCTCGCAACCTAAATAGCTTGTTGGCTGGCAAGCGGTATACCATGTTGAGTGTATCAAATTCGATGCCCAAGAACGACAGTGTCGTAGTAGGGCCTTCGGTTTTTTCGCCAGACAACGAAACCCCCGAACTTGGCCATTAGGAAACGGAAACTGTCCAACAAATACCCGCAACACCCACTACCCGGGGGGGAGACGAATAAAAAATCGTCCAGGTAATGCGTGACTGAGTTGGAACCTGTCTCCAAAAGCACTACCCACTACAGAAATTAACTAAACATTTCGAAATAGTAACACGAGATGGAGCAACCCATGGGAAGGCAAGTGTCATAGTAATACTACCCCTCCACCCTGCACCCCAGCAAATGATGGCAATCAGGGTGCACCTGCAAAAGTCGGAAAGCCGACTCTATATCAGATTTGGCTAGCAAAGCCCCTCGACCAGAACGGCGGACCAGATCTACCGCCCTGTCGAACGAGACATAGGCCATGGCAGAATCCTCCTTCGGTATGCCATCATTTACGGACGTGCCTTTTGGAAAAGACAAGTATTGTATCAATCTAAACTTGCCATGCTCCTTCTTAGGAACCAAACCCAATGGAGAAACACGCAAATTCTCAAAAGAGGGGAATCAAATGGGCCCCTCATTCTGCCCAAGTCGACCTCCTTCTGCACCTTTTGCTTTAACACCACAGGGTAATCCCTAGCTGATTTTAAGTTATCAGCCAAAACTGGGAACCTGGAAAAAAGGAACGGGATAAAAAACCCGAATGAAAAAACGAATCTCAACTGTGATGCCTCTTGCTTTTTAGGATACTGGTCGAGCCACGGCCCCATCTCTAACACGCTCACCGGAGTCCTTACTTTCGACTCCGCTCTTGGGCTGTGATTTGACCAGACAGTTACATCGAGCGGCAGCATGGGCTCCTCCGCAGGAGGAACACCTGTGCTTGAATTTGCACAGGCCATAGAAACGGCAATGGCCCTCATTGAAAAGCCAACACGTTCCTGGCCAGCGCATGGCCACCGAACCAGGTAGGGTGCTACCCAGGCCGGTGGCCCCGTGTTGAAAAGGCGACGCTTTTTGCGCCATCATTAGTCTAATCCAGACATCGGTGGCCTGAACGGCCCAACCTATGTCCAGTTGAAGAGCCAGGCGTCGCCTGAACTCTTCGTCATAACGCCACCAGGCGCTACTCCCCTGCGATTTGTAGGCACAATATATCGTGTCCATGTACACAAATAACTCTGAGCAACGCTCGGGGTGGCGTTGCCCAATAACACATCCCAATACTGTGAAGGCCTGTATCCAATTATTGATTGTTTTCGCTACGCAGGGGCGCCTATCCACCATTCTTTCCGTTATTACCCGTCGCTCTTTAACCACCGTATGCTGGTCGACTGACAATAACGACCAGATATCTACATATTGGTTATTAAATATTTTGGTACGTGTTTCTTCATCGAGATGAGCCCCCAAAGGGCTCACCCTGCAAAAGAAGGATTCTTTATGTACCCCTGCTGCTGGGGGAACCTTCTTTTCCCCTGGCTTCTTTTCTAGATGCCCCAATAAGGCTTATAATGTCGGGAGTAAATCTGACTGCTTTCCCACCCCCCATGCCCCAGCAAAGTCAAACTCACCAACTGGAAGCACCGCAGGAGTATCTACTGCCGGTACCGGAGCTGGTGCCGCGCTGGCCTGACTGGCCCCACGGGAAGAGCTCCCGTGCGATCGGTCAGGCTCCTGCCTCTTGCCACACCACCAAGAAGACCTGCCGGAGCCCCTGGAGCTGCTGGAAGACTCACTGGAAGTTGATGGGGAGCGCCATCTGGAGGAGCGGGAACGCTTAGAGCGACTACCCCGCTTGGAAACTCGGGAACCCCTACTACCGCTATACCAACGGTATTTGGAGCCCTTATGGCACCTACGCCGAGGGCGGCCTGAGGAAGATGATGAGGAAACATCTGAGCGCCTCCTGGCCCTTCTATTGGCCCTGCGAGCAGGAGCCCTTATAGGTGACACCTGCTCCAGGGGCTGCTGCATCACATATCGTGGAGACAAATGCGCAGGAGGGGTAGTGGGGAGCTGAGCCTGGGGAAATTGGCTTAGTGATTGCGGAACCTGAGTTAAGGTTTCAGTCTGCAAACCAGCCAACGCTACCGGCTGCACATCCTGTGATACAGGAGGAGTCGGTGGTGTAGGATGAGCCGCTGGAACTGCTTCCTTATTACCCATGGCAGCAGGAGCTAGGGAATCGATCCGACTGCTAACTAATGCTAACTAAAATGGCCGCTAAATTCACTGGGGGGGAAGGGGCGGGGTCAGAAAATGGTGGCAGGATAGTTAGGAGGCCTGCCCGTACGCTCTCCGCCGCGTCTCCTAACTAGTTGGGCAGGGGTAGGGCTCAAGCGCTCCGGAGGCCTAGAGCGCCTCACCGTACGCCGATTTCCCACGGTGCCCTGCACCGCAGTAACGGGGGGCCGAGGCTTCTCTCGCGCCTGCTATGAGCCGTGCCAGAAAAGCCTCCCCCTCGGAAGGCTCTCATCAGCCATGGCCTACTCACACAACCCAGGAGATGACCGTCGGACGTCCGCTCCCGTCTTTGAACGGCGCTGGAAAGAGGCCGAAGGGGAGGAGTCACCGCCGTTTTATAGCGGCAGCTCATACCATTCACATCCCCCCCCCCCCCACACACACAGGGGTGAGGGGCGAAACCATTCTGGGGGAAGGAGGAGAGGAGACCAGGGATGAAAACGCAGGGGGGAGGAAGGGGGGAGAGGCGCCCGCGCCCAAAAAAACAGCCTTCCCCCATCCCACAGTCCTGGGCCTCCTCCTGCCGTCCGGGGCCCACTAGCATAGTAAAAATATCATTTAACACTTTCAGTAGTGTCCTACTTGGACACTGCATTACATGTACAGGTGCATCTCAATAAATTTGAATATCTTTGAAATGTTTATTTCTTTCAGTAATTCAATTAAAAAGTGACCTCCTATATTTTCTAGATTCTTTACACACAGAGTGTTCTATTTCAAGTGTTTTATTTCTGTAAATGTTGATTATGGATTACAGGTAATGAAAACCCAAATCTAAGAAAATTAGAATATTGTAAAAAAGTTCAGTATTGTAAATTCAGTGTGTCACCTGCCAAGGTTTCCTAAGCCTTTAAATGGTCCCTCAGTCTGGTTCCGTAGGACACACAATCATGAAAGACGCTGATTATGAATTGTATTACTGAATCACTGAAATGAATGAACGTTTCAAAGATATTCTAATTTATTGAGATGCACCTGTAGATGTATTGTGTGTAGTAAACTATACACTGTAAAATCCTGCTTAAGTGTGAAGCATACTTTATGTCCCTATCAGAGAAGCATGATTTCAGATATATTATTAAAATTTTAAACATAAAAGAGCAGTTTTACCTGCAAAACCATGCAACCATTAACACAGATTTTTTTTTTCCATTTTCTGTCATTAATAATCTGTTAAAACTGACCACATGGTTGTGGATTCAGTTTCCGCTTCATGGGTCCTTCACCTATAACCATGGACAACTGAAGTGAATAGCTTTATTATTACAATTGCATTTAGCAATGGGATATATTAGCATAGGATATGCTGGAAAAACAAGCTTGATCCATTGAGGTCCTATCACCACAACTCACAGGACTTAGAAAATCTCCTCCTAATGTCTAGAAATGTGTTATGTATTCCATGCCTCAACAGGCAGAGCCATATTGGTGGCACCAGAGAACCTACAAAATATTAGGCAAGTTTTTTTTTTTTTTTTTATGTTATGGTTGATCTGTGATTTGCAGTCACCTCCACATGACAATAGCTCTGATCAGAGAAAATTCTGTTAATGGCAACTGTAGCTACACAACGGGGATTTGTTCCTTTAATCACTGATGGCAATCCAGACTACAATTTCTATACTTGAAAGGGTTTTTACCATTTAATTACAGAATATGGTATAAATATTCACTCCTTCTTGTGTCATGGTGGCTTTGGCACCAAATCCAGTTAAACTCTGGGGCAGCACAGTGTGTTAAGGGGGTTGCACGTGAATGATGGTAGAGGGTTCACTTAGGTACTTCCTGCTGTGGGTCTCCTAGGTGTTGGGCCTTCAGGTTGCCCTTGATGGTGGGTGCAAATGAGACACAGGAGACATGGTGGCAATTAAACAAGCGATGCTCACACCATAGTTTACTTAGCAAGTTGTTCCAATCATTGATAACAACATGGAGGCACCAGTCACTTATAGCAAACAGTATCCACATTTCTGGGCACTCTACAAACACAGATGAAAGTGGTAAATCTGGAATGACAACCAGGGTCGAACTGGCCCATCGGGATACTGTTGAATGTCCTGGGGGGCCTCGTGCCTTTAGTGGGCCC